>JAHYIO010000004.1:629773-1259547 GCA_020543525.1 Coriolopsis trogii
TACTCATCTCATCGTCATATCTGGACTTGGCATCTTTTCGTTGGTCATTCTCGTGTCCTCTTGCATCCTTCACCATCCATCATCTCTCGATACCCACGCATACAAGCACAAGGAAGTGTCTCGTCTCCGTCATCGCATCTGTACATTGCTATCCGCCCGGACTCCGTTGTATCAACAGCATCTCCCTTCTCAGTCTCTGCTCGCCGTCTCTCTCCCACATTACTATACGACGAAATCACGACCATCCACGAATGTTCCGCGCGCCCCTCTTCTCCATGTCCTGCATGTCGGATTGAACTACTGATCGCTCATCGTCGTCTCGCACTTTTGTCCTCGTTCACGTACCATTATTCTCTCAACCATATTCTCGTTACACACTCGCATCACATTGATCCCTGTGGCTGAAGGCTGCACGCAATGGCACGCTTTTCTTTCTCCGTCCTTCATCGTCTCATGCAATGGCTGGTCCCTTACTCTGCCGTTGTTGCGCATACATATGGAATCATCAACTCGCATTAGTTCCCCCCTGTAGCTATGTACGAGCGGAAGTCTTATATATCGGACGTTTAACTGTACCTTCTCGCGGCAGCCGGACCGTGGATGAACGTTGCAGATTGGTAAGTACTATCGATTTCGGTGGCGACTGAGTCACCTTGCTTGTCTTAGGACCACGACTTTGCTTCCGCAAGTCGATACGACACGATTGTCATGGATTTCGGGCTTGAAGATGTTCATGTGCTGATCACCGGTACGATATAGTATCTCCTTTACAACACTCGAGTACTGATGACTGAGCTGCGTCTAGGTGCTAGTGGGGGTATTGGCCTAGTAACCGCACGCCTCTTCTTGAGTTGGTGTAAGGATTCGCTTGGTGCTCACCTTGGCTGATAAATACGTCGTCTAGAAATGCGCGCCCGGGTGACCGCGCACTATAACACAAAGTCAGCGCCGCTTGACCCTCTATTGGAGGAGTTCGGCCCTGACCGTGTACAGGCCTTGCAAGCGGACCTGACCGAGGAGCAGGCCGTCGGTCAACTCTTCACCGCTGCGTCCCGGGGCACATTCGGCCCAGTCCAGGTCGTGGTGATCAACCATGCGTACTACGAGGCTCGCGATGTGCCTCTTGCGGAGATGAGCCTGGGGCAGTGGGAATTGACGTTCAAGACGAACGTAACGTCGTCGTTCCTCGTTGCGAGGGAGTATCTCCGGGGACTGGCGAAGGCGGACGAAGAGCGGAAGAGTAAGGCGGCGATCGTGCTCATTGGAAGCACAGCGGGCAAGCTCGGCGAAGCTGGGCACACGGACTACGCTTCCACGAAGAGTGGTGAGTGTCAATCTGCGCAGGATGCATGTGCATGATCCCTGGTGTGGTTGTGCACGAGTTGTGACTGACGGCGACGTGATTTAGCTATGATGTACGGCATGTGTCTCAGCCTGAAGAATGAAATCGTAAATATCGCTCCGAAAGGCCGCGTCAACGTCGTGGCTCCTGGTGAGTGCTGTCACCGTCGCATCCGTTGATGCTATGGCCCGAGACACCTGGGTGATGTGTCTGAATCA
Source organism: Coriolopsis trogii (assembly GCA_020543525.1). Classification (NCBI taxonomy): domain Eukaryota; kingdom Fungi; phylum Basidiomycota; class Agaricomycetes; order Polyporales; family Polyporaceae; genus Coriolopsis; species Coriolopsis trogii. The sequence goes on from JAHYIO010000004.1 coordinate 631,334, forward strand.
TCGCAATGTGTCGCAGGGTGGGTAAAGACGCCGATGGCAGAGGAATCCCTGAAGAATCCCGATATTGTCTACCAAGCTCTGGCAACGTGAGTACCCCTTCCGGTGCTGTCAGCGTCATTCACGTGTGTACCCGCTGACGATCTGTCGCTGCGCATGCAGTACCCCGCTGAAGAAGGTCGCAACTCCGGAAGACGTCGCGAACCAGATCGTCATTCTATCGTCGTCCGCCGTTTCCGGACATGTCTCCGGACATGTCCTCATGGTCGAGGGTGGCATGGAGGGCCGTCTCCAAAACACACGAGACGATCTGGGGTTGTGATTAAGTAGTGATATGCGACGATGCATAGAGCCATCCTTCCCCACATATAGTAGGTCCGTACTTCGTTTGCCTAGGGGATGCCACCTCAGGAGAACTTGTGACATGTGTTTGGAAGTCTGCCGCCGACCCTCCACGCTGGCCTGCTGCTGTGTACTGCAGCCTGTAGTTGTCTATCTAGTGTCGTGTACAACGTCAAAGATAGCCCGCCTTCGAGCCAGGCGCATCAGTACACGGCTCATGTACGGGATCAGATATTAAGAAAACAAATTTGTGGCGAGCACACCGTTTCGGCTGAATCCGTCACTAGGTCGCCACGTGGTTTCGAGAGCGGGCTTGTTGATTTGGGCGTCGAGCAACCTTGTCCCTAACGTCGAGCCATCTGCTCGTCGTTCACCCCGGCGTCCACGACGTGCCCGGCACCGTAGACGGAAAGTTCCCCCACCAGGATCAAGAACGCTCAACTCTTGCTTACTCAGGGCATTCGTCCTTGCTTTCCCACTATCCCCTTGGCCGTCGCGCACAGCGAGCTCGCCGTGATACCTATCGCATATATTGGCGGAGTCGGACGGAAAGGCAAGCATCAGGTCGCTTAGCTCAGGCCGGTACGTCCTCAGTCACTGTCAGCGTCTTCTTTTCCCCCATCTTTTCTCACATCGTCTGGCTGGTTCAGCTTGGTTCATCTTCAGTTCTTTTTGTCTCCTCTCCACCATGGATCCGTTCTCTGCCAGCCTACAGGTCCCTGATGGCTCGCTGCCTGGCCCATCGCGCCAGAACGGCGCCCGGCCAGTCTCTGTACAGCCCACCTCATCATCCGTCAATTCGCAGTCGGCGAGCCGGAAAAGGGCCTCCCACAATGTCGTGACGTCTCAGGCTCAGCAGGAAGAGCAGCCGGGGTATCGGGACATCTACTCACATCCTGCAGCTTTGGAGTATGCGGCAGCACACCCAAGGCGGACGATTCCCAAGTTCGGGCCCTACCTGCTCCTGCAAACGCTGGGCGAAGGGGAGTTTGGCAAAGTCAAGCTGGGCCTGCACATGCAGTGGGGGGAAGAGGTCGCGGTCAAGCTCATCCGACGCGGCAACATCGACTCGAGCGTGCGGATGTCCAAGGTCGAGCGGGAGATTGAGGTGTTACGGGTGCGTGTTCCATTTACCGTCCTCTTGCGTGGCCACACATCAACGGGCGTCGACGGCAGACACTCAAACACCCTAATATCGTACGTCTCTACGACGTGATTGAGACGGACAAGTACATCGGTATAATCCTGGAATACGCATCCGGGGGCGAGTTGTTCGACCACATCCTCGCTCACCGTTATTTGCGGGAGAAGGACGCTTGCAAGCTCTTCTCGCAACTCATCTCCGGCGTCTGGTACATACACCAAAAGAAAATCGTCCATCGGGATCTCAAGCTCGAGAACCTGCTCCTTGACCGTCACCGGAATGTGATCATCACCGACTTCGGCTTCGCCAACCGCTTCGAGCATCGTTCAGACGACCTCATGCAGACCAGCTGTGGCTCTCCTTGCTACGCTGCGCCCGAACTCGTCATCTCGGACGGGCTCTACGTCGGTTCTGCCGTGGACATCTGGTCCTGTGGTGTCATCCTGTATGCTATGCTCGCGGGCTACCTCCCCTTCGACGACGACCCCGCCAACCCGGACGGTGACAACATCAACCTCTTGTACAAGTACATCGTGAACACGCCCCTCTCGTTTCCCGACTACATTTCCGAGGAAGCTCGGGACCTCCTGTCCATCATGCTTGTCCCCGACCCTGCCCGTCGCGCCGACCTTCCGACCATCATGGCGCACAAATGGCTCGCTCCGTACGCGCATACATTCCAGAAGAGCGTGGCTGAGCTCGAGCGGACGGCCATTGAGCAACACCATCAGAAGCGGTTGGCCTATCAGAAGCAGATGAAGGCGGCTGCTTCCGCAGAAGCGTCCGCGACCAAGATGGCACGCAGCCAGAGTGCGCGCATCGAAGGCTACTCGTCGCAGACCTCGCCTTCGAGCTCCGGCAGACATCGGGACCAGAGGTACGCTCAACAGGCTCAACCCGAGTTCTTGTACGAGACCTCGGCGCCGGCCAGCTCGAGTCGCCGTGGTGTAAACTCTGCCATCGTCCTCCCGACCACGTCGCCACTTGGCCTCGAGGACGATCCCTTCGCTCCTTCTCCCTCACAGGAGGTACCCTCTATCGCTCTGCCATCGGCGCAAGTCCCGGCGGATGTCACCGAGGACAGGATGCAGGTGGACGAATTATCATCCAAGCCAGCCGTTCCACCCCCGACCGCATATGCACCGGTCAAGACCACCACTCCCGAATCGAAGCGCTCCAAGGCACCGAATCGTCACACCATCCAGGTGGAGTACGGCGAGTCGGATGCCAGGTCGGAGCGTCCCAGAGAACGTAACCACGCGAATGGGTCTTCTCCTCCTCAGGAGCGTGCCTCCAAGAAGCAGTCGCTCGACCTGGACCCCAGATCACAGAAGCCGCTGCCTGGCCCGCCGTCTTCGGCATCTCGCCAGCGCGAGAATGGGACGACCAGGTCGGCCGTGTCTCCAGCTGTCGCGGACCCTGCTCCCCCTGTCTCCATCGAGGTGACTGGGCCGCCGGTCACCCCAGTTACCTCTGCAGAGCAGAAGCCGGTGCATTCACAGAACGGCAGCGCTGGATCGACTGGATCAGCGTCGTCCAAGAGCCGGCATCGGAAGGGATTGTCGATCGACAAGATCGGTATCTCCAAGATGTTTGGCTCTGGGAATGGTGCCGAACAGACACCCAGTGCCGTCTCGCGCTCGCCGTCTCAAAGCCAGAAGTCCGTCAAGGATGTCATCCCGTCATCTATGAAGGACCTCGGACGGCGGCCCTCCAGTGTGCAAGTCCCGTTGTCGACTGCTTCTATCGACACGAGCAACGACTCCACCCTCCTCAGTCCGGGCGGCAGTGTCAGTGGGAAGAAGTCGTCGAGGCGCAACACCCTCACCGTTATGGTTGCTCCCATCCGCAGCTCGATCAAGAGCAAGTCGAAGAGCAAGGCTTTGGAGACGCCGATGAAGGAGAAGCCGGAAGCATCGGAGAAGAGTCGTACACCAGATTCGACGGTTGCCCCCGCTGTGCCGCCCAAGGGCGATATGATCCCACCCTCGACGCCTCAAGTACTGCGCTCGCAAGACGAAGTTCCTGCTGGTTACGCCTCGAACACTTGGAAGAGCCAGCGCGTTCCTATCCCGGCATCGACAGTCAAAGCCAGCAAGGTCATGCAATGGTTCCGCTCCAAGAGCAAGGGCAGACCGGAAGACGTCGAAATTGAGAAGCCCGTCCTCGGCGAACGTCCCACCGAGCCTGCCGAGAAGTCGTCTACTGGTGCCCCCATCACTGTCAACACCTCCGCCGCTCGGCATCTGACCGCGGACAAATTGGCCTCGCCCTTGCCACTCACTGCGACTCCGTCGGACGCCTCTTTTGCTCCGGCCAGCTTCACCAACCGCATGCTCGGCAGAATTGGTGGCAACAGGGTCAACCTTCGCGTGCATCACGGTGCTGTCGACACGACCACGATCACGACGGGCTCACCGCCGGAGGTCATGAAACACGTGAAGGCTGTGCTCGAGGGTATGGGCATCGAGATTACCATCGAGCACGAGTACAAGTACAGGTGTATTCGGCCGAAGAGGAAGCGGACCGGTCTGGGCTTGCGCGATGGCTCAGGGAGCCTGGCCGCGTTCACCATGGTGGGCTCTGCTGCATCGAACGGGGTGTGTATTGAGGCTCCTACAAATGAAGAGTGACTGACCAAGTGATCCCTCAGGTCGACAAGCGCGGTCTGCCTGTCCCGTCGCAATCCAACTTTGCGCCGTCCACCGGGGGCATGTTGCGAGGACTTCTCATGCGCCGCCAGTCGTCGCAGGTCTCCACCAACACTCTGCATCAGGTCTCGCCGTCGGCGGAGTCGGATCCCGGTTCGGACGCAGTACTCGTCTCCGGCTCGGAGGCCGCCTCGCCCATCGGCCTCGACGCCATCTACGGCGACACCCAGCACGATGCGGGTGACGAAGTACGGTTCTCTGTCGAGCTGACTCGCCTCGATCGTCTGGATGATACGTTCAGTTTGGATATCCGTAGGTTGAAGGGTAACCTGCGGAGCTACAAGTTCCTGTACGACACCCTTAGAGAGTGAGTGCCTCGTTGCTTATGAGGCCAGATTTGATGCTGACGCGTCGTATTGTAGGCGCGCTGACCTCCAGCGGTGAGCGCAACGCTGTTGATGTAATGGCCTCGGCTGTATATGACATCTGCCTGTCACCTATCCCTGCATCGGGCATGGCATGACTTTTCACGCTCGTGGTTCGTACATTCATGTGTCAATACTCCGTCTCCCTACCTCACGTCTCGTGTTGCTCTCTATCTTTACGGTCTGCCTCTAATCACTCCTTGTGTTTGCCTTCTTTTCCTTTTTCTCTGATCCCCTCTCCTGCGCTCTGAAAACCCCTTAGGTAACCCTATTAATATTGGTCTCTCTGAGTGCTCTTTCCTGCGGTTATGTAGCCGGTACTCCCATATGGAAGCCGTTCTCATCGCGTGTTTCATAGTCTGTTCGTCGCCGTTATGTGATATAACTTCTTTCTCCCTCGGATCCGCACACTTTCATGTCACGACTCCAGCTGCATTGTTCCTCTCTTTGTGCATACGCCCCATCATCCGCAAAATATACCACGACCTTGCCCCACGAAATGCGCATGTGTGAACCGTCTGCTGCTGGTAACGCGATACTTGCTCCCACTATAAACAGCGCTTGATCCCGACATGTGAGCGTTTCCTTAAGCTATTCACAAAAGCCCGCCTAGCATGAGTAACTTGGCTTCTTCCCATGCCCCTCACTGCGACTGCTTCTCGCTACAACACTGCATCGTTCGTACGCTGGACGGGATAAGTGGCCACAGGGTCAATATGCGCGTGCACCAAGGCGCTGTCGACCCCTCTCTGATCGTCACGACGGGTTCGCCAACGGAGGTCATGGAACATGTCAAGGCTGTACTCGAAGGCATGGGTATCAAGGTCACCGTTGAACACGAGTACAAATATAGGTGCATCCGGCCGAAGAAAATGAACGCTGCAACAGAGGAGGTACTATGCGTTGAGGCTCCGTTGAGGTCGATGGTCTCTAGATCTGACCATGTTTGTAGATCGATCGCGACACACCGGGCTTGCCTACGGTCGCACAGGCTGAGGCACTACAGGCGGTGTCTGTGCCTTCGGCGAGGCTTGGAGATATGTCGCGAGAGCTTCTCGTGAGCCAGTCCTCGCGGATATCAGCCAACACCCTCCAGGAGATGTCGCCATCGGTAGGATCCGATGCGGACGTCGACTCGAACGCAACCCTAGGGCTCGTCCCCGGGCCCAGCAACCAGCCGAGTCCGGAGAATACGGCCTCGACCCTCGTTCTCGAGCATGGGTACGGCGACACCCAGCATGATGTGGGTGGAGAAGTGCGGTTCTCTGTAGAGCTCACGCGTCTCGATCGCTTGGACGACACGTTCAGTGTGGATATCCGACGCTTGAAGGGCAACCTCCGGAGCTACATGTTGCTATATAACGTACTGAGAGAGTGAGGGTTCCCGCTTGCTTCGAGGAATGTTGTGGGCTCTGAATGGCTTTCTCCCAGGCGCGCCGACCTTCAGCGATGGGGGCAAAGCTTGTGACATAAAGTAGAGGCAAAGTTCGGATCTTGCATGATGGCACAAGCGAAAACAAAAAATGCTCTCCGAATAGCGAACAGTACACGGCCTTTATACCTTCATGTTAGGTGAACGTACGTCCGGCGTATCCTGCTCCTTCTCTCCGGAAGCAACTCTGGCAGATGATTCACAATTGTAGAGGATGCGTCTGTAGGAAGATATGATCTAGTCCGGTCGCTGGGAGCGTAGAGAGCGCGTGTGACGTATTCGCATCGTAGATCTCCGCCGGTACACCTATCCTTATTCCCGCCTTCTAATTGGCCGGAACATCTGGAAACACCAATGCATCCGCTATTGCGTGTCCATGGTTTGGGCTCCGGAAAGAGGAGGCAGTCGATTGCACATCGACTGGTGTCCTTGCTAAGTGGCAGGTAGACGTATAGGAGGTCGTCGCGCTTGGTCACCATACCGCCGGTGACGTTGAACACGGCCAGATTCCACCCCGCAGCTTGAGCAGCATCATCCGAGTCCGGTAGGATGTATGCGTAGACATCAGGGACGGGACGTTTCAAAGGTAAGACGTAGTACCAGCCTCGCATGCCGTCCTCGGTACAGACCGCAGGCTCCTCCTCGTGGTCGTCGACCATCTCGGAGATGTTAGCGAGCGAGCGCGGGGCCCACCCAAATCCTGCCAGGCTAAGCTTCTCGCCCCATGCGAGTGGGAGGGTGCGGGGGACCTTGCCAAGTTGGACGAGACACGCCTTCACGCGTTCTTGGGCGACATTCGGGCCCGTGATGGAGAGCAATGCGGCGACATCGAGCTCGAGAAGACTGGAGACCGCGATGATCTCGTCTTCGGGCTTTGTGGTCGCCCTCCCGTTCAGCATGGCAATCACGGACGTTATCGGCAGGTTGCCTTTCGCGTAGTACTCTAGAAAGAACGCGACGGACTTCCTCGATGACGGGTGTTCCATGGAGACGCGCAGCTCCTCCACGGGTTGCTCCTCGACCGCCATCGGGAGCGGCAAATTGTCGATAGCAGAGTTGAAGTGGAAGAGAGTATCCGACGCACATGCGAAGTACAGCTGCTGTGCGAGCACGGCCTCTTGAAGCGTCCAGACACGGCGCATCCAGCCCGATTGCGCGATCCGCACAAGAATTTCCTGTATTGAGTCGGGGGTGTTTGCGTCAATGAGGGCCTTGGAGCACATCGCGCGCAGGCTTGCATCAAGGACCACTACAGCAGTCGCTTCCTTGTACGTGCGGGCCATGAGCTTGATCGCGCTTTTGCGCAGGGATCCTTGGCCAGGAATACAAAGAGAATCGATCCAGAAAGCGCCTGTACCCGGTAGGACCTTCCGAGCATAGGCTGCCAGACGCGAGACTTGACATATGGGTAACCCCTGCTCCGTCGTGCTGCCCATCCCATCGGCCCATACATGCGAGATCGCAACGTACGGCCCAACGTGGGACGTATGAACATGCAGTGATGGCCCTCCTCCGGATGTATCAAGCACTACAACGGGAATGATGCCTTGCCCGAGGAGTCTCTGTACTTCGCCCTCTGGTGGTTTGATGAAGGCGCAGGAGCAAGCAGGAGGGTCATGACAAGGGGGGTGGTTGTCCGGATCGGCAACGGTATAGAAGATACATGAGGACTTAGTGCAGTTTCTGTGTTCGTCTTTGCTGTTTCGAACGTAAGGTGGCAGGAAGCAGAGGAAGGACTGTATAGAGGGAGTGTCTTCGAAGGCTCGATGCGTGGCGAGCGTGTACTCGCACCACCCCACACGCAGCATGTATCGCAGGCACGATCGGCGCACGACAGGGGCGCTCGGGAATGTGCCGGAGTGGTCGAGCTTGTCTCGCAGGGCGTGCATTTTCGGGACGTCTGCCCAGACCGCATAAGAGGCACCGCAGAGAGCAAAGACGAAGAACAAGAGTTGGCCTATGAGGTCGTCCATGGGTATCATGGCTCCGGGCTCGAAGTGGTCAACTCTGATTCCATACCACAGCGAGAAGTAGTTGTCGTCTTCGAAAAATCGCAAGACATTCTCTAGGGTATGGGCTACCTGACGACCTCGGGCTATTCGGGTCTTCTCGCTTGGCCAAGTGTATTGTAGCATGTAGTCCCGCCATATGCGCATGAGCCGTACCGAGCGCAGTCCAGAGATTACTAAGCGTTCCTGGTCAGTCGTGCTCGCAGGCGTGAGGAGCACAGATTCCTGTACAGACACTGCCATTACCGTTTCGAGGAGGCCGAAGGTCAGCGTACTGATGAGACTCCCCACAGTAACGGGATCCCGGTCCTTTATGGGCGCACGATGTACAGGATACCCGCGGAGCCGCAAGTATGCGTCCAAGTCCGAGGTGGGGTCGAAGCCGTCATGAGGGAACCCGAGCCAGTAAATGTCCAGTGGGCGGGGTATATCGAAAGCTGCTTCGCCGACTGCGCGCTCTGGTTCGCCGCCCTCGGTCCCAATCCTTTCGAGTTTGGACGGGGTAGGCACACTGAACAACATCATATCTGCCGTTCACAGAGCATGGTTATGAGTGTATGCAAGACGAGGCATATGCAATCTGACCTGGTAGAGCTCCCCATGAAGACCGGCGGAAACGCCACATCTTACGAAGTTTGTGGCCGCCAATGGACAAGAGTGTGTCTCGCAGCGTACGGTTCGCTGTGAGCATACCGGCTCCTGTGTCATCACCATCACTTGTCTTGTTTGGATAACGTGGTCGTGGTGACTTCAACCACCTCCGACCGCGCTCAAGCAAGTCCAATTTCTCGCCATGGCGCAAGACTTGACGATCCGCAAGATGTGTCTGGGAGACAGCTATCAGGGCCAGCATTCAAAGTTGCTGACGAGCTTACCGGGATGGTTGAAGGGACACATCCGACTTCTTTTGGGCTTGCTGGCGCCTTGCCCTGCGTTGTCCTCGCTGTGTCGTCGGAGAGCTCTCCGAGCTCAGCAGCAAGTCTTCGTCCGCGCGAACGCGCACCATCGTGTGCTGCCAGCGTTTGGACGGGTCGCTCGTCTTTGAACCTGGTCGCAGAATCACTTTTCATTCGAGCCACAGTAAGAAGATACGGGACCAGAGCTTGGATGGTGGTAGTACGGATGCAAGGACAAGTCGCCCCGATGGCTGCGCTCCTGGTCCAGCGTCTCGACGTTTCCTCCGACTCACCCGACAGCGTCTCCACTGGGACTGGGGTGGTCGCGACGATGGTGACCTCACTGCCAACAGCAAGGCTGTGTGTGAACACGGCTCACAGCTCCTGTTTCATTCATTGGTACTGCTCGCAGCCCCGGCGCACATCGTAATCCTTGCTGAGCCGCCTGAGCTCCGGGTGCACTCCTCCAAATCGCATCAAACGTGGACTATGACGACCCTCCAGACTGGTTCTACGACAACGCACCAGTGATTGTATATACGACAGCGCAAGACTGCTCAATACCGCGAGGAAGCGTGAAAGACACCGAAGATCTTCTCAATCTGGTGCGTGGCAGTCGGAAGCAATGGTCGAGGGACATGCAGCGTCAGGTCAGTCCCTTGGCGTCGCGTATCTATTGGCGACGGCTCGTTGAGACTGACACAGTGGCGGACAGAGCCACACGATCGGCATGCTAGGGTGCAGTGGTACAGCGAGAGGCTTGCATTTGAGGCGGTTCAAGTCGTGGTGAGTAGTTGTTAGTAGGAAGCATTTGTTGTGGATGACCCAACGGGTCGGGCGACGGGCAGGACCTTGACTTCGCGAACCCAGCGCGGGAGGTTGTCTATGCTGGGCAACTGTTTAGGCAGAACGACCCACTCAAGAGGAGTGTGAACGGGTGGAAGGAGCTATGGGTCGTGCTATTTGACCACTACTGTGCGTGCCTACCCTCTCCTTCATCTACTGCATGCTGAACCGACAACGACGACGAGCCCAGTGGTCATGACGAAACCGAAGGGCAAGGGCGACGATTTGAAGTATGTCGTTTGGAAGCCTGTGAGCACTCCTCATGCCTACGGACGGGCGACGTCCAGAAGCTGAACGAAACCCCTCTCCCTCCATCGAACGAAAGCCAATCCGTATCGAACTCCTTGCATTGGCAAGTGCCACGATACGGCCGGTACAACGGAGCAACACCCTCTCAAGGATGATGCGTCCAGGGCGCGACTCACCCGACCCACTCTCCTCACTCGAACACATTCTCGACAGTATCAACATCCACCACGGCAGCGGCAACAGCTCTCACGGCAACCGTGAAAACTACTACCCTCTCTCATTCAGCTGCCATGGGAAGAACGCCGCGTCCTACACGCTATATGCGGGAACACTCGACGAGCGCAACGAGTGGCGGCGAAAGATCAAGGAGGCGACCGGGGCGCGGAAGGCTGCGCAGGCTGAGAGCGCCGTGTTCACTATCGAAACGGTCACAGCAGACACGGCGGCAAGCCAGGACGCCCCCGCCCATCAAGCAGGGCTCGTCACTGGGCGGATCTCGTGCACACTGCCCTTCAGTGAGTGACAGTGGGTTTTGTTGGTATCTGAGCTGGACCTCTTCCGACAGCTCGGAGTGATGGGCATGAGCTCATCGCCATCGGAAGTGAGGACGGCATTTGGATCGGTATGCAACATCAGCCAGAAAGTGGGTGAGAGCGGCATGAGGATGCTGCTACTGCTCTGTTGACTTCTCCCCGTAGGTATTCAGCGTGTTATCGCGCTTCGTCTGGTCACCCAGATCGCATTCCTTGCCGATTTCGGGTTGTTCATTCTGCTTGCCGACAAGGTAGGCAAGTCCCAGCATGCGCAGAATTGCAATGATACAAGTATCTTTCCTCCAAATAGTCTGTATATGCGATTGGCATCGAAAGCGTAGTACCTGTTGGAAGTGAAGATCCGGACATATCGCCTTTTGGGTTGCAGAAGCTGAGCGGCGACAAGCACATACAGTACTTCAGTGTTGGTTATCAGAACGGTAGAACGCTGATAGTGAGCAAATATCGGAAAGGCGTGAGTGGTCGTACTCATGTCTTCTTGTGGTTATCGAGCTGATGTTGGTGGCATAGCTCGATAGCGTGTTCAGTGAGGTGGAGGTGACGTCGTCAGGCCTGCATGGAAGGCGATTCACCAATCATCGGGTAAGCATAGAAAAAGTCCTATTCTGCGCATCTGGTGTTGAACGATTTGTAGAGCTTCTTCGTACCCTCAGACTCGCATGATTTGCTTTTTCTCAAGTCCAAAGTTTGCATCCTATGTCCGCGAGGGTTCGAGATCATGGCATTGTCCGAGTATGTTTGTCACTTCTAATCAACAAAGACTGACACTGAACGCGTTATCGTAGCTACTCGAGCGCAACTATCCCTCATGACGATGACTTGCGCAGGCTAGGCAAGCGTCCGATCACATCTAAACCCCTCGCCATGTTTCGCATACGAGAAGACGAATTCCTGTTATGTTATGACGGTGAGGCTTGATATGTGTCTCGGTGGCTGTCTGGAATGACTCACTGATCCTGCGTAGAGTTCGGTATGTACGTTGACAAGCGCGGAACACCCTCTCGATCACCGCCAACGCTGGAATGGGAAGGCGTCGCATCTCATGCGGCGTGGCATCCGCCATACATCGTTCTCTTCAGCTCGTCCTTCATCGAAGTGCGGCATGTGGAGTCTGGCCGTCTGGCGCAGCTTGTCAACGGGCATGATATACGCTGTACTTGGGACGGGCGTGGCGTCGTCCGTTCAGACGGGATCGACGACTTTGACGACCCGAAGACGCCGCGCATACATGCGGTCATGGACGACTCGGAGATAGCCTCCTTCGCGAGGAACGCTTCGATCTCACGTTCGCGCAGCCCGCCGACACGCCAGCACGCCGTAGCACTTGTGCCAACGGAGCGACTCGTCGTACCTGGTACGCGGTACTCGCCATCTCTGCTGAGTGTTGCGGACACGTTGCCTCCATATGTACCCTGAATCTACTCGCCCGTCTCGTGCTAGGGTCAGAGAATACTCACGGACCGCATATCACTAAGCTTGGATGGTGTTGCATGTAACTTATTGCTCTGTTAGACTCACGATCGACTTGCTTTGCTTTGCTCCAGCCTCCTAGAGACCCGGTCATGTGATGTGCGAGTGGGCTGAGACGGTAGCGGAGGCTTCTTCGCTTCCTCCTCTTTCTCTTGACCACAACCATCTCGACGCCCGATTTTGCACACAGCCTATTCTGCATACCCCTTACGACTTGAAGACCATCCTGTAGGCTCTTAGTCTCTCTGTCTTACGCAACTGCACTCAAGCGATCCTGCAGATCATCAACTGTTACGAACCAAACACACTAATCCACAACTCAACACCTACCACTTACCACAATATTCGCCGAGATGCGTGTCAATGCAAACAACTTCCACCAAGAGGACACCGGGCAACACGAGGTGTCAGGTCTGCACCAAGTCAGATCCAGCGTGCAGTCTTCAGAGCCGTATCCAACCTCTCGCCAGTCTCGTAACACCACCCGTTCGCGCAGGATCGGCGCGCCCGCCTCCTCGGCGCTTCCGGGACCCTGGGGAACCGAAGAAGGGCCGTTACGGCCACCGCCGCTCATGCACAAGACAAGCTCTGGGACTTCTACGGGCTCGTCTCGCTCCGTTACTGTGGATCTCGGCATGCTCTCGCGCGAGGGATTCGCTCTCATCGAGGACGAATACATCACATCGCTCGACAAGCGGAAGCAGGCAAAGGCACTGATCTCACAGAAGATGTTTGACAAGATCTGGCTCGTGCTCACTAAACCTGGCGACAGCACCATCGAGACCCCACAGTTTCGCTGGTGGGTTCGCAAGATGTTCGCTCTCGCGTATCCCAGCGACCTCCAGGACGAGGAGTTGATGATGTCTGGTCTCGAGACGCTTCCACCGCGGGGAGGCTATCTACGCAGTCTTGGTCAAAGCTCCATGGAGGTGTTCGATGAGGACGACATACTTCCTGTGGTTATCCATGACGGCAAGCGCTTGGCTGTTCGTGAACACATCTACGATATTCTCTGTGTTTGCCATGAACGCGCCAAGCATGGTGGACGAGACAAAACGGCGACGGAGGTCCGCAGAGTTTACACCTGGGTTCCGAAGGACCTGATCGCTCTCTTTGTCAAGCACTGTCCGACGTGCATCTGCAAGAGGACGGGAAAGTTCGATGAGCTCCTTGGCGGCGGGACTACGACGCATATTCCGGTTAAACTCCCCGTGGCGAAGTTCTCTGGACCACTTCAAAGGGACTTTGGACTTGGGAAGACTGTGACCAGGAACTCAGCACCTACGAAGCTCGCCGCTCAGCATGTGGACATACCGCTGAACAACCTGATCATGGATCGTCGACCTAGTCCCGGCCCTCTCCTACATGGCTACCCGTTAGGCCTCGATGAATACTTTCGTGCTCCTGGTCTAGAGGCTTGCGCTCCTTACGATACTCGGAGTCGTCCTGATATGCGCGACTACTCTCAAGCTCCCCTCTGGCGTTTCCCTTCATCTGAGGTTGACGCTGGCTACCATCATACAGGAGGCCACGTGCTCTCGCAGCAGCAGTTCGTCAAGTTGCCAAGCATTCACCGCCCTGCGGACGCATACGAGCAGAGCCCCGGGCAAGTAATGCATCCACCGAAGGTCACTCTCCCGTCGTTATCTGAAGTAGTCTCTGGAGCGCTGACGGCGTGCGGCAACCCGCGACCTCGGTCTGTCCCCCGCCAGCCTTTGCAGGCGATTCCTCCCAATGTCGGCCAGGGCCCAGGTCCTGGGTCATTTGTCCCGCTTCAGATGCCCCACGTCCGTATGGGGCCTCATATGCAGGCATTCGCTGGTGTGCCGTCTGACGCGGACATGAGGCGGATCGATCCAGTGTTGCTGCAGGATGAGATGCGTATGCTGGGGTACCCTGAGGAGATGCACCGAGGTCGGGAGGCGTTGGGTCAGGTGGTAGGACGCCCTGAGCTTAGGATGTAAGATGGGGGCGCGATCGTATGTATAGCATGTGGTTACTCTTCCGGGTGGATCTTTACTTTTGGGGTGTTGACAATGTTCCTCCATACAGGTCGCCTATCTGTCGTTCCCAAGTAATGTGATCCTGGACGCAGACTATATACTCAGAGATATGAAATACCTGCGGTAGCGTGAGTTGTGATCATAGCGTTCATACTCGTCGGAGTCTTGGAGCGCATTTCACTTTGATGTGAGTGTATACTCCGTATACCGCTTATGATACTCACTGACCTTAGCCGTTCACGAAGCGTCATATTCGAACGAGCCATGGTAAGCTCGTGCGCATGCCAGCAATGCACGTCGCGCTACTTGCATCAGGCCACTAGCGCAACCACACCTGGCAGCTCTTAGGTACCAAGACGTGCGCCCACAGCCTGAGTATCTATGGTTGCACTTGCGGATTCGCAGGGGATGTCAAGATGCAAGAGGTATCGGCTCGACGAGGAGCGGCAGCGCGAACTTCAAGGTGCCACAAATTGGACTCACATGCATTGCCAAGACGAACTTTCAGGGCCAATCGTGCGTCTCATTCCTCCGCTATACTGCATACGGTCTCTATTCACGTCATTATCCTGGCCCAGAGTGGATGGATTGATGCAAATACAATTGACTCGGAAGGTGAGCCCTATCGACTGCATAGCTTCTTCTTTCACACTTCGATGACTGCACGAAATCTACCACATGTATAATTTCCGACGCGTTCGCGCGGGTACAGGTATTGTCAAAGGTCAACTTCGGATCGGCGCGATCGCACGGCGCTATCATAGTAGTCTACCAAGTGAGTGCACATCTTCATCGCATGTCAACTGTCATGTCTACACGAAATGACTCAGGTTCCAAGGCGTTCTAAGAGACATCAAGAAAGGGACCCTTATGTGAAGCCTATCTGACAGTTTGCATTAGGGAAGGTTTATCGTGCATATGACAGTGAACCTTGTTCAGAATCCTTTATAGACACGAATGAGTCACGACTGACTGTCCAGGACCAAACCTGAGACACCTCGCTCCCTTGAAGGCTCGTAGCGGTTACGACCAACGGTCTAAAATGGTCTCCTCTCTTCCCATGTCGCAGATCCTTGTCCTCGTCGCCGCGCTCGCTGCTATGCTTCTGACTGCAGAGGCCACCGGGACGCGTATTTCTGGGCTTCTCGTGAAAGCAGAAGAACAACGAAGGAACGAGGCCGACACTGGCTGGGGCGGCCGACGTGCTGTGGACGCCATCGTCTGCCCACCCGGTTATGCGGTGTGCTCGTACGTCTATGGGACATGCTACCCCCGCGATGGATCTGTCTGCTGCAGGCTGATACAAAGGTGGTTGATAGATGGATACTACTGCGACCGTGGTTACTACTGTGATGGCGGCGGATGCTGCCCCGAGGGCGAGCTCTGCAGCTGTGTCGCCCCTCCTCCTTCGGTAACGACCTATATCCAGCCCCTTCAGTAAACATGTACTGTTATTAGTTGCACGTAGGGAAAAATGCGGGTCTGCCGGACCCGCGTGGGTTTTGATACCCGTACCCGTACGGGTACAGGTGTGGGTACCTCTCGGCCGACCCGTATGAAAACCCGTACCCGCGCGGGTACGGGTTTCATTCCCCCCTTCAGGTGTTTAAGCCTTTCCTTGGTGAGTTCTGAGGGCATATGTACGGGTCAAACCCGTGAACCCGTGGTTGGGTTTGGTACCCGCGAGAAACCCGTACCCGACCTGCGGGTACGGGTTTTTCGTGGGTACGGGTATGGGTCTTGACCTGGACACCCGCGGGTATACCCGCACCAGTCCCTAGTTGCACGCGGACTGCAAATGCATTGAGTGGCAATGCCACATCAGTAATTCGCCCAAAGTCTGGCGCTCTGAAATGTTCAGAACAGCCACTGGTCAGACACTCAGATGCTCCAGACATCCTCAGATACTCAGACAAGTCGTGCGCGTATATGTCGCTACTAGCATATACATTCGTGTGCATGAAAGTCTGCATAACAGTTTACGTAGTATCTACGAAAGGCGTCCAGGGTGTCCGTATAGTGAAAGTCAGTAGGAAGGCGCCTTGAACCGTATACCGGCATAAGGTGACATGCGCGCACAATAGACTTGATGGATATGAGGTCCATGACCTGATGCCCCACAGGATCTAACTCTGGGCGTACTGCCCACATGCCCGTCCGTCTGGCAGTGGGGCATGTTCCGCGCAGGAGTCCGGCTGGGGTACAACCTGGTGAGCCGCATGGACTGCTCTGTGGGCGAGATCTCGGGTGATCGTCCGGGGTGGGGGGGTGTGTGTTATGGCGGTATTGGTGTGTTCTGGGCCTTCGAACCGTTTGATTTTGACTATATAGGGCTCTCATGTGACGATAATGAGGAAGAACCTCTCGCAATGGGTTTAGAAGGCCGACGGGTGCAGGAATTGGGGGTTTGAATGGTCCGGGCAGGGGGACCAGGTGGTGACCCATGGGCTGGGACATACCTGGATGCCTCCGGACGGCCTGGACGGGTGGTGAGGGATGACGGCGAGCTGGGAAACACATTTCTGGGGACCCATGGGTTGGAATAGAGGTATAGGTAGGTAGGGGGGTGCGGGGTCGGGGTCGGAGTACCTCACCCAGGCCGGCTCAGCTGGCAGTTTGGTTCACCGGGTGGGCTCGCAAGGTGGCTCTGGTAGCATGAATGGCTCGACCAACCCATGCAAACAGGTTTTGAGGCCGGGACCCAATCTTGGATAATATTGGGATGGTGAACCGAGTGGCCTTTGTATGGTGCTGTCAGGTGTCCTGCGCGGCATGGGCCGAGCTTGGGCAGCCGAGCCACGCTGCCCAACAGATTGCCCTGGAAGGTGTCCCGCGTGGAGTGCTAAAAGTCCTTCATGAAAGGTGTTAAGATCGGTCTAAGCGAGGGATGCTACGGCCTTCGAGTGTGCAGCGAGATGTCGCAAAGATATGAAGAGTAAATAGAACACCGTTCTATTTAGAAGCCTGATGGTACAGATTAGGTGAACGAGGAGATCAAAGCTGGGGTTCCTTGATGGAAACCTCGGCTATTATATATAGTACAAGGTAACCTGCCATAAACGGTATAGTGTTGTGGCAGTACCATAGAAACGGAGTTATGAGGCTGTGGATGACTGAGCGGGGGTTATATATAGCTAAGCTGACATATCTGGGTTTATATATAGATGGGCTGACTGAGTGAGGAGATATAAATAGCAGAGATGATTAAGCATATGTAAAAGTGGTGACGGAGAGACAAACGATGCATGCGGGATGACAAAGAGTAAGCAGGATGACAACAAGGGACAGAGGACACGACGAATTGGTAAGAAACAAGACGATACTGGTCAGGAACAAGGGTAGGTTGTAATATTACCCCTCTCTCAAGGCCGATGGTCCCTAGAGGCGTACTAGACCTAGTCAATGTTGTCCATTGATGGCGCTGCATTGCCATCAGGAAACATGTTGTCGACTTGGGCATCATATTGTTCCCGAAGGTCGTCGTTGTTGATCTCGACGTTCGTTACGTCACTGTCCAACAACTCCCAGGTCACGTTGTTTGCGGCCGAGTCATCCCATCTGGTCTCTGGAACGCCCCATCCATCATCGCTCAGAGGGAGACGACGAGTGTTGATCCTCATCACCCCGTCGACGACGTTTCTGTGGGCGATCCCCCCCCCAGGGTCTCCTTGGCAGCAAGTCCCCCAACACTTGCGTGATGTAGGGGTGCACTGCGAGGTGCCGCAGGGCGTCTTCGGCGACTTGGATGAGTCACGCGTAGGCGTCCTCCAGGGCCACCAGGATGTGCCTCTGGTTTGCCCCCGAATTCTCGGCCAGTAGGATCCCTTGTTGGATCCCCGGCCCGATGTGTATGTACTCTCAATAGGCTTGCACCCACCGGAGAGCCTTGGGGTACTCGGTCAGCCGCATCTCCACTGTTTCCTCCAGGTCCGGGTGTGCTAACACCCACCCCACTCGGTCGTGGAGAGTCCCGTCGCTGTACAACCCGGTCTGGGGGCGGGGGAGGTGGTTGTAGGAGGGGAGCAGATTGCGACTGGAGCGAATAAATGAGGGTGTGGGCGGTTGCCGTAAGATGGACGAGCGTGTATGTGAACCGGTAGAACTCGGGGGGGAGGAAGAATGGGGGTGGTTGTTGTTGTTGTTGTTGCAGTGGCGGTTGTTGCGGTTGCGGTGGCGGTTGCAGGAGTTCTGGGGTTGTTGCTGGTTCTGTTGGGGTTGCTGGTGGGGCATCGTGGTCGCGAGTGATGGTGAGACCGGGGATATATTCGAGGTTGGGAAGGTCAACAAATTGACCTGGAGATGGAGGAGGATTGAAGTGGGAATGGGGGTTCGGTTGGCGAGAGGTCGAAGCTGGAAAGACAGGTGGAAAAGGGGGAGGAGGTATAAAATCAGATAAAAAAGAATAAATAGGAATAGGTTGAGTAGGGATGGGAGCTGTGACGAGACAGGAAGAAGAGGCTGTGGGAAGATGGGGGGCTGTAAAAGTTGAAGGTTCTGGGGAAGTAGAGAAATATCGAGGGCTTGTTGGAGGGGGAAGAGAAGTAGGGTTATAAGGAGGACTTGGGGGGGCGTTGTAGTCAGAGTATTGGAGTTCACTCGGAATGGTAGGTGGAAAAGAAAAGTGGGACATGGTTTTGTTCAGGCCATTCTGTGTCGTTTTTTATAGGCTTTTAGGATTGTTTATGCACGTTTGAGGTCCCTTTCCCATAGCCACTGGTTTTCGTAAGAAGGCTGACCCTTCCATGTGACTAATTATTGGACTCCGCCTCTGGCCGGTTTCCGATGATTAATGATCGCTTCTTTTTCCCATTCTTCTTCTCCGCCAATAATCTCAGATGGTGGGGATTGGTAATTCGGCCCGTGTTCCACTGTTTTGTGATATGGGGTGAGTAATGCCACATGGAACACTGGGTGGATCTTCCATGATTTAGGTAATTGAAGTCGCACTGTGACAGGTCCCATTACATTGTCGATTGTCGATTGTAAAGGGTCCTTCTCGTTTTGGTGCCAATTCCCGATTTGGGTACGGTAATTTGAGATTTGTGGATTCAAGGTAGACTTTGTCTCCTTTTTTGAACTTGTAGTTCCCTCCTGCATACCATTTGGCCATGGCTAGATTGGCTTTATCATGGCTTGTCAAAGCTTGTTTATGTTGTTCCTGCAGGTCGGTTAATCTTTCCTCTGTGCTAGTGTGTTTCACTGCTGGCTTGGTCGTTGGTATAGCCTTTGGTTAATATCCCATGAGTAATTCAAATGGTGATTGGTTGGTCACTGAATGAGTGCAGTGATTGTGTGCGAATTCAAACTGCGCTAATTTGTTGCTCCATGTGTCCGGGTAGTTTCCACAGTATATCTGCAATGCAACCTCTATTTCTTGTATCATTCTCTCTGACTGGCTGTCGGTCTGTGGATGGTGTGATGTGCTCAATACTCCTTTTACTCCAATTAGGGTATTCAATTCTTGGTATGCTTGTGAAATGAATTGAGAGCCTCTATCAGAGATAATTCGGTCTGGTAAACTGAATTGTTTGTATACATCTTGCTCCAGCATCTTGGCTGTGTCCATGGCACTGGTTTCTTTGGTGCACGCTGTTAACACAATAGCTTTAGTTACGTTATAGTTAACTACCACTTGTATTGCATCAAAGCCATTGGATTCTGGTAGAGCTGTGACGTAGTCCATGGTGATAGTACTGAATGGTCAAAGACTGTGTGCATGTGGAATTGGCATTAGTCTGGTTTTGGTAGAGTATGTGTTGACTTTTGCTGTTTGACACATCGCACATCCCTTGACATATTGGGTGACGAATTGGCGCATATCCAGCCACCAGTATTCTCTTGATGCTAGTTCGTACGTTTTCTGAATGCCTGGATGTCCCATTACTGCGGGATCGTGATGCAGTCTGACCACTTCTTGTTGAAGATCAAGATTTGGTGGTACGTATACCCTCCCCTTAAACATCACGATGCCGTCGTCCATTTTCCAGTCTTTACTACTGCCAATCAGTGGCTTTTTCTTGAGATGCCACAGGTTGTTTGTAGATTCCATGACTATATGATCCCTTGATGTTGTATCCTGCATTCTTTTTTGTAGTTCAATGTTGATGCTGTTGACGAATAATTCGTTAGGCAGCATGATTACTTCTTCGTTGTCATGATTTCCTGGATTGTGATTGGCTCTTCTTGACAGCGCATCTGCTTAGGTTATTGTTTTGCCTGGTTGGTGTATTAATTGGACGTTGAATTGTGACAAATATAGGCTCCATCTTGCTTGTCGTCAATTTAATTTCTGTGCTAATCTAAAATAAGTCAAATTCTTATGGTCCAATAGGATTTGCACTGGATGTTTTGCGCCTTGAAGGTAATGTCTCCCTGCTTCCAGTGCTCGGATGATTGCTAGTTCGGTCCTTTTCTGATGTTCTGGAATGGTTTGAGAAAATATCAGTATATCGTCCATGTAGATTACTATCCATCCTTCAGATAGGTAGTCCCGGAAAATGTCGTTCATCATGGCTTGGAATGTGGCTAGTGCATTGCATAGCCCAAAGAACATGATTGTGGGCTCGAATAGTCCTCTTGGCGTTTTGAATGCTGCTTTCCACTGGTCCCCATCTTTGATGCGAACATTATTGTATCCGGCTCATACGTCTAGTTTGGAGAAAATCTTGGCTTCTGCCAGTTGGTCTGTTAAGTCTGAGATCAGTGGTAGTAGATATACATTTTTTATTGTCCCATCATTTAGATAACAATAATTTTGAATTGGCCGCATGCTTCCATCCTTTTTCTGGACAAAGAAGAAAGGGGGAGCCATGGGTGACTTGGATGGTCGGATATATCCCTTTGCTAGATTTTCATCTATAAATTTGTCGAGTTCCTTTCTCTCCATTAGTGATTGAAAGTCAGGTCATATGACTGGTCATGACTGTTTGAATGACCGGATATGACCGGTCTATGACCTGACTTTGACCGCAACAATAGCAGTCATGCTAATGGTCTGGTTCCGGTTACAGTCAAGGACGTATGGGGGGTGACCAGTCATGACCGGGTGCCACAGGTTAGAGTCAAACCCGAGGATTCTGGCTGTTCTCTCCCAGTCTCTTACATCCCCCACCACTTGTATGCCTGCCTACTGTCTTCTGGCCCCATTGCTTCATGTTTGCTCACTCCTCTGATCCTGGAAACTCGACTTCTCATCTGGCTTGGGCCTCTCAGCATCTCTCAGGCTGCCTGGGAGATCACAGTGCATGTCCATCAAATCCCAACAGATTCCGGTAATTCAAGCAGTGTTGGGCAGCATGGATGCAGAGTCAGAAGGACATAGAAGGTGTTAATGAGGGAAATGCTCATAGGTATGTCTTAGTTTTTATTCTCCAGCACCCAGGTCGAGTATCCCCATCAAGATAAGGGGATATCTCGGCCGTCTCCTGGTGGATTTGCACGCAAAGGGGCACGTTCGAAAGCCACGCTTTGTAGCTTTCCAACGGGCCCTCATGCGTCTGAATCGGCCGACTAGTGCCTCCGGGATACCTGCTTCTGTCTGTTCTTGACAGGAGCAGGTACTCTGCATTGCTGCAGGTTTATTCCCCACTGGATTTGGACGCGAAGGGACACGCTAGAAAGCGACGGAACGTAGCTTTTGAACAAGCCCCTCCGCGTCCCAATCCGTCTAGCCAATCACCCGCCATGAGCCTCTTGACCCGGAGATACCTCATCCACGTACCCTTTCCCTCGATCTCCGGTCAGGAGTTGTATATTCCTATAGAGTGCAGCATATGCTGCCCTCTATGGCTTTACACAGCTCCTAACCATATGTGGCCAGTGTCACACTCATTGGCATGTGAGTATCCAAGCGCTATTGCTCTGTCATATGTGAATGACCGGTTAAGACTGGTCATAACTGGTCATGACTGGTCATAACCGGTCATGACTGCACAACGGTCATGACCGGTCATGACTGATGACCTGACTGAAGTCAGGTCCAGTCATGCAATGACCGGTGTATCAGTCCGGTCATTGAAAAATGGACTGGTCGTGTCACGGTCAAGTCATCGGTCATTGTTCGGAGGGGCAAATGACCGGACTTGACCTGACTTTCAATCACTACTCTCCATTAGAGATAATGGATATATTTTGCAATCCTTTGGTTTGAATTCCGGTTTTAGATCTATTGCATGGTCCCATGGTCTTGAGTCTGGGAACCATTCCGCTGACTTCTTTTTGAATATGTATTTGTATTGTTGAAGGTATTCTGGCAGAAATTCTTTTGGATCTCGTGTATTTTTGTTCTGCATTGCTTGAACGGCCAGTTCCGTTGCTTTGGTGACTCAGTTAACAAACAGGTTGGCCTGGTTTTGCTTGTTCCATAGTTTCCCGATAGTTGCACTTCCAGATTGACTCCATCGGTCTTCCTCTTCCCATGCCTCAATTTGGTTATAGGCAATTACTCCATCTTGTGATCCAGAAACGGAAGTTGTTTCCAATCCCCACATGAGTACTCCTGGGGGTGGTTCATGCCTTTTCTGATAATCGCGGATCATCTGTTGCCTTTTGACCAATTTGGGATCAAATTGGAATATACCGGTAGTCCAGTCTATTTGGGGATTGTACTTCTTGATCCATGGTACCCCTAATATGGCATCGTCTCTCCCGAGATTGGCAACATAGAAATTGGTGGGTAGGCTGTGGCCTCGGATAATAAAATTGGTTTCCAATCGATGAGTCACTGTTCCAATGGTGTTGATGCTGTCATCTGCATTTCGGAACCAGATTGGGTGGGGCAGCCAAGTTGTAGGTAGGTGATATTGATCAATGATCTGTTGATTGATGATTGTTGCATCAGCTCCTGAGTCAAACAGAGCCTTAATTCCGACGACTTTGGGGCCATTTTCGACGTAACCGATTAGTAGATATGCTGATTTTCTTGATTCGCCGATTGTTACAAAGGAAATAGTATAGTCCCAAATTTCAGACAATCCCAGCGTCGGGGCGAGTCATCCTGTCAAAAATCCTTCTCATTATAGTCAGTTAACTCAGAACCGATGGCCTCAATATAGGCTTCTTCTGTTGGTTCTCCTTCTTCTTCTTCCACGACCCTAGCTTTCTGATCGGGAACCCTCTTCTTCTTTGGACATTGTGCCGCTCGATGTCCTTCTTCTTGGCAATAGAAGCACGCATTACATTGCATGAGATCTTCGCACGTCTTCTGGTCTAGCCGATTAGTAGTAATTGCTCGGACAGTGGGGTTTCTCGTAAACCTTCCCCTAAAATTAGTGTTGCGTTCTGTCCCTGTTCTTATTCTTCGGCTTCCCTGGACTTCGTCTATGGCCAGGTTCCGAGTATAGGAGTGTTGTAATTCCGTGACCCGATTAAACCAATCAGTTATGGTTTGAACCCTTGGATGGATGAGCGCCACTTGTTGTCGGAGATAATGTGGGAGTTTGAGTTGATAAATTGCTAGCAATGCCGTGTCTTCTTTGATATCGGCTAGCTGGCTAAGTCACACAAATTCCGCATGGAACTCATCAATGATCTTGTAGTCGTGGAATTTGAGATTCGTGAGTTGAACTGATGCTACCGCTTTTTCCTCAATTGGTGCAAAAACCGCAAGGAATCGGTTTTCAAAAGCTTCCCATGTTCCTAGTCCTTTGGGAATTCCATTGGCCTTTTTTTCCTGGGCGACCCGTACCAGGGTGTCAACCCACCATTCCGCTTTTCCGCTGATATATAAGAGTGCCGTGACAATTCTGGCACGATCAGTGACGTAATTGCTTGGCCTTCCTTCGAATAGAAGGTACAGGTCTCGCAGGAACTGCCGCGCTTCTTCCCTTTTCCCTTCAAATAGTCTCGGTTCTTTGACCCGAGCTTTGCCAGCTATTTTGGGAATGACAAATTGGTCTTTGTTGCTGCCAATGCCATCATCTGATGGGTCTTCATCTGGTTCTCTTGGACCTCCAGGGCCTCCTGGTCCTTCTGGACGTTGTCGTCCTTCTCGCCATTCTCTAAGTTCTTCTTCATCTTCTCGATCCAGTCTTGCCCTTGTTTGCCTTGCTTCTTCAGCAGCCATGGCCAGTAATCCGTGTGGTTCTACTTCCGGTTGGGACGGTTCTCCTGATGCGTGCCGTACGAGTGATGAGATGGAATACGTTGCTGACATCTTGGGTACTAGCGTGGGATCTGTTGGTTGGATAATGATAGTTTCTGCTTCCCTGTCTGATTCTTCTGAAGAAGAGTTTCCTTCGGCTAGTCCTTCTGCCGTGGGAGGTTCTTCCGCTTGTGGTTCTGGTTCAGGTAGTGATGATTTTCTAATTTCTGGTGTATTATCGATGAGAAGTGGTACATTTGGTCTTTCCGGGGTTGGTGCTGGAGTACAATTTCTGGATATTACCCTTGGTGCGGGCCTTACGTATTTCGTTCCACTTGGTTGGTCATCCTTGGTGGGTTCGAAGTAAGTTAACCGAACTCCCTCAGGAAGTGGTGGTCCTTATAGCAATCTGTTTGGGCAGGGTTGGTATTTGCAGGTTCCCCACTCTGCATTCCTGATATTGTAATAGACGTCTTTGGTTGTGCCTCTGTTATATCGATGTAGCTTCTGATTGCACGTTAGGTTTGTTACCCAACTCATCCACTAATGTTGATAGGGATAGATAGGAGTGTCGTGTTCCCACTCAATGAGTAGGTTTCGAGCAGCGACAAGTTCTTGGTAGCGAGGGAACAACGGATGGTCTTCTCTTCTAGGAAGATGAGTGTCGGTTAGGTCAATGATGTTCCAGAGATCTACGATTCGTGATTTGAGCCAAGCATGAAACGTTGGGCTGGGAAATAGGGCTGGCAGATATTGGAAATGACCGTAAACGTATTGGTGTGCTTCCAAGGCGTGATAGGCCACATATCACAATTCTACCCCGGTTTGTCCGTCGATTTGTGGGTACCGTTGTACGTATTCAGTCAAGATTTGAGCGTTGAACTGGATGAGACGGATCTGGCCCTCCAGCCACTCCCAGTTGTAGATAGTGGGTACTGAACTTCCGGAATTAGAAGTTCTGATGCTTCTTTTGAAGATTCCCCTTGTAGATTCTTTGGCTGAGGTCCAGTCTTCTTCTTCTATTGTTCGTGCCCTGATATCCAGGGTTCTTTCGTTGATGATCGTGCCTAGGAATCCCAACTGGCTTCCGGTTGATATGTTGAGCCTTCTGCTAATCCTGTGCATTGCGGATTGTAGCGTTTGAGCTACTCTCCTTCGGAGACTCGTCCTTGCACTGTTGGTGGGTGAGGAATCCAGAGCTTCAATCTAATGTTAAGATCGGTCTGAGCGAGGGATGCTACGGCCTTCGAGCACGCAGCGAGATGTCGCAAAGATATGAAGAGTAAATAGAACACCGTTCCATTTAGAAGCCTGATGGTACAGATTAGGTGAACGAGGAGATCGAAGCTGAGGTTCCTTGATAGAAACCTCGGCTATTATATATAGTACAAGGTAACCTGCCATAAATGGTATAGTGTTGTGGCAGTACCATAGAAACGGAGTCATGAGGCTGTGGATGACTGAGCAGGGGTTATATATAGCTAAGCTGACAGATCTGGGTTTATATATAGATGGGCTGACTGAGTGAGGAGATATAAATAGCAGAGATGATTAAGCATATATAAAAGTGGTGACGGAGAGACAAACGATGCATGCGGGATGATAAAGAGTAAGCGGGATGACAACAAGGGACAGAGGACGCGACAAAATAGTAAGAAACGAGACAATACTGGTCAGGAACAAGGGTAGGTTGTAACAAAAGGTGCCGCGCGGGAGATACAGTGTACTGTCCTTTTGAGCTGCGCGGTGGCCTATCTTAAGATGGGAGGTGTTCTGTGTGGTATCCACCATCCAGATCATCTGACCCATTGGTTGGCCGACCGACCTGGATAATGATGTATACGCACCTTACGTGCTCCTGATTGTGGCCTGTCAGTGTGGCACTGAGTAAGTGGCTGTGGATGACCTCTAGATAACCACAATTATGGGCCGCATGTCTGGCCTACAGCGCACCATACCACTCGGGAGCCTCACACCCCAGAGGATAGCTGGTAGGGGTCGGCTCACCTCTCCACAGCCAGTGTGTCTGGTGATTCTGGCAGGTGGTTTGAATTGCACTCTGGCTCCGGTAACATAAGTGGCTTGACCGACCTGTAGAAACGGTATTTAGGCCGAGATTGAACACCAAAAATGTTGGGATAGTGAGCCGAGCGGCCTCTGGATTGCACTATCATGTGTTCTGCGCAGAGCCGGCTGAGCTGGGAGACCCGACCTGTGCTGGTGATCAAATGGCTCTGAACGCTGTCCCGCGTGGTGTGCTGAACACACCAGGCCAATAGTGCCGTGCAGCCCAACTGTAATGTCATGATGGTGGACTGCGCGGCGCATTGCCCTGCAATGAGAGGCGTTCCGCGCGGTATGAGCGTCATCTTCATCATCCTAGTGGTCGGCTGGCCGACTGACCCGGGCGACTGTAACGATACTCATTGGTGCATGTGATTGCTGTCTAGTTGCGTCCAATAAGTTACTAGCTCTAGATGGCTTCTACATAATGACAACTACGTTTCATATTGTTGTTCTCTGGGTCACCATACCTGTCATCACATCCAGGGAGCCAGGGTGTGGGGTGGGGTACCTCTCTTGGGCCATCTCGGCTAACGGTTTGGATGGGTGTATGGGACTGCAGCCCGGCTCTGACAGGAAAAATGGCCTGACGGACCCGTGGAACAGCCCATTCAGTAAGAATACACTGTATGCTGTGTTCCTTAGTGGTGCTAATGCACTGTCTGGGCGTGGCACGCGGCGCTGCGCAGTCGGGTCGTGGGAACCTGTGGGGTGTTCCACGCAGATGGTCGGCCGGGAAGTATAGTGGTGAGCCGCGCGGACCGGGTATGGGTGAGTGATCGGGTGGTGGCCTGGGGTAGGGGTACCAGATTATCATTGATGTAGACCTGTTCTGAGGACTTGGACTATCTGTGGATATCTGTACAGCGTATGTAGGTATTTTAAATAGTAATCAACCATTTATTGCACATTTTGAAGAGACACAAGGGCAGGAAAGGTGTGCCAGAGCGGTTCGGGTAGGAGGTCCAGG
Organism: Coriolopsis trogii; assembly: GCA_020543525.1. NCBI lineage: Eukaryota > Fungi > Basidiomycota > Agaricomycetes > Polyporales > Polyporaceae > Coriolopsis > Coriolopsis trogii. The sequence goes on from JAHYIO010000004.1 coordinate 658,467, forward strand.
TGGTGGCTAGTGGTCCGGGTGACATAGGGATGCCTGCGGACACCTTGGGCAGGTTGTGAGGGCTGATTGTGTTCTGGGAAACCTGGTTTGAATGGCTTTTGTGGCCTGGGTAAGTAGTTCCAGCCAGCAGGGGGTGGGGGAAAGGGGTCAGTTTACCTTTGGCCAGCCGGCTTATTTGGCGGCTCGGATGGATAGCTGATATTTCTACAAGCTTATTGGATTTGGCATGGCATTCTGCAGCTGTAGAAGTGCATCTGCAAGCCAGAATGAAATGCAGTAGTGTGCAGAATAGTAAACCGAGTGGTGTTGGACCAGTGCTATCTAATGTTCCGCGCGGTGTTTGCCAGCCAGTATAAGCAGTGCAGCGTGGCTGGTTAATGTATATGGTAGTGTGTACTGCACGGGTGGTCAATGTATATGATGAGGTGTACTGCACAGCTGGCTGATGTATATGATAAGATGTACCGCGCGGGCGGTCAATGTATATGATAAGGTGTACCGTGCGGCTGGCTGATGTATATCATACAGTGTACCACGCGGTTGGTTGAAGTACATGATGGAGTGTTCCGCGTGGCCAGTTGGCATACAGACTGCGTAGATGGCTCAGTGGTAGTGGAACACGGCCGGTCCGCCCATAACTAATGCAATTCCTGACCTGATGGTCTGTAGGTCGGTGCATATACTTCCACGCACGATCCAAACTGGTGTGCAAATTTTTGTGGTGGACCGAGATCTTCTGGTCAAGATGTGGCTGCCGGACCGAGCGGGTGGCTCAGCAATAGTGGGATAGGTGCGGTCCGCCCATAGCTCATGCAATTCCAAGCCTGATAGTCTGTATTTTGGATCATATACTGTCAGCCGCAATCCGAGCCAATGTGCAAGTTTTGGTGGTGGACCGAGATGTCCTGGTCAAGATGCGGCTGCCGGACCGAGCGGGTGGCTCAGCGGTAGTGAGACATGGCCGGTCGGCTCATAAGTAGTGCGATTTCTGACCGGACGGTTTGTAAGTTGGTGCATATATGTTCAAGTATGATCCGAACCGGTGTGCAAATTCTGGTGGTGGACCGAGGTGGTTCGGTAGAGATGCGGCTGCCGGACCATGTGGTCGGCTCAGCCTTGGCTGGACAACCTAATCTGGCAATCTGGTGCTTATCTGACAGTCTAGATGAGCACTTTGTAGTCACTGTATATGGTATATGCCTGTATATGTAGTGATGTCATTACTTATGAGCGCTTTTTCAACACCCAAATGCGGTAGGCCCCCAATTTGGGTGCATTCTTGGGTACTTCATAACTTTCTTAGTTCTTGGCCGATTGCCATGGTTGTGAATGTATCAGGTGTGTAATTGGATGCCCTTTCGTATGATATATCTTGCCAGCATGTAGTGCAAAAATCTGTGGTAGATATGTGCAAATAGTATGCCAAACCACTATAAGCAGGTACCTGCTTGCTTTACTACATGCAAAATGGGGCATAGAGCTCCATGAGCACAGTACCATTATATAGTATATTACTAGGGCTTTCCAGTGCATGTTTTTGCATTGTGATACCTGTAGTATTGAGCAAGATATGGCTACTTCGCATTTGGCAAGAAATGGGAGCTCTGTTTGGCTGATTATGGAAGGGAAACTAGATATTCTGCTGTTCCCCATACACAAACACACTTGTATAAACCAGAGCTCTCAAATTATACACATTTAGTGGCAATCTATGACACACCCCCTCCTCCTCCCTCCCTTCCCATCAAATACATCATAGTGTCCAAGTTTGGCAAGATATCCCAAAACTACTCGGCACATCTTTAGATATTATACACACCCGTTACTGTACAAAATTGCAGAGCTCTAACATCTCTGCCCACAATGCCGTGTTGCATGCAATATTGTAAGAGACCAAATATTCTCAAGAGAATAGCATTACAACCAGTGCAGATATTCACATGGTTCTTTTTGCACTATTTCTATATACTATGCGGCTATGTGACTCCTAATTTTTGGAGGCTTATGTGCACCCAATCTCTTAGCCATCCCTTATCTGTGTTCGCAATAGATTGTACTATAATATTAGATCGGGGTGGCCGATAGGTCCATATGTCTCAGATAGAGCACTCCTAGCATAGTACTACAAGATGCAAAAAACCGCCAGAGAATTGATGATGTGGTTATGGAGATATGAGAAAAGGTGCTTTGAATGCTCTTTGATGTGCACAATGGCAAACCTATCCTTGCTAAACTACCAATTTGATGCACCTTCACAACTACTTCCCCTATTCCCTGGCGGTTTTTTGCATCTTGTAGTACTATGCTAGGAGTGCTCTATCTGAGACATATGGACCTATCGGCCACCCCGATCTAATATTATAGTACAATCTATTGCGAACACAGATAAGGGATGGCTAAGAGATTGGGTGCACATAAGCCTCCAAAAATTAGGAGTCACATAGCCGCATAGTATATAGAAATAGTGCAAAAAGAACCATGTGAATATCTGCACTGGTTGTAATGCTATTCTCTTGAGAATATTTGGTCTCTTACAATATTGCATGCAACACGGCATTGTGGGCAGAGATGTTAGAGCTCTGCAATTTTGTACAGTAACGGGTGTGTATAATATCTAAAGATGTGCCGAGTAGTTTTGGGATATCTTGCCAAACTTGGACACTATGATGTATTTGATGGGAAGGGAGGGAGGAGGAGGGGGTGTGTCATAGATTGCCACTAAATGTGTATAATTTGAGAGCTCTGGTTTATACAAGTGTGTTTGTGTATGGGGAACAGCAGAATATCTAGTTTCCCTTCCATAATCAGCCAAACAGAGCTCCCATTTCTTGCCAAATGCGAAGTAGCCATATCTTGCTCAATACTACAGGTATCACAATGCAAAAACATGCACTGGAAAGCCCTAGTAATATACTATATAATGGTACTGTGCTCATGGAGCTCTATGCCCCATTTTGCATGTAGTAAAGCAAGCAGGTACCTGCTTATAGTGGTTTGGCATACTATTTGCACATATCTACCACAGATTTTTGCACTACATGCTGGCAAGATATATCATACGAAAGGGCATCCAATTACACACCTGATACATTCACAACCATGGCAATCGGCCAAGAACTAAGAAAGTTATGAAGTACCCAAGAATGCACCCAAATTGGGGGCCTACCGCATTTGGGTGTTGAAAAAGCGCTCATAAGTAATGACATCACTACATATACAGGCATATACCATATACAGTGACTACAAAGTGCTCATCTAGACTGTCAGATAAGCACCAGATTGCCAGATTAGGTTGTCCAGCCAAGGCTGAGCCGACCACATGGTCCGGCAGCCGCATCTCTACCGAACCACCTCGGTCCACCACCAGAATTTGCACACCGGTTCGGATCATACTTGAACATATATGCACCAACTTACAAACCGTCCGGTCAGAAATCGCACTACTTATGAGCCGACCGGCCATGTCTCGCTACCGCTGAGCCACCCGCTCGGTCCGGCAGCCGCATCTTGACCAGGACATCTCGGTCCACCACCAAAACTTGCACATTGGCTCGGATTGCGGCTGACAGTATATGATCCAAAATACAGACTATCAGGCTTGGAATTGCATGAGCTATGGGCGGACCGCACCTATCCCACTATTGCTGAGCCACCCGCTCGGTCCGGCAGCCACATCTTGACCAGAAGATCTCGGTCCACCACAAAAATTTGCACACCAGTTTGGATCGTGCGTGGAAGTATATGCACCGACCTACAGACCATCAGGTCAGGAATTGCATTAGTTATGGGCAGACCGGCCGTGTTCCACTACCACTGAGCCATCTACGCAGTCTGTATGCCAACTGGCCACGCGGAACACTCCATCATGTACTTCAACCAACCGCGTGGTACACTGTATGATATACATCAGCCAGCCGCACGGTACACCTTATCATATACATTGACCGCCCGCGCGGTACATCTTATCATATACATCAGCCAGCTGTGCAGTACACCTCATCATATACATTGACCACCCGTGCAGTACACACTACCATATACATTAACCAGCCACGCTGCACTGCTTATACTGGCTGGCAAACACCGCGCGGAACATCAGATAGCACTGGTCCAACACCACTCGGTTTACTATTCTGCACACTACTGCATTTCATTCTGGCTTGCAGATGCACTTCTACAGCTGCAGAATGCCATGCCAAATCCAATAAGCTTGTAGAAATATCAGCTATCCATCCGAGCCGCCAAATAAGCCGGCTGGCCAAAGGTAAACTGACCCCTTTCCCCCACCCCCTGCTGGCTGGAACTACTTACCCAGGCCACAAAAGCCATTCAAACCAGGTTTCCCAGAACACAATCAGCCCTCACAACCTGCCCAAGGTGTCCGCAGGCATCCCTATGTCACCCGGACCACTAGCCACCACCTGGACCTCCTACCCGAACCGCTCTGGCACACCTTTCCTGCCCTTGTGTCTCTTCAAAATGTGCAATAAATGGTTGATTACTATTTAAAATACCTACATACGCTGTACAGATATCCACAGATAGTCCAAGTCCTCAGAACAGGTCTACATCAATGATAATCTGGTACCCCTACCCCAGGCCACCACCCGATCACTCACCCATACCCGGTCCGCGCGGCTCACCACTATACTTCCCGGCCGACCATCTGCGTGGAACACCCCACAGGTTCCCACGACCCGACTGCGCAGCGCCGCGTGCCATGCCCAGACAGTGCATTAGCACCACTAAGGAACACAGCATATAGTATATTCCTATTGGATCGAGTGGAGGACCGGGTTTCATACGAATTGCTTCTTGAGCTCGTCAAAGGCGTTCTGCTCCTCTTCTCCCCACTGCCATGATGTCTTGCCTGTGAGGCGATCGAGCGGTTTGCAGATCCGGCTGAAGTCCTTGATGAAGCGGCGATAGAAGTTCGCAAAGCCTCAGAACTTGCGTACATCAGATGCATTGCGCGGGGTAGGCCATTCTGCGATGCCTTTGACCTTGACGGGGTCCATCTCTACGCGGTTGTGAGAGACCACCATGCCTAGATACTCGACCTTCGGGACCTCGAATTCGCACTTCTCCAGTTTGCAGAACAGATCATACTTCTTCAGCCATTCCAGCACCTCCTTTGTGACTGCGCGGTGTTCTGTGAGGTCGTTCGAGAAGATGAGGATGTCGTTGAGGTAGATCGTGAGTTTCCCTTCAATGATAAGGTCTTTGAAGATGTCGTTCATGTACGCGGAGAACGTGCTGGGTGAGTTCGAGAGGCCAAAGAACATGATGTTTGGTTCGAAGAGGCTGCGGTTCGTCACAAACGCTGCCTTCCATTAGTCACAAACACTGCCTTCCATTCGTCACAAACACTGCCTTCCATTCATCACAAACGCTGCCTTCCATTTGTCACCGGTTTTGATACGGATGTTGTTGTACCCCCAGCGAATGTCCAGCTTCATGAATATCTTCGCATTCTTCAGGCGGTCGACCAGCTCAGAGACCAATGGAATCGGGTAGCAATTCTTGACTGTGATGTCATTGAGGCGGCGATAGTCCTGAACCGGTCGAAGGCTGCCGTCCTTCTTCTTGACAAAGAAGAATGGAGATGACATGGGCGATTTGGACTCGCTAATATAGCCCTTGGCCAGGTTCTCCTTGAGGAACTTGTCAAGCTCCCCCTGTTCATTCGGTGACAGCGGGTAGATGCGAGAGTGGAACATCTTCGCGTTGGGTACAAGTTCAATCGCATGGTCGTAGGGTCCGTGGTCCGGGAGACGTTCGGAGGCTTCCTTCGAGAAGACGCGTAGGTACTGGTGGTACTGCGGTGGTACAATCTGTTTGACAGTTCACACCTCGCGTTTCTGATACTCCTGCTCGGCAAGTTGTTGAGAGTAAGTGTATCCTGCCATGGCAAACAGCTGAGGGCCGTCCGCGAGGTTGTGTCCTTCCTCCCAAGAGCTCAAGAGTGCGTCCTCCGATCCATCCCATGCCGTGGATCCCAGATTGTCGTTGCCTTCGTCCGCCATCAGTGTTGCTCGTATTGAGCCCAGCTTTCGAACCTTTGGCCTCTGCCGAGAATGTCCACGCGCCGTAGGCCGTACCCCTGTATCACGCGTGTCCGTCTGAGTGGGCGAAGGTTCTGGTTGCTGTGCCCGACACTTGTCCGTACACCGGGACAGACACATAGTGCCCTGGTCCCAGTTGATTTGCAGGTTGTGTCTGCATAGCCAGTCAAGGCCGATGATGATGTCCTCTTCCCCGATGTCCGTCACCACAAGTACTACCTTTTCTCGATGCGTGCCAATCTGTAGATCCAGGATGGCAGCCTCAGAGATGGTTCCTGCGCGGTTCAGAGTCTGATCAATGTTGTAGAGGGGAATGGGGCGTTGCAGTTTGCGCGTCGCGACATGGTTGTCACGGACGAAGCGTCGACTGATAAAGGTGGTGGTGGCTCCACTGTCCACCATCGCCACTACTGATTTTTGTCGCCGTTTGCTGATAAGTTGTACTAGGATGTGAAAGTGCTGGCCCAAATGATTGATCTCATAAGTGATACCAGCGTCTAGTACAGCGTACCGACTGGATGTACAAGGACGGCCACACACAGCGTCGAGTGTCGTCCTTATCAAAAATCCTCTGCTTTGTCCTGCTTGGCGGCTTGTGCGGTTGTGGTCAACGTGGAAGCCAGCTTTGCTTCCAGGCCCTTGATGATGTCCTCAAGTTTACCAACTTGCGTGGCAGCCACTTTGTTGGATCGGCAGTTCTGCGCAAGGTGACTAACCTTGCCACAAAGGCGACAGGTTTGGGTTTCTACCTTGGGTGTTGCGGTGGCGGCGGACTTCTGAGGTTGGCGTCCCTTCCCCTTAGTTTGCCAGGGTCAGAACTGAGCTGCCTCGACCTATGCGAGTGACTGCGCCATCTTCAGGACAACTCCCTGCGTCTTGCTGAGATCGGAGACATCATTGGCGGTGACAGCGAGGTGACGCTGAAGATCTACTGGGAGTGCATCTTGGTACCATACACGTCCATCTTCAGCCGATAAGGCTGTACGCACAAGGAGCGTGTTGAACTTGGCCGTCCACTCTTTGAGATTGGCTATCTTTGGACGATTTGCGCCCCGACACCAGTGTTTGAGCTTGTCCAGAGCGGCTGCCTTGTCGTCGACGGCACAGAAATGGGTAGTGAAGTCGTTTTCGAAGTCATCGAAGTCCGCCCAAGCTGAGTCGAGTTTGGCGTAGTAGGGTAGGGCCCAGGACGCTGCATTCCCGGTCAGCAGGTTCAGAAGTGTCATAAACTTCATCCCCGTTGTGAACGAAGCGTCGGGGAGTAGTGTGAAGAAGGTCCTGGCCCGTGCAAGGTACGCTAACATCTCTGCTCTGTCCTTCCCGTCATACGGCGTGGGCATGAACATTTTGAGCATACTGTCCGACAGTGTAGAGCTCATGTTGGGTGAAGCACGACCAGAGCTTTGAGTTCGAGCAGGAGATCGTGGAGGGATGGGGGGTGGGGAATTCAGGTCGATGACATTGGGTAGAGGTAGAGGGGTAGTGCGGTCAATTGACATACGTCGCTGTTCTAACCACTCCACTGCCAGTGCGATCCCCGGGAGCATCGGTGAAGCAGGTGGAGGTGTGGGTCGTCGACTCGCTGGTTGGCTAGGTGCTTGTTGTGCTGCACCCCGCAGAGGTGGTCGTGACGTGTCGTGTATGGGTTCGGCCGGTGGGTTAGCTAGTTGGTCTCGGATGAGTTTCTCGTTTTCGTCCGTTGGTTTGACAAACGGTGTGTTTCGGACGTTAATGAGTGACTCGTAGCGATTGCCACACGGTTGGTGGTCACAGAGGAAGAATTTCTTGTGGATGGGGTCGTACGCGGCGTCCTCTACTGACTTCTCGTTGAAAGCGTGCGTCCAACGCTTACACGACGTAGGTCCTGGGGGTAACACCAGGGTGAATTGGGTTTTATATTCACCGGCGCTCAAAAGAGAGTTTCGACCTAGTGTTGCGACCTGTGGTCAAGCGAGACGCAGAAGAAGACTGAGGTGTTGAGTGAGGGTGAGAGTACGAGTCTTGTGCAGTGAGAGTGGAGCAAGGCTCGACACACAGGGCTGGAGACAAGTTGTATTGAGAGAATGTAAGTGAACGAAAATATAGCGAGGCTCACCTGGAGACAAGAGGTCAAAACTGAAGTCTCCAGGTGGCAAGCGTCTACTACTTATATATGGAGAATAATAAGCGCTAGGGACAATAGGTCACGGGTGCGCACGAGAGCGCTAGAACAATAGTGGAAGCATGGACGAAGAACAATGGAAATGAGAGGTTCATGACAAGTCAAGCCTTTACTTACTCTGACACCCACATCATGACCCAGTATCATCTCCATTACCCTGGAGTCTCTGCAGAGTGCGCTATCAAGGCCTCCCTCATCATCGACGACCTCACCGCTCGTATCCATAACCCACACGCTCATCACCTTACCACCAAGGAATGTGTGTGTACTACATATCGAGAGGGATTACAGATGTCTTCAGAGGAGAGTACCCACTGGCAGGAGGTGAGCGACTTCGACAACAACGAGCTGTTGAAACAGCTTATTCTGGTGGTTACACCAGAGGCTGTCGCGCGTGCTCGCCACGTCGTTGGTTAAGGTCAAGGACGACCTTCTCCGGAGGGGGAGCTGATGTTACAGTTCACATTTCTCATCATGATTATCAAGCGATTCAGGTTGTGATATTCGGATTTTGTATATCATTTCGGTGAGCTCTAGTTTTTCGCTGTGGTAGTACTTCGTACTATACTGGTGTAGATAGCCTGTGTCGCACACCGTGATGTGAGCATCTCGGCTTCCCGTTTAGGTAGCCTGCCTTCCTCCTTGATGTCGGCTAGCGTCATCGAGCGAGGAGGCCTTACGAGGACTCTCCCACTTTCCTCCCCTTCGTGTTCTCTCTCTCGGACCACCACCTTCTTGCCACAAACTCGCTACACACGTCGCTCAGCCTATCTTTACTCTATCATTCGACTATTGAATACTCTACATTCTCTCTCTTGTCTACTCTACTCCTTCCCAATCAAACTTGACCCCAAACCGAACCGACCACAAGATGACCGACCTGGACTCGACGACATGCCGTACATGCCCCAAACTATTCTGTACAGCATGAGGCTATCCTCAGTGCTTCGACAGTGGAGCCCACCATGAGGGGTGGTATAAGGCTCTTTAGTTGAGTTATCAAGTTACGTCAGTCTCCTCACGCACACACCGCAAGCCTCAGTAGCGTGTCATCATCCACAGCCGCCAATCAACCTGTCTCTCCCATTCATTTCCCCTTCATCTCCTCTGTTGAGTTCCTCATAACATCGACATACACTTAGTATTCCGACAAATCCCTGTTTTAAACCGCTTCCGCTTCCGCTGCTGGCCGCTCCGACTATGTCAGGCGCGGTAGTACACTCAATGCCCATACCTGGGACCAACGAGGCGCCACGCTTTGATGGTCACTACGTCTCCAACTTCCTTGACGATCTCGAACTTCACTTTGCCTGCACAGGTATCACAGATGAAGACCGTCAAGTCAATTACATCACATGATATAGTACTCAAGACATCCGGAAGCGCATCGGCTTCCTCCCTACTCTCTCTCGTTCGAAGACTGGCAAGAAGTGGGACCCTGCCAATGCCCTGCTGATGCGACTCTACGGCGACATTGACAAGACCGAACCGCTCTCGCTAGTGGAGTTTCAGATGTGGATCCAGACGGCCGCGGACAAGCCCAAGTTTGTGTCCCAAGCCCAGGTGAATGCATACTATACCGAGTTCATAAGTGGCACGCAGCCACTCCTCGACAAGAAGATCATCTTGCAAAATGATATGAATTTTGCTTTCATTCAGGGCATCCCGTCTAGCATGAAGTACTCATCCCCAACAATAAGCTCAACTGCACATTGACCTATCCTATTGACGATATGCTGGACCTCCTGCTCGGACTTGCCAACAAGAACGACCCAACCTACAAAGCCTGGCGCTACGAGGACACTAAGAAGAACGATAATTCGCTTCTCACCACCCCGGCCAGGCAGGACGTCACTGTTCCGAGGCATGCACCTGAGCAACCAGCTGAGTCGCAGCCAAGCATGCAAGACCAGATAGAGGCACTCACCAAGCAGTTCGAACAAATGCAACTTCTGTTGATCCAGCAGTCACAGACAATCAACAGCGCGCTACAGAACGCACAACAGACCCCCGCACAGGCTAACTGTCCCGCTCACTGCGTGATGTGTGGCACGACGAACCCCGGCCAGGCTGCCCGGAAACTAACAGCCTCGTTGCAGAGGGCTGCATTCGACTTGATGCCGTCAAGAATTGCTACGTCATGACTGTCGACAGCACCAACCTTCCACGACTTCCGCAAGGCTACAATGGCAGCCTCGCATCCTATATAAAAAACCAAACTCCTCTTCCTCCAACTATGTGTGCCGCCGCCGCTCATGCGAGCCTCATACTCGAGGATGGCATATCCTTTTCGTCTTGAGGCATGTCTTTCCTCTCCGACCCTGCGCTGCGTGAAGGGAAGGAGTACGAGAACCGCTTCGACCCGAAGAAGCAACCTGAGTTGTGCCCGTCTCCTCGTCAACGCGCACAGGAGCCTCAGCAAGCACCTCAGCCTTTGATGAGTCAGCAACCGGCCACACCACCTCAACATCCTCCTCTACAACCGCAACAGGTTTCTGCTCCGCCGCCGCCGCAACAGCAGCAGCAGCAGCAGCCTCAACCTTCTTATCCTCCTGTTCCGACGACTCAACAGCCTGCTGCAAACATACCGCCGCCTCCGAACCCCATCAATCGACGTGACAGCTGGAAACAGTCGCTCCCGAAGGGCAAGGGCAAGGAGGTCCACTTCGACGAAGAGGTAGCCATGTCTAATGGCGAGGCGAAGGCCAAAGCTAAGTCTTCTCCTCCTCAGTTCGGCTACAGGCATACCACTGAGCTTGAGTCCGCCACAGATGCAGACCAAGTCCTCAAGAGCCTTCTCCAGGCGACGCAGGCTGTTACAACCTACCCTTGTCCCTGACCAGTATTGTCTTGTTTCTTACCATTTTGTCGCGTCCTTTGTCCCTTGTCGTCATCCCACTTACTCTTCGTCATCCCACATGCATCGTTCGTCTCTCCGTCACCACTTTTACATATGCTTAATTATCTTTGCTATCTATATCTCCTCGCTCAGTCAGCCCATCTATATATAAACCCAGATCTGTCAGCTTAGCTATATATAACCCCCGCTCTGTTATCCACAGCCTCATGACTCCGTTTCTATGGTACTGCCACAACACTATACCGTTTATGGCAGGCTACGTTGTACTATATATAATATTCTATTCATTCTTCACATCTTTGCAACATCTCGCTGTGTGCTCGAAGGCTGTAGCATCCCTCGCTTAGACCGATCTTAACGTTAGATCGAAGCTCTGGATTCCTCACCCACCAACGGTGTAAGGACAAGTTTCCAAAGGAGAGTAGCTCAAACGCTACAATCCGCAACATACAGAATCAGCAGAAGGCTCAACATATCAACCGGAAGCCAGTTGGGATTCTTAGGCATGGTCATAGATGAAAGAACCCCGGACATCAGGGCATGGACAATAGAAGAAGAAGAACGGACCCTAGCCGAAGAATCCACATGGGGAATCTTTACCAAAAGAAGCATCAGAACTTCAAGCTCCGGAAATTCGATACCCACTATCTACAATTGGGAGTGGCTGGAAAACCAGATCCGTCTTGTCCAGCATAACACCCAGATTTTGGAAAACTACGTGTGACAACACCCACAAATAGATGGCCAAACAGGAGTAGAATTGCGATATGTGGCCTTTCACGCTTTGGAAGCACACCGATACATTTACGGTCATTTCCAATATCTGCCATCCCTGTTTCCCGGTCCAACGTTCCAAGCTTGGCTTGAATCACAGATCGCCGATCTTCTCAACATCATTGACATAACCGATACTCATCTGCCTAGAAGAGAGGACCATCTGTTGTTCCACTGCTACCAGGAACACATTGCCGCATGGAACTTAATCATCGAGTGGGAACTTGACACTCCCATCTATCCCCATCAGCATTAGTGGATGAGTTGGGTAACAAACCTAACATGCAGCCAGAAGTTACATTGGTACAACAGAAACACATCCAAAGACATTTATTACCATATCACAGACGCAGAGTGGGGAACTTGCACATACCAGCCTTGTCCAAATAGGCTGCTAGAAGGACCACCACTTCCTGAGGGAATTTGAGCACCCTATTTCAAACCAACTAAGAACAACCAACCAAGCGGAACAAAATATGTAAAACCTGTGGCAAGGGTAGTATCCAAAAATCAGACTCCAGCACCAACCCCAGGGAAATCAAATGTACCACTTCCCATCGCTAATACACATCAGAAGATCATCACTACCTGAACCAGAACCACAAGCTGAAGAACATCCCACGGCAGAAGGACTAGCCAAAGGGGACTCTTCTCCAGAAGAATCAGACAGGGAGGCCGAAACCATTGTTATTTAACCAAGTAATCCCACACCAATACCCGAGATGTCGGTAACATATTCAATCTCGGCCTTCACAAGACACGCATCAGGGATACACGAGCCATCCGGAGATGGCGAAATAGATAGCCTGGAATGGCAAAGAAGACTACTTTGAAGCATACCTGGGGAATCAGAAGGACCTCAGCAACCACGCAGGCCAGAAGATCCAGAAGGCCTAGAAGAGCCAGAAGGTCCTGGGAGTCCAAGTGGTCCAGGAGGACCAGGGGGTCCAGGAGACCCAGGGGAGCCATGGGGACCAATCGGAGGACCCAGAGGGCCCAGAAGACCCAGAAGACATCAAGGACCAGGTGGACCTGGAGACCCAGAAGAACTGGATGATGATCCATCAGATGACGAAGGCACTGATGGAAAAAGGTTCATCACAAAATAGCTGGGAAAGCTCGGGTCAAAGAACCAAGAACATTCAAAGGAAGAAGGGAAGAAGCGCGACAATTTTTACGTGACCTATACCTTCTATTCGAAGGAAGACCAAGTGATTATATCACTGACCGCGCCAAGATTGTCACAGCACTCTCCTATATCGGCGGAAAAGTGGAATGGTGGGTCAACACCATAGTACATGTCGCCCGGGAGAAGGTCAATAGAACCGTCAGAGGACTTGGAACATGGGAAACATTCGAGAAACAATTACTCCTTGTCTTCGCACCAATTGAGGAAAAAGCCATTGCCTCGGTTCAACTTACCAACCTCAAGTTCCATGACTACAAGATTATTGATAAATTCCATGCGGAGTTTATTCGGCTTAGCCAGTTAGCCGATATCAACAAAGAAATGGCACTATTGGCAATTTACCAGCTCAAACTTCTGCATTATCTCCGCCAACAAGTGGCTCTTATCCATCCGAAAGTCACAAGTATGCTCGATTGGTTCGATCGAGTTACAGAATTACAGCATTCCTACACTTGGAACCTGGCCATAGACAAAGTCCAGGGAAGCTGAAGAATAAAAACAGGGCCGGAGTGCAACACCAATTTTAGGGGAAGGTTTATGAGAAACCCCATGGTCCGAGCAATCACTACTAATCGGCTAGATCAGAAGACACGGGAAGATCTCATGCAATGTAATGTGTGCTTCTATTGCCGAGAAGAAGGACATTGAGCAGCACAATGTCCAAAGAAGAAGAGGGTTCCCAATCAGAAAGCTAGAGTCGTGGAAGAAGAAGAACCAACGGAAGAAGCTTATATTGAGGCCATTGGTTCGGAATCAATGGACTATAATGAGGCGGATTGTTGACAGGATGACTCGCCCCGACGCTGGAATTGTCTGAAATTTGGGACTATACTATTTTCTTTGTAACCATTGGTGAATCAAGAAAATCAGCATATCTATTAACCGGTTACATTGAAAACAGCCCCAAAGTCGTTGGGATCAAGGCCTTGTTTAACTTAGAAGCCGATGCAACAATCATCAACCAACGAATCGTTGATCAATATGCTGCCCCACCCAATCCGATTCCGGAATGCAGACGATAGCATCAATACCATTGGAACAGTAACTCATCGACTGGAAACCAACTTTATCATCTGAAGTCACAGCCTACCTACCAACTTCTATGTTGCCAATCTCGGAAGAGATAATGCCATATTGGGGGTACCATGGATCAAAAAGTACAATCCCCAAGTAAATTGGACCACCGGTATATTCCAATTCGACCCCAAATTGGTCAAGAGACAACAAATGATCCATAATTATCAGAAAAAGCATGAACCACCCCCAGGAGTACCCATGTGGGGACTGGGAACAACTTCCATTCCCGAATCACAAGATGGAGTAATCGCCTATAACCAAATAGAGGCATGAGAAGAGGAAGACCAATGGAGTCAATCCGGAAGTGCGACTATTGGGAAACTATGGAAGAAGCAAAACCAGGCTAGCCTGTTTGTTAACCGAGTCACCAAAGCAACGGAACTGGCCGTTCAAGCAATGCAAAACAAAAATATACAAGATCTAAAAGAATTTCTGCCAGAATACCTTCAACAATACAAATACATATTCAAAAAGAAGTCAGCTGAATGGTTCCCAGACTCAAGACCATGGGACCATGCAATAGATCTAAAACCAGAGTTCAAACCAAAAGATTGCAAAATATATCCATTATCCCTAATGGAGCAAAAGGAACTCGACAAATTTATAGATGAAAATCTAGCCAAAGGATATATCCGACCATCCAAGTCACCTATGGCTTCCCCTTTCTTCTTTGGCAGAAAAAGGATGGAAGCATGCGGCCAATTCAAGATTATCATTATCTAAATGATGGAATGATAAAAAACGTATATCCGTTACCACTGATCTCAGACTTAACAGATCAATTGGCAGAAGCCAAAGTCTTCTCCAAACTAGACATACGAGCCGGATACAGTAATGTTCACATCAAAGATGGGGACCAGTGGAAAGCAGCATTCAAAACGCCAAGAGGACTATTTGAGCCCACAGGCATGTTCTTTGGACTATGCAATGCACCAGCCACATTCCAAGCCATGATGAACGACATTTTCCGGGATTACCTATCTGAAGGATGAATAGTAATCTACATGGACGATATACTAATATTCTCTCAAACTATTCCAGAACATCGGAAAAGAACTAAACTAGTAATCAAAAGACTTGGAGAACATGATCTATACCTCAAAGCGGAGAAATGTAAATTTGAGGTAACAGAAGTTGAATTTCTAGGAGCAATCATCAAACCAGGACAAATCGCGATAGATCCAGTTAAACTGGAAGGTCTAGCCCAATGGCTGATACTAACTACTGTTAAACAAGTGCAAAGTTTTTTAGGATTTGGAAATTTTTATAGAAGAATGGTCACAAGAATGCCAAAAAGTGTTTGATATACTCAAAGCCAAATTCCAAGAAGCACCTATCCTACAAATACCCAACATCGAAAGACCATTTCAAATTAAATGTGATGCCTCCAAAGTGGCAACAGGGGCAGTATTACGACAATTAGGAACCGACGGGTTATGGCATCCTTGCACCTATCTTTCTAAAACATTTTCTGAACCAGAAAGAAATTACTAAATCTACGACAAGGAATTACTAGCTATTATCTGAGCACTGGAAGCATGGAGACATTACCTTCAAGGTGCAAAACATCCAGTGCAAATCCTATTGGATCATAAGAATTTGACTTATTTTAGATTAGCACAGAAATTAAATTGACGACAAGCAAGATGGAGCCTATATTTGTCACAATTCAACGTCCAATTAATACACCAACCAGGCAAAACAATAACCTAAGCAGATGCGCTGTCAAGAAGAGCCAATCACGATCCAGGAAATCATGACAACGAAGAAGTAACCATGCTGCCTAACGAATTATTCGTCAACAGCATCAACATTGAACTACAAAAAAGAATTCAGGATACAACATCAAGGGATCATATAGTCATGGAATCTACAAACAACCTGTGGCATCTCAAGAAAAAGCCACTGATTGGCAGTAGTAAAGACTGGAAAATGGACGACGGCATCGTGATGTTTAAGGGGAGGGTATACGTACCACCAAATCTTGATCTTCGACAAGAAGTGGTCAGACTGCATCACGATCCCGCAGTAATGGGACATCCAGGCATTCAGAAAACGTACGAACTGGCATCAAGAGAATACTGGTGGCTGGATATGTGCCAATTCGTCACCCAATATGTCAAGGGATGTGCGATGTGTCAAACAGCAAAAGTCAACACACACCCTACCAAAACCAGACTAATGCCAATTCCACATGCACACAGTCTTTGACCATTCAGTACTATCACCATGGACTACGTCACAGCTCTACCAGAATCCAATGGCTTCGATGCAATACAAGTGGTAGTTAACTATAACGTAACTAAAGCTATTGTGTTGACAGCGTGCACCAAAGAAACCAGTGCCATGGACACAGCCAAGATGCTGGAGCAAGATGTATACAAACAATTCAGTTTACCAGACCGAATTATCTCTGATAGAGGCTCTCAATTCATTTCACAAGCATACCAAGAATTGAATACCCTAATTGGAGTAAAAGGAGTATTGAGCACATCACACCATCCACAGACCGACAGCCAGTCAGAGAGAATGATACAAGAAATAGAGGTTGCATTGCAGATATACTGTGGAAACTACCCGGACACATGGAGCAACAAATTAGCGCAGTTTGAATTCGCACACAATCACTGCACTCATTCAGTGACCAACCAATCACCATTTGAATTACTCATGGGATATTAACCAAAGGCTATACCAACGACCAAGCCAGCAGTGAAACACACTAGCACAGAGGAAAGATTAACCGACCTGCAGGAACAACATAAACAAGCTTTGACAAGCCATGATAAAGCCAATCTAGCCATGGCCAAATGGTATGCAGGAGGGAACTACAAGTTCAAAAAAGGAGACAAAGTCTACCTTGAATCCACAAATCTCAAATTACCGTACCCAAATCGGGAATTGGCACCAAAACGAGAAGGACCCTTTACAATCGACAATCAACAATGTAATGGGACCTGTCACAGTGCGACTTCGATTACCTAAATCATGGAAGATCCACCCGGTGTTCCATGTGGCATTACTCACCCCATATCACAAAACAGTGGAACACGGGCCAAATTACCAATCCCCACCATCTGAGATTATTGGCGGAGAAGAAGAATGGGAAAAAGAAGCGATCATTAATCATCAGAAACCGGCCAGAGGCGGAGTCCAATAATTAGTCACATGGAAGGGTCAGCCTTCTTACGAAAACCAGTGGCTATGGGAAAGGGACCTCAAACATGCATAAACAATCCTAGAAGCCTATGAAAAACGACACAGACTGGCCTGAACAAAACCATGTCCCACTTTTCTTTTCCACCTACCATTCCGAGTGAACTCCAATACTCTGACTACAATGCCCCCCCAAGTCCTCCTTATAACCCTACTCCTCTTCCCCCTCCAACAAGCCCTCGATATTTCTCTACTTCCCCAGAACCTTCAACTTTTACAGCCCCCCATCTTCCCACAGCCTCTTCTTCCTGTCTCGTTACAGCTCCCATCCCTACTCAACTTATTCCTATTTATTCTTTTTTATCTGATTTTATACCTCCTCCCTCTTTTCCACCTGTCTTTCCAGCTTCGACCTCTCGCCAACCGAACCCCCATTCCCACTTCAATCCTCCTCCATCTCCAGGTCAATTTGTTGACCTTCCCAACCTCGAATGTATTCCCGGTCTCACCATCACTTGCGACCACAATGCCCCACCAGCAACCCCAACAGAACCAGCAACAACCCCAGAACTCCTGCAACCACCACCGCAACCGCAACAACCGCCACTGCAACAACAACAACAACAACCAACCCCATTCTTCCTCCCCCCGAGTTCTACCGGTTCACATACGCGCTCGTCCATCTTACGGCAACCGCCCACACCCTTATTTATTCGCTCCAGTCGCAATCTGCTCCCCTCCTACAACCACCTCCCCCGCCCCCAGACCGGGTTGTACAGCGACGGGACTCTCCACGACCGAGTGGGGTGGGTGTTAGCACACCCGGACCTGGAGGAAACAGTGGAGGTGCAGCTGACCGAGTACCCCGAGGCTCTCCGGTGGGTGCAAGCCTATTGAGAGTACATACACATCGGGCCGGGGATCCAACAAGGGATCCTACTGGCCGAGAATTCGGGGGCAAACCAGAGGCACATCCTGGTGGCCCTGGAGGACGCCTACGCGTGACTCGTCCAAGTCGCCGAAGACGCCCTGCGGCACCTCGCAGTGCACCCCTACATCACGCAAGTGTTGGGGGACTTGCTGCCAAGGAGACCCTGGGGGGGGGGATCGCCCACGGAAACGTCGTCGACGGGGTGATGAGGATCAACACTCGTCGTCTCCCTCTGAGCGATGAAGGGTGGGGCATTCCAGACAACCGGTGGGATGAGGTGGCCGCAAACAATGCGACTTGGGAGTCATTGGACAGCAACGTGACAGACGTCGAGGTCAACAATGACGACCTCCTAGAACAACATGACGCCCAAACCGAAGCTACGTTTCTTGATAGCAATGCAGCGCCATCAATGGACAACGTCAACCAGGTCTAGTATACCTCTGGGGACCATCGGCCTTGAGAGGGGGGTAATGTTACAACCTACCCTTACTTCTGACCAGTATCGTCTTGTTCCTTACCATTTCGTCGCGTCCTCTGTCCCTTGTTGTCATCCTGCTTACTCTTCATCTTCCCGCATGCATCGTTTGTCTCTCCGTCACCACTTTTACATATGCTTAATCGTCTTTGCTATCTATATCTCCTCGCTCAGTCAGCCCATCTATATATAAACCCAGATCTGTTAGCTTAGCTATATATAACCCCCGCTCAGTCATCCACAGCCTTATGACTCCGTTTCTATGGTACTGCCACGACACTATACCGTTTATGGCAGGTTACATTGTACTATATATAATAGCCGAGGTTTCCATCAAGAAACCCCAGCTTCGATCTCCTCGTTTACCTAATCTGTACCATCAAGCTTCTGAATAGAACGGTGTTCTATTCGCTCTTCACATCTTTGCGACATCTCGCTGCGCACTCGAAGGCCGTAGCATCCCTTGCTCAGACCGATCTTAACAGGATGCATTCAAAGCATTCCCGGCTCGGACTTCTGTCCAATACGCTCTCTCCTCACTCGTCCTTCGCCACTCCAACCTGTTCGCACATGCAGCTCAATTCTACGCACGCATACCTACTCTCACAGCTTCCACATCCCTCTACTTCACTCCGGGTGAACGCGTCCAGGCGGACCATGAAATTGACTCACCATCCTTAGGAGTCACCCTTTGGGATCTCGACAACATCTGTGGCACACAACAGGACTTCCTCAATAATGACCTGGACACATCCGCTGTTTCTGAGCCGCCGCTCGTGCTGATGTGCAGCCATGCAAGTGCTGTCTGCAGTTGCTCAAATTCGCAGTCCCTGCCGTCCTCGCTATACCTCGCAGATGCCCCTTGTTCGCTACTGCACACATATGCTCTCGCTCATACTGCGCACCCGTCCGAAGGCCGCTTCTCTGAGTTCTACAGCCGCAAGCCAACCATCCTGCGCACTCTCTCCTTTGTGCTTGCCGACTAGATGTTTGAGCACGACATCTCAGTCCATCTTGTACATTCTGTCCTCAATTCCGAGCCACGGACCCAGTTTGAAGCTCCTCCACCTGCTGCCGGACACCGCTTTGGCACGCGTGACCAAGACAATGCTGGATATTGGGCAGAGCTATGTCTCTTCCTCTCAGATGGCTCGCTTCCATCCCGCCTTATCACTGACAAGGATTGTCTCGCTTTTCAGCGCCGCGCACGCTGTTTCTTCCTGCATGAAGGTTGCATTTGACTCGCACTGAAGCATTGCTCCTCTTTACCTCCTCGTCTTGTTATTGAAGCTGTTCCACGCCATGGAGAGCTCATGCTCAAGGCGCATCTCACTGCTGGACACTGTGGCTGCGATGCAACATACAAGCTCCTCCTCGACCGCTATTGGTAGCCCAACATGTTCCACTCAATTCAATAGAAATATACTATATGCTGTGTCCCTCGGCGGTGCTAATGCACTGTGTGGGCATGGCACGCGGCGCTGGGCGGTCGGGTCATGGGAACCTGGAGGGTGTTCCGTGCGGATGGTCGGCCAGGAAGTATAATGGTGAGCCGCGCGGGCCGGGTATGGGTGAGTGATCAGGTGGTGATCCGGGGTAGGGGGACCGTGTTATGAGTGATCTGGACGTGTTCTGGGGTTGTAGACTGTCTCAGGCTGTATTCACCTGCATAGTCCCTGTAGGCACTGTGAGTGACAATGCAACGTTTACCGGGCGTATTAAAGCAACATGAGGGGTAAAACGGTGAGTTGGAGCAGTCCGGGCAGGGGGACCGGGTGGCGGCCTATGGGCTGGGAGGCAGGAGGATGGGTCCGGATGCCTTGAGCAAGTTATGGAGGCCACTCCCATGCTGGGAGGTGTGGTTTAGAGGGCATATGGGGCCTGTGCGAGGCGGTGCGGGCGGTGGGGGATGGGGGTAAGGGGTCGGGTTGTGGTTCGCCAGCCGGCTACTTTGGTGGCTTGGACAGACGGCCTGTGTTTGTCAGAGCATATGGGTCCGGGCATAGCATTTAGGACCTGTGGAAGCGGGTGTTGAGTGGAAAATAATATACAGCTATGGTCAGGATGGTGAACCGAGCGGCATTGGATATGGTGGTCCGGTGACCCACGCGGAGTTGGCCATGTGGTGCGATGAGTACCGCGCGGCCCGACGGCAAGCCCAATGGTGTTCCGCACGGGCTTCACCCTGACTTTGGTTTTCTGAGCCGCGCGGTCGGTGTCATCTCTGGTATTGGTGCACCGCGCGGCTCGGTATAAAGCAGTGCAAGGTGTTCCGCGCGGCCACCTGCCCACCGCACCAACCGAACCGCGGGTATACCAGCCAACCCGGATGCAATCCCAGACCTCCCCTACGGGCTTCTTTGGCGGCTTAAACGGTCGACTGGTATTGTACCAAAACCGAGAGAGTTGGTGTCATGTTATAGACCTCTAGAGAGGTATGTCAAAGCTGGGAAAAGATCCAGCCATAGTTAGGTCAGTGAACCGAGCGGCATTGGAAGATGGTTATTCAATGAGCCACGCGGGGTTGGCCAGATGGTAGTCACAGTACCATGTGGTGGGCTGGTGAGACCGCACTGATGATCCGCACGGGATGCACAAAAACCCTTTGTCGCCGTGCCGCGCGGATGTCGCACATCCTGGTTATTCTGTCCCGCACGGTCCTACATAATACACTGCAATGCGGTCCGTGCGGCCGTCGGGCGTGTATCTACCTAGGCTAAATTTGTAAAGCCTCAATCCCGTAAGCTGCCATTGATTGACCTTTCCTCTGTATTTAAACCGGGTCAAGCAACCATCCATGTGGCGCAGCTCATTCGGTTGGTACAAAAACCTAATCGGCTGGGATATGCCACTTTCCGTCCCCTTAGACACCCTCTCTCATGCGCGACTCTCCCGCTGGCCCGAGGCAATAGATTGGACCAAAGCCTAGCCCACTGAAGCATGGCTTATAACTTAATTAACCTTGTCTCAGGGTAGAAGGCAACTCATTGCAAACCAAAGCCAGCGGCGGTCAGGCCAAGCTGGGCCGAGCACAATACTGCTGCCGGTAGTGCGACAGGTAAATGCGACCCGAACCGGCAATACATTGGTGTGCCGTGCGATCGTTCAACATAAACCGGCTGCCTGTACCGCGCGGAGGTTGGCTGCAAATCTTTGCATTGAACCGTGCGGCCGGATGTGGGTACTATGTGGCCGATCCGCGCGGCCTCCCATGGGTCATGTCCATCCGTACCGCGCAGTCCGCTCACACTGTTCCAGCCCTGCTTTGTCAGACTGAGCTTGCTGGCCTCCATTTTGGTTATCAAGGAGCCCCTGGGAATGTGCATTTAGGTGGTACTCACCACCCAACTGCTGACGAGCATGCCGACCTGTAGAACCGGCTGAACGGCATCCTGGCAGGTGACTTCTCATCCGAGCCAAGCGGTGCTCCCCTGGGCCTCAAATTTCCCCTGAGCATATGCAGCCACCGGACCGTGCGTTGGGTGCGAATTACAATGACTTGGAGTTGTAGGTACTCTGAGGTCTAAATATTGTCAAGTTATTGCCGATCAAAAGCAAGATCTGTCATTGAGCCCGAAGTATGTACACAAGTGGGCCGCGCAGCCCTCTGCACATGTCTGCGCAATGTCCCGCGCGGTGCCATAAGTGGTACTCTAGATTGTGCACCACGCGGTAATAGCGGGGTTCTGGTGGCCAGCACCGCGCAGTCTCCACAATGCTACAGTCACATGGACCACACGGTCTTCACGATGCTACAATCACATGGACCGCGCGGTGACCTGTAATGGTCTAGGTTATAAGTGCCGGAACGCAGGTCAAGCCGAGCTTGACATTGTGGCCTTTTGGTCCAGTTGACATCACGTCTGATTCCGGCAGCGTGACCGTTACATGACACATCTGTTGCAGTAATAGTGTGGTGGCATGACTGTCAATGCTGCTTGCATGCAACATTCCTATATCAACTCTCACCTCGAACGTATGCTAGCCTTGGTTGATTAATCACTGTGCTCTCCTCCATATGCTGAATGGTAACTTGCATGGCTGGGCTGTGAGCGCTGGTGAATTATGCACTGGGCCGAACGTGGGCCGAGCCGGAATGCAGCACCTTGCGGCCTGGCGATTTGAGTCCACAAGAGGATCTCTCTGTCAAAGACAAGCATGGCAGACACAGGCCCTCAGCAACCTGGCTTTAAGCTGATAAGCAGGAATCTGAGCAAGCAGACAGAATTGAGCAGCCCTATTGGTTTGGGCTTTGGAAGCTGTGCGGTCCACCTCCTTCAAGCAATGGAAAGGCCGCGCGGATCAGTGTGCAGCGCTCACGCAGCGGCCGCGCGGTATATCAAATAAGTGATGCAACGATGAACCGTGCGGTGGATTATCTGGACTCCCACGACGCACCGCGCGGTACACCATCTAGACCCCCGCATCACACCGCGCGGGGCACAATTCCCTTGCCACTGACTCCCGCGCGGGGTACTATTCAAGAACGTTGAATTGGATCACTGGAGTGAGTAGCGGGTTAGCTGAGCCGGGCCACGCACTCATCTT
The DNA here is from genome assembly GCA_020543525.1 of Coriolopsis trogii. Classification (NCBI taxonomy): domain Eukaryota; kingdom Fungi; phylum Basidiomycota; class Agaricomycetes; order Polyporales; family Polyporaceae; genus Coriolopsis; species Coriolopsis trogii. The sequence continues at coordinate 681,706 of JAHYIO010000004.1, forward strand.
GGCCAATCTTTGGTTCATCCGGGTGCCCAGTCCGATCCGGACAAGCAAAATCAAAAGACCTCTAATGCCTTCCAATGTCCATCCATAACTCAAAATGAGCAACCCCAATTTGTAAGAATTATAGGTGTGCAGGCGTCGCCCACTGGGCAAGAAAGCAAGATGTTTACAGCGTGTTATGTGATGTACATTTTCGCATGATCATCTAGTCTGCTGTATCCTCCCCTCCCAGCTGCCTATGCACCTCCTCGAGGATGTGATCCCAATGATTACCGTAGCCCCCGTTCACCTCTTGCATCAGGGCACGTGACTGAACCTGGCCGACAAGTTGTCGGATGTAGTGGCAATGCCTAACCTCGGTGTCGACGTACCTCATAACAAGTGCGGTAACAGAAATTGTTTCGGAGGCGTTCACGTTGCTGTTGGACGCTTCCTGTGCAGTGATCGCGGGGAGATTCGGGGATGAACAAGGGCGCAGGACCAGGTCAGCGTGCAGGTGTATGAGTAAGAGCCAAGAGTATTCTGAGTAAGACATAAGGTCTAGAATATTCCGGTGCATTGTAGAATGCATAGGAAGACAAGGAAACCATATGGTCATAGGAACGTACAGTAGTTTCGTAGAGAAAACTGTATATAGTAAGTATAAACACAGCCTATAGTAAGTGCTAACTAAACATAAGTAAACATGACAATACAAAGGTTGTGTGCACAACTCCGGACTGGTAGAGCTGTAAATCCGGAATGTCAACATCTCTACCATGCCTCCAAGGAGCTTGTCACTGACATTCTCATTCACAATGTCTTCCCTGATGGGCCGAAGAAGGCTGTGGATTTTGCACGTAGTGCCCTGATTTGCTGTGCTAAGGACTGCAATAACAAAGAACTTCAGAAGCGCCTAAAGTCCGACAACCATTACTGGCCAAAGCTTGCTAGCTATGTGGGTTCATGGTACTATTATATCATTCACAGTCCTTCACATGGCTTGTAGATTCAGCAGCGCATCTCAAACACTTGGGGCGCGGTCAAGAAGATCACCGATGGCCAGGCTCCAACCACGTTCAATATCCACCTCAGTGATGCTGGGATGATCAACTGGCTGTTGGACAAGAGACGCTTCATCTATCCTGTTAACACTGAAGTACCATTCTCTTGCTGTCCTTTGAACGTTATGCTATTACTAATCAACCATCTTCATATACTAATAGAAGCGGACTTGTGATGACACCCAGCCTTATGGCAGCCCTCTTATTGCAGCAATTCTGCGTCCAGCGTATTTCACCGGACCACATAGCCTTGGCAACAGCATAGCGGACAGATTCTCATCATCCCTCCCAGAAGAACCAGATGAGAAGGAGATTCCGGCCCCGATGCTCGCTCTGGCAGCAACTACAGTGCGTGAAACATCAATGTCTGGATGGTTGCCTCTGACCGCCAATGCAGCTCCAGGCTTCCCTCTCGGACTACAAGAACGTGGTGTACAGGTCGTCTCACTTCGAAGGCAACACCCACATAGTGGACTATCGGTCGAACATCATGGAATTATCGGAACTCAAGGCCCGCAAGCCTTGTTGGTACCATTGGATGATGCATGGTTTATATAAGGATCTCACGTGCGCTATGTTTTTGTCCTTGCATGCACACTGATACTGAACTAATAGTCTGCTTTTCACAGTCGCACAGGAGTGGCTAGCTTCACTGCGGTCAACCATGTCAGCCTGACCAACTTTGATGCCATACCTGATAAATAGATGTCATGTCCATGTGTGCACCTCTGTCCTCCCCGCTCCCATCAGTAGTTCAGGAAATTTGTTATTTGCTTATTTGTCTTATTTTACTTCCCTGCCAGAATGTGACGCCCGCCACCAAAGCGTCTGTCAGCGAAATGCCACCAAAATTTGTGGAGAGTCTTGCAGTATATGGCCGCATTGACGTACCAAGTCTCATGAGATTTCATCATGAATCCATGCTGCTATGAATGGGACAAGTCAGGCACTGGTGTGTGTCTTATTTGCCACCAGTGGCTGTGCTGGAGCTTACGGCTTATAGCATCTTACTTGTCTTATTTGGGCAAATAAGACAACATAATAGATTTCCCAAACTACTGATGCCGTCATACCTCTTATTACCTATTGTTCTTCATGTCTTCTGTGGTTATCAACCTTCTGACAGTTCAGCACTATTGACAGTTAATCATACGCTTCTGTAGTACCATACAGTATGATGTTTGTTCATATTTACGACACTCTTTCATCATGATTTGAAGTACTAGACTACTAGCAATGATAATAGTTATCTTTTGCCAGTCTATTGTCTGATAATGAGTGCTCATTAGCTCAAACACTGGGTGTGACTCATCTCCACATGGCCCAGATAGCTCTACTATAGTTCTCATTACATCTATTTTCAGCTATCGCCCAGGGGGGGTCGTACAATTAGCACTAATCCTCTACGCCTCGTAATTAGCTCTCATAATATATATTTATATCTAAGTTGTGTTTGGGGATTTTCCTGATGTTGACCTGACTTTTAATCACTAGTGGGTAGGGGGATAAGGACATATAGACTCCACTTAAAAGCCCAGGTAGAACAGACTACCACCCTCAAGACAACCCTATAATGTCCAGGTCTGCCCAGAGGGGCCCCTGCTATTGTACACCTGAGCGCTGAAATACCCTGTTTTACCACAATGCCAAATGCACATTTTTTGCGCTACTCATCTCCAAGTAGCCCAGATTGACCAAGTGCACAAGGAACAGCAAGACAACATACAGGTATCAATGTTACAAGCCCAATGTCATATGCATCCAAACACAGCCGTCACAAATCATGCCACCATGCCATTCGGATCCAACTTGCGGACCATCTCGTTGTCGTGCTCGCGCTTCATCTCCGTGCCAGAATCAACCCCGGTGGGCCATGTGATCGACATGTTGATCTCCACCGGATACCTCGCCTCACTCTCTTTCCCGCACCAGTCAAAGTCAATCAGCATCGCCCCAGTGTCCGTCACCAGGATGTTCGGCCGTCGCAGGTCGCCGAAGACGAGCTGTACATCGTGCAGCGCCTTCACCGCCTTCTTCACCGCCTCGAGAGCTCCCTTGTCGAGCCACTCGCCCGAGTTGCGCTCGCGGACAAAGTCCATCACGACCATCCACAGCCCGCCGAGCTCATCGACGCACTCGCAATAATGCAGGGTCGGCGCAAGGCCTCTCTTCGCCAGCAGTTCGTGACCCTCCTTCCCGTACTGCTTCACAAACTTGACCACGACGTCAAGGGCCCGTGCGTCAGGACCGGCACCGACGGGTCTCGCGAGCGCGCGGAAGACAGCTTTGTCTTTGTTCGCGCCCACGGGATCTGAATCCAGCCGTGCAATGTACTCGAGCGCGTACTTCTCGTTGTCCTTGACGAACGTGTTGAACGTAGGGCCGATGAACGGAGGCGGTAGGTCGACAAGGGACAACACATCGTTCCCTTTGCGCCGTTTGGCCGCACGCTGGACCTCGTCCTTGGGCTGCAGCTCCGCGTAGTACGTCTGGAGGGCTTGTCTCACGTTCTCCAGCGCACGTAGCATACGCGCCACGCGCTTCACCGTGTCCTCCATCATTTCGTTCCCCTGCGGCCCGAGAAAGATGTACCCGCTGAGGCGCTGTGCAATGAGGACGTGCGCAAAGACAGCGCCCGCAAAAATGATGTACGGCCCGCAAATCCCGATGAGCATAACGGGGCAGCAGGAAGCGTCCCGGAGGGGTCGGGCCTATGCATATGATGTCGCTGCAGGTTCAGGTGATAGAATGCTCGGAGGACCTCACCTGCGGCGAGCTAAACGTCGTGGCGTAATCACGCTCCGCCTGCGCGAGTGCATCGCTACTTCCTTCCCCGATTTCGTTCTTGATTTCCGTGAATTCGTATGGAACCGCCAAGTTCACTACCGAGCAGTAGGTCTCGAGCAGAAGGTCTGTACGAATGGTTCGGGGTGTCAACAGAGACGGGGCATCCACTGAAACCCCTTCGCGAGGATATAATGCAGTTGACCGAAGGGCCATGCTTCGACCCCTCCCAGTCTCGTAAAGCCCGAGAGCGGCAACGACAACTTTGTATGCGCTAGCGAGATCGTGGGGCGTGAGTACCGCTTCACGATTGTCCAGATCGCGGGCAAATGTGGCAAAGGCCGAGAAATAGGGCGCAATAGGAGGCGGCTGCAGCGCGCAGGGACGCCAATTGTACACAGCGTCAGGGTTCTTCGGGTCCTGAATGACTCGCTGCACCGATGCCTTCGCAGCCGCCGAAGGAGCCACACGTTCGTAGGCTCGCTGAGCAATGTCTTCGCGACCTGACAGGCATACTCAGCGCGCGTTGCCACACAAATCAGGAAAGTACTCACTGTCTTTCGAACCGGTGAGAGCTGGGAGGCGTGATCAGTCGTGTTACAGACAAATACTTAGGGACGTCTCCATGAGCACGCACCTGCTTTGCTAGCGACGATGAAATGCAGGTTGTCGCGAGGTGGCCCACCAGGGAAGAGTTCGTTGAGCTGATGGAAACTCGTGATTATCCTGTCCTCGTCATCACAATGCTGCCGAAGCCATTCACGACCACGCTCGACCAAAGTCTGCGGTGGTTCAAGGGGCAGATCGAGAGGCTAGAGAACATGAGAAGAGCGGCTCGGAGCCAACGGCGATGATGGACATACAGCGTAGAAGGCAACTGGTACTTTGACGATGTGGTTCCTGAGAGCCTCCTCTTCTCGTAAGAGTCGCTTCCACAATACTCCGAAGAATCTATCATCATCAGAAGAGCGTATAACAAAGAAAGGGTCGCGGTCCCAGTCAGGATCAAGATACAAGAATGTGCAGTGAACGTTGGTCATGGTTGTGGTTCAAACTCAAGCACCCGCGAGGTAGTGCACGGTGAATTTGCTCTCGGGCGCTGCTTGACGTGTAAATTACAAGTAGGCGTCGGGACGTCCGAGATTTACATGGTAAATGACGGTAATTTACGTGGGTGTGAATTACGGTAAATCACCGGCAAATCTCAGGCATATGAATACTTCCTACTCAGTACTCACTTACTCACTAGGTGAATTACATGTAAATGTCAGTGCTCACATGTCCAGGCAGCTTGGTACAGACCAACTTTACTTACAGTAGCTATGCACGACATCGGGCAGTGTTTCCTCCCGTACGCCGGCCCTCGTCACTGAAGCTGTTGAACTTGTTCCGCCCGCCATCTGACTTTGCTAGGCTGTGACATCGTTGAGCAAGTCTTGTGAAAAGGTTGACTGCAGGTTGACCGCTCATCAAGAACCGGGTGCAGAACTCTCAAGGCCAGCAGAATGGCATCATGTTTTGTTGTTGCCGAGAGGACCTTTCGCAATCCAGACCAGGCGCTACGCATGCGCAGGGTGCTTGGTAAAGGGGCAAATTTACCGAGATTTACTTACCTGAATCCGGCATCCCTGATTTACATGACATTCAGCACTTGCAGAATCCCCGTGCCCTACCGCGAGGACGCTCTGGAAAGCGAGTCCCACGTGGCCCCGTGAGCATGTCGGGATCCCGCCTCCGCCATCTCCTCCATCCTCGTCTCGTCCGACAACATTCGCGAGCTTGACTAACTGTGCCGAGACAGATGTGTTTCGATTGCCAGGCTCGTAAGTCGACATGGTCCAGCGTGACATTTGGTGTGTATATCTGTCTCGACTGCTCGAACGTGCACCGCAACATGGGTGTACACATCAGCTTTGTCCGGTGAGTGTTCGTTTGGGCAAATGACAGGCAGTCTCATCTCCTTGCAAGGTCGACAAACCTAGACAGCTGGCAGCTCAACCAGCTCCGAACCATGAACGTCGGCGGAAACACCTCCGCCATCGACCTTCTCACCAAGCACGGCGGCGCAGCCCTCCTCCAGGACTCGGACACGAAGAAACAGTATTTGAGCCGAGTTGCGGAGCTCTATCAGGAGGAACTTGCGCTGCGAGTGAAGGAGGACGCTAGGTGGTGCGTTTCTACTCTGTCTAGCGCATGCATCGATGCCAGCAAATGGCTACAGATATCCCGACAAGATTGTCGTTACGGGGTTGAGGCTGCCCCCGCCCCTGCTGCACAAGCCGCAGACGACGACGACGACGACGACTTCTCGTCCTGAGACAAGCCTGCGAGCCCCAAATCCCCCATTACCTCTTCCAAGCCCTCCGCACCACCTGTCATCGGCCGCTCTGTCAGCGCCAACACGGGCCCTCGTACAGTGAGCTCTGCTTCGCTCCGGTCGAACTCTACCACATCTACTGCCTCAAGACCAGTCTCCACGCTCGGAGCCTCTGGCTCAACTACTCCACCCCCTCTGTCGCCAGCGCGGCCTCTGCGGCTCCCAAAAATCCGAGCTCGGCGGTCTGGGTGCGAAGAAGGCGGCTCCTGTCGACTTTGCAGAGGCAGAGCGGAAGGCAGCTGAGGAAGCGGAGCGTATATGCCAGCTTGGATACGACCACGAGCAGGAAAAGGCTGAGGAGGAGGCTCGTGCACGGGCTGCTGCTGCAGAGCAGGCTGCCGCAACAAAGGCCAAGTCGCCTGTGACAAAGTCTGCGCCCGTCGCTGCTGCTCCCGTTGCCCCAAAGGGGAACACACAGGACATGGAGCGGCTGGGGATGGGCATGAAGCGTCTTGGGTTCGGAGCAGTCTCGGCTGCGGCGGCAGCTTCGACCAGGTGAGACCATCGTTTGGTCGTGCCCTGCAGAACCGTTCACTGACTCGTCTTCCGACCAGCATCTTCTCGATGATTGTCCAACTGGGACACATAGTGAGTAGTCTCAGCTATCTCCAAGCATACAAGGTGTATATCCGGTTGTGCACATACGTCTTACTAGATGATCCACCTTAGCGTCAGGACCACATCGTGGCGTCGCCAGTTGTGTTCGTTCATGACACTGTGATAGGCTATCACCGGTACCCCTGATTGGGTGAGTCTTATAACCTCTTTTGTGTGTCTTCATGCTCACGATGCACTGCTAGCAAGAGCACTCTGGAGAAAACATGATAAAGACCGTGGCCTGGGGCGAGGTTAGCGGCAACGCCACACAATGGGCCTGTTGCCCAGTTTCGGTCAAGTCATCGGGCGGAGTTGCTCCCGGAGAGCACCTCATATCTGAAGTCGCGGCACATCGAACCTGCCCAAGCCTTTGCTCACTGCGGAAACGAGTGTAGCTGGATTCGGTTGGGATGCTGCTGGGCAGTTGACGTATGCGGTACGCCTCCCTATGACGGTCTCTATCTATATGGCAGACCTCACTGCATCGCGATCATTTATCAGACTCCGTCCGTCTATATACCTCACGCACGGTTTGAAAACATATGCTCTCCTCCTGGCTTCTCCGACAAGACATGCCGAGGGTTTCTCTGTATCCTGTCTCTCGTTCGGCTCGAGGCCATGGACACCGTGATAGACGACAAGAACGACCATAGAGTATGATTGGAACTGGATGACAGATGACACTCTGTCAGCACACCGGATCCGCCGACCCAATGTGCCAGCAGAGCTGACCGTCCCGGTCGAAGGAAGGTCGCTCATGCGAGGCCCATTCCTACTGCTGACCTGCCGATAGGTACAGACGTCGTAGTCATTGGCGTCGTCCGTGGCGAGAGCCTTGGCACCCCCAATCCTCTGCCGTACACGCTGAGCTTTGTCATTGGAGACGGCTCGATGACGCGTTGTACCCTCGGAAATACCGTAGAGCCATCCAGCATAGTCGCGAACGGCATTCTCTCTTACAAAGCCACAATATGCTCAGGAACTCTGCCGCCGGAGACGAACATGCTCACGCTATCGCTGATAGGAGGGACGACAATCTGTATCGACTCCATCATTCTCAGTCGAAGTCTGCAGACAACAGCACCTGGAACATCTTCCTTTCCTTTGACTACTGCGAGCACCTCCTTCCGTTCGCCCTACGATGCACCTTCGCAATCAGCAACGCCGACCTCAAGAGTGGCTCTGTTGACGGAGTTCATCACGTCCATTGTCATCACGAGTTCCTCGGTGTCTACCACACAACCGTGTGCGCCCAATGCGTCGGGCTCTACCGCGACCACGACTCCGCACAAGTCGTTCACCAGCACTGCTCAGGCTGATGTCACCAATATGGGCCAGTCTTCTCCAGTACCTATAAGGACACAGTCGCCAGCGCCGCCAAGCGTCGGAGCTGAGGATGCTCGAAACCACAACAACGCAGCGATCATAGGCGGAACTCTCGGAGGAGTGGTGGTACTGCTCCTCGCCCTCCTGCTCAGGACGCGACTGCAAAGGTTGTGGGCGTCAGGTAAGCTCGCAGTCGCGCATACGGAGGAATACGATCTGATGGTTCAGGGCGTATAGTTGTACGAGGACGGCCGTCACGTTTGGAAGGGCATGAGGACGACAGCTCCTTCGGCTCGGATGGGCACAGTGAAGTCGAGCTGAAGACGTGGTCCCCGGAGATGATGCTCATGCAGTCGTGTCCGCGACTCGACGCGGACACAAACATGCCTGGAGCAAAGTTCGTATCCTCCAGCACGGACGCGGACGGGTTCAAGACCTCCCGCACGTCGTCGTACGACATGCTCCGCCCTAGTGCGAGGACGAATGAGGCCGCATACGGTGAGGACAAGCACCAGACGTTGGATCTACCTCCGGGTGTCGGCGGTGCGACCCGCTGTTCGGAGCTCTTGGCGTCCGCATCGAGTGCGAAGGAGTACTACGCATTATAGGAATAGATAGGATTACGAGGCCTATGGTACTCGAGGAATCCTACGTCTGCTCTGCTCTCGCGCCCTTTGTTAACACCTTGATGATTCGAGCGTTGCTCACAGAGTCGCTGGTCTTTATGGAGTTTTCTTCCTCCCGTACTTTGCAGGCCGGATCGAATACATCAACCGCTTCGTTCACGTTCTTGTTGACAAAGTGGATGTAGATCTCGCTAAGCAAGCAAGAACGTTGTTCCTGCGGCGACTGATACTGATGAGACAGGTGGTGGGCGAGGGCCCAGGCTACATAAGGAGAGCCCAGTCTACTTATGTAGCCCACCATCGCCAATAAAATGAACCCATAAGAAGAGCTTGGTTCCGCTAGATCCAGTAAGCGCCACTGGTGTGTAAAGTCGGACCCGTGTCGTCCTAAAACGTTTCAGACACCTCCATCTCCTGGACAGCTCTTCTATTATGGAGTGCGTCGTAAACAGTTACTGGCGGCTCGCGGCCACACACAATCGACGCGAACGTATGTACAAGCGCTTTGCATCAAAGCCGAAGCTCGCGCTGAACACTTCGATCTTGCCTTCACCTCATCATACTGCATCAATCGTCGACATGCCAGACGAGCTTGGGAAGACTGCGAGCCCTGCCGTCGTTGTTGTGTATGGTGGACACAGAAGGTGCGGTAGCAAATCCAGTGCATGGGTTCCGATCGCGAAGACAGCTCTGGCAGGAGTCGGAGGCTGTGCGGCCATGAAGACCCCAGACAGGATCGTCCTTCTACGAGTGCTCCCAGCAAGTTCCTTCTGTACACTGACCTGTGAGTACTCGCCACTAGCGACCATCGTCCCATCGCTGTAGCAACCCGACTCTGAGAATCTGATATTCGAATGTTGCAGTCATGAAGTGCTGAGAGCGGAGCGCTATTCACGGGCCGCAGATACCGAGCGTCAGTCGACGTCAACTGGATTGTCTATGCACTGCACATCAGATTCGTCTTCAGTATCGTTACAATGGTAACGCCAGAGGAACCTAACTTACCTGGAGCAACACAACCAGCACATGAAATCCCTGAAGTACAATTCCCAGCGGCCCTTCAACTCGATGACCTGGACGCGCCACCGGCGCAGGCTGTCAACCTACCTCCGCATGCGGAAATCGCTGAAGCCCCTGTCCCTGCCACGCCTGCGAACTTACCTCAACAGCTTGAGACCATAGAGACTTCGCGCAGCGGTGTAGCTCAGCCCGCGACAGGTTCTGATGCCAGTGCTGGAGGTAGTTCTCAGGCAAATGCACCATTAGTAACTCCTGTCGCACCTCCGGAGGCCGCCAAACTACCCACAATGACCTCTTCTGAACCTCTGAAGGACGCAGAGCTCTGGTTAGAAGATGGGAATCTCATCCTCGTCACACCCACGGTGCAGTTTCGGGTCTACCGCGGACCACTCGTCGCCCAGTCTCTCGTCTTCAAAGACATGCTCTCTCTCCCTCAGCCAGTCGACCATAGGTCGTCTGTTGCCGACCACTGCTCTGATTGCGTGCGATGCATCACTGTACCTGTCTCCGACTCACCCGAAGACCTGCGCCACTTCCTACGGGTCTTCGCGGGCATGAGCGCGTGGTACGTCGCTCCCTGCGTCTTACGAACGATAGGATCGCTGACAACTGTCTCCGTCGCACAGTTTCGGAGGGCTCGAACCCTCGTTTCACGAGCTCTCCGCGCTCATCCGCCTCGGCCACAAGTACCAGTGCGACAAGCTGCTCGCCCGGTGCCAGCAGTACCTCTCCAAATTCTACCACGACGACTTTGACCTCTGGCGCAGCGACGAGGCCGTCTTCAGCCCGCCCGGGTTCGAGCCGATCCACAACATCGGCGTCGTCAACCTCGCGCGTCTGCTCGGTGCGGACGTCATGCTTCCCGGGGCGCTCATGGGCTGCTGCACGCTCGGGACGGAGATCGTCCACGGCTTCGCGCGCGAGGACGGGACGCGCGAGACGCTGTCGCTGGAGGACCTCGGGCGCTGCTTCCTCGGGCGCGCGAACCTGGTCGAGGCGAACGCGGAGGCGACGCTCAAGCTGTTGAAGCAGACGCTCGCGGAGGACTGCCGCAGACCGGAGCGGTGCGAGCTGGCGATGAGGCGGATCCTCGGGCAGCTCACGCTCGACAACCGGAAGGTGCTGTTCAACCTGCGCTGGGACTGGTCGTGGTCGCCGTTCATCGACAACGAGGACGTCGAGCGCGATTTGTGTTGGGGGTGTTACAGGATGCTGGGCAAGCAGGGACGGCAGAAGGAACGCCATCGCGAGGTATTCGAGAGGTTGCCGGAGATGATGGGTGTGAAGGTGGAGGGATGGGGCAAGGCCCCCGCGCCGCCACCTGAGGCCGGCGTCGTGGACGATCTGCCGTTTGCACATAACATAGCACCGGGTCCGTAAAGTGACTTACATAGGAGCTGGCCAGGGACTATCCAGATATGGCATTTTTTGTACTCACTACGTACATCGCGGGCACGACGTCTACACCCACTCCAAGATGATACTGTCCCACATGAACCCTCGCCAGAGCGTGGTCCTCGTGACATTGAAGCTGACCGTGTTCCAGCCCTGCTTGAGCACATTCGCGCCGTCAAAGGGGAACTCGAACAGGTGCCACTCGCCCGCGGTCGTCGCCGAGCGGTAGAGACACTGGTCGCTCAGGATTGAGCTGCTCGTGAGGTTGCCAACCTTGTTCTCCGCGCCATTGACGTAGATATCCGCGCTCACTCCCTGCGAGTAGCCCGCGAGGGACACGGTGAGGAGAGCGGACCGGTTTGCGGGCACCTTGTCGAGCTTGAAGTCGATGTTCCATGCGCCCAACGCGCTCTGCCCAAAACACCAGTCGCTTGTCTTGCTCTTCCCGACGGTGTACGTCAGGTTCGCGGGGCACTGGGCTACGAGAGCGTGCTGGTACGGAGCGCCGCCATGTGCGAAGCCAAGAGCCTTGCGATCGAAGTCGCCGACCTGGAAGATGCGCTTGCGGCCCTGGGGCAAAGTCCACTTGAGAGTACCAAGGTCGAGGGTCGAAAGCCCCCGCGTTGTAGACACGACCACGTCGTTATGCAGCAGCGGAGTCGAGACGTCCGCGAGACGTCCGCCATTGGACCACGCCTGGAGGGCATACGTGCCTGTGCGAACGTGATCAAAGTGGAAGAAGCCGAGCGCATCCGCGTAGGTGGTGTAATAGTACGTCGTGCCCTGGTCGAGTGTACTTTTGATGGGGTTGTTGTCTCCGAGGAAGACGGCGGCACCCGAGGCAGGTCGCCCGTCTGAAAGGCTGATACGACCGCGGACGGTGCGCACGCGTGAGTTGTAGGCAGCGTCGTTCTTGAACCAGCTGTAGGGCCAGGCAGCGAACTCGCGCGCGGCACGCCGAGCGGCGTCGGCCTTAGAACCATCGTTCTGACGAGTTTTCAGGTAAGTGCTCAAGATCGTGATGATTGAGAGAGAATGCGCACCAGATACCATAGCCAAGGCCCCCACAACTTGCCATCGGGGAAAGAATCGTTGGAAACCGCGATATAGTGTGTACCGTGGACCATGTTTAGTTGCACTGCGTCGCCAGTTTGGGACTCACGATGAACCTAGGCGGTGTTTAGTACTCGGAATGGCACAGACGTGTTCGACTAATTGTTACCATAAGTTCTTGCTTCAGTTGATCACCATTGTAATAATCTTTCCCGGGGTTCTGGAGTCTTTATAAGCGACAGAGCGTGCTACAATCAAACGATCCAACTCACTATATACCAGCTACCAAAGTTATCACCGTATACACCGTAGTAGTCTTGCTCACGAATGAAGGCGCTCCAATCGTACTTGGTGAGGAAGGTCCCGTCGGCCTTCTCCCAAGTCTCGTCCTGGACTTTGGTTGCGGTGACATACTCAGAGAGAGGAGGGAGGACGCCGTCTCGCTCCGTCGTGCGACCTCTCGGGAAGGTCTCGTTGTCAAGTCGCCATAGAGTCCTGAACTCGCCCAGGACGGGGAGAGCGCGGTTGACGAAATACTGATATGCGCCGACGAGGTCCTTGTAAATGACCCAGTGGAATTCACCCTCGAGGGCGGTGAACTGGACGTCGATGTAGTCCGCCGTCCGGCGGACGATGGACGCGTTGAGCCAAGCAAGGTCACTCGCGGCGCCATCTGAACTCATCACCATCAATAGTGTCACTTGGGTAGATATCTGGTAAGACGTACTGTAACTGACGTAGTGGCCCACAGCTTCGTCGACAAGATCTTTGCCCTTCCAAAACAGCTTCGTGGCGTATTGGTGTCCCTGCGTCACGTTCCAGTGGTCGTTGCCGATGACCCAGGTAGTGTCATTGAGCTGCTTCAAGAACGGGCCTTTAGCTGCGCATGCGTGAGCGAAGAGGGCGACTGCAGCAGCTGCACGGCCGAGTAACATGGTGGACGGGGCGAGCTGAACACGACGCCGGTGGCCTCATCGCCAACGACAGCCTGGTGCTTTTGTACGCGAAGTCTGCAAGGTTGTGTTCCTAGAGCGGGCCGCGCGGTTCGTCGCCAGGCAGGCGAAGGAGTATCACCCGAACGCGCCCTCTGCACACTCGTGACTGTTGCGGACCGCCATCATCGTGAGCAGAGTGTTCACGTGGGCGATATTTAGCTCACCGAGCATCGGCGAAATACCGAAACATTCGACGAGGGCCTGTTTGTCCCTGTCCAGCGCGTCGCATGTACAGCGGAAGGATGGATTTGGACCGTGCAAAGATGGTGGCGGGTTAATGAGGGGTGCACGGGAACAAGAGTCGATGATGCAGCTCCGGGCCTCTTCGTCGAGCGCGACAACGAGCTCGAGCTACTTGGAGTCTGACGGCGGAGGCAACCTCGGAGGGCGCCCAAAAATGATTGAGCGGCCCGCCATGGGCGCGCCGGCCATGACGCGCATGACGTTGCCCGAGTCCCGACGTCCGACACGCGCACGACGCGACTCGGACGTTGTCCTCACGCGACCTGCCATGATCCCTGCTGCTGCCTAGACGAGCTCCTCCTCGCAAATGCCTCCTGGACCCGCGTACAACTGGTTCTGTGTTGCTCATTCGCTCTATGACATACTCTCGCATGCGGCGCATATACGGGCAGTCCAGGTGACAAGGACTGGACGCGTCCTTCGCGCGTCAGGTCCGCTCTCTAATGCCAAGGCGCACGCAGAAGAAGCATGCAACCCACCGCTTGCTGAGGATGGGACACCAGCTGCTGTGACAGCGACAAATGCGATGAAAGTCGCCCAGTCAGTCCCGAAGCTGTCCACCGCGTACGGAGACCCTGCGGAGTCCCAGAAGAGGAATGCCGACTCATCTCTGCATGAACAAAATGAGGATAGAAGTTCGCTCGTGAGTGTCTCCGCATGCCGGGTGGTTGAGGGCAGCAGGCTTAAATAATACTAGGCCCCGTCCAAGCACTCTCCTGAGACGACCCTTCGCACAGTGCCCCTCCCAAAACATCCGCATCCTCTCCCAGTACAAGCAGAGCCAATTCCGCAAGTGTCGCAGCTGAAGCCTATCGCCGACGCGACTACAACTCCTCAGTCAAGCCATTCTCAGGCAAACCTAATCCAAGCAGAACCTACCTCACGGCTATCACAATCAACCTCATTCTCAAGTAGCACATCCGTTACGAGTGCACAGGGAGTTCCTTCCTCAAAGGGTGCTACTCTCGATCGTATCGAAACTCTGCACCCTGATATACCCTCGGCGGGAGACTTGTCGGCAACGACAGGTATACCTGGCCCGGCTGAGGTACGTGCCGTATCATTCGACGAATCCGGCTTCTGTGCCTCATACAGCTTATTCAAGCCCATAGTGTTTGAGAAACCACCTAGTCGAAACTTGCAGTCTTCCAAAGTCCCGTCTTCTCGAATCGGTCGCCTCTTTCATTACGGAGGTACTTATTGATGACGCTATGGTTGTATCTGTTGGAACGCCCTCTGAACTGCGTCTGGTACAGGTCTTGCGGCTTCGTTGGGATACGGTGCAGCTTCTGAGCTTCTCCGTCGCTCGACTACGAACTCGGACGAACATGCACCGCCTTCGCTCATGCTGACCGAGGGGAACATCAAACGTTTGGTGTCGAAACTCACTCAAATGCGCGGCGCAGCGCTCAAACTTGGCCAATTCATGAGCATCCAAGGTCTGCACTCCGCATATACCCACTTGCATGTGCGAACTGAGATAGTGCACTCGTAAGACAGCCATGTTCTACCTCCCGAGATAGAAGACATCTTCCGACGGGTGCAGGACAGTGCGCACTATATGCCCGATTGGCAAATGGAGGTGAGCTCTTTTGAGTCGCAACAATTCGCACATTCTTGACTTTGAACTTATATTGCCTCGCACAGCAAGTTATGCGAGAGTCTCTCGGGCCGTCGTGGATGGACAACTTCGAGTCCTTCGAACGCCTCCCCTTCGCCGCTGCGTCTATCGGCCAGGTTCACTCTGCGGTCCTCGCGGCTTCCGCTTCACCCACCGGCACACCCGCGCGCGTCGCCGTGAAGATCCAATTCCCAAACATTGTCAACTCGATCAACAGCGATCTTGGCTACGTTAAGATGCTTCTTACCGCGAGCAAACTTCTCCCGCGCGGACTCTTCCTAGACCGGACGATCCAGGTCATGAAGGAGGAGCTTGCCGATGAGTGTGACTATGCGCGGGAAGCATCGTTCCTCAGGCGGTTTGGACAGTCGGACCACTTAGGTGCTGACGACAGGTTCAAGATCCCGTGGGTGTGGGAGGGCAGTACGGATAGGGTGCTCGTGATGGAGCATGTTGACGGCGTGAGCGTCGGTGGCACGGTGATTGACCGTCTGACGCAACGCGACAGGGACGATGTGGGTGTTTCCGTCGTCACGAGCAGCTGCCAATCAGTGATATTGACGTGATACTTGAATAGATCGCCGCGCGGATTGTCGACTTGTGCTTGCGCGAGTTGTTTGTCTTCCGAGTCATGCAGACGGATCCCAACTGGACAAATTTCCTGTGGAACCCGCGGACGCGCAAGGTTGGTTTCACCCCTCATTTCTTGGCTTCCTTCTCACCGTGCGGTTCCACTGCTAGGTCGAGCTTGTCGACTTCGGCGCCACGCGCGAATACTCGAAAGAGTTCATCGATGACTGGCTGCACTTGCTCTCCGCCGCTGTCTCAGAGGACCGTGACGCCTGCATACATTGGAGTCTCAAGCTCGGTTATCTGACCGGCGAGGAGAACGAGGTACGCTCCCTGTTGCCATACGCATACATAAGAATATGAAGTTGAGAGAGGTCTGCAGATCATGCTCGACGCACATGTGAAGTCGATGATCCTCCTCGGCACTCCGTTCAACCCGAAGACCCCACAGTCGTTCAAGTTTGGGCCAGGCTCGGACTGGGCGCACATCACTGCAGAGATCCGGGATCAGATCCCGGTCATGCTCAAGCATCGGCTCACGCCTCCCCCACGGGAGACGTACAGTCTGAACAGGTGCGTCTGCGATGATGGGGGGCTCGCGTGGCATGTTTGGTTCTTACTGTCGTGGTGGTGTAGGAAACTGAGCGGAGCGTTCTTGCTCGCGTCACGTCTGGGTGCGTCTGTTGACTGCAGGACATTGTGGGAGAAAGTCGTACAGGGGTACCGGTACGACTGAGTTTCGGTCCGTTGCGCTTCGGGACTTTCGTAGAATAGAACATAGATCCAGTCACGCTCTCATCTTGAGCTAATACTACTACTACTGGCTCGTCGCAAGGCGAAATCACAGTTACCGCCGCTCTTGACAGTTTGACCGATACCTGGGTCAAGCCCGTGAAGCGCGATGATTTCGTCCGACCGTTGCGATCGGAATGAGCATGAACTTACTGATAACGTTGTGATTCGCCGTATTGACCGGCAGCTCCAATGTCTATGGGCGAAAGATACTAGATACACGTAGTAGCACAGCGTTAAAGTTTACATTGAACAGCCCGGGTATACTCTAGACATCGCGTTTCATGTCTGCAACGCAAGGTCGATGTTCAGTCACAGCGTGGAAGTATGAGGACCAAGGAACAATCATCACCTGGTCATCGGCAGCTGGGGTGTCCGCGGGAACAGGAGGTGCGAGATCGGCCGCCCACCCGTCGACAACGACACCCATGAGGTCAGGGAGCCTGCGCCAAATATCGCGATGCGCGACTTTCTCGCGCTCCTGGAGCATCTTGTAGCACGGCGCGCAGATCCGGCGATCGTCGTCCCGTCCGTCGATGTAGTCCGTCCAGTACTTGAACCAGTCGAGGGTGCACACCACGCGCTCGTTGTTCCGCAGCTCGTCGAGCAGCTTCAGGAACACGGGCGCGCACACGTCGCGGCGCGTGCAGCCGTCGGCCAGCGTCTGCGTGAAGAGGCCGAGCGTGGCGAGCGTGTTGGCCTGCATGAGGCTCGCGCGCCCGACGAAGCACCGCGCGAGGTCGTCCGGGGAGAGCGTCTCGCGCGTGCCGTCCTCGCGCGCGAAACCGGTTACGAGCTCGGGCCCGGAGAGCATGCAGCAGCCCATGAGCGCGGGCGGGAGGAGGGAGGGGGTGTTGGTCGTGCGCGCGATGTTGACGACGCCGATGGCGTGCACGGACTCGAACGCGGGCGGGCGCGGGGGGTCGATGCGGGCCCAGGTGTCGAAGCTGTCGACGTAGTGCTTCTTGAGGTAGTCCAGGCTGCGCTGCACGAGCGGCTCAATGTCGTATTTGTCCCCGAGGCGGATGCAGGCTGAGACGGCGTGGAAGGACAGGTCTTCTGGGACGACCCTGACACGTCACCGTCGGGAGAGGGTAAGAATGGTCTGCGCAAAGGAGGGGATGGTTCAAGTCGGACTTACCGCGGGGTCTTGCCTGGGACTAGGGCGCGCAAGAGATGACGTAGGTCCTCTGGCGAGTCGGATATGTGCACGACGGCAGGCTGACAGGTGCACTGGGGAGACGGAGACGACGAGGGATCTTCCGGCTGTGGCAGAGAGAGCATATCCTTGAAGACGGGCGAGTTGGCAACAATGGGGCCCTTGTAGACACGGAACTCGACGTCGCCGCCAGCGATGAGAGTCAGGTTACCATCTTCTAACCAGAACTCATCATCAGGTTGTGGTGACTTTGGAGTGGCTTCTTCGTCTTGAGGGGGCTCGAGTACAGTACTGTCTGAAGCCTTCGACGGTATCGGAGACGAGGAAGACTCGGAAAGTACAGGTCTGGTATCGGGGTCTGGGGTTGGCGTAGACATGAGAGCAGCTGGGAGAGCAAAGACTGGATTAGTATGAAGTAAGGATTTTACAAGAAGATGGTGGGACATACTATGATGGCTTGCGTCAGAGTATAAGAGTCAAAGTGAGTGCCCCGGTGGCCCTTCTGTTCCTGGTTCAATACAAAGCAAACGCAATCAGAGATATAGCAACCAACCAGGAGTGGACAAGGATGCGGCGTGGCGCCGACCGCAGTGGCAGCACACGACTCGGAGCTTCCTCCAATGTGCCACCACCGACGTCTTGACCATGTTGGATGCACAGCATGGACACTGCTTATGTTGTCGGTGACTTACTCACCGTCTTGAGGCTGTGGATGGTTAGAGAGATTATTCTGAGGCAGTGACGCACGTTTCGTCTCTACATAGGCGCTCTCTCCATAGCACTGCCACGGCGGTCACGAGACGTGGTGTACTCCTTGACCGAATGCTTCCACCTCAACTTGGGTCCTCCTCGGAGTCCTCATTCGCCAGCGCAACCTGGGGTAGATCGTGAAGTTGCCAACTGAAGATCTCATTGAAAGTTCCGTATACATTCCTCGCAACAGCACAGGTATCAAGCCAGTGGTCCGAGTAGTACTTTACACTTTATTCTTACATGATCATCCGTGACTTCAGAACGAGTTGGTCAATGACTGTCTTCATAGTCCAAACTATGCGCTCACTATTGTTCTGTGTGCAGGCGGGTCAGTGTTTCTGAGACCAACCGACACAACGCAGCACTAAATCTGGATCAGGACCTGAGATCCCAGCTACAAAGAGGCACAGCAACATACCAGTCGCCGCCTTCAGGGTTCTTGCTTAGGCTTTGTGCCCCATCCTTCCACAGTGAGGTTCAACATTGCCGGCAGGTTCATCCACACCTCCTTCTGCAGCCTCTTCGGCCGCTCGTCCTCGAGCATCTTGTAGCACCGATTGCATAATTCACGCTCCTCGTCCCGCCCGTCCACGTACACCATCCATGACGCGTACCAGTCCACACACGAAATCACGTCGTCCTTCGCGTTCCCGAGGTCGTTCAGCAGCCGCTGCAGCACGCGTGAGCAGCATGTGATGTGTCGGCACTGGGGGGCCACGGCCGTCCGGAACATCTGGTGCGCGATGCGCGCGCTCGCTTGGGCCATCTTGGATCGCCCGACGAAGCAGCGGCCGAGGTCCTCCATAGAGAGCGTCTCGCGTGTGCCGTCTGGACGTGTAAATCCTTCCACGATCTCCGCCCCGAGCGTGCAGCAGTCCATCAGGGCTGTGGGCAGGAGCCGAAGCTCACCCGTCAGGCGGGCGATGTTGACCACGCCGATCGCGTGTATCGCCCGGAAGGATGGAGGGCGGACGAGGTTTGAGGGATACCAGGCGTCGAAGTCGTCGGTGTAGTATTTGCGGAGAAAGTCGAGGTTGCGCTGGACCATGAAGTCAACCTGGTACTTGTGCCCAAGGCGAATGCAAGCCGAGATCTCGTCGAAAGTTGGTTCATGTGCGCCAGTCCTACGCCATGGAGGAGACTGTCAGCGAGGCTCAGGAAGAGCTATCGAGAGGGATGAGCACCACTGACCGTAAAGATTTGCCTGATATGAAGGCGGGGAGGAAGTAGCGCAGATCTTCAGGGGAGTCTAATAGGCGTACAACCGGGCATGATGCCTCCGGCGCGGATTCGGTCCCTTCATCGGGCTGAGGGAGCGACAGCATGTCTTTGAATATAGGCGAGTGAGCTGTGAGAGGACCTTGATACACTCGGAATTCTACGTCTTGGGCGATCAGGATCAGATTGCCGTCTTGAAACCAGAAGTCTTCGTCCTCCTTCGGAGAGCAGCTTTCTGGCATTGGCGGTACGTCCGTAGAGGATGCAGTACGATCATGCTTCATGCTATATGCAGGGGAGTGATCAGATCGAATCAACAAGACAAGCAAGTGAAATCGGTGTCGGTATGCACCGACTCATTGATTGTCTATGGAGCTATACAGCACAAGACAAATGAAATGACGGGTTTCTCGCCCAGCATATCATTCAACTTGCACTGCCCAGCTCGACGCCGAGTGAAGATTACCTGGGAGATTCTCCATTGTTCCAATTAGCGCGCTTGCTTGGACAATGGATTGGCATGTAGGACACTCACCTGTGTGTTGATCTGGGCGACCTGGAAGCCACTTGGTTCGTTACAAACCCCGAAGCCGAGTCTACCAGGAGAAAGAAGGTATTTATACTGAGACGTCTACTTCAGGAAGGGGAAGGTCATTGGTTCCACAGGGGTGTCATGGAAGTGGTCACATGTGAGCCGGCCGTACACTGGGGACGCAAGATGAATCCCAGGACGGCTGGCTCTTCTTCATACCCTCCCAATCTAACCGCGACCTCACGTGGATTCCTCAGATTGTTCGTACTCATGGTGGTGTGTAGTAGAGCATCGAATAGGACCAAGCTCAAGCAGCGGTGAGTAAATGTGCGTTAGCGCTTTATTGAAGATCCTCGTCCAATCAGGAAACACGGATTGGCGCGCGCCTGAGCTAAGCGCGTCATTTCGCTGGCGAAACGTTGGATCTTGGCAGACAACATATTACTTGTGCCCAACGCTCACGACGCTCGAGACAGTCTTAGACATGGTGGACTCCCTCGACGGTATCATTGACTTTACGAAGCAGTCTTTGCTTGTCTCCGTTGCAGCTATCGCGTTCAATCCCACCGCGTGGAATATAGTTGCGCGAAATGGTGCGTTATCATCCAAACATGTCCATCGCCCGCTTACCATCGCCTTGCAGAGTACAGGAACAAGACCATAACGCGGATGTTTGGGGGCAACGCGCGGTATGGATGCTACTTCCTGGCGCTCTGTATATTCTCCGCCGGCATGGTACGCGACGCGCTGTGAGTCTCGTTCTATTCTCTTCTATGCCCCTCGGCCTCCTCGATGCATGACGGCTTACGCGTCATGCTAGCTACCACAGCGCGTTGATGGAGCAGCCGCAGAAGAAGATACTCCCCGCCCCCTATGACACGCTCGTTCCCGCCGTGCTCTTCATCCTCGGTCAGACGTTTGTGATCACCTCTACCTGGGCCCTTGGAATTACTGGCACATTCTTGGGAGACTACTTCGGCATCCTCATGGACCACCGTGTTGAAGGCTTTCCATTCAATGTCCTGCGAGACCCCATGTACGTCGGGAGTACCATGTCCTTTGCTGCCACTGCTCTATGGTGAGTCTCCTCGCACGTACGGCGCGACACGCGCGTGCAGCTATTGACGTAAATGTCTACAGGTATGAGCGCCCTGCAGGGCTCGTCATCACGCTCTATGTCTACATCGTCTACGTGATCGCGCTCCGTTTCGAGGGTCCGTTCACGGACATGATCTACTCGAACCGGGCCACCTCCGCGAAAGCAGAGTCCAAAAAGGAGCTATGAAGCACATGTTCATGACTCACGACCCGCCCACGACACTTTATACGCAACTGCTCTCCCTTGCCCTGGATTCTAGAGGTTCAACACCCACACCCCACATCCCCGTTGCATGCGCGCAACGATACGCCGACCATTTCCTAGTGTAATCCATTATACTCTCAACAGCACACCTACTACTTGTCGCAATATATCCGTAGGGCCTCACATCCGATAATGACGCTTAGAACACATCCCCGCACCTCCAACGATTCTGACTAGCACTCGGCCCCATTGCCATATGTGGCTGGCCGGTGGATCCCGGACCGCATTGGGCGTAAGTACCGCGATATTGACGTATAGCCGCCGAAAACTACAGGTTGCAACGTGTGCTGCAACCACCACCCACTCGTCCAAGTCGTGCGTTCCCAACAGTCGAAATTGCTCTCCACTCCGTTTCGCTGACGAGTCAATAGACGATGTTTGAGCCTATGCGAAAGAGACTCCGTAGCTTGCCCTCGGATTCGGAGATTCCTCCAATCACAAAGCGAGATGACGAGTTCTGGTTCGAAGATGGTACCCTCACAATTGTTGCACAAGATGTGGAATTTCGAGTTTACAAGGGGCCACTCGTCAAGCACTCGCCTGTTTTCCGAGACATGTTGACCTTGCCTCAGCCTCGCGAAGCGGGACCATCTGTCCCAGTGGTCCGCGTCCATGATCACCCTGTATACTTCAAGCACTTCCTCAGAGAGTTCTTCGCTGGTAATGCTATGGAGTAAGTTTCCTTTCCTTCTCCCCTCATTCAATGCGCATATGCGAATCTCGTTCCAGATTCATCACACACAAGCCGACTTTCGATAATGTATGTGCGGTCATTCAACTAGGTCACAAGTATGAAGTGGACTCTTTGGTACAACAAGCACTGTATTACATCAAGCCCTTCTACCCAGTCGGCCTCGACCCGTGGTTGGCCCTGTCCGTTGAGCACACGAGCATACACATATTCAATCCCATCCATAGTATCGGCATCATCAACCTCGCACGGCTCACATACACCTCCTCCCTTCTCCCTGCGGCACTCATGAACTGCTGTATGCTTGACACTAAAGACCTACTCATGGGGTTCGTCCGCGAAGACGGCGTCCGCGAGCGGCTATCCCCTCTCGACCTCACGCGCGTGCTTGTTGCGCGCACGGAGCTGACGAACATCAATGCGTTGGCCGCCCTCAGGATCTTGAGCGGCCACTCGGAAGACTGCGAGAATTCAGATGAGTTCGCGTGCAACGAGTGCAGGGAGGCGGTGACTGCACTGGCGAAGCCTGATTGTAATTGGCGATTCCGTCCGGGAATCAGTCGCTCTTGGGGGGACTTTGTGGTTGAGACGGGGCTGGAGTTCTGCGGGCCGTGCATGGATGCCATACGGGCCCAGGAGAGGAAGGAGCGGTTGAAGATCTGGCAGCAAATGCCCGAGTTATTTGGGCTGACCCGGGGCAATGGTGATGGCCCAAGCGCATAAGAGTAGTAAGTAATGTGGTCTCCGTATGGCCTTGCACTAACCAGGTCTGTATGATCTCTAGCTATCGATGATGTATTTGGGCTATTTGCTCGCTCGACTGGACTGTCAATGATTCCGCATGGACCTCGATTTTATCACCCTTATGGAAGGCAGGTCTTTCACAGAAGGAGGGAGCTCCCCTTTCCGGCTCTGCACACGTTATTATCGGCTGCAAGCTTCGACTCATCCTATCGCGACGTGTTCCTATTGCCTCATCGCTGAATATAGGCGCGTACGCACCATCGTACCGAAGAAGGCGCTGGGCGGCTCGCAAAGCGGTCGTGCCCGCACGAACAGGTTTACACGCTTGTCGTGCAGAATTCAGGACGACCCAGTCGCTGATAACGCTATTGCCCATCAGAGTCAACGAGCGCGTACGGAGGAATGCTTAGTCGAGGTCCTCCAAGTAGATAAGGAGCAACCGCGCTCTTCACTTCTCCCTAGCTATGGCTTCCAACTGCTTCAAGGCCGAGTCGCGTGATGTCGATATCCTCCCCTTGGGGGAAGCATATGATCTATCACAGTCGAAGAAGAAGGAAGTCTCTATCGTGGACGCTCGGAAGACCATACGCAAGATAGACCTTCGACTCCTTCCCTTCGTCTTCCTGTTCATCATCCTCTCCTTGTACGTGTCTCTTGCAGCCTGTGATGATCGATTGCTCTTTGCTTACACGCTGTGTTTCTCTTCAGGGACAGAACAAACATCGGTAGGAGCAGTCACATCGACATCACCCATATAAGACTCGATAGCTCAGTGCGAACACAGGGAATGCGAAGATTGCAGGGCTCGTAACAGATCTGAAACTAACCGGACTGCAATATAACTTGTGCGCTGCCATATTCTTTGTGAGTACAACGTACGGTCGTCGAAAGGAATCATGATACTGATGCATGAGACGATCCTCTCAGGTCCCGTACTGCTTCCTAGAGATCCCTTCGTAAGCTTTCCGTGGTGCCCTATCTGTAACTTTTGCTCGAACACCTGCCACTTCTGCAGCAATCTGGCATTGAAGTTGACGAGGCCGTCGCAATGGCGTAAGTAACGATGCTGTTCCACTTGGTCCATGCAACTTTCTAATGATCCTCGAAAGTACCTCTGACCATGCTCCTTTGGGGATGTGTCGTAATCTCGACGGCCTTCGTGAAGAATTTCCCTGCTTTTCTCGCGTACGCAGTTGTAGTCCCTTGCATCGAAAGCATGGTCATAGTGATGATATACCTCCAGCACACGGATTCTCCTCGGCGCAACGGAAGTATGTCACTCGGAATGGCCTTGTCTTGCCACTGACAATCGATCATCCAGGCTGGTCTATTCCCCGGTATCACGCTCTATCTGTGCACATGGTATCCTCGTGCATTTCAGGCGCAGCGCGTGGCAGTTATCACCGCGTCGTCCTCGCTTGCAGGAGCCTTTGGCGGGTTTTTGGCATCGGGCATTCAGAGAATGGATGGGTGAGTCCAGGTCGCGTGTCTATCAGGGTGTCTATATTAACCTGGTGTTGGCTATGATGAAGTATTAATGGACTCGCGGGGTGGTCTTGGATAGTGCGTGAAGACGCTTCGCTTGAGGGGCGCATGTAGCTGACTGAAAGCTTACAGTTCCTTATAGAAGGACTCGGTACGTTCAAGAAGATATCATCATATGCGGCATGTATCAATTGGTAGCCTCTAGTGACCGCCGCAGTCGCACTGGTCGCCTTCTTCCTCATGTATGATGTAAGTCTTGCCAGGACTGCCGCATGAGGTCGCCGCAGAATGTCCGCTCAAGCGACTTGCGCAGCACCCGCAAAACGCGTCTTTCCTGACTGAGGCGGAACGACAGTGGTTGATCGAAGCCCTCAAGAAAGACAATGCTGGGCTGTCGACGAAATTCAAGTGGAAATTTCTTACGCAAGCCCTTCGAGACCCACGTGCCTACCTCCTGCTCGTGCTCTTGTTTTTGTACGTGTCGGGGAACTTGACCATCCGCGTCCTCGGTTGATCATACACCCACACCGTTGGCAGCGTGCAGATACCAAACTACGCATTCGCGCTTTTTATCCCAACCATCGTCAACGGATTGGGTTTCTCCGCCGTCCAAACTCAGCTCCTCGCGGTTCCACCCAGCATCGCTGCATTCGTCTTCACGCTCATAGCGGGCGCCCTCGCTGATAATTTCCGCGTGCGTGGACCCCTAGTCCTCGCTGGGTGTACGGCGGCGCTCATCGGCCATGTTGTGCTCTTCACGACGGAGAGCCCGGGTGTGGCTTATGCAGGCATCATGATCGCCGCTTGCGGCCTGTCTCCCATGATCGCTATCTCGCTCTCTTGGACGGGCGGGAACATGGGTGGTGAGATGAAGAAGGCCGTCGTCCTGGCTCTTGTCATTGGGTTGGGCAACCTCGGAGGGTGAGTGTACCGCGGCCGTCTCACTAATATCAATAGACAGCTGACAGAACCGTATACAGGGTCGTTTCGTCATTTGTATATCGGCCTCAAGACGCCCCTCGATATCGTCCTGGCCAGGCAGCGGGTATCTCGTGCATCTGCGTTGTGTGAGTGTGGCCGTCGTGTTCCTTCTCGCCATCGCCTGAGTAGCAATCCTCCCAAGGATGGTTATCTGCACCATTGCGATGCTGGAGTTCTCGCGACTCAATCGAAAGAAGATGGCACAGTGTGTCAGGGAAGGGATCACAGAGGACAGGGCTGAGGAATATGTTGATAGCGGGGACGCATCGCCGTTGTATAGGTAAGTGTGGCAATCTGCAATCGTCGAGTACTCGAGCTGATTCGTATTTCTTCCAAGGTACACAATCTGAAGCGAGTCACAAGTTGTATGTACGAGTATCGATCAAGGTGCTCGGTTTTGGGGGCTGCTATACGAGCCATCACACGGCCGTCGCTGTGCCAATCCCAACCCGTCACCAGCCTTCGTTAGAGCGGACTGCGTAATGCCTTCCAGGAAGCAGCTCGCCACGACCGCTGCGCTTCCACGAAAACGCGACGTCTCCCTTCAACGCCACACGTATGGCGACACCAGGCAACACCTCTAATAGGTCAGCGATGAACCCCCGAGCGGAAATCCGCATATTCTCATCGTCCTTGTGGACTGCCCGTTTTGCTTGGTGGTTGTCGGTACGGATGCGCCACGCTGGAATCCAGAAGAGGACCTTCAAGGACGGCATGAGCTCTCTTGCTATCGCGCCGTCAACGGTGCCGGTCATGGCGTCCACGTGTCCGTTGCACGCATGTCCCTATGGGCAGGTGTCTCATGTTCAGTTGGTACATGGAGGTGAGTATTGGAACTTCACTTACGTTTTCACATGTGTCCCAGACATCTACCGCCTCTAGTTGCGGGGCGTAAAAGCTCGCGCAGATACGCACAGGGGAGTCGTTATTGTTGCAACAATCGAAGTGTCGAAACAATCGAAGGTGGACGAGGGTGTGACCGAATAAGATGGAGATCGTCTGGTAAGTGCAGATATTGTCCTCCAGCGCGTCCATACGTATGCTCAAAGACGTGACATTGGGCTTTGGCGCGACGAAATGATCGAGGGCAGCTGTGTGGCACTCGAGGTGACGAAGCTCCGACAACATCTCCCCTGGATCATCGAGGAGCTTGAAATAGCGCTCCAGGGAATGGTCGTCGCGGTCGTCGAGCCAGTCATCGGGAATCTCGGAGGGCACATTGTTTGAGCGGAGAGCAAGACCCGCGTGGACCGAATAGAGCGCGTGTCCGCTCTTCAACTCCTCCCGGGCGGTGAACGTTGTTCGCGAGGGCACGCTCGAACGATCCACGAGCGTCCGCAAATTCTTTGCGGCACGGACGAATCGGGCGAAGGCGAACGCCAAATGTGCAGAGACCAAACCCACAGAGGAGGTGATTCTCAACGTGTGAACGCGTCCCACCCTCTCTGGATACTGTGAGTGTTCAATGGCACGGAGGAACGAGCGGAGAGAGGCGGTGGACGTGATAGTGATATCCCGGTGCCGGTGAGTTTCCGCCGCATCGTGCAGGTAGCGTGAGGTCAGAGCAATCCGTGCGAGCCCCCTCTCATCTAAATGGGAGAGAAATAAGTGCCATATTTCGAGCGGGAACTTGTTCGCTGCTGCAGTATGGCTCTTAGTCGCGGCTGGGATGGTCTCCGAGGTGTTGGTTAGCAGAGTCGACTCGCTTCGTTCGCATTTGTTCGCGGAGTCGTCGCTTTCGATGTAGTCTTTTGTAAGGTTGGGTCTTGACCTCTGGTTTGATTGAACGATGCAAGAACAAATTGATGAGCGACAGAGTCAAATCCTACAAAGCTATGGCGCACCTTGACTATGATTGCTCGGTCGATAATAGACCCAGACTCTGTGATTTGCGTAGTATCACGGAGCTTGCGCTTTGCAACCATTTTTGCAGGCCCCTCCTCCAAAGACAGAGGTAACAAGGGAGAAAGCGATGGCGTTGGGGAAGCATAAACGTAACCAGAGGCTGCAGCCGGCGACCCTCCAATTGCAATGAGCGCCTAGTTGCACGTGAGCAGATCTCGGGCTGCAGCACGCGAATCCTCTCCTCGAGGTGAACCTCACACTACAGGGGAAGTTGTGTTGATATTCTTCGTATGCTGGTGCGTGTACTGTCGCGGGGATAGTCATTTCTGGGCATGCTCACAGATTTGGTGTGACAAACACAGATGACCACAACGACCACCATGCAGTATGCTTGTCCTGACATAGGCGTTTGAAGAGGAGGTTTCACATACTGTGAGTTCACAACAACAGAAATATGTTTAATGGGCCACATGAAGCCGAAAGTTCCGAGACAGCACTTTCATTGGACCATGTATGCTATTCAATGCGCAAGCACCTCATCGGTCTCTACTGACAAAACCGTGGGCTATGGGCTATCTGGGCGGTTGTCATTCGGAGTGGTAGCCTTGACAGGTACCACTTGCTGCCCCGGAGAAGCTCATGAGGCAGGGAGTGTATCACACTTTCTCGTCATGGGGTTCAAGTGAGTCACCCGGTTTCGACCCCAGCGCCTGGACATCGTGCTGCAGAGCTAAACATAATATCAGCATCTTGCGTAGCAGAAGCGCGGCACGTAAGATGTGCACAGAAGACATATGTACCTCGCTCCTGAGCAGCGATGTCCGCCAAGCGCTTGTCCTCCTGCACTGCGCCGAAGATGATGTCCATCTCCTCCAGACTGCGACCTTTTGTCTCCGGAATGAGCCTGCGGAAGGAACCGAGCAGCCATTATCAGCGCGGGCGCGGCGTATTCGTTAGGACAAGAACAGAAGTGGCGGGTGGTTCCAGAGTTCGAATGGGACGTACAGCGAGAAGACGGTCAAGACGATCAGGTCGATTGTGCCGAACATGAAGAACATCTTGTATCCCAGTACCGTCTGCATCGTGGGCGTCGCTTTTGAAATGGTGAAGTCTAGGTGAGGGGCAAACCGCGAGCTCAGATATCGTATCCGGGCTAAGATGAACGACGGTGGCATCGGGGCGAAGACTTACTCGACAACCACTGCGAAGCGCTCCCAATTGCAAGGCCGTAGTGCCGCGTCCGCGTCGGGAAGATATCAGACACATACACCCATCTGTAGGCAGAATGATCAGTATAGCTCACTGTTGTTCACACCCAGTTTGACTGACGGGAGCGGACCCCAACCCATCGAATAGAGGCAAACGTAAATGTAGAGCATGGCAGCCATGGCCTTGCTCGCTGGCGGGGGACTCGTCGCGTCTTTCGGCGGAGGAAACTCCTTCAATAGCGCGCCAATGATGAAGAAAAGAACACCCATGCCGATGCTTGAGATGAAGAGCGAGTACTTGCGTCCGAACGAGTCGAAGAGGAAGAACACGAACGTCGCCGTCGCTAACAGCTTCATTATTCCGTATATCCCCGATGCGAGCAGCGAGCTCGTTGTGCCCGTGTAGCCTATCTGTGGTCCCACAGTGGATGTGTCAATATGTGATGCGGCCACTCGTTGAAGTCAGGAGTAGGATTTACCTGGGAGAATATCTGCGGAGCGTAGTATCCAACCGAGTTCTGCCCATTCCAATTTTGCAGCACAAAGATCACGATGGCGATGACGAACCGGACGAGGTGACCCTTTCCGAAGAACGCCTCCTTCACGCCAAAGCCTTTCCTTGCCTCGCGTTCTTCCGCAATCGCAGCCTCGATCTCCGCAATCTCAGCCCGAACGCGATGGTCGTCTACAGGGAGCCCCCGGAGGTACGCGAGGTTCTCGAATGCTTGATCAACGCGACCGATAGAAGCAAGCCACCGAGGAGATTCTTTGACGGTGAGAAGACCGATAGTCATAAGTCCTGCCGGGACGAGCTGGAAGCCGAAAGGGATCCGCCAGACCGCATTTCCTGTCTTGATGTGTGCACTAATTCCGACTAGATCATATACAGAAATTGTCAGCAGCATGTATATGTCGTAAGGAGGATGCATACAGTTGATGAAGTACGAAAGCACCAGCCCACTTGCGATCATGATCTGATTCATGCCGGTCAGACGAGCACGGACGTCCTTTGGCGCACATTCCGAGACGAAGGTGGGCGCGACAGCGGAGATCGCGCCAACGCCTATTCCTGCAACCACGCGTCCTGAGTATATGTAACCCAGTCCGCGCGACCCTCCAGCGATAGTCTGCAAGATCTAGAGAACGCAAGGCATGAGTATCCAAGCGCTAAAACTAGTCGCGGCAGACTCACGGCACCAACAGAGAAGACAAGACTCCACATGAAAAGGGACCATTTCCTCCCAATGGCGGCTGACCAAGTAGAGGTCAGAAATACTCCCCTCAGCAGCCCATTGCGTGCGAACGTTTTTCAGCGATGAATGACCGGCGAAGGTTTCATGGAGAAAACAGAGGCGTCCACCTGACTCTCTCGCAGGTGGCGCGCTCTCACCCGGTGCATCATACAAAAATAGAGAACCTTAGGGGGCGTAGCACTCACCCGATAGAGGCGCGCTTCCAAGTGCCCCAAAGAAAGCCCCAGCCTGTAGGACGGAGACGACGTTTGAGTTGATGTCGTTCGCCTTCTGCGTGTTCGAGTGTCCCGACGCGTCTGTGATCCCAAAATGGCTCTTGAAGTAGTCCTGTGACACAACACCCCCGCTCACGCCTCTGTAGTAGATCAGGTAAGATCGTGTTAGGTATTGAAGGATCGAACGACTGACGTATCATAGCCGAACAGAACAAAGCCCCAATACACGACGAACGCGAGCCCTGTGCCAATATAGATGAGTCAGCGCAAAATCACATAGACAGAGCATCAAAACGCACAGTAGACTCGGATATTCTGGAACACGCCCGTTCTGTTAGCGTTCATGGTGCAAGGTATGACAGGATGCACTCGGGCAGTGGGGAGAACCCTGTCGCCGCTCTAAGAGCCTCTGCCTTAAGTAGCATGAGAGGCATGCGTATCTGACGTGCGCAACTTCACAAACTAAGAATGCACTTCACTGCAGTTGGCGTGAAATGAGAAGATAACACTCTTCGCCAACGTGCGCTTCCAAAAATCTGACCTTGAATAACTTGAACGAGGCGCAACAGCGGGGTGGCGCTACTCTGAGTAGGACCGTCCAGCGTCTTGCATTCATGCTCATATGCCTCACAAGGCTCTGTTCTTGTCTGCCCGAGATTCAGGTCAGAATCTGAGGTCGATACAATATGAAAGGGGTCCCAGACTGACGATGTAACGAGAAACGACAGTAGTGTGACTGTTACTACTTAAGTACTAGGAGTGGTACTGCGAACTGTACTAACTCGAGCGCCCGAACCGAGCGTCTACAGGCACGTGACCTTAACATCTTCGAGGCTGACTGAGACTCTGCTGAAACTTCTGAATCTCAATCCATTGCAGAGGCGTACACGTCTGGATCATATGCATCTGAAGGTTCGTACGCTCTGACATATTTGAGGAGTGCTGAATAACGGAGGCAGACCCGGTAGGATCACAAATGTTGAATGAATGTGGGTTTTACCCAGGGTAATAACGGGGGAAGAAAACATCACCAAGTTCGAGCAAAACTGGTGCCAGCAGTACTGCAATTGCTTGTCATGGACATTGGAGCTACGTTGCACCGCTCCGGAGCGTTGACAGGAAGCGCATAGCCGCAGAATACGGCCGTGTGATTCGAGCTGCATCGTTCGCCCTTTCTATTCTCGCAACTAGTTTCGCACAGAGCCGCTGACGCGGCGACTCGGGGTCATCAGCAGTATCCATCACGAGATCAAGCCTCCTACTATTGCTGTCAATTTTGTATGCCAAGAAATGGGCCGAGGCGGACCTCCGTTGCTCAGCGTCCCGAGCTCAAAAAGGCAGGCTTGAAACTCTCCTCGTCGCTTATCTACCTCCCGGGAGTGTCTCAGCTGCCCGAACGGCTACAGAACGGCGATACACGGTGGAACTCGATATAAGGAGTTTGGGAGCCGTCTCTCTCCCTACCTGACCGCATCCTTGTACAGCGCGAAGATGTCATCACTTGATGTCAACGACAAGTCCGGAACTGTAGACACAGGAGCCCTCACTCCTTCCAACGGTATTCTCGCCCATGCTGAACTCGAGAAGACTCAAGTGGACCCTAGTAAAGTTATACGAAAGCTCGATATCCGTCTCCTTCCCTTCGTTTGCTTCCTCTACGTTTTGTCGTTCTTGTGAGTCTCTCCTTGGCTTACGATGTCTGTGAGCACTGAGCAGAATATACACTAGGGATAGGACGAACATCGGTACGAGATCAATGACTTAATAAGATTCAGAGGCATTCATTGCCCCGTTCATAGGGAATGCGAAAGTTGCGGGGCTCACCGCGGACCTGCATCTCACCGGTCTCCAGTATAACCTATGTACAGCGATATTTTTCGTACGTATCGGAATCGCGTGCATTTTCTCTGTGTCTCATATTTTTGACACGTTTCTAGCTAACGTACAGCCTCTTTGAAGTGCCGTCGTGAGTACTCCAAGCCCTAGCGTGGTCCTCTACTGACCAAAATGAGGACAGGAACGTTGCATTGAAATTGACGAGACCTTCTCTATGGAGTGAGTCCCAAGTTAAATCGTGGGCTATACACGACGCTGACATTTATGTCGTAGTACCTCTGATCATGTTCGTCTGGGGTTGTATATTGGTCTCGATGGCTTTCGTGAAGAATTTCTCGGGTCTTCTTATGTACGCCGTTCCTCGAGTCGGCGATCCCCCGTTACTAACGGCTGCTTCAGAGCCCGTATATTCTTAGGCGTTGCTGAGGTCGTTTTTCACGACACATAGCATGATTTTACCTGCACTGATAATCGAAGACAGGCTGGTATGTTTCCGGGGATCACATTTTACCTCTGCATTTGGTATCCTCGAGTGTACCAAGGGCAACGTGTAGCAGTTTTCTCGTCGTCTGCATCTCTTGCGGGTGCGTTCGGTGGGTTGCTGGCCTCAGCAATACAGAATATGGAGGGGTGAGCGGAAGTTTTCTCTCCACGCCTCAATCTCACGTTTTCTGGCCTCCAGCATTGGCGGACTCGCAGGATGGTCATGGATCGTACGTTCAATCAATGCGGCGCGAAACTTGACTACTAAAGCTGAAGGGCATTGTTGCAGTTCTTGCTGGAAGGACTCAGTAGGTGAACGCTGCTCTGCGTCTCTCACGATGCTGACACACGTTATGTGCAGTAACAAGTGCTGTGGCTGTCGCGGCTTACTTCTTTATGTCTGATGTGCGTATGGTCCTCATCACGGCAGACGATCTCCATGATGAACAGCCATGTACAGTATCCAGAAAATGCGGCGTTCCTTACCGAGCCTGAACGCCAGTGGTTGACTGGGATTTTAAAGGCAGACAACACCGGGCTGTCGAAGACTTTCAAATGGAAATATGTCTGGCAAGCACTCCGAGACCCCCACGCGTATCTCTTCGTATGCATCTATCTCTTGTGCGTTCAAAATCTCAGGATCCCCTGCTTCGGATCACTCACGTACTTGTACAGCGTCATCATCCCCGCGTACGCCTTCGCTCTGTTCCTTCCTACCATTGTGAATGGGCTCGGCTTCTCGGCTATCCACGCACAACTGCTCTCCGTTCCTCCCAATATCATCGGCTTCTTCTTCACCCTCTTGGCTGGACGACTGTCGGATAGGTTCAGAGTGCGCGGTCCGATCGTTCTGGCAGGCGCGTTAGTGTCGCTAGCGGGATGCGTGATCCTGTTCGCCACTGAGAGTCCCAAAGCGGGCTATGCGGGAGTTATGATCGCAGCATGCGGACTCTTCCCCACGGTCGCGGTAATTCTGTCCTGGACTGGAGCGAACTTTGCAGGTGACGCCAAGAAGGCTGTTGTACTTGCCATGGTCATTGGTCTGGGCAACCTGGGTGGGTGAGTGCCGCATTTCTGACCGTTTGATATGTATGACGGCATAGCTGACTATGATACATTTGCACTTCTAGGATAGCCTCTTCTTTCGTCTACAGATCTCAAGATAGCCCGAGATATCACCCAGGTCATGCGACGGCCATATCGTGCCTTTGTGTTCTGTGAGACATCGCGCCTCCTGGTTTATGTACCAACCTGACCCGTATTCAGCATTGCCCTCTGCGCTATCGCCATGATTGAATACAGTCGAAAGAACCTCAAGAAGGTAGCTCGATGTGAACGGGACAGCATCACGGAAGATCACTACGATGAGTATGCCGACGCGGGAGATGCTTCCCCACTGTACAGGTACCGTGCCAGCCCCCTCGTGTTCTTCCGTTGACTGATTTATCTCGTCCCATCAAAGATACACGATCTGAAGCGACATATTATTAGCCTCTGGCTCACGGAGCCTGCTTGCATTCTGTGCCGTTATTCTGCCTTGCGTGATTGTTCGTCGGTGCTCCGATGCGGGCCGGAAGATACCGCTCTGGTAGCCCTTGACAGCCATTCAGGTCGCCGATGAGAATGAGACGGTATCGACTGGAAATCTACTCTTCGTCACTGACCTTCCGCTTAGTTCCATAGCGAGCAGGTATTCGAAATCATGCACCAAGCACCGTCAAACCTTACCCACAGAAATAACGGATACATGATCATGTGCATCCAGAACCGAAGCCGGCCGAGTTCCTGAATTATTCATGTGCACCGCAGATAGCTGACCTTGAATACAGGCGCTGCGATCACGGCATGGGATCATCGTTTGGAGTTCGAGCGTTTCGTTCATGCCGTTACTGTCCATAGCCAGTACAATGAGTCGAGTCGGACGTCCGCTGCTCAGTCAGCGTCCCGGACACGCAAGGGTAATCGTGGCACTCTTCTCTGCCCCGTTTTACGTCTTACGAGCATCTCAGCTGTCTCAACGGGTACAGAGCGGCGATGTGGCGTCTCACAGACAGGAGCTTATTATGAGAAGTACGGAAGCCGTCCCTCTCCCCACCTGACTGCAGCCCTCCACATTGTACCCATGGCATCCCTCATCAAATCCGAACCTTCAGGCGTCGGGACCGTCACGCCTTCGGACGGGGTATCAGCCCAGGTAGAACTTGAGAAGACACAAGTGGATCCAAAGAAGGTCATGCGCAAACTTGATATCCGGCTCCTGCCATTCGTTTGCTTCCTCTACGTTCTGGCGTTCTTGTGAGTTTATCTCGTTTCATGATTGTGGAAGAAACTGAGGATACAACACATCAGGGACCGGACGAACATCGGTACGATTGGAACGATTGTGAACGCGATAACGACGCTCATGCGCGCCTTTCAGGGAATGCAAAAGTTGCAGGTCTTGCTGAGGACATCCACCTTACCGGTCTGCAGTACAATCTGTGTGCAGCCATCTTCTTCGTACGGCATACAGATAGAATATCATTTCTCTTAGGTTAGGCTAATGCGCCTTTAGATCACATACAGCCTTTTCGAAGTGCCATCGTAAGTTGTGCACAAGCTGCGCCGGTATACTGACCACTAAAACAACGACCGCAGAAATATCGCGTTGAAGCTGACAAGGCCTTCGCTATGGAGCAAGTACAAATCAATTCATAGACTCAGCAAGCGACACTGACTTCCTGTCATAGTACCTCTTATTATGTTTGCATGGGGATGCATATTGGTTTCAATGGCGTTCGTGAAGAACTTCTCGGGTCTTCTCGTGTAAGTTATCCTCTTATAGCACTATCCATGTTCTGACGAGCTCCCATAGTGCCCGGACGTTTCTGGGCATAGCTGAGGTGCGTGTGACGGTACAATGCATGAACCATGCCTGTGCTAATCAAAGCGGATAGGCTGGCATGTTCCCCGGAATAACGTTCTACCTTTGTATCTGGTATCCTCGAGCATGCCAAGGGCAGCGTATGGCGATATTCTCCTCGTCTACGTCGCTTGCCGGTGCATTCGGTGGATTGTTGGCCTCTGCGATAAACAACATGGACGGGTGAGTACTGTCCAGCCAGTGGTATTGACATTCGCGAGACTCATATGTTCTGGTCTCATAGTATTGCCGGGCTTGCGGGATGGTCTTGGATCGTACGTTTGCACGACCCCTATACTGTACACTGGCTTGGAATACTGAATCATGCTGTTGCAGTTTCTCCTTGAGGGGCTGCGTGAGTGGCCTCTGCACTTCTTCGTCGCATCACCATGCTGACTGGGAGTACATTCAGTGACCGTGATCACTGCAATTGCAGCTTACTTCTTCATGTCTGACGTGAGTATGCTACTTTGTACCTCGCAGCTGCTCATGTAATGGACCATTATGCAGTATCCTGAAAGCGCTCCATTCCTCACTGAGCCCGAACGCGAGTGGTTGCTTGAGACCATCAGGACGGACAACACAGGCCTGTCGAAGGGCTTTAAGTGGAAGTACTGCTGGCAAGCCCTTCGCGATCCTCACACATATCTCTTCGTTTTCATGTATATGCTGTACGTGCCAGCATCTCCACATTTCTGAACATGCGTGCGTGCTTACCAACATGGATACCATGGATAGCACCGTCATCCCCGTTTACGCCTTCGCGCTTTTCCTCCCGACGATCGTGAACGGACTCGGCTTCTCCGCCATTCACGCACAACTGCTCACCGTGCCTCCCAACATCGTAGGCTTCTTGTTCACCCTCTTAGCTGGGGGACTGTCCGACAAGTTCGGAGTGCGCGGCCCGATCGTCCTTGCAGGAGCGTTAGCGTCACTGACGGGATACGTGATCCTATTCGCGACTGAGAGTCCGAAAGCGGGCTACGCGGGGGTCATGATCACGGCATGCGGGCTGTTCCCTATCATCGCCGTATTCCAGTCCTGGATGGGCGCAAATTTTGCAGGCGATGCTAAGAAGGCCGTTGTCCTGGCCATGGTCATCGGCCTGGGAAACCTCGGAGGGTGAGTGCTAGTCATATCCCTTGTCACCTATGGTAGCAAAACCGACCATAATGCACACGCATTGCCAGAATCGTGTCTTCGTTCGTATACAGACCTCAGGATAGCCCGAGGTACCATCCGGGACACGCAACGGTGATATCATGCCTAAGCATTCTGTACGTTGTCACGCATCGTCATCTGTATACATAACTGACGGTGACATAGAATTGCCCTGTGCGCTGGGACCATCATCGAATACCAACGACTTAATCGTCAGAAGGCCGCACGGTGTGAACGGGAGAACCTCACGGAGGACCACTACAGCCAATTCGCCGAGGTGGGAGACGCCTCCCCGCTGTATAGGTGACGCCAGCCATCTTGAACCTTTGTATCCTCCTACTGACTAACTGTCCCACTTCTTTAAAGATACACGATATGAAATGATTTTGTATCAATATAACTAGTATCGCTGCACCCTGCGCTGCCCATTCTTTCTGGTGTTATCGTAATGTGGAGTTAGGAGGCGTCTAGAACAACGATCTGTAGCATACATGCCAGTGTGCGAGTTGGGAGTCGATGGGGCATGAGGAGGGTTCGACTTGACTGGTGAGTCTATCCTCCTTGGAAAGACCTGAGGCAACGTCAAACCCTACCTTCGCGTTGTCGCGCTAAAGGGTATCCTAACCTGGTGATGTACCTGTATGAGCCCAGTTGCCGCTGCAAATTCTCGCGCTCTACTTACGCGTACCGCTCATCGGTCTTCTCATTCGATATGGAATCATGCCGGCGCCCTATCAAACTTTACCCCACCACCTCGTTCTGACGGGCACAGGGCGGGAGAGCAAGGTTTGGGCAGAAATTCGAGAGCTTAACAAGCCTACTTGAGAACGACGAGTTCCGTCGGTTTTGCTCCATCGGTCTCCACATTCTACAGATGAAGTCCAGATCAGCCAGCGCAGATGAGAAGGCTCTCCCACAAACAGAGCTTCATGAGACCGTCGAGCCCATTGACACGCGGAGTGAAGTCAACGCTAGCAAAGTCCTGCGAAAGCTCGATGTTCGAATCCTCCCGTTTGTGGCCTTGCTGTATGTTCTGTCGTTCTTGTGAGTAGATTGAGCCTACGTCCCTCCCAGCCATGGCTCATGCTATTGTGCGTACCTTGTAGGGATAGAACCAATATCGGTGGGCCTTCCTGGATAGATTCTTTAGACGGCCGATCACTGACAGTACAAACAACAGGCAACGCACAGGTAGCGGGGCTCGTGATCGACTTGCGTCTCACCGGTCTGCAGTACAATCTGTGTGCTGCAATCTTCTTCGTGCGTCGTACACTACTCGGCACAGTGGCACTCTCCTCCCAGCATTGACATTGGTGTGCAGATTCCGTGCAGCTTCTTTGAAGTACCATCGTGCGTGGTCATGGCACGCTGTATATCTGCATGCACATACGACTTAACATCGCAGAAACGTGGCACTCAAACTGACGAAACCTTCACTGTGGAGTGAGTCGAGAGTCAGTACTGTCCTGCATCGCCAGTGCTCATAGTTGCCCGACATACAGTACCGCTCATCATGTTCTGCTGGGGCTGCGTCGTGGTCTCCATGAGCTTCGTCCACACTTTCGGAGGCCTTCTAGCGTGCGTCTCCTCGGATCCTTCATGCCACCCCCCTCAGGCTCCAGCCGGCGACTGACAGCATAACTGTTTGTTAGTGCGCGCGTCTTCCTAGGGGTGACGGAAGTATATCAGACATCCTTCTGTTCGAATCCGTTTAGTCTGCACTCATGACCGTTTCGCCAGGCGGGCATGTTCCCGGGCGTGGCGTTCTATCTCTCCGTGTGGTACCCACGCACGTCCCTAGCGCAGCGGATAGCCATCGTCTCGGGCTCTGCTCCGCTCGCAGGAGCATTTGGTGGACTGTTGGCGTCTGCGATAGAGAACATGGACGGGCTAGTAATATCTCGTGCTCTGCCGGAAGAACGTTACTGACATCGTGCGTCTTCTAGCATACGCGGGCTCGCAGGATGGTCATGGATAGTACGTACCCCTTTCAGACGTCCCACTGCCGCTACTGACTAACGCCCTCGTCCGCAAAGTTCTTGCTGGAAGGGTCGCGTTCGTACTCCATCTACCTCACACGAGAGAGCACTCATCTTCTGTGCTTTCAACAGTCACCGTAGTCGTTGCAGTCTTGGCGTACTTCTCCATGTACGACGTGAGTTCAGCTCCTGATGATGCGATGATCTCGCGAGTCGCTTGTTAATCTAACCGTATCGACGCAGTACCCCGAGAACGCGTCTTTCCTGACCGAGGCAGAGCGTGCATGGCTTGTCGACACCATCAAGAGCGACAGCGCCGGACTGTCGAAAGAATTCAAAACCAAGTACCTCTGGCAAGCTCTGCGGGACCCCCGCGCCTACCTTCTCGTCGGCGTCTTCCTCTTGTACGTGCAACTGCGGCGCTTCCGCCGACACAAGTCGCTGACACGCACGCGCACTCACCCATACAGCATCCTGATCCCCGCATACTCCTACGCGCTCTTCCTCCCAAGCATCATCCACGGCCTCGGCTTCTCATCCATTACCGCCCAGCTGCTCACCGTCCCCCCAAACGCAGCCGGCTTCCTCGTAGGCCTCCTCTTCGGCATCTCCTCAGACCGCCTCCGCCTCCGCGGCCCGTTCGTCCTCGCAGGTGCGCTCCTGTCGCTCGTAGCGTACGTCGTCTTGTACGCCTGCGCGTCCGAGAGCCCGCGCGCGGCGTACGCGGGCGTCATGATCGCCCCGTGTGGCCTGTTCCCGAGCCTGTCGATCGTGTTGTCGTGGGCGGGCGGGAACTTCGGGGGCGAAGTGAAGAAGGCGGTCGTGATCGCGATGGTCATTGGCTTGGGCAACCTTGGAGGGTGAGTACTTGCCGCTGTTCGGGGATCGAGTTTGCCAGTCCTATGCGCGAAGGACAAGGACACTCACGAGCTACCGCCGGAAAGGGTGGCATCGTCGTTCATATATAAACCACAAGACGCTCCTGGGTACCGACCTGGTCACGCTACGAACATTTCGTGTTTGTGTATAGCGTAAGTTGCTCCTGTTGTTGGTGGCTGCATATCGGAGGGGCTGATCAACACTCATTCCAGCATTGTGCTCTGCACCTTAGCAATGCTCGAATTCGCTCGACTCAACAGGAAGAAGGTCGCGAAATGCGCGCGAGATAATTTGACAAGGGAGAAAGCGATTGAGTACGTCGAGATGGGCGATGCCTCGCCCTTGTATAGGCAGGTATCTTCCACGCTTGTCTGCACGCTCGGCTCACAAACCGTGTCTCCGGCAGATATATCATCTAATGAACATTTTCCTGTCAGATCAACAGTCAGTCATAATCTGATCGTCAGTGCCGCAACACGGCATACCGCAGCCCACACACCTCAGAACCAAATTTCTGTCAAATGGCATGTAGATAGCCACTTGCTTGACCGTCTGCGAGTGATCAAAGGGCATATGACAGAACTTGTTCTACAACATACCACGGCTACGGGTAGGATACAGGACAGACTTCGAACTGTCCCCTATAGCACGCATATTACAATATTCCGCCATTAAATGGTGATCGAGGCGCGAAGCGTCCTAGTATTGTCTATGCCCGAGTCCGCCGTTCGAGTTCGCGACCATCACACTCCTGACGCTATCTATCTCTAGATGTACGGAGGACCCAAGGCTAGAGAACAGGCGTGGTCAGTACCTGACCACGAAGAAGACCAGGAAAGGAACCGTCGCAGACCTTGACGGAAGACATTCAGAGTGAATTCTACGACAAGCAGAAGCACACCACCGCCCGGTGCGAGACGGAGGACCTTCGGGACAAAGCCCTTGTACAGCGCTGCGGGTCCCTCTTCTCGGAAGATCGTCACCAGGCTATCGGCACGTCAGGATTGCAGATGAAGCACGCGAAGGGCGGCTCAACTCACGCTGGGTATGTCCAGTTGTACTTGGGGACGACACCCGGGACCTTGCTTGCTCCCTGTATGCGCGACTTCACGACATCGAAGCTAGCAGACACGAGTTAGTTGGAGATAGTGTTAACTTTGGGAAGCGTACGGAGTGTTGATGGCAGTTCCGACAAGACCACCGATTGTACCCGCGACCAGATCATTTAAGAGGCGGGCCTTGTTGGTCTGTGAGGGTTGCATGGATGTCAACGCAAGCGTTCATCGTTAGCGGGGCTAGTTTCTACACACCTCAGCCTTTGGGAGCAAAGAGCGGACTTGGAAGATGCACCCGAAGTATCCTCCGTTCCACCAGAAATGCCTGGAGATCTCGTTAGTGAACTGTCGCAATTCATTGGCGTTCATCCTTTTGTTCTCACCTCCACATTGTGGCCTCCATGCCCGCATACAAGCCTGCAAATAGGGTCGTCATACGCGTATATTCGGCTGGCAGCAGTATGCATGCACGCACCAAGGAGGCCATCAGCTTTCACAACCTTCCTCACGACATCCATAGGGCCAGCGAAGGTACTCGACTTGTCCTGCAACCTGACAGTCCAATGAGACACTTGCACGCGCGCGAGAAGCGCGTACGTACTTGATTTTGACCAGTTCGAACGGAACGACGACGAAACTCTCGGTCGCACCGGCCGCGCACCCAGTAGCGATCGCGAGGTTCTGCGTCATCTTTTTCTCTCCCGTCAGCGTGAGGAATTGCTTGCCCCAGAAATCGTTCGCGGCGCTATGCCAGAAGTTCAATCACGGGAAACGCACGACATATGGCGAACGACGCACAATTTAGTGGCGCGCTTAGGCGCCTCCATGAGGAGCGGAGGTAGGAGGCCGCGGTACAAGCGGCTGACGCTGTGGGACGATGACGGTTTGAGGACGCGGACGCGTGAGCGGCGTTAGAGACGGACGTACCCCTCCTCCTTGATGATGGTCTGGAACGCCCCCAGCACGCCCTGCTTGGAGCGACCTGTTTCCAGCTGCATACGCGTCTTGACCTATTGCGCGGACAAACATTCGTGTGATGCTTCACCTGACTGCGGTTCGAGAGAGATCACTCACGACATCTGGTCGTGCCCGACGTCAGACCCGGAAAAGCCTGGGTACACCGAAATATTCACTACTCACCGAGAGGATAGAATGTCAGGATCTCAGAGATACCCGCAATGGCTCCCGCCGCGAAGTTCGCGACGAACGGGAGAGCTACATCGTCGTTCAACATCCATAGGTTCCAACCATCCGACGAGTTCCGGAGTCCGAGTCAGACTGGACGCATACAATCATCTGGAAGATGTCGCTGACTCACGCTTTCTTTGTGTCGCCTCGGACATTTTGAGCAAACAGAACAGACGAAGATGGAGGAAGTCGTCAAGGATGGTGGAGCTGGAACGTACGAGGTCGTGTGCGGGGAAAGCAAAATCCCTGGCCCGCGGTGAGCTAATGTGGCATCAGCGCGGACCCGGACCATGGCACGGCTAAGCGGCTCGACCTTCCGTTCCCCGCGCTAACTACGCGCTTCGTCACGCGTGCCTGCCCTGTCACGGTGTGACTACGGCCACAGTCACAGAATACCCAGCACGCGCCCCAGGCTGCAAGCCGAACTCATCGTCCGACTCGTCGTCGCCGTTGCTGTTGCCGCCCTTGCCATGGTCTACATCTCATCCTGGCAAGAATACCAAGAGGCGGCAGAGGCTCTCTATGAAAAGTCTCCGAATACAGTGAGTCCCTCTTTCTTACGTGCTGATGATGCAGGCGATGACGGAGATCAAGACACGATACTGCGTGAAGTGGAGGCAGTCGGCGGATGGGCAGGGAAAGCTGGTGCTCAAGATCACGGATGACACGACAGTACGTCTAACAATCCGCTGAATGCATAGACCGTGATTCAAATGCTGCTGCAGTGCCTGAAATTCAAGACACACTCATCTGTGTTCTTGAATCGGTTCGACGCGCTGAACCTGTCTCTTATGCAAAAAATGCAGAACAGACGACCGACGCTGGCGTCGACGGCCATTCCTCCCTCGCAGTCTTCACAAAGTATAAAGCAGGAGGACACCACACCCGGCTCCGTACCCGCACCCGCAGGTCCCTCGGCGGGAGGGGTGAAGAAGAAAAAGCCGAAGAAGAAAAAGTAGAGGATATGGATGACTTAGCAATACAACAGTGCCCAGGTCAGGACTATCCGCATATCCAATTCTCAGCATTGTACTATTCCCCATGCGCTCTCCTGTCAGTATCTCATCGACGACAGTGAATGAGACTGTACGATTCGCCTGCTGTCACGTCAGCGTGGATTGTGCACTTTGCTCCCTATCACTGCCGCAAAAGGCGGGGCTTGTACACGCGGACATCTTCTCTGGATTGGGCAAAAGGGGTACTCTCGTATCTTGTTCCGGTTTGATGTCCACAACTGCTCTGCCTTCAAGTCCAATCACGCGTTCATAGCAAGCGAAACTCACGATGGCCATGTACGAGAGATATGCATGTATGTGCGCTCTACCTGCTGGAACGGTCAAGATGGTCAACTGGTGAGAAGTCCGGGTTGACTGCCGCTTGTCACCAATCTCCTTATTATCGCCACCACATCGTGGGATGCGCAGTGGTACGACTAGGATTACTACCATCGTTCCAGTTCGATTCCCTCACTGATTCATGACGTTTCTGTGAGCAGTGTCCACTACTGTGACGTCTACGACCCTCGTCTTGCACTCTTCAAGACTCGAAACGGCCAAGGTCATCAGCTCACCCTCCTCATTTGTCGACAGAGGACGACCCAAATCAACCAACAATCTTGGCCCCTTCAGATTACGCCAAGTCTTGGGAGGTACCGCACAGAGCTTAAGAGAGGTTGAAGGATTTTGTCAGTCGGACTGGTAGGCTCAATGCTTGTGAGGTTAACGTCGAGCTGACCAGCAGTACATTTCAAGACGGAGGCGCTACCAGGGTCGGTGACGCCCAACTCTGCCTTGACTGCCCTTTCTGGAATGGATGAAACCCCCTCAGCCGATGGCGGGATGCCTCCAGATCCCACTGTGTTGCAAATGGTGCTGGATACCCTGACGCGGCTAGGTTATCCTACGAAAGACACGGAGGAGGACTCATGCTGCCCAGGTGAGATTTCAGTGCGCGGCCGTTCTACTGCCATAATACATCACTCAGTGTCGTCTCCCTACGATAGATATGATGGAGTTCGTTATGCCTACGCCCCTGGACCTCGATGGAATCGGCTCAGAGGGTGGCCGAGCAGTGCGTGCAGTCGGTGATCGCACTTTCGACATACCTTATCTGCCGGATGTGCCCTGGTTCCATTTCCCCCACGACGGCTTCGACTTCGCCCCGGACATCGACAGCTACTTGCAACTCCGCGGGTATGACACCTGGAATTACGATCCGGCCGACTTAGAAAGGAGAATGTATGAGGGGTTTATCGCCAGCTCCACTTTCGGTCTCCTAGAGGCTGTCACGGCACTTCGTATACCGGAGGCTTTACTCGTCATACCGTCAACCTCAGACGCCAATAGCAAAATGGTCGTCTCAGGAGAGCGAATGGTCCGCCTCATGCGGATATGGCGAGACTACATGCAAGATTATACCTGGCCAGATGAAGAGAGTCGTCTATCTCGAGGACGTGAAGTCGCAGGCATCTTGGAAAGAGTGTCGCAATTCCGCACAGTGACGTCCTCTAACATCGCTTCGATTGTGAGCTGGGAGATCCGCAACACTGGCTCCGCGGGCAACGTTATAGCCTGTGTTGCCTTCGTCGTCTTCGCCCTATCTGGCGTATCCTATGCGATCTGGCAAGACATCCCCGAGATGTCCGAGTTGGCACTCGATCTAGCGGATCTG
The DNA here is from genome assembly GCA_020543525.1 of Coriolopsis trogii. Lineage (NCBI taxonomy): Eukaryota > Fungi > Basidiomycota > Agaricomycetes > Polyporales > Polyporaceae > Coriolopsis > Coriolopsis trogii. Next base: position 725,745 of record JAHYIO010000004.1, read on the forward strand.
GTCCCCGGGCACATATACCAGGAGTTGTGCTCTCGCTTGATGCTTGAATCAGGATGGTGCATGTACACGATCTCGATGAATACACCCCTTCTGCAGAACGTTCCATACATTCAGTCGCTGCTCTGTCGCTTGCGGCCATACATCCCGCTGTATGCCAGCGAGAAGGCGCACAGAGCTTGTACAGGCTCTGCATGTGTCTTCTACACCATTCCCGATCCCGACGAGTACGTCCCTCGTCACGATTCTCCCTCGTGCACATGTGCCTACGTCAAACCGCCACGAGATGAAGTTCGACGGATCCTCAGCGCAGGGAGCATTCCCGTTATCGTCCTTGATACGTCCGGAGAGGTGCCTGCTCTACACGTTCGACCAGCTACCGACGGTCCATACATCGCGATCTCTCACGTGTGGGCAGACGGCATGGGCAGCACGACAGAAAGTGGGCTTCCGACCTGCCAGGTGCTACGCGTCGCTGCACACGCGCGAGGACTCCTGCCCGGACACGGTGCGTTCTGGATTGACTCACTATGCATCCCGGGCGATGGGTCTCTCCGAAAGAGCGCGATCAAGCTCATGGCGCGGACGTACAAGGAAGCAGTGGCTGTGGTGGTGCTGGACGCAAGCGTTCGCGCGACGTGTTCGAAGGCCCTCGTGGATGCCAACACGCTCCAGTCCACGGTCGAGATCCTCACCCGCATCGGACTGTCAGGCTGGATGCGCCGCGTCTGGACATTGCAAGAGGCCGTTCTGGCGCAACATCTCTACTTCGAGTTCGCCGATACCCTCTTCGACTTCAGCACCGCCATTGGCGACTCTCGGCGATCCATCTCGTCCGCGTCTCAAGGCCAAGGGGTGGCCTCCGACACGGATCGTTGCGCCAGCACGCACGTCTTGTGGCATGCGGTACCGAAGTTCTACCGGGACCTTGACTTTGGCCCATCGTACCTCCCCATCGAGATGGCCATAGACCTGCTGGGTGGGCGGGAGACGACGAAGCGTGAAGACGAGATCATCGCCATATCCGGTCTGCTCCCCCTCGACGTCTCCGCACTGCTCTCCATCACGGGCCCGGACGCAGCGGAAGCGCGCGTCAAGGAGTGTCTGGTACAATTGGGAAGGGTGCCCAGGGCACTGCCGATGGCGAGCGGCCAGAAGCTCACACTGCCAGGGTTCGGATGGGCCCCGCGGTCTCTGACGGAGATCTACGATGTCTCGGCCGAGTCGCGAGACCTTGAGGACGACGACGAAGTTGCCTGTTGCAGAGAGGACGGCCTCAGAGCCTGGTACCGCGTCTTGCTACTGGAGAAGAGTATTCCCATCGAGGACACCGAGGAAAACCAGGAGAGCCTCCTATGGTTCGACTTGGTCGACGCCAAGACGTCCAAGCGTGTCGCCGTCACCTTGACGCTGTACCCTTCTACTGACGTCGGGAGGAACAAGAGCACGCCCGCGATCGATTGTTTGCTCTTCATCCCCAACGAAGACGCTGCAAGGTACACCGTAGGCTGCATTGCCGGTCATCAGAGTGAGGGGCCCGTTGGGGAAGACGTCAGCGTAAATCTGAAATGCGAGTATATCACCCATGGTGTTTGGGATCGCCGTCCCCACCAAGGCGTGGACGTCCCTGAAGTACAGTATGAAGAGGAAAAGACTTTGCATGTGCATCTCAGATAGAATACGTATATTGTCACAAACTGGGAGACGGGTGCATATCTGGGAGCAATTGTCCATGAGCCTTGCGTCACCCTCAGGAACACTCGCTGCACGCGATAAGCCAGTTAGCTGCGAGTACGTGCAGGTGTCAATGGTATCAACATCCACTGTGTCAATCGCCAGATCAACGTCTCGCTGGGTAGCATTCTTGTACAGGGCGGCGATGGGTTCGCGTATGAGGTAACATGCGAAGTTGCGACGATAGCGGTATGGAGTCTGCGTAGTCAAAGCAGCCTGCGATGAGGCTCATGAATCGTCATATGCGCCAAACCCTCTACGTCTACGGCGCCATACACTGTCAAGCCTTCCGAATCGTATATTAAGCAGGAGACGATGAGAATGATTTTCCATACACACCGGCTCGCAAGAGTTTCGCCAGTAGACCGTCGAACTACCTTCAGTCCGGGTTGCTGCGTTCGGTCTGTACATGTACGGCTGGGAGACCTCGCGGCTGTCCGGCCATGAGGATCTCGCCGACAGCGCAGATGCCGGCGGACCAGACAAGAAGGAGCGAGCTTATGCAGAAGAAGCTGATCGTCTGCCCAATCTCGAGCCACGAGCCCGTGTCCGTAACGTTCAGGAAGAAAGTGATCGTCATAACTGACAAAGGTGAGGCATGGTTAGCGCGAATTAATACGTTGGTACGTCTGAAAGGTAGGCGATGGAATGGACTGCAACTCACTGTCTGTCAACGTTAGTGCGACAAGGAAGAGACTGAATGGTGGAAGGTCGAGTCGGGCGTTGAGGATTGAGAAGGCGATGGCGAGGATGATGTATGGTGACACGATCTTGAAGATCTATGTCGTCGCACCACGCTTGTCAGTGTACATCCATATGGGTCAGAAGTAATCATGCGTACTAGAAGGGCCGCCATTAGGAAAGGGTTGAATACAGGTACGAGACGATAAACGGGTTCCAGGTAGAATGAACTGAAAGTACGGTGAGCAAGATCAAATGGTAGATAATGCACATACACTCACGATATAGAAGCAACACTACGCGGAGGATGATCACTATAGGCTTCACAAGACACGCGAGTGGCGTACTCACTTTCCAGTCCCGAAGAACGCCACTTGGACGAAGAACAGGAAGAACACTGCAATACGAAGGTCGTCCGCCTTTGGTCGGTATGTGCTCGCATCTCCCTTCGTATGTGATGTCTTTGCCGATGTAGACTGTGCATGAGCGCGTAGGACTACCTCGACCTCAACCCACAGACAAAGCGTGATCGAGAAGAGCACATAGAAGAGTCCCTCCACGGCGATTGCAAGCCATACAAAGCACGCTCCGAGGCCAAGGAAGAAGCTCAAGAGCCGCGCTTGAGGATTGCTCCGTCCTACGCGAAGGACGAAGGGCAATGCAGCAGTACCCACTATCACACACTCCCCCTTCAGTCTTCAAGGGCTTAATCGCAAGAGAGGTAGAATACGCACAGAATAGGGCCCAGCCGATGAGGCGGAAGAGAGGCGCGACTCCCTTCTTGTCTCGCAGGTCGCGAACAATCACGTTGACGAGAATGACACTCCAGCCCAGATTGTTGAGCAGCAGGAACGCGGCTGTCTTGAAGAGGCCTGCCTCCTGCCGGTTCGCAAAGGTACACCGTCGAATCCCTACCATACCTATGACGTACATTGCGGCAGCCCCGGAGGTGCTGCATACCGTGTCAATATTGAAAGGCAACAAGAGACGAAGAACACACATTGCGATCAGATTTTCCTCCTGGTGCACGCTCAACAGAGGAAAGACTGCCGTGGAGAGACAGGATCCCGTCCAGGCCAGCAGCAGTTTCCAGTGACGCGTCCGCACGTCGCTCGGCCAAGAGAAGAGTGGCCAAAGCAACCCAATGATCGCGAACCATGCACTCCAAATTGAGCGATGGGTATAGCCGGCCTGCAGGCGTCGTGAGAGCATGTCGAGCGAATGGAGATGTGGGAGCCTACCACCATGCTTTGGAGTGCAGCGACGACGATCGCTCCGCGCACGATAGGGCCGGCCACCGCTCCCGGCTGCCCCCGCCGCATATATTGGATCAACGGCTTACTTGCCCGCATCAAGACCTGGTCCCAGAAGTAGCATGGAAAGGTGATGTAGATGTAAAATGTCCAGGGGGAGCGTTGCTTGGCGAACAAGGCCCAGAACGCCACCAGAACAGATGTTGCGGCTACGTGTAATGCGAAGGGATTCGTGGGACGCTCGCTGTGAGACTCAGGCAGGAGAATTGAGACGGCGCCGAAGGCAATCCAACCAATGTATGCGGCGACGACGATTCCTTGAATCATCGTACGGTCGTATCTGTCGGTTCCAAAATCCAGCTGCGGTCATGGTAGCGCGGGGGAGACATGGAGCTCACGTTTGTAGATATCGGAGGCCCTCGAGTGTATGCGCTACAAAGTCTTTCGCACGTAGGCGAGCCTGGTAGTAGCTCTTGTTCGTGATGAGTTCCTGTATAGCGACGATCTCGCTCTCGCCAGGACGCTCTGTTGAATCTGCCAGATGGGCAAAGTACGGATACGGACGATAGAATAGGGAGTTTGTCTTCTTCTCATCTGTAGGAGTGTCAGCCGCAGACAATGCGCAGTATCGTAAGAGCTCACCGTGCTTGACGCGGTAGTGTTCAAGAATAACCTACGTACTAGATGTCAGTCGTATGGTCCTCAACATGAAATGGATAATTGGACCTTGGCATTCACGAGAGCTGCCTCTGCCTGGGTCTCTTCGCCGTCTTGCGGGAGAAGGTATCCTGGCTTTGTTGGATCTATGTCAGGCAGAACGCCTACAGAGTTGATGGGCCAGTTGACACCAATGATAGTAGACATGAGTGCGGCTACATCTGCCTGCTCGATGTCTCGGCGCAGGAGGTGCGATAGCCCGAAAGGCTCGGTATATGGGTCATGGGAAGACGGCGTGCTATCAGGAAGCGGTCCTCGTATACCCTTTCCCCACACGACTAGCGGGGTCCGAGTATTGTCAGGGTCTACAGGGGATAGAGAGGCATGAGGCGACAGGTGAAGATGTTGGACGACAACGCGAACCTCACCGCCGTCGCCATGATTCCCGATCTTCGACATGCCATGATCTGCGGTGAAAACAAAGGCGGTCTCTTCGTCCGCGTAGAACTCGGTGAAGAGTGCCTCGGTCTGTTTCACTATCTCGTCGACAACCTGGATGTTTGCCATGTATTCCTGCATTAAGACTGAGCGAAGGCGGTCATCTGTTGAATTGGTGTGATGACGATACCTTTGAATGAGGTCTATAAGAATGGCCTGTTGTGTCGAGGCCGAGAAGGTGGAGGAAGAAGACTGTCTTCTCGCTCCGAAGGCGTGTGTCTAGTGTTGGATTCGCCGTGGCATTGTGAAACAGCTTGCGGAGATGCTCTAAAACCCAAACATCAAGAGCCGTAGCGTCTACTCTCGCGCAGCACAAGTTCCGGTCTCAGCATACAGCGGTTGCATACAAAAGTGCCGTACCTTTGGTGAAGTCCTCTTCATCCTCATCATAGCACCACATTTCAACTGTTCCTGGGGTCGCTCCACGCGCGAACATGGGGAGGATGTCGGGTGAACCAAACGAGAAGGTCGCGCTGGATTGATTGAATACGGAGTCGAAATCTACCTGGGCGACACTCAAGCTCGAGGCAGGGGATGAGGGCACTGAGACTTACAGGGTTCGTCTTCCACCCCTGTCAAAGATATAAACCACTTGTGGTGAGCGCAACGCAGTCAGAAGAGCCGTACCTTCGTTACAGCCGACACGTCCTCGTACATTCCACCTGAAGCTTGATTGTATTGGCAAATATTACAGAGAAACATGGCTGCATACCGATGAGCGCGACATGACCTGGTCTACTCTCCGTCGGCACGCGTGTATGCGATATGCCCCATGCGCCCCTTGTCTCTATGATGGAACGGAGGTGTGGTGCAACTACCTCTGGTGCGTCGGGGAACATGTGGAAGCCATTCTCCGCGAGGAGCAAGTCGGCGCGCAAGCCATCCCCTTGCGCGCCGTCAACGGTGATGCGGTCGAAGAGTCTGTTGTGCAGCTTACCTACTATGAGGACGAGCCGCTTTGCCTCTCCCTTGCGAAGCGAGTGTTGCTGCATTCCATGGACGACCGGACTTGTGAAGTAGCAGTCAAAGACCGTTCCGATGTACACCAGATGGAAAACGAGTCCCAAGAGGAGTAACCTCCAGACAGACGCAGACGTCGCCATTGTCAAGTGTTCTTCTATGTCCAAGGGTGCATGTATGCGGGTAAAGCAAAGTCGAAATACGTGTCAAGCTGCGCTGTTGTGAGAGCGCGCGCGTCTGGAGCGCGTCCACGACCCCGCGTGCGACGCGCCCGACGCGCCTGTAGACGCTTGACACCGGACCTCCACCACCAGTGCACTGCTGCCGCCGCCCCCGAGTCGTGGTTGTTGTGAGGAATGCATCACTTGTTATTGTCTCTGCGCGTCTTTCATCTCTCTGGGTATACGAACTCGCAGTCGAGTCGCATGCCAGTGCGAGGAGCCGGCCATTTGACGACGACGCAGAGTCGGATCGGTTCAGTGGGTACAGAGTCTCCTCCTGACTGTAGCCAACGTTCCTAGTGCTCAGCCGGTCCAGCCGTATATTTGGAGCAACCATCCACTCGTCGCGGTCTGCATCAAATGCGGCCAGCAGACATGGTCATGCTCGACGACGGCCCGCCGGTTCACCTCGTGACGTACCAGGGTAGTTGGCGAAGGAACCAAGTCGCGAATCCCGGAGCAATGACGGCAGCATATATAAACACGACAAGGCGACCGCACTGAAGGCCCTCGACAAAGACATGGCTCTCTGGCTCCTTGCACTGTTGGGCGCACTCTCGTGCGTGAGCGCCTCCGCACCCGCTGGTCCTTGGGACAAGTTCAATTTTGCGCCCAAGAGCAGGACAGTGTTTCCTACTGCTATCGAGGAGGTGTCCGGCAGTGTACACAATCCCCAGCACCTGGTTTCAGAAGGCAGCGCCACACTGAGTGGGAATGGTTCTTGGGTCGCGCTTGATTTCGGGATTGAGGTGAGCATCTGTGTTCCTGCATTGCATGCGACGCTCATTATCATCTTAGGTCGGAGGACTGATCTCCCTCAACTTCGACAAAGCTTCAGAGTCATCCTCCATCGCCCTATCCTTCACCGAGTCTCCTATCTTCATCAGTCCAGTCACGTCCGATGACTCGACCTATCCTACTGCGAATCAGTCGTACGATGGTGTCTTGCAGGTACCTGCTCCGCTCCCTACCGGCTTCTGGACCCAACCAGCGGCGATGCTCCGCGGTGGCTTCCGTTACTTGACGATTGTCTCTACTTCGGAGGACTCTGTGACCATTTCTAACGTCTCTTGTGCCATCTCTTTCTCTCCTCACATCTCGAACTTGCGCGACTACAGCGGTTACTTCTATGCCTCTGACCCTGCATACCATGATCGGAACTTCTTGACTAAGGTGAGTACCTCTTGTCTCCTCATTGTTGTGCAGTCTCGCCATGACGCTCGGTTAGCTATGGTATGCGGGTGCATATACCGTACAAACCAACATAGTCCCGCTGGACACCGGGAGGCAAATTCCGATGGTCAGATCGCCCGGTATGCGTATAATATTTGGGCATGTTGTAGCGACTCACGAATATCAGGATGGGCTAACAATGCTACTCTCGGCGTCGCTGGGCCAATCATTGTGGACGGCGCGAAGCGTGACAGGTACGCCCATGGGCATGACCCTAGGTCGAACACACGTCAGACTGCTTAAATGACTCCACCCAGGGCTGTTTGGCCGGGAGACATGGGCATCGCCGTACCCACCCAGTTCGTCTCTACAAACGACCTCATACCTACGCGCAACGCGCTCTCGACTATGTTTGCCGCAATAAACCCGAGGACAGGCGCGCTGCCCGAGTCGGGCCCTCCCCTGAGCCAGCTGGACAGCGACACTTACCACGCGTGGACGCTCATCGGTACTCACAACTACTACCTCTACTCTGGTGACTCCGACTGGCTACAGACTGTGTGGGCAAACTACACGAAAGCTGTTGGTTTTCTTGAAGGCAAAGTCGGTCCTTCCGGACTGATGAACGTCACTGGCTTGCGGGACTGGGCTCGTCTTGGCGGAGGTGGAATCAACTCCGAGGGCAATGCACTCCTTTACAGGGTGAGTTCTCGACTTACCTTACAGTACCCCACTGAATTGGCGCGTAGGTTCTCGTTACTGCAGCAGACCTCGCTACCCATGTGAACGACAGTGCATTGGCCTCGGCGTGGGCCGCAAACGCGACGGCTCTGAAGGAGAAGTTCAACGAGGTCTTCTGGCTCCCGAGCGCTGGAATGTACAGAGACAACGATACAACAACTCTCTGCCCACAGGACGCAAACTCGATGGCTGTTCTGTACAACTTGACCACCTCTCCGGAGCAGGCAGCCTCTGTGAGCAAGGGACTGACGCAAAACTGGAACGATCTTGGGCCCGTTGCGCCTGAGCTGCCCGACACGATCTCGCCCTTCATCAGTGGACTCGAGGCGTGTACTTTCCGCTCAACCTTGTGACCCATGCTCACTGACGTTCCTGCTTAGCTCCAAGCCCACTTCGAGGCAGGCGAAGACGAGCGCGCGATGGACCTGCTCCGGCGCGAGTGGGGATACATGCTGTACACCAACATCAGCGTCCAGTCGACGCTCCTGGAGGGCTTCACAGCCAACGGCTCACTCTCGTAAGTCTCGCGTAGACGACACCGTGCCCTGGCTCAAGCCCATCATGCACAGATACCGCAGCTACCGCGGGTACAACTACGACCCGGCGTACACGAGCCACGCGCACGGCTGGAGCTCCGGGCCCACATCCGCACTCACGTACTACGTCCTCGGACTCACCGTCACCTCACCGCAAGGGCAGACGTGGCAGGTCGCCCCGCACCTCTCCGGGCTCTCTGCCGCTGAGGGCGGCTTCACGACGCCGCTCGGGTGGTATGGGGTCAAATGGTCGTCGCATGGACGCAGTTTTAGGCTCGAGATCGAGGTCCCGGAGGGCACGTCTGGGTCGGTCAAATTGCCGGTATCTGGGAAGACGATTGTCAATGGTAGGGTGCGGAAGGTGGTCCAGGGCGAAGTTTTGCGGTTCGAAGGCGGGAAGCATACGGTGTCTGTCGCGCGTTGATGAAGACGATGTATACGTGTCGATGAAATAGGATCCATCGTCTTCTCAATTGCTTCATGTCAGCTTGCGTCAACATTGGATGTGCGGTACGGGTTGTGTGTTCACTCAGACTGTTGGGCAACGGCCAGATCCTGGACTTGACACCCGTCCTGTGCGATCGCTTGAACGACTGCTTTCCCAACATTGAAGGCATTATGTCATTAGGAGATGCCTCACGTACAGTAGATAGCGACTGATAGATAACACCGCACGCACGTCCAACAGAGCGAAAGCGAACAGCACAAAAACAAACGACAACCCGAGGACCAATCATTACAATATCACAATAACGCAGATCACACCACCTTCTCCTGGGAGTCCTCGTCAGCATGCAGTTCAGACAAGATGTCTTCCTGCGTGCCAGTAGCCGCGGACATCATGTCGACCTCGCGCATGAGGAAACACGTCAGGAGTCCCGCGCCAGAGATCCCCGCCATGACCTTCCAGATGAGCCGCGTCCCGTCTGCGAACGCGACGCGCACAGCGTCCCTCAGGGACGGTTCGAGGCTAGGGATGACGGAGACGAGCGTGTAGGCGAACTCCTGGCCTTGGGGCAACGTGGCCAGGAACGACGCGGGCAGCTTGTCCTGCAGAACGTTTTGGAGGATCGCGCCGCTCGCGACGATGCCCCAGCTCTTTGGGGCGGTAATTGTGAACGAGAGAGACGGGAGGCGTCAGTTAAAGGGATGCATCGCGGTCAGGAGGGGGGGGGTTCCAAACAAAGAGGAGACGCACCTGGGCAAAGTTGCGTACAAAGATCCAGAACGCGAGCGCGTACGCGTTGTTCGAAGCCGGGAGGGGCGCCAGGATCGGGAACTGCGTGCCGATCCAGAGGACGCCCAAGCCGATCCCGAGCGGGACCTGCAGCCCCACGTACTTTGCGGCGTGGCTGTCCCCGTCGAGCAAGGTGAGGAGCCCGAAGCCGAGGATGGTGAACGCCCAGCCGAGGTAGTTTTGTGGGCGGTACTTGTTGAAGACTTCGACGCTGACCCCGGTGAAGATGGCGAAGAGGGGGATCGAAAAGGATAGGCCAAACATGTCGATGCCCGAGTGGAGCGCGGAGGCTCCTTTGGAGGCTTGGAGGTATACTGGGAGGTAGTCTATGCAGAACGTCAGTGTCGTGTGGATGAATATTTTGAGGAGACTCGCAGATGACGGCGATGGAGACGACGCCGTGGAAGAACGTTCCGAGGTATCTTTACATCTTGTCAGCGTCAGCCTGTGTTCAACTCCAGTATAGCATACCCGCTCAGTACTGTTCTATCAGTGAAGCAATATCGAGGGACCTGCAAGAGGATTTGAGCATTCCGCGAGGCTCGCAAGCGAGGCCACGCACTATCCTGCTCTCTGGCCACTTCCACTCCAGCATGAAGAAGGCGACGACACCTAGGCATCCGACAAGCAGGGGCACGAGCACCTGGTACGATACCCACGCGTAGTGCTGTCCGCCCCACGTCAGTGCAAGCAGCACGAGGACGGTGCCCAAGATGATGATCGCATTCCCGCTGCAAACACCGGTAGACAGGGTCAGCTTCAGAATCTCCGCGCAGGGTATGCATCCGTCGCATATCACGCAGACTCACATCCAATCGATCTGGGACACCTTCTCCTTGAAGCTGATCTTCGGTGACGGGGAATGGAAGAACACGTAGATGAACACGGAGGCGACGGCGCAGAGCGGGAGGTTGAGAAAGAACAGCCAGCGCCACGCTCCAGAGCCAGCCAGCGCGCCTCCTATGGGCGGACCTACGGCACTGCGCCTCGATCAGCTCAAACAAGCCTAACGTGCGCGAGATGCAACCTACCAAGCCAATGCCCACACACTGCCAGCGCGGATGATCAGTGGGCGGACTATGTGCGCGATGGACGTAGTGCATGGAAATCAAGACGTACGCTGCAGCGATCCCCTGAAACTTTCCCCGCTCCTTGAGGGGCACCATGTCCGCGAAGATGATGTCCGTGACGGCCATGCTCCCGCCGCTCCCGAGACCCTGCAACGCTTGGAACAACGGGCGTCAACCGGCTTGCTCAAACGTAACCTCGTCCGAGTCGTACTTTCACTTACCTCGCCCAGAGATCAGCATGCGCATGTTCATCGCAGCACCACAGAGCACAGAGCCGACGACAAAGACGGCGATGAGGACGAAGAGGACTGGCTTGCGTCCGAAGCTCTCCACGAGCCCGCCGACGAGCGGGAGAATGGCTGTGGAGGCGATCGTGTACGCGCCTCCGGCCCAGACAAAGTCGCTCCCATGTACACGTTCGACGATGGTTGGTAACGCAGTCGAGACGGCAGTCTGTCACAGATTAGCGATACTGACAAGTCAGTGCTACACGTACAGGCGCTTGTCGGGGGACGTACCAGGTCGATTGCGGACAGCATGTCCACGAGCAGCGTCGAGATGAAGACGATCCAGAATCCGAACCCTCGCGTTCCGGGCGCTGATTCTGGCATGTTAGGAGCGTGGTCTTCGCTGCTTGCTTTCTCCTCGACCATAGCGATAGGCGTAGATGCAACGTCGGCTGGGATCCTGGGGCGATGACAGCAGGACGAGGGATTGGGGATGAGCTGACCACATCGACTAAGTACTGAATGAGAGGAAGGCTATGCTCACCTATTTGTATCCATCTCGCAAGACGTGACGCAGAGTTTCAACTTATGACTCTATGCGTCGGCTCAGAGTGTCTAGCGATGTGAAGGGTTGAAGGGGTAATGGTAGCGACCCGGCTGAGACGGGTCCTCTCCTTGTCAGGCCTCTGGGGAGAGTTTGCCCGGCTGGAGACTTCGTGGGAGTATCAGGATACGTCAAACTGACTCTGGATACGCGTGCCTAAGAATGTACCCACAATAGAACAAGGCGTGCAGCGGAGGGAGTATATGGTCCACTGGCATCTGAAGACGTTTACATAGAACAAGATTCAGCTGTCAGGCGCGCGGATTCTCGGGCGCGTCAAGGGAGACGGCTCAAATGCAGATGACAACAGTCCTGTTTGTGTTCAGGGTCAGAGTGGCAGGGAGGACAAGTTACGATAGTTCGGAACCATAAGTCTGGCAAGGTATGGTTCCTTTAGACAACGGAGCGAGCAAATGAATAGCATGACGTACTACTCACCAATGGAACTGTATCATAGACATATCACAGTGCTTTCCAACTTAGGCTCGGTGTAAGATGCATATTTTGGGGATCGAGGTGTCCCCGAACGAGACGTTGTGCGGAGCCCATGCGATCACGAGACGCCCCAAGTTGATCACTATGACAGAGACTGGCACATTCAGGCTTTTCTACACATGAGCCGCACAATTCGAGTAGCACCTCATAGTGTGTGCAGCCTTAGTGAGAAACCGTGGCGGTGGACGGGTCTAGCGCCGAAGATAGCACCGCCTCGTCGTAGTGGTCACCAATAAATCTCAGGCGTCTGAGTTGCCTTGTTCGGATACACCACTTACAGAGTCCCGACTGCCCAACTTACGCATCAGCCGAAACTAACGCCATCTGCGTTAGGTTTGAGTACGCTGTTGCAGGTACGCCTGTCGCCACATAAGACGCGATACCTCCTGCGTGTGTGCAGTCATTACGTTTGCTAGCTCACCTCTATGTTGACGACATGTGGCATCGTGTGGAGGGCTTGCTACTGCAATTGAGATGATCCCTCTTAAGACAGGTCACTCCAATCTGCAACCGCAATCGTGGACACCTGCCTCTCCACCACCGGTCTTGTTCGCACGCACAAGTGATTCTGGCGTATAGCGAACATATGGCGAAGGCCGCTACATCCGTGCCGGGTAGTCTGCATGCAGCACATGTAGTCCTCTGATGAACCATCGGCATGGCGAGCGATTGCCTTGCTAGTACTTTTTATCAGGCTCGCATGTGTACGCAACGTGCTTCTGAAGCCCAGGTCGGCACAGATTGCCTCGCTGATCTGCCGGTAGGCCCCGGAAGGTAGTCAAGTACCTCTGTCGTCTGCTGCGCGCGGTTGTGGGTGGCGATGCACTCGCATCTGGGGGACTCGGTGCGAGGATGCGGGAAGTAGTGAGAGAGCTCGATCTGGAAGGGACGATCCTAGATAAGAGAGGACTAGCGGGACGACGATCCTGCGACGGTTCGACTTCGTATACCGATATTGTTGCGAGAAGGCTGAGCTGGGGAAGTCGGGACGACGAAGAGGTCTCGAGAGGGGTACGTTTGCGCTGGTGCGTTTGTAGACTCCTCATTTTCCGATGGGTTTTCTGACGATGGGAGGCCAGATCTCTGCCAGTGCACGCATGCCCTGTGAGACGAGAGGATTGGGCTGTTTTAAGTGTCACGATTAGATGCAAAGCATGCGCCGTCTTATGCTCATACTGCATCCGTATAGTGTGATCTACACGCCATATGGGCTGCGGCCCGATCGCGACAGTCAGTGTATTAGAGATTTCCCCTGCGGTGATCAACGGGGCCGAAACAGGTCATTCGATGCGTATTCCCTGTCCGGGCCTCCGACAAGGTTAAGACTTTTCTCCTCCATCCATTGTGAGCGCGCCCGACTTCCTGAATCGACGTGCTTCCACCCGCTTTGGATGGGGCCAGGCAAAGGATGTGTTCGAAACATAGGCACGATTGAACGATATTGAGCTCTTGAACAAAGTGAGGATGGCATGGTTCAACATATCTTGACTGTCGTCGCTGGGAAGGTGCTCGCCGCCGGTGTCCCATGAGGGTAGTCAGTGATTTGCACAATTTCGTATGGCGTTTGAATGGGATCTGGAAGAACGCACATGTCCTCAGCTTCTGTAGAGTTCCACGTAAAGTTGAGTCGAGGGTGCTAAAGAGAAGAAGTTCGGAGCATCTACTTGCCGCTGTTCCTGCTTGGTATCTCTCACGAGTAGCATGATTCGAGTTCTCAGATGCGGTGGGTTTTGGCAGCTCTTACGGCCGATATGGTACTCCTTCATCTTCTCCAAGAGAAGCTGCTGTGAAAGGAGGTGTTCACGAGATACAGAATGCGAAACCACTAGACGCCTGATATTTTCGTTGTTGGTTGAGGAGCCTAGAATCGTCCGTGCGGTAGAGACGTACGGCAGCGTTGATCAATAATGATTCTGTAAACATGACGGTCGAGGAGTCTAGTTCGTCTGCCAGGAACGTTGGTCAGAATGCCGCGAGGGAGTAGAACGCAGAGTTTGAATTTCCACCGCGCGCGCTTGCCATCTTATCCGCATCCATCACCGACGTCGCGAAGACATCACGGGGGTCCTCGCGCGGCGCTGCGTCGGTCTTGTGGCCACCCCACTCCTCTCGCGTTCGCGAGAATGCACAGATGGCGGTTTGGTGAGTGGAGCGAGGGTCAGAGCGCGGAAGAGAACACGGCGCGTGCGCAGAGGGCCGAGCGTACGGGGACGGGCATGTGTCTCGGCCAGGATGGGCGTACTGTGCGTTCTAGATCAGCCACACGGCGCGTCGGTGCCCTCCGCCGAGCTGGAAGGGGTCGTAGAGGAAGAGACCCATGGCGTCACGTTTCGCACGACGCTCTCTCCCTCGCCCTCCTCCCCCTCGCTCCTATAAAGTGCGCCTTCAGACCCAAGCCTTCCTGGTCCCCTCTCCCATCGCCGTTGCCCGCGCACCGTCTGTAGTGCGCGCCGTCGACGCCGCGGACAACCCTCCTCAACCTCCCCCTCTACCCGAGCCGACATGACGTCGACCATCGACCCCACCACCATCGGCAAGCCGACAAAGACCGCGAGGTCCTCGCGCCGGCATGTGCGGTCACTCACTGGTCGGTGTGCTGCCTGTATGCGCGTCCGACGGCCCCTCCTGACACTCTGTTCCTACGTGTAGGCTACACCCCGGAGACTGACGCAACAGGCAAGGAGAAATGGCCAGTTGGTGACGAGCAGGCGTGGAAAGAGGGCATCCCTTCTTTGACGACGGGTGAGTATTGCCATTGTTGATCGTCGCACCTTCTTGTGAGCCGTAGAGTACAACTCGCCACACTTTGCCGAGCGTTCAGGTGCCTCGTGCAGGTGCCGTTCATTTACGGCCTTCGCTTCTGCGTTCCCCGCTTCCTCTCATTCCCGAGGGAAACGCTAACAGTTTGCGCGCCCAGATGTTCCTACCATCACCAAGTCTGTCGTTCATCATGTCCACACCTCCCTCGCCCGGCAGGCTTACAACCTGGACAACCTCGGCGCGTATCAAGCTGCTGCCCTCTCTGCCCGCGACAACCTCCTGGTATGTCGAAGAGACGCCTCGTACTTTGAGCCTCGCGCGCTGACAGATTCTGCAACAGGTGAACTGGAATGACACCCAGCTCCACTACTCGCGCAAGACGCCCAAGCGCGCGTACTACCTCTCCCTTGAGTTCCTCATGGGCCGAACGCTCGACAATGCCCTCCTCAACCTCGGCTTGAAGCAAAAGTATCAGGAGGGTGTCGAGAAGCTTGGCTTCAACCTTGAGGACCTGCTCGACCAAGAGCGCGATGCTGGTCTCGGTAACGGTGGCCTGGGTCGTCTCGCCGCGTGCTACCTCGACTCGTCCGCTTCGCAGGAGCTCCCTGTCTGGGGATACGGTCTCCGCTACAAGTACGGTATGTACATACGCTTGTGTTGTGCTGATCAGTGCTAGCGCGTGCTCATTCCTCTCTCAGGGATCTTCCAACAACTGATCGCGCCCGATGGCAGCCAGCTTGAGGCGCCCGACCCGTGGCTCGAGCACGACAACCCTTGGGAGCTCCCGCGTACGGATGTGACCTACCAGATCCGGTTCTACGGGTACGCGGAACGCATCGATGGTATGAAGGCCATCTGGCAGGGTGGCCAGGAGGTCATTGCCATGGCGTATGACACCATGATCCCCGGGTACGAGACGAAGACGACGAACAACTTGAGGTTGTGGGAGAGCAAGCCCAAGCGTGGTTTCGATCTCCAGAGCTTCAACGGTATGTGACGGACATTTGGGATCGACCCAGTGAGGTGCTGACAGAGTGGGCACTTGTGCAGCTGGTAACTACGAGGCTGCCGTCGAGGCTTCGAACAGCGCAGAGGCGATCACCTCGGTCCTGTACCCGAACGATCACACGACATGTGAGTTGTAGCCTCAATCTCGTATCAGCTAGGGTGCTAATTAAGGACACGATACAGTCGGTAAGGAGCTTCGTCTCAAGCAGCAGTACTTCTGGACCGCTGCTAGTCTGGCGGATATCATCCGTCGCTTCAAGAACACCGACAAGCCGATCACGGAATTCCCTGATTGTGAGTCCTCAGTCCTCG
Organism: Coriolopsis trogii; assembly: GCA_020543525.1. Taxonomy (NCBI): domain Eukaryota; kingdom Fungi; phylum Basidiomycota; class Agaricomycetes; order Polyporales; family Polyporaceae; genus Coriolopsis; species Coriolopsis trogii. Next base: position 741,909 of record JAHYIO010000004.1, read on the forward strand.
GTACCAATGCATGAACTCAGCGGCTGTCTCCTAGATGTCTCCATTCAGCTGAACGACGTGAGTCTCTACTGGAGCATTGAGTGGATGTGAATCACTGATCCCTGAAACTATACAGACGCACCCTACGCTCGCGATCCCAGAGCTCATGCGCATCCTCGTGGACGAGGAGGACGTCCCATGGGACAAGGCTTGGGAGATCGTCACCAACACGTTCTTCTTCACGAACCATACCGTTCTTCCGGAGGCTCTCGAGAAATGGCCTGTGACGCTCATGGAGAACCTATTGCCTCGGTAAGTATATGAAAGGTTGACATCGTGCAGAGCAGTCGCTGACATCAACCAACAGGCACATGCAGATCATCTACGACATTGTAAGTCCTCCTGGTGGCCCTGTGGGGCGATTTACTCACATACCTGGGTGTATGCGTTTTAGAACCTGTGCGTACACTCGCGACTTGTTATTCTCCAGCCTCGAAGTGACTGACGTTCCGTTTCCAGTGTCTTCTTGCAAGCCGTGGAGAAGAAATTCCCTGGCGACAAGGAAAGGCTGGCTCGCATGTCGCTCATCGAGGGTTAGTATTGTTGAGCTCATCTGAAACACCTATCTTACGATGCGTGGTCGTAGAGGGCTTCCCGAAGCAAGTCCGTATGGCAAACCTTGCGTGTATCGGTAGCAGGAAGGTCAACGGTGTCGCTGAGGTACGTTTTGACGGGAATGCATACTAGGGGAAAGTTGAATCTGACGTTCAGCCGTAGCTTCACAGTGAGCTCGTCCGACTCACGATCATGAAGGACTTTGTCGAGTTCTATGGTGTCAGCAAGTGAGCCTCGTTTCCATGATGGTGCTATAACCTTGTTGACAACGCGTTTCCACAGGTTCTCCAACGTCACCAATGGCAGTGAGTACCCTCTTACTGTGCTCATATCGAGTACATACTCATTCTCGCACAGTCACGCCTCGTCGCTGGCTTGACCAATGCAACCCCGGGCTGAGCAACCTGATCAGCGAGACGCTGAACATCCCCAAAGCGGCTTTCCTGAAGGACCTCTCGAAGCTGGAAGGTTTGCTCGAGTTTGCCGACAACCCGTCGTTCCAAAAGAAGTGGGCGGCAGTGAAGCAGAGCAACAAGGAGCGGCTCGCACACTATGTTGAGACGACGCTCGGATTCAAGGTCAACACGCGGGCGATGTTCGATGTGCAGATCAAGGTATGTGTTATCCAGTTATTTCAGGATTGTGTTGATGCTGATGTCTGTATGTCCTCGACGCTAGCGTCTCCACGAGTACAAGGTTGGTTTCGTTATGGGTGATTGGTGCAAGGGCTTGAGTTCATGAAAGGTGTTCGCGCAGCGTCAAACGTTGAACATCATGGGTGTCATTCACGTGAGTTTGCGCAGCTCTATGTGGGATGACGTTCTTGCTGACCTGGACGTGCAGCGGTACCTGACCTTGAAGGACATGTCTGCGGAGGAGCGCAAGAAGGTCAACCCGAAGGTTGTCTTCTTTGCGGGCAAGGCTGCGCCTGGATGTGAGTGAAATCGATTAGCAGCTTACCGTCTGCGAGCGATACTGATGCACTTCGTGTAGACTACATCGCGAAGCTCGTATGTCTCTCACAAATACGACATATGCTTCTGACGCACATTGACCACCTTCCTTCCCTCTTTCCCAACTAGACCATCCGGCTCATCGTGAACGTCGCTCGAGTCATCAACAACGACCCGGACACGAAGGACCTGCTGAGCCTGTACTTCCTGCCCGACTACTCGGTCTCACTCGCGGAAATCCTCATCCCAGCGTCGGACATTAGCCAGCACATCTCAACGGCGGGCACGGAGGCGTCGGGCACGTCGAACATGAAGTTCTGTCTGAATGGCGGCCTGCTCGTCGGCACCGTCGATGGCGCGAACATCGAGATCGCGGAGGAGGTCGGGGAGAGCAATGTCTGTACGTATCTCGTCCTCCTTCATCTTCTGATTGTGGAATCTCTCTTTGCGTGGATGTGGATGAGCGTGAGCGGTATGCTGACGATGGGATTATACAGTCTTCTTTGGGCACCTGACGCCTGCTGTTGAGGACTTGCGCTACCAACACATGTACCACCCCGTGCCGATCGAGCAGAAGTGCCCGCCCCTCGCTCGCGTCCTCAACGAAGTTTCGGCCGGACGATTCGGCGACGGTGGTGTCTACGAGCCGTACGTAACTGTGACAACTAAAGGGAGGAAATATGTATGGCTGACGCGCGGGTTGATCGGATAGGCTGTTGAACACGATCCGGCAAAACGACTACTACCTGTTGACGGAGGACTTTGACTCGTACATCCAGGCGCTCAAGCTCGTTGACGAGGCGTACCAGGACCGTACGGAGTGGATCAAGAAGAGCATCCGGACGACTGCCAAGGTACGCATGGGCTGTGCCTCCCTGTTTTTGTTGTTTGTGCGCGCGGGTGTACTGATGGTACGAATCAGATGGGCAAGTTCAGCTCGGATCGGGCGATCCAGGACTATGCGCAGGAGTACTGGAACATCGAGAGCACGAAGGTCGAGTGAAGGCGCTCGCGATGGCCCACATTCAGACTCGCGTCTGGGCGTCGGTGATGGAGTGAGAGAACTTTGAGGGGGGGGAAACCATGCAAAAATGGCTCACTAGACTGAGGAGGAATGGGAGGAGATGGGAGTATATCTGTATGTAGTATAGGCAGGCTGGATGATCCTCGGCTCTATAGTTGTGCGTGTACAACTTGAGTCCTCTCAGTAGCTTGTGTAAGATGGAATGCTCTATATCACTGGTCGAAGGAGTACTTGTGGTTGAAGGCAATGCGAGCGCTCGGTATCGATGCATGCGAGCGCTTCAGTGGGTGTGATGTTCGCGCGTGAGACACCACGTTGTGGGTTGTGGTCTGGTGCCATCTTGGCTGTGGGTATAGGTACCCAGGCTTTCGTTGTCCTCATTCAGCCTGACAGGCTTCCTGGATGGGTATGCTGGTCGTACCACAACTGCCGCCGCGGCTCTTGAAAGCTGGCAGACTGGAAGACCGTCAACGTCTAGTAGGGATACGGAAATGACTGTTACGGTGAGTCACTATGACTCCTTAATGTGAGCACAAACTCAAGAGCGCGAATCCCCGAACGGGCATGGTTCACGGGCGAGCACAGCCATACAATGTAGACAGGGGAGTTCGCACGATTGGCAATTGCGGTTCTCGAGAGGCGGTCATCATCACGTACATGGGAATCTGAAGAAGCCAATCCGTGAGCGGCACATGTGCTGGGGGCGTTGCTCCTCCTCGAGGCAGCGTCTCGAGTCTCGAGTCTCGACGAGCCTCAGCCCGAGGTCAGTGACTTGGACGACGCGCAATCCGCCAGAGCGTGACTCGGGGCGTTGGATCGATTTCTCTCCTGGACGCTGCTTCCTCTCGGACTCTTGCGAGTTTGCACGGCGTACGGCTGATTAGAGAGAGGCCGCCTAGTTTTATAGGGGAGACTGTTGCTGGTCCTTTGGGTCGTGCGACTTCCTCTGGATTCAAGGCCATCCCCCCCGGGACGTTCCTCAGGCTGCTGCTTCGCCGGTCAGCGATATCGAGACGGCCCTGACTGCGCATGTGTGCGGGCTTTGATCGACACACGACACACGACACACGACACACGATATACAAGATACGATATACTGCGGCGACCTGAAAGCATGCGGCGTGTGCTATCTTCGTACCTGGTATGTCTCGCCCTTGCCTTCTCATGATTAGATGCGCTACAGGCTTACGAACATTCCCGTGGCGGTCCACGGCTTGCAGCAGTCGTTCTCGCCCTTCTTGGGAAGTGGAGAAGACCTGCCTATCCTCGCTGAGCCCGTGCTCGACGAGCGGACGAGCGTTGGAGTGCAGACAATACCGGAACCACCGGTCTCTGAGGGATCGTCAACTCCTCGACTTCGGAGTGTGCGCGCTCTTCCTCCGGAAGCACATCCTAGTGCTGGAGAAACACAGTCGCATATAGACAGCATGGCTGCTGAGCCTGAGGTGGTCTTGCCTGCGATTGATGCTACGACTCCTCATCTAGAACTGGCCGATGAACCAGAGAATGAAGGGGCGGGCGGCGACAACGAGGGGGTACCGACACCGTCGGACAACGTGACGGTGTCGGAGACGACGCCCACCATGGTCGCGCCCTCAGACGCGCCAGAATCTAGCACGGACAAAGATGTGGCCTCGGTCCGCTCGTCCACTCCTGATGCCGACGAAGAGCCGCCGAGCAGGGAGGAAGGGTCCGCTGGATCGTCCTTGGTGCAGCGGGACGAGGAACTGTGGTTCGAAGACGGGACGCTTGAGCTCGTGGCGGGGAACGTCGAGTTCAGGGTGTACAAAGGCCCGCTCGTTGCGCAGTCGGGCATGTTCAAGGACATGCTTTCTCTCCCCCAGCCGTCGAGTTCTCCATCTTCCCCGGGAGACGTCGTCTCCCTCGTACCGGGAACGTCATCGTGTGCGAGGGTACACGTCTCAGATTCCCCTCAGGATATGAGGCACTTCTTGCGCGTGTTCACAGACGGCACACTACGGTACGCGAATCTCCACCGTCTCTCCTTGACCACTCGCTCATCCCCCATCGACGGACGGACAGATACGAACCGACTTTTGACGAGGTCTCCGCGTACGTCCGGCTCGGGCACAAATACCAGTGCGACAAGCTCGTGCAGCGCGCGCTCGACTACCTCAAAAAGTACTACGTCTCCTCCTTCGACCTCTGGTTCAAGGTGACCTCGCTCGACCCGCCCTCCTTCCAGCTCGTGCACCGGATCGGCGTCGTCAACCTCGCGCGGCTCGTCGGCGGGCCCAGCGCGGACGCGCTCCTCCCCGTCGCGCTCATGTGCTGCTGCATGCTCGGCCCGGAGATCGCGGACGGCTTCGCGCGCGAGGACGGCACGCGCGAGACGCTCTCCCCGCAGGACCTCGCGCGGTGCTTCGTCGGGCGCGCGAAGCTGCTCGAGGCGACCTTCGTGTCTGCGCACCGCACGTTCCGCGCGGACGTCGCCGAGGGGTGCCGCGATCCGGCACGGTGCCGCGGGGCGCTGCAGAGGCTGCTGCAGGAGATGGTCGAGAACGCGGAGCTGATGCGGGACGTGGCCGGCTTGCGGTTCGATAACAGCAAGACGGACTACATCAACGAGGTGGACGAGGAGCGGGCGCTGTGCGCGAAGTGCTATGCGATGGTCGGGAAGAGGGGGAGGCAGGCGGAGCAGCATCGGGCGATCTTCAAGGAGCTGCCGGCTATGATGGGTGTCACCGTCGAGGGGTGGGGCGCGCAGGCCGAGGCGGACGAGGCTGCCCAAGAGGAGGAGGAGGATTGAGGGAGCGGTTGCGCGACGGGTGGCTTGGCATAGAGTAAGCCGTGTGTATGTCTCATTCACGCGGAAAGATTGCCATGTCTCAACAAAATGTACGATTGTGTACTATAGATGCAGTCCTTGGAGTCACGACTGACGCGCCGTTGCTTCTGGGTAGTTACTGTACTGTTAGCCTCTTGAGACGTCAATTAATTCACATGCAGACTTGATACTACGCGGTTGCGGCCCGCTGTCTGGAGACAGAGGGGATCATGATAATCTGGAGTATACCGCGTCCTCGAGTTGCCTTGACAAAAGGCATATGCGTAGGGGAATCTTGAGAAGACGGTTGGAGAAGGACTTGAGAGGGATGGAGAGCCATTACTTTGTCACAGACTCACAGCGATGTGGATGATGATTGGGCAGGCGTGAGAATCGTAAGGAATTGATGCCAGCGCTAACCGAGTCATGCGTCACCATCTCTCGTACTACCATGTATGTGCAGTCGGTCTAATGCTGATCACACTTGATCACCATACTCGACACCCTAGGTCTGCGGGTGCCACAGTGTCATTCAAATTTCTCGTACTGTATCGCGAATTCCACAACCGGGAGACATACTAGCAGTACGTGTTCACAATCTCATTACTATGAAACAGACATTAGCACCAAGACTAGTACTTACATTCTCAGCACCATATTGATGGGGAGTCATACCGCTCGGCCCCGACGCTGCTTCTCGTCGTACCTCCACGCCTCCCGTCCAATCGCCCTATCCAGCCAGTGCGTCTCGAACTCCGCCGGAGTCGGTCCACGCAACGACACCCGCCATGTACCCAGGTCGCTTTCCTCTGTGCAGATGGCGAAGAAGTTCACAGGTATCGTGGTGAAGACGTCCTCGATGTAGTCCCTCGTTATCGAGTCCAGCTGGAGGGCGCGCTTCCGCCATACTGGAGCCCACGCGATCCGCTTCAGTGCGGGTGTCCCCATGTGCTCCGGAATCCAGTAGGAGCCCCGCAACGTCTGGACGTCGGTCGTCCACTTGCGTCCCTGTAGTGTACAGGAAAACGAGCGGTCAGTCCAGAAGCACACAACAGAGAACGTGACTGAAGGCACTCACAGACGGCATCGTGTCCCTCAACTCGAGGTACTCCAACTTCGGTGCCTTCAGCACGCAGCAGACTAACACGGGAGAATCCAGCTGCCAGAAGAGACCGGCGAACGGCGCCCTGTCGACGAGCTCCTGCCCGAGGCTCTGACAGACGTTCAACGTGCGGTCTAGTCGCAGCGAGCGTAGCTGGTGCCCGAACAACGCCGACGCGTGTCTCAGCGCGGGCTGGTCCAGACGGTTTATGTGCAGCGAGAGGTGCGTGACCTGGCACGGGAAGTTGAAGCGGTGGATAAAGTTCCCTGACGTCTCTAGGTACTTGAGCCGCGGCATCAGCGGCGCGAGGATTTTCTCCGGAGGCTTGTCCCGTGGGCCCTCTGCCAAGACCCCCTTGAAGTCCCGGACGCCCTGCAGGTCCGGGAAGGCGTTCGAGAACTGCACGAGCAGGCTGTCGACGCTGCAGTGGAACTTCTCGAGCTTGAAGGCGCAGTTCTGGAAGAAGTCGCGCGCCAGCTCGCGCGGTATGTTCTTGTTCTGGTCCGTCGCCTCGATCGTGACGCTCTTCAACCCCGTCAACACGCGCAGGATGACGCGGAGGTAGTCGAGCATGCAGCGGAGGTCGACGCCCTCGCCCCTGGGGGACGAGTCCAAGATCGCGGTCAGCGTCTCGGTCCGTCTCGCGGTGTGAGGGCGCATGTCATCGGGCATGATGACCTGGTTGTAGAAACCGACGATGTTGGTCGACGTCAGGCGGGCAGCGAGAGGCTCTCCGTCGCTGCTCCCAAGTGGGTGAGCGTCGTCGCGCCATTCTGGCCAAAGCAGACCGGGGATCCCGAACATCTCCATAGCTCTCAGAACTTGTCTGATCGTCTGAACGAGGGTTTCGGGATTGTTTTGGTTATGCTTGCTCAATGGCGGTTGTCCGTCGTTAGGCGCCGCTCCCTGGTTAGGTGCTGGGATCACTGCTTTCGAATGTGTTCGGAGATGGGGAGGTATTCTGCGTGGATCGCGTGTGTTCTTGGAGGGCAGACAGGTTAGCACAGTCACTTGCGGGTTCGATGGGCAGAGTTGTGCGGCTCACCGTGATGCTGGTTAGAGTCTCCCTCGGAGTCTCTTGCTTTGCGGTGGGGAATGTACCGAGGCCGGGTACCGTGTCGTCCATACTTATAGTCATGTCGGAGAAAGCGGCCCAAGTCATCATGGTGGGGAAGAGGCCAAAGCGGTGGACGAAGTGGATGTCAGACAATAAGTTCAAGTTCAGAGCGCTCGAGCTCTCCCAAAGCTCCTGCCATTTGTGTCATGAAGTCAAGCGGTCCGCTTGGTTACGTCGAAGTCCAAGCATCCACGTTGCTTTGTCCTGCTATGAGCCACGACGCGCTTGCGCCTGAATACTCTGATGAGGGTCGGGACTAACATCTGAGGCAAGGATTGTCTCTCGCGCTGGAAACAACCATTGTAATTCGAGTCGTTGTCCGTTATGTATCGATACAATCAAGTTTTTAAGTACGATACAACAACAGACCCGTCGCAGTGTTGCTTTATCCTACGAACACGCCTCTTTCATATTGTTTATCACATGAACTCCCAGTCGTCCAGGACTCAGGATTCATCAAATGGCCGTCCTCGCCTCCTTCCTCGCGGAACCCCGCACGAGACGTCCGCATCATCGAAGGAACTTCCATCATCGACGAAGGTTACAGTCTTTACCGCCCACGCCATCTCTTCTCCACCATTGAAGTGAAGGCGACTCGGAGTGCAAGTGCCGGATCTACCGTGTACATAGCTCTCGGCTTCTGATCCTGACAGGCTCAGTGCCGCAGAGAAACCGTCTGTGCGTGACGCCTTGAGAGTAGGAGAGCCGATGCGTCGATGGCAGTATGCTTGGGGGGACGACCGTTACGATTAAGGTGTAGGGGACTTGCCAGAACCGAAAGGCAGCAGGGCATGTCCTTTGGAGGATGGCGCACTTGAGCAAGCGTTACAGGCTGTGGAGGAAATACCATGGTTCCTGAGCTTCTGGAGCCGGAGGGTATTCGCGTCGGCATGCGGGGCGATTGTACTGTACTAGCTGCAGTTGTATGGACTGGAGGCCGTCGCTGGCATTGTCGGAAGGCGCCAAATAGTCTTCTAAGGGGGAAGGGTGGGCGACTTGGCGAGAGAGGACGCCCTCTTGAAGCTCAGAGATCATAGAGGAGACTGGGAAAATGAGGGCGGCATATCCGGTGTGGTTGTAGGAGGAGCGCGCTGACTACAGTTCGGTGAGAGGCTGGCATTAGGGGGAGGAAACCGTCACATGTACCCTTCATGTCCTTCGCCTTTCCTTTCCTCGCAGACTTACGGGCGGACGTCTGCAAACGACGCTCAGTTTGGGAGGGTACTTTATCTTGTACTCTTGGAGAGCGTGGTCGGCCTCCAGCTTGAAGGGCAGCGCCGCTGGCTGGCTTTCTTGCGTCCCATCCACAAAAGCGACGTGTTTATGGGTCTGTCCAGCGCGGACTGTGTTGTTCTTGGGGTTGACTTCAACTGCTCCGTCGACACGCTGTGTCGAGCCCTGGTTCTCGACCTGCCTGAGCGCGGATGGTCACGCTCTCCGCCACTCCTCCGCGTCCAACCCTACGATTTGCGGCGTCCCAAGCCGCGGCGCCATCCCGGGACCCGCCACTCTCAATGCCTTCGCCACGATAGCACCATCGGCCCAGACCCCGATCACGATGCGCTCTAGCTCCAGCATAACCAACAGGCCTTGCGTGTACTGGCCATACATAATGACGCGCTGCGCTCCTAGCGGTACGCGTCGCCGCCCCATGCGGGCACCCAAATGATCGTGTGTAGATTTGGTGCGCCTTGGGACACCATGGGGAGTTGGACGTCATCGAAAAGGCTGAAGCCTCTGTGCTTAGGCTGTGCGAGTGTAATCAGCCTCGAGCTCGTGGTGAGAATGGGAGAGAGACGCACCTCTGAAGGGATATCAAGTACCTCCAGATACTCCAGCGCCGGCGCGTGGGGGAGAGCGGCGGAGATGCGCGCCGGGTGTTCTTGGTGGAATGTTGACCCTCCATATCGAATCGTCCGGAGACTTCTGAGCGTCGCTCCGAACACGCTGGGGATATGTGTCTACAGGTGGAATCGGTTGCAGAGCTTGCAGTCACCGTGATACAGGTCAACGCTGGAGTCGGGGAGCGAATGAATCGAACGAGATTCGCGCGTAAGGTGATGGATCGAAGAGAGGCAATGGAGTCTCGGAGTGAAAGCCGGACTGGGTGATCATCGAGGCTGCCCATGCATGAGTCGAGAGTCAAACTCTCAACACCGTCGCATAGCGAGAATAGATGGTGTAGTATGCCGTTGGCGAGCATGGCAGTACCGACGACGAGTGGGCTCCACGACAGATTGAGGCGCCTCAACCGTCCGCAACGCTGGTCACCAAGACTTCGCCCTTCGCCCTTCGCTTCTTGATTTGATAGAGCACGGATGAAGCTCTTCACACCGCTTGGAGACCGAATCGTGGGGTATGGTTCGGTGAGTGCGTACTGTGATTTTGACATTTGTGACAGACAAGCGAGTGTTTTGCTCATCCATGGTATCGAATATGCTGTTTGCCAGGTCCACTGAAAGATCGCCATAGGTGGCGAATGTGGGCCACGAGGAGTAGGATGAAGAGATTGGGAAAGGTGGCAGAACTCGGATGTGGATATGGGGAGAGGTGCGACAGATCTACTGCGGTGGTGAGACTGGAGACGTCGACGTTTTGGCCGCTTATAACCAGATTTATCAGGGCGCGGTCCAATACAGCAAATGGAGACAATGCATGATACGAGAGATAAAGCAACTCACCTCACCAGAAAGGGAGTCCTCACAAGCCCGCTTTGTGGATTTGCGGCTCGCGATAGGTGGTCGTTGAACCAAGGTGGTGATAAGGGGCGGGTAGAGGTCAGCCAAAGACGCGATTGTTTCTTCCAAGGTAATAAATGCCATGGCAGAAGAGTGTTTAGCGGTTTAAAAGAAAAGAATATCACCAGAGTACTGGAAGATAGGAGTGTACGCGCAAAGAGGCAGAGGGGAGCAAGAGAGAAAGCAACAGCTAGCCGCATACGTGTTGAGGTATCCATCCTCCTACATCCCAAACCGTGCCTGAAGCTCTCGGTTTCCTGCCATTCTCACCTCTTGCGGCCTTCTCTGAACATCAGCCCTCTCGTATCGGTCTTTTCTCGTGTCGAGGGAGCAAAAGAGACAAAGCGAGAAACAAAACGCTTACTTTCTGGCCGTTCTTCCCGCGGATATCAACATTGGATGTGTCAATGTTCCTTTCCAATGGTCCATGAAAGGCGTGTTGAAGAAAGCACAACCCCATCGCATTTGTGTGATACCTCTACGCGGGGTGTCGAAGCCTGTAATCCAAGACGCGTAGAGCACGTGACCGCGTAAGCACTCAGCGCCTAGATTTTCTCGTACATATCTCGAGCATAAGCAAATTCTCCAGTGGCTCATGAGTCAGTGTACTGTCTAGAACAACGGCATGCGGAGGGGACTCACCTGACACTACCAGCCACAGCAGTTACCCATGACGGAGAGCACCTGGTCGAACTGTACGCGTAACATGCAATCCTCGGACGCATCTGAAATCGAGCCAGAGGGATTATCGAGGATACCACCTCGGCCCTCAAGTTCCATTCGACCGACAGCGACAAACACTCAAATCATGGCATTGAGAGAGGCTTCAGGAATACGAGAGGGGGTTTGGAGTCATTATGACAGCTATTACAGAGCACTTACACGGCAATTTGTGGGTAGGATGCTACATCAAGGGAATCCTAGCGTGATGGCGCGTAGGGCTTGCCAACTCGACACGAAGGGACATGGACAGGTGCATCATATGGGACTGCAGACTCACCGGAAATACGACGCGCCAGGTATGCGTCAACTGCGGACTGTTTACGAACATTTGAGGATCTCAAGTCCCACTGTTCTGCACGGCCGGTCGCCACACGACGTTGTCCTTCAGCAGTTGGCAGCCCAAGTGCGAGATGTACGGTGGGCCGGCTGGTCGGTCGCCTAGCTTCATATTCGCAGGGAGAGTCGAGTAGTCAGTGCAAAGAGGCAAACCAAAGCTCTTCGTGGACACAGAACAGCGGAAGAAGAGACGTTGGGCGACGGGAGGCGACTCGCGAGGCAAGGGGTGACAGTGTGGGACGACCTGGCCAGGTCGTCCCACACAGCTTGGGCTATCACGCGTAAAAGTCACTATTATGCACCATGATGTCGAGGGTTACCAGTGATCTCGTACGGTGAGTATCGCTTGTGTCGTCGTTCAATACGACAACTACATGCGGCAGTGGACTGCCAATCGTGTTGCGTGTACGAGGGATGACTGAGAAAGGACAAGTCGTCCATGAGCGGGAGAGTGTGGTCAACATGCTCTCTCGTCATCGTGCTGACATGTCCGGCATCTTCGCTTCAAAGCGCCCGAAGGCTAGCAAGGACATCATCATCGAGTCTACTTGCGCAATGCGCACTCTCCTAAGTATATCTCCCACTTGTCATCTGCCTCACTCGCCATCTGTGCGCGTGACTACCACTGCCCCCTGAGATTCAAGAATAGTCGGTACACACTTCGAACCAGTGCCGTGGACGCTGCATCATCGTGACCATGCATACTGCCACACAATTTTATGCGACAACAAAACAGAGACCGCGACGAAGTGACTAGTAGCTATAGTACGAGCGACACGAAGCACAAATAGATGCTGTGTATATACCATGAGAGGAAGAACGGAATGGGAGCACGAATCGATGATAAGATGCGTGACCACCGCATGTAGCAAGAAAGGTACGTGAAGATACTTCACAATTTGCCCGCAGATCAAATAAGGATGCAAATCAACCGCTGCGATCCGTCTCCTTCTGTGCGTGGTCGAGGTTTCTTTGCCGTACAACGACGCCAACCATCAAGAGGATATGCTGTACCTTTGACAGCGTCGCGAGGATGCACGCACTCCTTTGCAGCGGGATCGCGCTGTAGGCGGCGGAGGTTCCTCACCAAGTCATCGGTGTTGGTTATCGAAACTCGTGTTGGTGGCCGCCTCTGAGCCTACGCGAGACGAGGATGAGCAATTGTGGCCAGCTGACCGGTGCGTGCAGCGTAACCAGTCAGCGTACCTCGTATTCCTCCTCTTTCTCACGCCGGTTTTGACAGGATTTGTGGTCCGTAGCAGCATCGTGCTCCGCACATCGGAAGAGCGTGGACGAGTTGCGCCGATCTCGACGCAACGGCTGTGGCAGAGTGAATCCATGTCTTGCGAAGCATACATTCCAAAACATACCTGGCGTGGCTGTGGCCTGGTTTGAGCCCTCACCGTCCGAACAACAGTGTATTCCTTGTCCGCTGCATGTCTTGAACGTCGTCTAGGCGCATAGCCATCCGTGGGCAGTTCACCTCGTCCGCAACCGACTCCTCTACCTCGCGGACCGGCGTGGACGCCAGCAAACTTGCCAGTACTCGTTCGCGGTTCCAACGGAATCGCGGTTTCATATCGTCGCTGTTGCTCGGAGCCTCTCCCTGCCATCGGTCCAGAGGGCAAACGACTGTTTCGTGAAACTCCTTTCTCTCCGTGCCTGCCGACTCATACATAACCATCTCGTCGTCCTGTGAATACCGTCTTTCCACGCATGACTGGGGTGCCGGTTCGGGGCTGTGGCTGCTTATAGTATGTGAGAAGCGGTATGGCGTTCCTTGTCTCTGTCATTGACGACCGGACCGTGGTGAGTCGTATGAAGTGGTCGCTGCGAGCGGTGTTTATGCTGGTCAAGAGCTTGCAACATGAGGGGTGCGGTAGGAGTGGATTGGTGAGTCGGTATGCAAGCGGTGCGAGACACTGGCGAGGGATGAGTGCGTGGGAGATGTTGTGCGCTGGTCTCCGTAACTGAGGTAGAGCGACGTCTGACCGAGGCAGGGCGTGGATGTCTGATGACGGATGTCGTCGTCTGAAAAGAAGAACGACTTCCGGCGCCATCCCCATCCCCGCACGCCCCCTTACCGTCCTTCTTCGAATCCCTCATATAACCAAATCCCCTAGACAAGGAGTCCCAGCTGCAACGAGGCCAGCAACGGAGAGGAGCGTTGGGCACGGCGCTCGCCCTTCGGAAAGGGGATCCTTCGCGTACTCCAGGTAGTCGAGGCAGTATGCCATGCCTAGCTTTGCATAAACATCGACGGGGCTGTCGTACGAAATGCCCGTTGGATGCGTAGGCGAAGGGACCAAGGGATCCATCGAAGGGCTCGAATTCGGAGTGGTCCACGTCTGGATCTCACAAGCAGACACTGAGCGGCAGTTGGGTGCGCTAGCCGAGGGAAGGGCGCATCGCGGCAAGTCTAGAATGCGAATGAAACTGCTGAGCTAAAGCACTAGGAATGAGAGAGGATGACCTACGTGATCCCTTCACGTCGTCTGGGTCGTTGTGTTGCTCTGGACGGTGTGGACCGGAACAACCATTGACTATCCCGTCACCAGACATGGTCATTTCGAGGCAGGTCAACAAGGTACGACATAACGCACCCCTCAGTAGTGCCGGCACGGCTCTCATGCGAGCTACCTCGCCTTCTGTGTCGACGGTTGTCTTCTGATGTCGAGAGTGGGTAAATGAACAAAGGCGCTCCAGTCAGATGTAGTGAAACACACGCACCTCCATTACTTGTAGGGTGTATGTTTTCAGGAGACGTTGCGCGAGCCCGCTATGAATACAGCGGTACATACGCGCCTGGGATGTCCTAGTACCACCCTTCGTGCAAGACCGGCTTGCATGCTGAGGCTTTGAAGTGCAGATGGACTCTGGAGGGAGAGGGAGTGTCCGGCGATCACCAACACTGCCCGCGAGCATAGAGAAAGTCGAGGACCGCACTCTCCGCATGCACGAGAAGATAACAGGTGTGTACCCCGTCTGTAACGATAGCCTCAGGCCAAGCGATCCCACTGCTCCCCAAGTCTCCGCCCTTCGCCATCCGCCGCTCCGCACCTCGGGACGCCGATAGGGGATCGGATTGTGGCGCGGCGACAACGATATGGCTCCGTGAGGGTTGACGTTCTTGCCAGACGAGCGAGGGGCGCGCTCGCCCAAGCCGATGAATATGCTGCTTGCCAGGTCTACTGGCCGATCACCGGAGGCGGCGTGGAATTTCGACGACGATGCAAAGGAGGAGGGAGTTGCGTCACTGGTAGGGGTCGAATGCGACCGCAAGGGTGAAGAGGGTGTTGAGTCCCTGACGCGGGCCTTCGCTTCTACCTGACGTGTAGGAACTACTTGACAACTGCGGTTGCTTGCGCTGCACTGGACGTGAGCGGAACTCGGGATATTGGAAAGGATAAGCGGCCTTCCGACAATCCATGCGTGATAAACTATGCTGTTTGCCAGGTTTACTGACCGATCACCATGGGCGGCATGGAATATAGGCGGTGGTGGCATGGATGAGGAAGCTGGGTTCGCTCGGGTGAGTGGAGTGCGCCGAGGACGAGGAAGATGCAAACGAGGAGGATATGTGGCTGTCGAGAAGGGGGGTGAGTTGTGATGACGAGACTGAAGGCGTCGTCGTTCTGGCCCCTTATAACGTGATACGTCAGGCGCGGTTCAACAAAGCTGACGAGGATAACAATGCGGGATATGAGAAGAAAACAACTCATTGAATGGGAAGGAGAGTTTCTGTAAGCCCCTTATATCGACTCGCGGCCGGTGATATGGAGCGGGTACAGGCCGGCCAAAGAAGTGATTGTCTCTTCCAAAGAGATATGATGTCTCTGCAGAATGGGTTGTTTAAGAATAAAGAGATCTAAAGAGGAAGCATGAGATAGAATGTGAACAGTGAACGCGCAGAGATGCAAAACGAGCTGCAAGAGAAAATCCATAGGAGCAATAAGAGAACCTCAACGTACACATGTTGAGATATCCCTCCAAGTCGCGAATACAGGGAACCTGTCATGGGTAGAGCAACTTTGTCTGATACCTGCAGGGCTCAGCATCCTCTCGAGCTAGACTTCCTACCAGGAGTGAATCACCCATTGCGAGTACCGGGCCTTTGATTGAAGGCTAGGACAATGAAGCTTCTGTCTGATGGCGAACGAAGGCTGCTGGCTTCTTTCATGCAAGTAAGGACAATTCACGACCTTTGAATGCTAGGAATCCTTGCATCACAAGTTCCCCATGGCGAAGTGAAAGGAAAAGCCTACACGCACCGTCATCAGGGTACCCGAGGGAAACGGAGTTAGCGTCAGCCCACCAACGCCATATCGCAAATTGCACAGGAATGTCGTAACTTCCACCACCCTCAACCGGTCTTTTCTGGTCGTCAAGCGGGCATCGCATGTACGGGCTCGATGACCGTTTGAATGAGAATAGGATGCAGAAAACCGAAATAATCGTGAATATATCATATCATACATAGATGAAGATCTTCCTAGGCACCGACTGGGAAGCAGGAAGTAACAAGCAGCAAGACGTATCTGTCAAAGGGTGAGGCTACAAAGTCTTGAATCCAGGGCAAGGACGGGACGTACCTGCGATGCAAAGGAAGAGCACGCAACACGTTACACGAGCCTCACACACCCGTGTCGTCCGAGTCTGTGCCGCCAGGAGGTCCAGCGGTTCTTGTCGCCCTCCCGGGTGCTCCTTCCGTCTGCGAAGCAACCCCCTCCCCGTCGCCGCCACTGGGGGCACTCGATACGCCCGGAGGGGACGCTTCCGCCGTGGTCGAAGCCGTAGTCACAGTCGCGCCCGGCCCATCGCCTCCCACCGATCCAGTCATCGTCGCCGGCGAGCCCCCGCCTGCGCTCCCGTCAGTTGCGCTCGCACTCGGGGCGGTTGTCACGATCGCCTCCGAGTTGTTCTTGTGCCGGGTGCCGCCCACGGCCCCACCGACGACGGCCGCGACGATAGCGAGCCCGCCGACGATCCAGATGATGATCCATTTCCGGGTCTTGTACCAGGGGATCATCGGGTTCACCCGCGTGTAATCGGTCCGCGAGCCTGCGTAGCCCCCCGCCTCGGCGCGCGAGTGGTCTGGAGCGAGGGACGGGACATGTGGTGGAGGTGTTGCAGAGGGCGCATGGGGGTTTGTCTTCGGTCCGTCGTCTAGTAGATCAATATTGTATCCTTCCTGAATGTGCGTGCGCGACTGTCAGCACTCCCGCTGGACCAGCGAGTACGAGCGAATACGCAGGCGCAAGTCTCGGAATGAAGGAAAGACATGCTCTGCTCTGCGCATGCAGAAGGAGGGAGATAGGGAGCAAGGACGCACTTGTTTCTCGGCGCGTGTCGCGACCGGCGCATTCGCGAGCAGTCGCTCATCGTATCCCGACATTCCTCCCGTTCAACGGTATAGCGTGTAAAGAGGGAGATGGTGGGAGAGAAGAGGATGGAGGATGCCTGCCCATGGAGAGAGCTCTGCCGGCAACAACGCGCTAGTCTGTTGTCAATTGACAGATGTCACAGTCCATCGAGGCTGTGTGTCCACCCTCGCCGCCAGCGCCTCCAATACACTGCTCCCGGCCCACGTCGGTGAGCGTCGGTGCCAGTGTCCCAGTGCGCATCGCCAGTAATCCATCGCATACTACGGTCAAAGTTCGAGCTTGAGCTCGAGTACTGAGAACTCCGGAAACATATGAGGTGCGTGCACAAGCGCCGACCTCAGCCACCGCCATGACATACGCCACCAGCCGACACATGCTCACCCTGTTTACAAATCCGAACGAACGTGATGGATAGATTCGACGCCGCACACTCCCATATACACGGTACACGACGCATTAGAGATAGCAATGAAGGGACTACATAGAAGGATCCGGACATAGCAAACCAACTCCTCGACACCATTACTCACGCACGCACTAATAGATCATCAACACAGAACCGTGCAGCAGTCGGCGACCTCTGCCAAGACAGCGGGATAGCATACGATAAATGAAGGCGGGACTCGTTGGACGTGGGGGATGGAAGGGAGGCGATCAAGATATGGACAAGGGTATCTTCCGAAGTGCGATTCGACAATCCGTTACAGGACGTCTATACTCGCACTCGTATCCGTGGGCAATCTGGTATATGGGACGCTTACTGACTCTCTGCAAATGTCATGAGATCAGTATGACGAAGCAAGACACAGCGAGAACACAACGTACCGTCAGCAACGACGGGCTTTTCCTCAGCGTAGGTGGCGCCCTCCGTAGATAGGTCTACAGCCCCGTTCTCATGTTTCTGCTCCTCGACAGCAGTCGGTTCTGCTTGAGGCTCTGGCTCTGACGGTGCAGTAACCGCTGCAGGCTCTTCGACGACACCGGGTTCTTCCACAGCAGGTGCAGTCGCAGCCTCACTAGGCGCGTCCTCCTTGACCTCCACAGGCTGTTCCTCAGCCGGAGCAGCGACAACAGGCTCGGCGGTAGCGACAGGCGTTTCCTCAGCTACATCCCAGATAACATCAGCTTAGAATGCAACACATCATAAACGAGATGGCACATACGAGCAGGTGCAGCCTCCTCCGAAACAACCGCTGGCGTTTCTTCAACGGTAGCCTCAGGCTCAGTAACAGAGGGCTCTTCCACGACAGGGGCAGGCACAGACTCCTCGACCTTAGCGGGTGCTTCTTCCTCGAGCTCTTCCGACACAGGCTCTGGTGCAGCTTCCTCGGTGGGAGCAGCGACTTCAGGCTCCTCAGCTACATCGCGGAGGACATCAGTCAAGAAGAGACAGTGAGACGAACACTACTGGACGTACTTGCAGGCGCAGTCTCCGGAACGACAGACCCAGCCTCGGGAGCAGGCGTCTCTTCGACGACAGGCGCAGGCTCTGGGGCCTCTGGTTCCTCGACGGCAGGCTCAGGCGCAGGAGCGGCAGGTTCCTCAACAATGTGCTCAGGCTCGGGAGCAGCGGGCTCTTCAACCTCAGCCTCAAGCCCTGGCGTCTCCTCCACAACAGGAGCCTCCTCCTGCACGGGCTCGCTGACATGCTCCACCGCCGGAACTTCCTCAGCGACAGCTTCAGGTGCAGCGACCTCCACAGGTGCTTCAGGTATAGGCTCTGGCTCGACAGGAGCAGCCGACTCCGGTTCCACAACCTCGGGCTCTGGCTCTGGCGCAGCAGTCTCCTCAACAACAGGAGCGGGCTCTTCAGGCAAGGGAGCTTCCTCGACAGTGGGTTCCACGGTGGCGGGCTCCTCCACGCTAGACTCTTGGACGACGGGTGCCTCCACAGCAGGTTCCTCGACAACGGGCTCCGCAGCCGCGGGCTCTTCAGGAGCAGGCGCTTCGGGCGCAGGCTCAGGCACGGGCTCGGGCTCTACGGGAGCAGCAACCTCAACAGGAGCAGCCTCAGGTTCAGGCTCGACGGGAGCTGGCACAGCCTCCTCAGCAGGTTCAGCGACAGCCGCGAGCACATTAACGTCCTGCAAATGCACGGGCTCAGAAGTGGCCTCGCTCGTGCGCGCCACCTCTGAAACAGGCTCTCTCTCGTCGGGCTCGGGCGACGCCGCCTGTTCGACGATCGCGTCCACCTTGGCTGAGATGTCCGCGAGTGCGGCGGGCTCGCTCGTGCTCAGCGCAACTTGCGGTCCGGGGGTCTCCCCGGTGAGCACGACGGGCTCGGGAGCGGGCGGGAGCGCCTTGTCCTCTGAGCCGTCCACGGAGGCCGGAACGGCGGGCTCCTCCGGGACGGCGACGACGGGTTTGTCCTCGAGACCGGCATCTTCTGTCTTGATGGGCTCGACGGCAGAAGGTGCTTCGAGAGTCGCAGCGGCGACGAGGCCACCGACGACGGGGACAGGCGGGAAGTCGGCGGCAGTCGGCGTGAGGGGGGACATGACGTCTTCTGCCGTTGGTGAGGGGACCTCAGGTGCAGGAATGGCAGGTGCAACCACGTTCACAACCTGAGCTGCAGATTCCTTGGGAGCCTCCACTGCAGGAGCCTTCGGTGTCTCTGCAGCAACAGCATCGGGTTCCTTCGGTGCATAGGCGGGAGCAGGAGAAGGATCAATCGCCTTCTTAGCCTCCTTCTCGGGCTCCTTCTCCTTCTTCTCAGGTTTCTCATCAACCTCGTGGAGGATCTCGCCCATCTCGCCAATCTTGACACCCTTGGACGCCTTGCCGGCCGACTTCTTCGACTCCGTCTTCGAGGTCGCGCCCGTCAGCGACTGGCTAGGCCCCGAGAACGTGAAGCGCTTCTTCATCGCGGAGAGCGTGGGGACCTTGCGTGCAGACTGTTCGGAACGGACAGACGGCTTGGGCGAAGATGCACGCCTTAGGGGTGTCGTCGGCGACGTCGTCTCCTCAGCCGTCTTGGGCGGAGGTGGAGGGACAGTGAAGCGTTGCTCAATGACGAGCCAGCCGATAGGCTTCCCGTCGACTTCCGCTCCAGGGATAGTCTTGAGCTGGGCGACAACAAAGTTGGGCCATCCGGCAGAAATGGGGTCGAGCAACGAATCGCTCCAGAAGTCAACGAAGGCTTCGTCGAGCTTGACCAGGCTGACGACCGTAGTCTTCGACTTGGGTGGCTTGGGCCCTGAGAGCTCAGCGGCGCGAGTGGCGGAAACGGGATCAGGATTGTCCACTGACGAGCGGCGGGGGGATAGCTTACGCCTCCTGCTGGTTTTCCGCTCAACAGGAGGCGATGTGACCTCGACGTCCTTGTCGAGCAATGTCTTCGCAAAGTCCTGTCCGAGTGTAGTCTCCCCAAACCCAATGGACGAGAAATCGGTCCAATCCTTTGGCGATCCGGGTGACTTCGGGGAAGCGGGGCTTGTCGGAGACGCAGTTGATATGCGCTTGGCGTTGCCATTGCTTGTCGCTTTGCCCTCCCCGTTAGCCTGAGGCTGAGTGGAAGCGTTGAGAGAGCTCGAGCGCCTACGGGGTGGCCGTGGCAGACGGATGGTGGGTACGGACGGGGAGGTCGCACCATTCTCCGCAGGGACGAAGGAGAGCAAACGTGTGGTCTCATCCGCGAAGATGCGCGATAAAGATGGGAAACCGTCGACATTGCTTAGAATCGGATCCGGTTCATCAGACGTTAGGGCGACCTCTCGAATAGCCTCCCATATGGCCTGGTACTGAGCATCGGTCAGTTGGAGATCAGACTTCAACGCGTCGGAGATGAGGCGGAGGGGGTGTGGCTTCGCCTTCGTGGCCTTCGCATCCGGCACTTCGGTCTCAACGCGTACGAAGACAGCTTCATACTGCCGCGTAGAGAATCGCGGTCGAGGAAGAAGGTCATCATCCGCAGCAAGGGATGTGTCCGAGGGACTCCGCTTATGGTAGGGGTAGCCCTTCGTCAATTCCGTGAGTCGCAAGGGCATCTTCTTCTGAGCCATCTCATCCCTATATACGCAGGGAACGATAAGCTTTTTGACTTCCAGACATGACTGATGTCACGTACCGAATGTGGGCCAAAAATAGATGCTCAAGAATCCGACCTGCGCGTTCCCATCGTGCGTAGAACGACGGCCAGTCTTCGCCTTCCTCGCTCCTCTGCAGCGTCAATAACCACAAGCCAAGGAACTTGGAGAGCTTGCTACCCGATATTCCATTGCGTTCCGCGTGTGATGCGAGCGACGATACGATCTCGAGTGTTGCGACGAGCAGCTGATGATGCGAGGGCGGTAGTTGAGGAACCAGGGCATCGGTAAATGCACTGGGTGGGTATGAAGAAGTGCGCTCTGTCTCCGCAAACGTCTGGTACCAATTCCATTGACCAGAGGAACGGCCGAAGGATTCTCCTTCCAAACGCAAATGGCGGAGACCCCAACGGAGGACGGCGGCGATGTCGTGAGGAGAACGGGTATACTCCAACTCGGTGGTGAAGTTGGATACAGCAGAAGTGGGAGAGGGAGAGAGCGTGGTGATGGGGCTTTTGGGAGCCAAGGAGAGTATGAATAGCGAAATGAGCTTACGCTGCACTTCGGGAGAAGCAGAATACCAGAAAGGGTGCATGACACCAAGCGTTTCGAGACCTACACGCTGACACGTCAACTAACAGCGGACCACAGTGAGAACGCGCGAACGTACCGCCATTGTCGATGATCGCCTGAGAACACGCCTTGACAAGCAGCAAAGCCTCGAGAGGGTTCAGTCGCCGCTCACCGATCACGTTGTCGGGTAGCGTGCTCGTGTCGTTTGGATCGGCTTCGAACACGACGCCCAGTGCGCGTGTACGCTCCTCCTTCGGAACAGGCAAGTTGAGGGTGAGGTGGGGAGCATCCGACGCGGTTTTACGCGCGTCAGGGGGCGGGGACACAGGACGAGACTTGGTCCTGAAAAGAGTGAACCCACCCTCCTTGTCCTTGTCCTTCTCCCGCCCTCTCTCCTTGAGCTGCTGGGCCGAGTCCACAAAGTTTGCTGCTGACGGTGAGACGGTAGGAGAGACGGCTTCGAACTTGCCCTCGAGAAGTGAAGAAGATGAGTTGCGTTTGTTGGACGCATCCTTGTCCTTCTTCCGGGGAAAGACCTTAGATAGAAAAGCAGCCATAGCAGAAAAAGCCGTGACGGAGTACCAGAGAGCAGTCGAAGGACCTAACGTCCGTCGCTGTAGCAAAACGTCGAGGAAGGGGACAAGTTCAGCGACCGCCGTCGTGGCGCCCGTTATCCCGTCCCCCCAAAATGGCAATCCCATTTGTGGTAAAACACATCACCAACAGCCACAATCATCATGCGCAACCCTCTCCTGATCGTCGATGCCGACGTCGACACTAACCACTACATTGATTGACACATCTCCGACTTTCGCGATGAATAATCTCGTCGAGACTTGGGAGCCGCATGTATCCAACGTGTTCCATGTTTGTGCGTGTTGTGCTCGAGATTCTCTTCCTAACAACAACAAACATTACTTGCACCGGCGACATGTTCAGCCACTAGGTACTGATGCTGAGCGTTGACTGAGCCAGTCCATGTCCAAGGCAGCCTGTGAAAACCCAGGCATATCCCCGGTCTCGCCCAGTATGACTGTGAACTTCGTTCTCCTGTTTGGAGAGCCGCCGGAATGGGTGGCTTTCTTGCATGAACCGCAGATTCTGAAGCTATACGCCCTTTAGGACATTTACACCTCGAACCTGGTCATGTCCGCCTCTGCAACCGTGGAACCTTTCAGGCTCGAGAAGGGCAAAATATACATCATTGACTTTGGCTCAGCTCACTGGAAGCTTAACGTTTCAAGATGGGACCGGGTCTTCAGGGCCCAATCGGTATATGAGAATGCCACCTTGTCCCCGCCAGAGAACATGAAAGTGTTCGATCCTTACGCCTTCGACGTGTGGTGCATGGGCATAACCCTCGAGCGTTTTGTGCATGTGAGCCTCGAGACCTTTCCTTCCTGGAGGGTTGCTGACACGACTGACTCCTCTTGTAGACAATCTTCCACCGCCGGCCAGTACCAGGGATTGTACATCGTTACGTCCATTGGGTGATTGGCAACGAGCGAGGTGTCTGCTATTGTCGTCCGACAGCACGTCAGGCACGCCGGGTCGCTGCCATTTTCCGATGGATCTTCTATGCTGTTGGAGGCATCGTGGATCTGGTATCAGTGACTGTTCAAGCAATAGTCGGGTCTCCTAGTACTAGAGCACGTGCTTAGTTGTGACTACCAAGTTTCGGACTCTGCACTTGAAGGTGGATTGTACTCACATGTATCTGATGATGTGGCTGTTTGCCTTGAGAAGGCACATAGCTGTATGCCAGTTGCATCAACATGCTCGAGGTTTTCGGTGATAGCGCCACTGGTGCGTCGCAGCGTTCGCAGAGCCAGACAGACACTCTCCCCTACTGCGAAAGCTCAGCACGTTATTGGCATCCTCGCGAAACCTCGACGTACCTCAGTATCTGCTTGCGGGCATCAGATGTAGACCAACTTGATTCCGAGATCCAGCCATTCGACCGGTCCTTGCGGTCCCTTCGTCTCCGTATTCAACGGACATCCCCATGTCGAAAATCGACACGACAGTCCCATTATAATTCGTGCGAGGCTAGGTACATACTACCTTGACTACCTGGAGGAAATCCACATTCCGGAGGGTAAGCGCCACTCACGAACGATGAGGCTCGAAACTCACCTCCAGGCTCTTAGCATCCAGGATACCCTGCCGGACGGGTCGAACGTGTCGCTGGGATGAGGTTGGAAATCGACGCACGTTACGGGTCCCAGAGCCTAAGACGGCTAACCTGGCAGCCACTCTCCAGTTAGGGAAGGAGAACCTGTTGGCAGGCGGCGAGTACCATGATACCGTCGTGGGCTTCCACGACGATTTGAAGGCAGTGCTCGCGTTGAACAGCTTCGTTCTTGCGTTGTCCGCCGAACGCTACATGTGCTTCATTCAGCGGGACGATCCCGTGTATGCGTTCGAGACCTTGCATTGGCCGCAGGATCATTGGATCACTGAGGTCCGGGCATTATTGCCTTCTCAATGCGTCGCGTTCCTGATTGCTGGTTCTTCCAGTGTAATGACCTGCTTATTACGAGCTGACTCAGATGCTGAATGAGTACCTCATAATATGGACTCGAAACCCACCTGATGTAGTTTCCGCAGGCCTCCACATTTGGGATGGGACAGTATGTACATGCGCGCAAGGTTTGTGCTGACATGTACTTGACTCGAACACGCATCGTATGAATGACGACCCACTGCGGAAGGTGGCATAATGAGGTGCCGGACAATACGATGACATGAGGTGGCAACAGGACGGTGTCTCAGGTGACCTTTGTGGCGACAGCGAGTGCTGGTCGTTCCGTACTGCTTAGGATATAATCTCCCTGGTATGATACACGCAACGTACAACGCTAACTCACTGTATATACTGGGTGGCGATTCTCTAAGTCGCCGCCTTTTCGCTCTGGCTACTTTTCGCCTCCTTTTCCCGCAGTTCTCTCCGACGCTTGACATCCCAATTGTATACACGCGCAGTGTTCACCTCCATGACCGTGATCTGTTCCCGGAGGAATTCAAGGTCTTCAATCACGCTGGCAAGGCTTTTCTGTGCAGAATCGAGCTTCGAACGAAGTAACGATATTGCGGCTGGCAACTTATAAGCCAGCATAACGTTCGCCTATAAGGTCATGAAACAATGAGGGTTTGTGATGTCACGAGCAGATCGTGTCACACGTACCCCGAGCCATAGGTAGACAGTATCCGTATCCTCCAGCTCTGCTTCGGCATAGAGGGTGTCGTTGAGTTCAAAGGTCGTCGTGAGCGGCTTTGAAGGGCCCTCGTCTTCAAGATCGTCCTCTAAGTCATCTTCGTCCTTTCCATTCTTCCCTTCCTACGCCAACGGAGAATGTGCAACGAGTTGTGGGATCGCGCGAAAACATCACGTACTCGTCGCTCCTGCAGAAACTCGACCATCGACAGCGTCTTCTTAATATCCGGAATTTTATCCTCCAGCCCCCGCCGTCGTGTCGCCAGGTTCTGATCCATATAGCGGTACTTCCTGTAGGATCCGGACAACACTAGTCAACTTCGGCACTCTATAGTTTGGAACCCGCGTAGACGCACGCGAGGGCTGCCTGGAACTCTCTCAATGCAGCCTCTGGGTTTGGGTCAGCTCCAAGAAACTCCGCGACATCTGCCTAGAATGCCAACGCGTTAGATTCGGTCCTAGTACGAGTGCGATGCCTGTAGTACAGACGATGAAGGGCGCCTTTGGAATGCCTCTCGGGTTTCGTTCCTGCGTCTCGGTGGACAGTTTCGACATAACTTCTCGCTGATTGTATTCCGTCTGATGGAAGTGAAACGGCCAGATATGACAGAAAATGAAGGTGTGAAGCAGGGACTCGCGAGTCTTACTTGCCGTGCCTTCGAAACTCAAAGTCCAGAAGATAGACGCCAGTGACTGTTTCAAGCGCCGCTTCAACGAGGGCAATATATGGGCCAATTTTTCTCCCCTGCCGACATCCATCCCGTTCACCCCTCTGGCCTCTGGGCTCTACAATCGACATTCATTCCTTATCATGTCTCGTTTGATCGTGAAGAACCTCCCTGCTTATTTGACTCAGGAGCGGCTACGAAAGCACTTCGAGTCGTCTGAGGGACCTGGAGGTACCCTCACTGACGTCAAGTTAGTTCTAAAACCTGACGGCTCCTCGAGACGGTTTGGCTTCATCGGCTACAAGTCGCCGGAAGAGGCGGAACGTGCGAGGAAATGGTTCAACAAGTCGTTCGTCGATTCGTCGCGCATACTTGTCGACGTCGTAGACGTAAGTTTTCTTCCTAACACAATACCCTTCCCCTAATGATGCCTATCAAGGGAGCGAAAGACGCACCTCCTCCTCGTCCAAATAAACGACCAAGATTGGGCCCCTCCCCTACCGAAGTAGAGGACACGAACAAGAGCTCCACAACTTCGAAGAAGTCCAAGGGCGACAAGCAGGATACGTCAAAGAAGGGTGCAGTAGACCTTCAAGACGAATTTATCCAGGTAATGCAGCCTCGCACCAAGAAAGGCCCTTCATGGAAGGACGACGACCCTGCAGTACCTGTAGTGGGTTCATCGCAACTAGCAGATGGCCGAAAGAAGACGAAGAAACAGAAGAAGGAAGCCTCACCATCACCTGAGCTTCGCCAGCAGGATGGGCAGGAGTCTGCGGCTGAGCCCGTCTCGGATATGGACTGGCTCAGGCGGCATACGAAAGCGGCCTTAGACGAGCCCAAACATATAGAGAAGTCTTACGAGCAGTCTGAAGACGACGAGTCGACAAGTGACAGCGGTGCGGATGAGACAGCGGTAAGTCTTGTGCTCTTCGGTCGCTTTGTGTCTTGACGAAATCGCGTAGGACGTTTCATCATCGCCACTCGATTCTGTGAAAGCTACCATACTACAAACGTCGCGCCTCTTCCTTCGCAATCTTGCCTTCACCTGTACAGAAGACGAATTGCGTGAGCTCTTTGCAGCACATGGAGACGTTTCTCAAGTAAGTATTCCATCATCTTATCTTCGTGAGGTACGGCCGGCGGGGACCGTGAACCTCGGTGTGGAGACGGTCATTAGGATGATAAACCTGAATAGGGACATCAGACTCGTTCGCGAGGGTGCTGATTGTTTCGGGAAATTGATAGTAGAAAATTTCTGAATTCGTCTCGTCTCTTTTTCGATTTATGTACACTCTGTTACGAGGTGCTGACGATGCGTCGTTTTTAGGTGCATCTTGTGGTCGACTCCAATACCAAGCAGTCGAAAGGTTTGGCGTACGTCACCTTCTCCAAGCCGGAAAACGCGTTGGATGCCTTTGAAGCGTTGGACAAGACTTCCTTCCAAGGCAGGTTACTCCATATACTGCCTGCCGTCGATAGGAGGGGTAAGATTGAGGACGGTGATGGAGATGGTAAAAAGAAGTCGGTGAAGCAGGAACGGGATGCGAAGCGGAAAGCGGTAGCAGGGAAAGAGTTCAATTGGGCTATGTTGTATATGAATGTACGTACAGGATTCGTGAATATATTTTTGATGCTATGACTTACTGTAGTCTCGCAGAGTGATGCGGTCGTATCCTCCATCGCAGATCGTATGAACGTGTCGAAGGCCGATATCCTCAATCCGGAGTCCGATAACGCTGCGGTGAAGCTCGCGTTGGCGGAAACTCACGTCATACAGGAGACGAAGTCGTTCCTCGAGCAGCATGGTGTCGATCTATCCGCGCTCGACACTGCAGGGCAGCGTAGGCCCTCACGCTCAGATCGCATCATTCTTGTCAAAAACATACCGTACGGAACGTCCGCCGCAGACGTACGCGCCCTATTCGAACCTCACGGCGAGCTCCGCCGTGTGCTTGTCCCCCCTGCAGGGACTCTGGCTGTAGTGGAGTTCGTCCACGCAGACGAAGGTCGCAAGGCCTTCCGTGCAGTGGCATACCGCCGCTTGGGCAACTCGATCGTTTATTTGGAGAAGGGTCCCGAGGGTATGTTCCTCACCGACGAGCCCCTCACAACCGCGACGGCCGACAGCACGGAACCCGTCACCGCGACAGGCGTGGCGCCGATCGCAGTCCCCGAAAGCGCTCTGGAAGCATCTGCGCCTGATGAGCCTCCACTGAGCGCGGGCACGACCCTGTTCGTCAAGAACTTGTCGTTCAGCACCACTCCGGAGAAGCTCACGCAGGTTGTACGGCACCTGCCGGAGTTCGCCTTTGCACGCATCCAGATGAAACCGGACCCTGCTCGCCCTGGATCGCGTCTCAGCATGGGTTATGGATTCGTCGGCTTTCGCACGCCGGACGGTGCGCGTCGTGGCTTGAGAAGTATGGACGGTCTCGTCCTGGACGGCCACAAGCTCGTGGTGAAGTGGGCTGGGCGCGGAGCAGAAGACGCCGAGAGCGCGGATAAGGAGAAGGTCAAGGCGCGGACGACGAAGATGATCGTCAAGAACGTGCCGTTCGAGGCGACGAAGAAGGATATCCGGGAACTCTTCGGGTGAGCTGTGCTATGCTCTCCTCGTGCATGTTGACATGGTACTGATTCGTATGACCGCTACACAGGGCTCATGCACAGCTCAAGTCTGTCCGTCTCCCTCGCAAATTCGACCATCGTACCCGTGGGTTTGCCTTTTTGGAATTCACTACGCGTCACGAGGCGGAGCGCGCGTATGCTACGCTCAGGCATACGCATCTACTTGGGCGGCATTTGGTGCTCGAGTGGGCGGAGGAAGGTGAGGCGGACGTCGAGAAGTTGCGGGAGAAGGCAGGAGTGAGCTACGGGGGTGCACGTGGCGCAGAGATGCCTGGTCGGAAGAGAAAACTCGAGCTTGGTGATGGTGATGTAGAGGATGAGGACATGTAACCGCTCTCGTCGTCGCTGTGTTGGCAGAGCGCCGTGGTGCTAATCAGCCGCTCCCGGTCGTTGGTGAAGCAGCGGTCAGTGCCCGCATGTTAAATTGATGCTTTGGAGTTCTGCCGCTCACACTGTGTTTGTTTCTATCATTATGAAGGATTGAAGGCTCGCTGCGAGGAATGCGCGCTGACTCGACCCTCCGCCATCAGGCGCGAGTCGGGACCGACAAGGCCGTCCTATTTCCACAAAAGGACTATCAGCTGTACCGTGAGACAACTAACTCGATCATGTGACATAAAACGCGTCTTTGGCGATCACGATTCACGTCTCTCTGTTCTTGACCATCATCATCACTACGCCGCTCGACGTCCTCCTGCATCCCTCGTCGGCGGCGATCCACGATGTTTTCGGAGGAGAGCGATCATCTTGACAACCTCCGTTTGGAGATCAATCGAGCAGAACCACGCTTGGCACCGGCGAGGCTTCTAGCACTTCTTCGTGAGCGGACAGGTTTCTCAGGCGCTAAGGACAGCAAGAGCAGAGTCAAGGACACAGACAAGCACAGCGCGAATGATGCGAAGACCTCTACTAAGAAGAGAAGTCGTGACGATAATGGCGAGAAGAGTTCGCGAAAGCGCACGAGGGTCACCCTCGAGGATGCCATCTCTATCTCCGACACGGAAGAAGGGCGCCTATTCCACGCGTACCAGCGAGTATTCCGTATACGTTACACCACCTCGACTTCCACGAATCAACCCTGTGTATACGAAAACGAAGCTGCGTCTTTGGGCTGGGTTAGGGACGAACAAGCGCTGCAAGACTGGCTTGCCGCCTATACGTCCGATGTCGCTCAGAACGAGACCATAGATCTTGGTATAGTGGCCGTCGATAGGTTTTCATACACCTCCGCCCATGTCCTGGATCCTGCCGATGAAACTCATACTCTCATTACCCTGCCCGCTTTGCGATCTACGTTCCATAGCGATGATTACGACGTCAAGGAGAGGACACGTCCTCTCCGCGATCTTCTCCAAGCCTTCCAAGTGCTGGTTAGTGGCGGGCGCGCCAAAATCGGCCTACACCTATTCCTCGTTCCAACCTCACATCCGACCCCGGAAGAGTTGCCTTTCACGTTACATGTCAGGGTCGACTGCTCAATAGTATGTCCGACGATTTTCGAACCTATTGTCGATATCGGCAAGTCAGCACGCGACACTGCTCGGACAGGCGAGATTCAAGAAGCTCAACGCCGTGTCATACTCCAGCTGTTCCCCCCTCAGTCGCCCCCGCCTTCTTCGTACCACGGCAATACCGATATTCCTTTCTTGTTTTCCATTTTGAGACCGGCACCGCCTCTACCCTCCCCTCAGGCATATGACGCGCTTCAGCCTGAGGCCTTGTTGCCGACGCTACTCCCGTTCCAGCGTCGCAGTGTGGGCTGGATGCTTGGGAGAGAGGGCAAAGTGGTCACGACCTCTGGGGACATAGTCCGAAAGTCGGATATTGACCTCCACGCACAACCATTACCTCTCTTCTGGGAGCAGCTCTCCGTGTCGACAGAGGAGACATGGTATATCAACCGTCTACGTGGTCTCATCTCTGCCACTCGTCCAGATGGCGCAGACGATGACCTGGACGACGATACCCTTGGTGGCATTGTGGCCGAAGAGCCCGGTTTGGGCAAGACCTTGGAGTGTATCTCGACCATCATGATGAATCCCTCACCTGAACGTTCTCCAGACAAGAAGCATTGGGACGCAGAGGCTAAGATAGACGTAAGGGAGATCAAGGTGTGTCGATACTTCATGAAGTTGATCGCTCAAGACTCACTGTGTTTGCAGACTACTCTCATCGTTACACCACCCTCGTTAGCACCTCAGTGGGCGGATGAGCTCGCTGCGCATGCTCCCAGTCTGAGGGTGCTAATATATGAGGGCTGGCAGAAGGTTCCAGTTCCGATCTCGGAGAAAGACGTTGCTGAGGAGCGAGAGAGGCGGAAGAGGCAGCGGACGAACGCTTCGACGTCAAAGAAGCGAAAGGGTAAGAAGCCAGCAACCAGTACGAAGTCCAAATCACAAGGGAAACGTGGAGTCGGCGATGAAGACATGGATATCGACACTGTGACTGAAGACGAGAGGAACGAAGACGATGAAGAAGACGAGGTCGTTGACTGGTGTACATACGTGAATACATTCGACGTGTGTATCACGACGTATAACGTCCTTCAGCAAGACCTCGGGGTCGCACGGCCGCCTCCGACGCGTCCACGTCGCGCCTTTGTGCAATACAGCAACGTCCATCGTTCGCGCTCGCCGCTGGTTATGTGCGAGTGGTATCGAATCATCATGGACGAGGTACAGATGGTTGGCGGTGGAAAAACAGAGTGAGTTGTATGTCTCTTTCGTACTCATTGTGCCTGATCTTGCGTTCGCAGAGAGATGGTGTCGCTCATTCCGAGGCTGTCGTCTTTCGCCGTTTCAGGGACTCCTGCGCGATCTCAAGTGGCTGACTTGATTCATGTCCTTCGTTTCCTACGCGTGAGCCCGGTTACGGACGTCCCTCGCGCTTGGGTTCGTCTTCAGCTGCCTGGATATGTTCACGAGTTCACTGAGCTATTCCGGAGATATACTGTCAGGTCGGTGATGTCCTCAGCCCTCTCTTGCGCGCACTAAGCGTTTCTGTAGAACAATGAAGGAAGCTGTCAAAGACGAGCTGACCATTCCGCCGCAGACTCGGTACCTCGTTCCTATTGAGCTTGGACGAGTCGAACGTCATGTTCGTATCCTGATCATTGTATGTTCAGTACTTGACGCTAAGATTCCGCAACAGGTGTATGATCAAACACTTGACGCCGCCCTTCTGGATCTCGGCCTCGACGCTCGTGGCGTTGCTGCCACAGAGAATTGGGAGGTCGACGTCGCCAAGCTGAGATACTGGCTTCGGCGACTGCGTGGACTGTGTACGCACCCGCAAGTCGGCCAGCTTGCGGTCAATGCGGTGGACAAACTGCACAAACCTGGTGTCCTCAAGAGTATGGCGGAAGTTTTGGAGGTGTGTGTCGGATATATACGTTGTGGATGAGGAGTCTCACCCCCTGCATAGACGATGCGTGAGCAGAACTGGCGCAACTACATCGAGGAGCGCAAAAACAAGATTGCAATGACGACAACGTTGGCACAGCTCATCCAGCAAGACGATCGCAACAAAAATCGCTATCGTCAAGCACTCGATCTCCTTGTACAAGGCGAGGAAGAGGCCAACAACCTGATCGCGGACATCAATGACGCTCTTGCGGAGCATGCAAAGGAAGGAGAGCGATTGAAGACCGAGGCAGCCCAGTTACGTGCATTTCGTCGACCGGGTTCCGATTCAGGGCCAAGCAATGAGGCGCAAGGGAACGGCAAAGGCAAAGGTACGGCACGCGAGCAGAGCGACTCCCCTGAGCTCGACCTCGAAGACGAAGAGGGAATCCCTCGCACACCCGCGGGCGATGCTCACCGGACGAAAGGACAGTCTTTGCAGTTGCGCTTGCGTGAGGCCCGCATCGTGCTGCATAAGATCAAGTTCTTGCAGGGAGACGTCTATCACATCCTTGGCAAGTCGTATGAAGAGTCGGAGAACGAGGCGTATGCTTCTGCAGAAGACCTCCGACGCATGCTGTTGAAAGGTGTGGGTGGCGTCGAGGTACTGAGAGCGAGACTGAGCTTGTTGGCGCAGGGACGGAAGAGGCTGCGCAGAAGGCTATGACTTACCTTGACCACGACCCCGTCATAAGAAAGCTAAAAGAGGCTGATTTGTACGTGAAGAAGGGATATCTTGGCAAGGGCGGCATCAAGAGTTGGCAGCTAGTAAGACTTTTCCGTTCGTGTCGTACGGCCATTACTAACGCATATCACAGATGGAGGAGGGTGATGAACTCATTGACGGTCTTCTGAACGAGCAGTCGCGCCTGCTCTGGCAGTGGCGGCAGAAGCTCATTGAGCTACTCACACAGCCGCTCGGCTCTGGTGGTGAAGACGCAGACGGACAGGAATACAACCGGAGCCTCGAAACGCAGGGTGAAGCTGAAGCGTATCTTCAAGCATACGCGGCGCTGCTTGCAGACCGTCGCGAGACACTCACCTCAGAGCGCACCCTCCTGGCAGCCCACGACGTGCGTGAAATCAAGGCGCGAAAGACGAAGGCTGCGCGGAGAGCTCAAGCAGCGGAACGCGGAGACGTTGAGATCGATGACCTCGATCTTGCTAAGCTGGATGACCAGGAGGTGCTCCCAGAACACCAGGTGATGTCGAAGGGCCTGCATGACGAGCGTAAGGCGTTGCTCGAAAACTTTGATCCTGGACGAGCTGTCAAGAGTATCATGGTCGATCTCAACACTGTCGCGATCTCCATCACCAAGAAGGATGACCCAGAGAAAGTCATTGCGCAGGGGGCTGTTGCAAAGCTCAGGACCCTTATCAACGAGCAAAGTTTGTTCTGCTTAATTGCGCGTCATACAGCCCTGAGTACTAATCGAGTCCCCAGCCAAACTGATCGACCGTCTTCAAAACGACCTCGCTCATCTTCGCAAGGCGTTCAACGAACGTATCTCGTAGGCGTCTTTCAACTACTTCTATTATACAGATTCGCTTACCGAGGCCTATGCTCAGGTACTTCCGTCAGCTACAAGAGATCTCCGACACTGTCGCTGAGGCGGAGTGGGATGGGTCGCTTGAAGACACCATGCAGGACATGCGTCAGCAGATTGCAGATTCGGAGACCAAAATCAACGCTGCCCGCGCTCGTCAGCGGTACATGGACAATCTCAGCAAGTCACACGAGGAAGGTACTTTGGACGAAGACGACAAGACTTGTATATTATGCAAGTGCGACTTCATTCGCGGCTACATCACTCACTGGTGAGTCCTTCGCCGCCTCCTCGCCTCCCTGAATATAGCGTGTATCCTGACCTCTCTGCCCAGTGCTCACGTGTACTGCGAGGTACGTGTTCGGTTTTGTCCTCACCTCATGGCTTCTCACGAGTCTGCCAGGACTGTATGAAAGCCTGGGTTGCGAAACCGGAAGGCAAAGCCTGCCCTGTGTGCCGAGTGCCGATCAATCCCGACCAATTGCAGCGGTTCACTATCGACAACAAGCCTGATGTACCCGCGAAACCGCCTCCAAAGATCCTGGGGAACAATGAGGTTATGCCACAGTCGAGTCGCAAGATCGAATACAACCTCATTCCCTCGCATATTCTCCAAGACATCCAGGCGATGGAGTCGTTAGGCAGCTACGGCAGCAAGATCGAAACGTTGGTACGGCATCTCTTGTATCTGCAAGTCACGGATCCAGGGGCGAAGAGCATTGTCTTCTCAGCATGGGCGGACTCTTTGTTCAGTACGTCATCATTTCTTGGGTCTTTGGGCTCGGCGTTGATCCGCCTTGTAGTCATCCAGCACGCGTTGAATGCAAACGGTATGTTGTTCTACGTAGATAGATGGTTTGCCACGATGTCTAACCTCGTTCTCCCAGGGATCTCCTGCCTGCGAATCGACCAGAATACTGGACGGCAGAACGCCGCCAAGAAGTTCCGAACCGACCCAAGCATCAGCGTGTTACTCTTGCATGGGTACAGTTGCCGTCTTATATCCGATTCTGTGGGTATGGTGCTGACTATGTTACAGCGAACGTGAGAACGCAGGGCTGAACGTCACCTGCGCGTCGAGAGTTTTTCTTGTAGAGAGTGTGGTTCACCATGCGTTCGAAGTTCAAGGTACGCCTCGTCTGGCCCGTTCGCCTGGAGTTATATTCAGATTGCGCTTTCACAGCCATTGCGCGCATTGATCGTATGGGGCAGACGCGCCCCACGGAAGGTACGTATTCAGGTACGGCTGTGGGTGTCGCACATACTCATGTGGTTTGCGATTAGTATACTGCTACTATGCCGAAGACTCCGTCGAGAGGAATATTCTCGACCTCGCGGCCAAGCAGGGGCTGTCGCTCTACACCCGCGAGAACGCTGCAGGTCACCTGAACGTGACGCCGTTCGCGGCCGACTCGGACAAGACTCAGGTGGACGCGCCGAGCAAGAAAGTGCAGAAAGGCGACTTCGTCTACAAGTGAGTTGCTGTGAACAGTCTCTATGTCGCTGGACTGTCGCTAAGTCGGCCTCGGACTATAGGACGGAGGATATGCTAGCTATCTTCTTCCCACATATGTTTGAAGATATAGAATTCCTAATACCTCCAGAGGAGCTCACGCAAGATACCAGCGCGAAAGAATCAGCTCCACCGGATCGTATGGCGACTCGGAGAGCCGTGCAGGAGAATGCTGTGGCCGGGCCTTCTCGATTGCGATGAGGACATATATATACTGCTTTACTCTCGACTTGAAAATTTGTGCTCGTGCTACTTTGTGGATGTAGATGATATGTATCTCTTTACCTACATTTTCCATTTCCTGCCCACAAGAGATCAGACGTACTGTTGAGACTCGAGAGGTGGTTGGCGATTGGTTGAGTTAGAACCCTTGCTTCCAGCTCATCGGTCCGGGCCTTGCCGGACGTAGCGGGTATGACGCATGCGTAGGCCAGCTTTGCCTCTACCACCACCATCTCTTTTGCGTCACCTCAATCTCGATTTGTCCGATAACTTGCTTCACAATGTTCAAGGCTTTTACTCGCAGCATTGTAAGTTCTCGTAGACTCTTATTCTGAGACGAAACTTAGTGATTGCCTCGAAATACCCATAGCCCGAGATATCCATATTGTATGTCCCTATGTTGCGTTCTGGCGTTGGCCTGTTTATCTAAACTCCAGATACAGCCATAGTCCGTCGTCTCCTGCATCTACAAATGCTCTGCGCCTACTGCGCTCGGCTGTGTCTGCTCCATATCCACCTTCGAAACCATCTGCTCCGCCACTGAAATTCAACCTTGAAGTGATCGAGAACAAACCACCCACGCCCGACCAGCTCCGGACGATTCTGTCATACCTGCCATCAAGCGGTGCTGCTCAGGAACCTTCTCCTGACACACTGATATCCGCCCACCCGACAGTCGATAGTCGTCCAACAACCATGGAAGGTCTTGCCAAGCTGGCAACTCAGAACCCGAACGCGCTGAAGTGGCCTATCGTCGTGGACTGGCATAATGGAAAGGCGGCTGTGGGTGACGTGGCAGCGGTGAAGGATCTGTTAGAGGAGCTCAGGAAGAAGAGGGATGGCGAGGCATAGGTACGATGTCCTCCACTCTCCCTGGTCACAAGGCTGCATACGATTGTCTCGTCTGCATGTCATGGCATCTTCTGCAAATCAATGTACTATTAGCAAGTCAAGCATCAGTACAGAGCAGAACACGAACGGAGATCCCGACATGTCTGACGTGGGCCATCGTCCCAGCGAACTCTGCCCACTCAGTTTGAAATCTCTCATCCTTCAGCCGCTGAGATTGACACTATCCACCTAAAGCCCTTGATGGGGGAGTTTCAATCATGTCCAGGCAACCGTCATATGTACGCGCTCGCGCCGATCAGGATACAAATAAACATGTGCATCGACGAGATCATCTCCCATTGAACCTGCAGATATGTCAGACCCACATCTCGACTTGGGTGCTCCCTTGTGAGTGTTGTTATGTTCGTTTGGGCTGGACACTCATAAGGACTGGTTTGATGCCAGTGTGTATGAGGCCTACTACCTGGAAATGGGCTGTATAGGCATGATCTCTTTTTCTAATCAACCTTGTATAGGATACTCATTCTATACTCTCACAGCGTTGATAGCTTTCGAATATGGCTTGACACTCATGAGCGAGAGTCGCGTCATCTGGAGGCGCAAGCTCAGCGTCCCGAAGATCTTGTTCCTCATAAACCGATATGTCCTCCTCCTCTTCGCCTTAGATGTCCTGCTATGGGGTTTTGTAAAGTGGAGACATGACTCCGTGAGTGCTACCATTTCCCGGTACTCGTGGCCTGAGCCTATCTACCTTGTCATCGTCAGATGTAGGCTTGGTCGCTTATTGCCATCCTTTCACTCACATGCCTGTCAGTTGCTGGTTCGCCGGGATCCTACAGTTCGTGCTAGGCATCATCATGAGAGCTGTCAACGGAAGTGAGCCGCAGTACCGCTTCCCATGAATGCTGACCGACTCATTCCCTAGCTTTCCTGGCTCTGCGCATTCATGCGATCAACGAGCGTGCCTGGTTCTGGACGACTATCATAATACTCTTGGCAGTCCCCGACATACCGGCAAACTTCGTATGTTCTTGTGCTTTATATCATGTCTCTTATGCAGACAGATCACGCGTCAAATAGATACTCATGCTTCGGACGCGATTCGTTGCACTGCCGCTCAGTCTTCCTCTTCCCTTTGCTGGGTGCAATGTATCGTTGGCTTCTGGTCAGTACGTTGACCCTGTATGGCAGAAGTATGTGAGCCTTTTTCCTCTGATGTCTGGCTCGGCTGACCACTTGTTCTTGAGAGGTGATGCAGCAAACATGCCGGCTGCTCGACATTGGCTCATAAACCCCCCATTAGTCTCGATAGCCCTTTCCGTCGACGATTTCACCGCGAGTTTCCTTGTAATTGGCATCACATGGTACCGCACTTACAGTCTATACCGTGATGCGCGGAGGATCAAAGTACGAGCATCCCTCTACTGGTTCTTGCTACGCGACGGTACTTCTTCCTGCTCAAATTTGAAATCGCGGCTGATGATGTTGAGGATGCCAGGTACTACGTACTTCCTGTGAGTCAAGAACAACGCGATAGAAGGAAAGGTCTTTGCTCACCATGGTGTGTCACATCCAGTGCTGCCGTAGTGGTCAATTCGGTCATCCTGTATATCCAAATAACTGTGAGTGATAGCCGCTCGCACTAGGATCTCCTGACTTATATGTGGAACATCATCTTCGTAGCAGCGTGTGTCGTTGGGCTTTATCGCGTATACGTGGGTTCTCTCTCCTGGTTTGATCATCTGAACAGGCCTGATGGACTACCAGGCTCCAGTCCATTTTCCTATTACGTTTCCTCCTCAATCTGCGTTTAGTCGACCGCAGCCAGACGCTTCCGACGATTTCAGGCGTCTTCTCGGAGGTTGTATTCACCCAGCCCATTCTGGACAACCTGGGCGCCCCTTTGGACGTTGACAACGAGAACGACCATGTGTTCGAGAGCATGTTGCGTCATCTTCCTGATGATGATCCAGAGGCCGATGTGATATACATGCAAGACAATGTCGAGCATGGTAACCGCGCGGAGACGTCTTAGAATTTATGGCTTTGCACAAATGTACCAGTCGTTCCGGATGCGTCGATTCCCGATAGGCGACAGTCACCCACCGAGCCGGCCATCAAGTTCAGGAACTCAGCGGACGGGGGCGGTGAAGGGTGCGTGAGCCAAACGGAAAGGATGGTCCTCCTTGGCCTCCGGGTAAGCGGTCATATACAGCTTATGGTGCAAGTTCCGATGAAAGTTTGCAGAGCTCTCATGTTACCAACACTTCCGACGGTATGTGCGCGCTATATGATAAAATCTGATAGATGGTGTGGATGGTGTGTCCTCGGGCCTGCCATACACCGGTTGTTGTGCACTACATTGCTGGTCAGCGTCTGATGCGGAAGCCGCGATGCTGTGAGTATATGACGGTCGGCGGGATCCGAGCACTGCCTATGGCGTGTATGTAATTTGCATTCACGTCAAACTATGCTCAGGGACTACCCGCCCTATGCCGTTGCACATTGCATAAGTACGTGCATTGTCGGAGTATGCCCCCGAGCTTCTCCAGACATGTCAGACGTGCACTTTCTCTCGCCGGTCGTTGTCGGCCAGATACTTGATGCTGCCTTGTGAGTGAATTGATGATGGATCGAATTGAGCTCACATCCTGACTGATCATGATGGCGGCAGCATGCCTCAAGCCTATTATGTGGAAATGGGTTGTATTGGTATGCGATATACCCCTGCTCAACGCGTCTCAGCTCCTCACCTTGACTGCCATGCAGCGGTGATTTTGCTCGAATACGGCTTGACTGTGACTACCGAGCTTCGCGTGATATGGCACCGCAAGCTGAGCATCCCGATTATACTGTTCCTTCTCAATCGCTATTTCCTCCTCCTTTGGTGCTTGGATATTCTGTTATGGGGCTTCGTGTTCTGGAATCAGGATTCGGTGAGCATCAGCCTTTGTCATTCATGATCATCGTTCACAGTGGTCGTCAATTGTTCTTCCGTTTGTCAGAAGTAAACCACTAGGATTTACTAGATTCTATCTGCCCGTACTGATGCATTTTGAAGTTGCCAGATTCCTGGAACTGCCCAATTTCTCTTGGCCATGCTATTGCAAGCTATCAACGCAGGTGAGACGTCATGATTCTCCTGTACTGCATAACCTTACTCTCACAGTTTTCCTGGGTCTTCGTATACACGCAATCAATAACCGCAGATGGTTTTGGACGGCCGTGATTGTACTATTGGCGGTGGTTGAGATACCGCCAAACTTTGTACGTGTGTGCTTTGCTAAGTTCGAGTTTTCCATATAATGAATCTAACTTCCCGCAGGTACTCATGCTGGGAACCCGGTATGTCGCTATGCAGCCTGGCTTCCCATTCGGTGGGTGCGCCATATCGAAGGAATCCATAGACTATGGAGTCCCCGCATGGCAAAAGTATGTGCTCATGCGCTTCAGCCTGCCTATTGTCTGACGTGCCTGTCCTCAGAGGTACTGTCGTGAATCAACCAGTAGTGAACCTGAGACCTGACGATAATATGTCGTTGGCATATGGCTTCAGCTGCGATAGCAGTCTCCGTCAACGGTTATGTCGTCAACATTCTCGTTATTGGCATCACATGGTATCGTACTGCCCGAGTCGTCTTTGAGGCGAGAAGGGTCAAAATCAGCGCATCGTTCAGTTACTACTTGCTGCGAGATGGTATTTTTGATCTCGCATTTCGTTTCCGTGATCAGAACACGAACTAATGCAGAATACCTCAGGAACCACCTATTTCCTGTGAGTTGACAGTATGACAACCGGATAGTAGGGGCGGAGCTAGCTGTTCATGACAAGTGCACGCAGTACGAATTTGATAGGCAATTCGATCATGATTTATATAGAAGTGAAGGTGAGGTGGCATTCGTGATCTACCTGGCACTGGGCTTACATCACTTTAGCGAAATATATCGCTTGGCGTCGTAGGAGTCACGTTGGTTGTCCCCCCCTTTCCTATGGTAATCGTCGCTGATGAAGACCAGAATCCAGTCCATTCTCATGTCGCGCTTCATTCTCAACCTACGAATGATAAATCGCACGCAAACGCTCCCTACGATCTCGGGAAGCCCATTTGAGAGGAGTGAGGAGCTCCGTTTTACCCATCCAAGACTGGACAACCTCGGTGCGCCATTAGACGTCGACGAAGAGAATGAACGCGCCTTCCACGCGTCGTTGCACGATTACGACGCGTTGGGGGATGTGGAGGATTATGTCGACGAGGGCGTAGACGAGCCTCATCCACATCGGTTGAGCAACGACGACCCCGAAACCGAGACTGCGGGCGAATACCACGCCCTTCACCGGGATGAGGAGGGAGGTGTCGCCGGCGGGAGAAGGCAAGGCGACAAGCAGGAGGCGTGAGTGTCTTGCGGAGAGGAGGGCGTAGCCCGAGTGGGCAGAGAGCGAGGTTCCGGGCGTGGTATGTCGTGCATGTGTACGAGTGGCACTGCCAATAATCTTCATTATTCCAGATGCTGTCGAGCGCGCTCCATGCGTCAGAGTTCATTGGATCTCTCACCCCACATTCTGGGGCAGCATCCCGCACCACCAGGAGTGCTCTGCAACTAGGTTGACGGGCCCACACGCCACCTAGTACATTCCTCTCAGACGACATCCGAACATGGGAACTTGACCGTCGAGTGGGAACACCGACATGCGATTTCCATATCAAGCACACCGGCGTAGTGGATCCTTGCACTGGGGAACCCTGGACCCACTACGTGGGGTGGTGTTCTCACCTGGTCCATGGTGTTGGTCCATGGCATATCAGAACACTGGTATTCGGAGCGTGTCCTCCCGCGTCGCGAGTTACCCGGTCTTATTGCCTCCTCTCAGCGTCGTCAAACTTATCGCAGTTTTGGAGACAAGCTGTGAGCATGTCTCGGATATCAATGACCGTCGTGGTTGGGGAATGTAACGGGTTTCCCTGAATTCTCGGTCAGTGTGCGAGCGAGTTCGCAAACCGAGCTGTAGCCTAATTAGTATCAACTCCGATATTCCCTCCAGCTTTCCTTGATGGTGCGGGTCCATCGTGAAGCTATAGAGTATTCTGGATGACATGGGAAACAGGCCGCAGCTCCGCACCGCAATCTGTAGCGCCCGCAGTCAAGCTCACGCTCTTGCCACCATCATCTGATCTTCGCTCTTCTTTTCTCAGACTTTGCACCCTGACAGAGGCCGCAGCATCTGCGCGATGGAATGTAGAAGGCTGGATGCAAACTGAGTCTCCGACTCGGGCCCCCAAGTTACTCACGTTTGAGTAAGTATGTTTTTCGAAGTCGTTCAGATCTCCATGTCAGTGAATTGCGCTGCATCTACGAAGACGATGGACACCTAAATGTTTGGGAAGGGCCTTGACAAGGCTTTTCTCCCATACCAACTTCGGGCTCATGGTCGTGACAGAGTCTTCTAGTCCAATGTTCTCCCCATATTAGCACTGCGCGCGGTGTTGCCCGACTCGTGAATTTCTCAGGGCCGGATTCACGTCTAAAACTTCATCTAACCGGCAACTCAGCAGGTACCTCTTCCCGGTCGGATGGGATTCTCTGTGCTTTAATACTCCCGGTCAGCCGTCAGCGAACGTCTGGGCACCCACGCCCCAGGGCTTGGGCAGACGGATACGTGAGTGTGTTCCGCGCCCCTGCCCCTTCGGGTGATACAGGGCCTCTTGTCCCTTTAAGCCTCCCACCTGCCTGAGATGTTCCATTTTTGCCTCCCTCGTCTCTGTTTGTTGCTTTGCTGTCATTCTCTTGGACCACTCGCTGCAATCTATTCGCCAGTGCTTGTGACGCGGTGTTCAGTCTGCGAGTCGCTCCGGGGTTGCTCTCCTCGCTCTTGGCATCGAAGCGGTCTCTATAACTCAATCACCCAAAATCAGAGATGAGGTGCGTTAAGATATCGTCCTAAGACGGGGCCAGTTAGCTGACTATGACATGTATGGAAACGCCGCGCCCTAGTCCACGGCATCCTCCATCCTGTCCTGCGTGGATCTCCGTGCTGCTGCTGCCATCGATTTTGCCCCTCCTCCTCCCCTATGGCTCAGCATTTGCAGGGCCGGTAAATATCACTGTCGACGACACATCTTCATCAATCGTGTACAGTCCTGCGTCTTCGTGGCACGTTTCTTCATTGCCGTGCTCCGATTGCCTCGCACCTAGCACTTCAATTGCCTTCCAGGGAACATGGCACGACGGGACTCACATCATACCTACTGTGGATGCGGACGATCTCCCGAGCAGTGCCGCTGCAGTACCGATTTCGATGCCCCACGGAAGTGGGGGACATGGCGAAGGGAAGGGTGACTCCGATGATAGCGACTCTGAAGATAGTGACTCGGAAGAGCACAAGGGCAAGCGACTCGCCCGTGACGACGAGGGATTCGGACACACGAGTGCGACTGACAGCTTGGGCGTCATGCAGAGACAGAGTCCGAACAATCCTGATGCCCCGACTAATCCTTTCTTCATTCCAAAACTTGACAGTGACGACGAAGGGTTCATGGACGTAGCTGTTTCGGCTCGGTTCAATTTCACCGGTACGTGGATCGCACTTGCTGATCATGGGGAGGACGCACCTCTCCTTCACGTTGGATTGTCTTCTGCAGGGTGCTGATGACAACAAGCAGGCTCCGCCGTGTACGTCTACGCTCTGATACCACTCGGGACCGCGCGCGCAAATTCAACACCGACGTTCATGAATCTCACGTTCTTCCTCGACTCGCACCCCGCTGGGACATACCAACATGCGGGTACGGCGTCATCCTCTGGGTTCCTCCCTTCACACCTTGTTTTTGGGCAATCCGGACTCTCGGAGGCGCCACATTCTTTGACTGTACAAATCGGGCCGGATTCTGTGCTGCTCCTAGATTACATCGTCTATACTCAGGGAGTCTTAGCTGAGGGCGGAGACGGAAATCTAGGATCAGTTTCTGCTGCGAGCAATACCCCTGGTCCGCAAGAAACGGGGTCAGGTACTGGGACCCCGGCGCCAACTGCTGGTCCCGAGACTTCCAAGTCGTGCGTATAATTCCCGCTTATATTTCGGGATGCTACTATTCACTCACGAACCAAATTATCCCATTCGCTGTTCCGACCGAACGTCTCGCTGCTTCTTGATTCGCTGCTTGGTTATGTACTCCACTGCCTCAACTTACGCCTTGTCTCCCCTCCTATCCGCCCACTACTTTGCCGCCGCCACGTCCTTTTCTTTCTTCCCGCCCTCATCATGTCCCCCAGCTCCGCCAGCCAGTCGAAGAGTCACAACGTCGCGACTTTCGCGGGCGCTGTGGGCGGCAGCGTCGGGCTCCTTGCCGTCCTTGCCCTTTCGCTTGCGATCAGCATATACCGACGCCGCATGCGCGCCGCACGGCGGGATCGTCGGTACAGACATTCGCACAATCGCTCGAATCCTGATTTCGACGGCGAGTCCTTCCACACCGACGCTTCCGAGGATAGTCCGCCTATGCAGGGCCCCGTACCGTTCGTGCCACGCTATTTTCCTGGCACTGTCGTGCCCGCCCCGCCACCACCGTATTCGCCACCAACAGACGCATCCATCGTTTTGCTCTCCTCTGATCCTGTTACGTTGGGGCATCGACATCTTGCAGAAGGGGAGGATCGAGCGTACGCGGATATGCCACCACCAACTCCACCACCATTAGCAGAGGAAGGTTATGACGACTACTTCTCCCCTCCCTCCTTCTCTGCCGCAATATCCTCTCCTATACCTGCGATTCTTGCGGGCTACTCGCCGGTATCCACATCCGCGCCCGAGAGTAGCACGTCGCCCGTACCGCGGCATACGAATGGCTCGGGATCAAGAGGTGTGTACGCGACAGACCCGCCGCCCACACGCTCCAGGGCCAACTCGGATGCGCAGTCGCGACGGAGCGATTGGTCAGACCGGCCACCATCTTTCGCATCTCAGGCACCCCCGTGGATGCCCCCGCCGCAAGTGGACGTGGAGGGGCGGAGGGAGGGGGACGTAGAGGAGGCACGACAGCGGACATCTGACTCGGACCACCTCTCTGTACGGTCTGCGCGGTCACGGTGATGCACATATTCTACTGTCCTTCCGCATAATCGGTGAGTCCCTCGCTCTTCTATGACGCGTGTGCGGGGTGTGCGGGGTACTGCCTCGTTGCAGCGACTGCGCTACTCGCGTGCGACGTACACCTTTGGTTCGGGCAAGGACCGACGTCCGCCTGCGTACCCCCTCCCCAAAGGCGGCGTGACGCAAGGGCTGAGGGGCGGCAGGGGAGGTGGCGTGGAAGCGCATACCCCAAGGTCGGACTGGGCTTCCCACCGTTGGCGCACTGCTCTCACAGGGGTTTCCCAGTGGCTGCCTCTGCGCGGTGCAGGCTTCGCACGCCCTCTTCCCACCCCGGAGCCGGCTTAGCTGTCGCGCTCACACGAGTGGCACATCCTGTCCCCCTCGCACTCTTGGGCTCTCATAACTGTCCGGGCGGAACTGGCTAACATGTGACCCATTCCTTGCTTTGCAGATGTGCAACGAACCCGTCGCACAAGTGCTAATACACAACTCGCGGTTCGATCGTCCACGACGTTCGGCGACTTCAGGCGCTCGACGAAGAGAGGCTTGATACTTCGCCCTCAACTCTTCCTCGTCTCGGTTGTCTCGGGACTGAGGCCGCGAGTCTGGGTCTGGTCGATACCCTCCGTTCACACGCACACTTTGACACCACCCATGTACGTTACTAGAGCTCGCATTAGCATGGCACTTCAACGACCCTTGTTT
Source organism: Coriolopsis trogii (assembly GCA_020543525.1). Classification (NCBI taxonomy): domain Eukaryota; kingdom Fungi; phylum Basidiomycota; class Agaricomycetes; order Polyporales; family Polyporaceae; genus Coriolopsis; species Coriolopsis trogii. The sequence goes on from JAHYIO010000004.1 coordinate 786,108, forward strand.
ATTCGCATCACATGTACATCTATAACGTATACGTATATTCATGGTACGGGGGCGTGGGGCGACGTGGGGTTGTAGGACTACAAATGGGATGGCCGCGATGACCGCATTTACCACTCGCGTGTGCGTGTACCAATTCTGCGTGTGCGACTTTCTCATCGACTTGCAGGGAGTTCAGTGGGTATTTTCATCGCCATCTACCACCATTAGCGGGGGGCTTCGGGGCTAGTATTGAATGGAAAGCTGAATCCTGCGCTCAAATCGCTCCGAGTCCGTGGTATTCTGCGACTGCAACAAGTCGGGCGATGTTGTCGTTTATTAAATCAATCGTACCGCATGCCGGGGCGTCGGGGCCGCCTCGGAGTAGTATGGGAGGTATGCTAGGGCGGCAGTAATTGACTTGTTCCCCTACGAACTGCAGCGCTCCAGTTACAATGAGGGTCCCCATCGACGACAGCGTGGAATACAGTCTGGCCGTACCCATGCCGCATGGCCAAGGAGAACCGGTCCGCACCGCGCGGGTTAGAAGCCCAATTCACTCTGTAGTGTAAGTCCATCACGCGGAAGATGAGATGGAGTAAAGTAAGAAGCTTCGGCTTCGCAACGTTCGATGTCAGTCACATGCAGACGAGAACGGCGAAAGTCAATTGGTCTCTTCCTGCCAATGCAGTCCCATTAGCTATTGCTCCATCAGCCAATGTCGAGGATGTTTCATACCATTGTTAGCAGGGGAGCACAAGTGATGGCTGAGAGATCCCATTGGAGCGCAGTTACCTCGAATATCATCTGTATCGCACCAATCGGCGTGCAGCCTTGAGGGCGAGGCGGATAATTCTTGGACCAAATCCGGTTCCTGCACGGCGCATTAGAATGGAAAGTATTCTGGTACTCATTCTATATGTCATGCAGGAACTGACTCATAACATGACATCGCAGACGTGACCCTGTGAGTATACGCCAAGACCACGTAGCCTATTCTTCGACAACTCGTCGGCACTCCGTAGAAAGGACTAGGTAAGGGACCATCATGAGGAGCAACACACGAGTACTTAGAATAGGAACATATTCAGGGGAACCCATTCATTAACTGGGTTTGCCTCGTGCGTGTCCTATCGCCTCGTGGACTGCATAACGTTCAATTTGTCTTCGACAGCAGCCGGCGATCCCGGCTTGAAGGGAAGGATGTGGCTTCTGGCCTACCAAGAGCCCTATTACAGGTCAATTTCTTGTATAATGTGGTATTCCTACTGAAGATCCTCACAATGAGGATTTGAAGCACTGCTCAAGTAGGTTGCAGCATCTATTCTGTCACCGAATTGCGGTACTGCTTGTATATCGTTGACTCTTACTAGAGAATACTTCTTGCCAACTTCATGTTATATAACTATATAATTTATGCTTTGACATTCAGACTAATCAACCCTACTCTGGGAGTGACCCAGTCCCATCGACTTCTGAACACGCATTTAATAACGGTGTAAGGGTGTCTTTCCTTTCAGAGTCATGATGTCATCGGGGAGCTCACTCATCTAAGGTACACAGACGTGTTGAGCTATACCAAGCTATAACAATCTATCAAAATAATATCGGCCCACTATGGACCACTCTGATGATGTAGCCACGTGCTTGCTGCTAAAAGCGGATGTAGACGCCGAACGTCGAGTAGCCTCGTGTTTGAGGCGCTTGAATCCCAGAGCGCCTATCAGTACGCGTCATCGGCGACATGCTGCGTCTCTCGTTTCCTTGTTCTCAACGACCTCGCATATGACATAGCAAGTCAGAAGACAGAAAGACTTTCAAATCACAGGGGTATCTATTTTCCTCATCATATGTTACATTGACGAGAGGCTAGCCCACAACACAGCGACTGACTAGTCTCGTGCAGAACGCCGATCGCGAGCACCGGACAGCGACTCCTCCATAGAGCCCGTCGATAACTCGTCCAGCTAATAACCAACTCAGTCCTGTAAGAACGATGTACCGAGATGACGATGCAAACTGATGACGTCCCTTCTGAAATCAAGAGCCAATGGCGCTCAGGCGCTATACCACCAGTGTGGACGGTACTATTCCCGTGCCAGCACTGCTGTTCGAGGATGAGGTGCTTCTCCTGTCACAAGAAGGTGTAGGAATATACGACGGGTATGCAAAGTCTCACTATCTACCGCTTTCCGACCTTCTGATTGACGTTCTCAGTCCACAGAAATCACCTCACCATCAAGCGGGCACGGTGCACGCAACCACTCATCGTCTCTTCTATATCGACAGCGCGCACCCATTCTCTCGATCCTTCTCTCTCGATCTGACACACGTCAGCCGTACTGAGTACTATGGCGGTCTCTTCACTAGCTCAGCAAAAGTCACGCTATATCTCAATTATCCCCCTCCCTCCGCCCGTCCGTCTGGGAGTAGGCCGAGTGGAGCCTTCGATGAGCCAGTTCCATCCAGCCGAGTTGAATTCTGGGAATGCGAAATCTGCAGCAACCGCAATCCAGTCGGTCTCACCTCGTCTGCCTCGCCCGTCTGCTCTCTATGCGGTGTACCTAGGCCAGCTGCAAAGGCATCTATCAACATTCCCGCTAAGCCTCCGCCATCCCTATACTCCATGTCGACATCTCTGCCTTCCTCTTCTCTGAACATCGGCAAACTCAGCGTCAGAGGCTCGCCTGCTCCAACCCCGCCTGTGCCCGCTGTCCCGGCCGCTCAGAGTCCTAGCGACGAGATCGCTTGCATCGCATGTACCTTCCTCAACAATCCCCATCTGCGACAGTGCGAAATCTGCGGAACGCCCCTGCCACGACCAGACTCGTCGGCGTTGCAACAGCCACATCCTCCTGCCAAATCTGCACCAGCCTCTCGGTCTACCACACCTGCCCCTGATGAAGATGATTCTGATGACGACGCACCTGAAAAGCGTATGATTAGGCTAAGCTTCCGCAAAGGAGGTGACAAGGCGTTCTACAATGTTCTCAGGCGGAGCTTGCTTGGCAAGGCATGGGAGGTACGTGATGGTACTGCCCCTCTCAATAGTAACGGGTTCTTGACCCAACGCCCTTTTGGTTCTAGAGTAAGGCGGATACGAGAGCCGCCATAGAGACGATCTCCTCTGGTTCGTCATCGCGACCGCTCGGTCGCTCAGGAATTGGTGCGTATTCGCCCCACTATACAAGCGCTGTGCGCAATGAGAAAATCCTCAACGCTTTGCATATCCGTCACGAACATCAGACGGTATCCTGCGCTCTGTGGAGACCACCGCAGCAACCTCGCAGAGCAACATGGAAGATGCGCTCGCCGATCTGGAGGCGCTCATGGTCAAGTGGAAAGACATGGTGAAGCTCGCACAGGATCTCAACGAACGCCTGACCGCAGCCTCGACGCCCACACCCGCCCCAGGAATATCCGTGAGCCACAACGCGCTCGGCCCGGGCACGGGTGGCCCTGTGGAGCCGGAGGAGGCTACGTTTATCCGGTCGTCTCTTGCGCAGCTCGGGCTGCAAATGGCCAACGCCCCGGTCACGCAGGATATGGTCCGAGATGAGCGCAATTGGTACGAAGAGCTCGCTAAGGAGCTTGCGGGCGTCCTCGAGGGCTCTGGGGTGAGGGGCAAGGGCGGAGAGGGCATGATGCGCAAGCGCGGAATTGTTGCGCTCGACGAGGTCTGGGGTGGATGGAACCGCGCTCGCGGAGTAGGTGAGCCTTCCCGCCTTACATGTGTGCTCTGCATGCTCGTGAGACACCCGGTCGTCCGATAGCGGACACTGCACGTTGCCGTCTTGCGCCGAGGTGCTAGTGGTGGGCTGTGGATAGAAAGTCCGATGCTGACCGGTGATTTCGTTGGTTGCAGCGCTGATTCCACCGGCCACGTTCCTCCAAGTCCTCCCCCTTTTGCCATCTTTCACACTACCGCCAATTCGCATGCGGACTTTCTCCGCGTCCGGTCTAGCGGTCTTGCACACTCCACCATACGGCAGCGCGACTTTCGCAGCCAGGCTCGTCGGGCTGCTCACACTCGGTATGTAGATCGTTTCTCCGACCTCTTCGGCTCCCAATCACCATCACTCCTCTGACGGCGACCGTCAACTTTCGATCGCATGCTGTTACTGACCCACGCTGCTGTCTTCAGTAGGTGCACGGACAACAATTGAAATCGCACAGGAAGAGGATCTGCCCATCGGTCTCACCCAAGAGATGGTCACCGAAGTCGAAATGGCCGGCGAGATTTGCAGGGACGACGGGGGCGCAGGCGTCGCCCTCTTCGCGTCCTCCGGTCGTTCGAGCCTAGGCACTGATTCCGGCTCGGGCGCTGGGTGGGCGGCGAGCGAGGCTAGCGGCGAGGTCCGCTGGTTTGTCAACATATTCCGAGGATATGTCTGGGATGGGCAGGACTGAGAGGCCATGTCTGGGCGCGGGCTCTCTCATGAGGCGTAGACCCTGAAGTGACGGCGTTTTGGGACAGGCTGCGCCTAAATCGTGACTTCTGGGCCCCCAGCGTCCTGAACGAGTGAGTAGGTCGGTCTATGGCGGCTTTATGCAATAGCTGACAAGGCACTATGCATCTCTCAAACTTTGGGCGTATCGATCGTTTACGCGCGCCCAGTCGGATGAGCAAGGATTTAGAGTATGGGTGTACATATGCGCCTGCTTATCTTAAGAAACAGAATGAAGTCTTGAACAATATTCAACAAAGGGGGCCAAGGCACGTTGTTATGAGGTACGTATGCATGATCTACACCGTGACTTTTGTCCACGACGTGAAAGTCAGTCAGGATTCCCTCATCTCGCATGCTATCATATCGCTGATGGATGAAGCTATAGGAAAGCAAGAACATACCTAATGGCTATTTGGTCTTTGTGCTCCGATACGGGAACCACTTCCCGAATGTTGAATATGCCAACTCACGAGAGCAAGCTCAGGCACCTGTCCTCGCCAGCCCACTCGACGGCGCACAGCCCTACGTGTGACTCGGGGCCACAACCGCACACAACAAGTCTTACGGCAGCCCTACACCATGGTCACTGGTGCACCGCTGAGCGGCAAGGCTACCCCTGCCATCATTCGAGTCGCTTAGTGCGCGTCCAAGCTGGATGCAGTGCGTAGCCATGGAGCTTTGTCCCATTCAGGGGCGACGACAGGCCTTCCGGGCTCAGAATTGCGCGCGTCCGAGAGGTTCCCAGACACTGAGCTCCGAGCCGAGGCACTCTGCTCAAGCACGTACTCCGAACCTGACCGTCGGATCTTCCAGGCTTACTGAAAGGCCTGCTTGAGAGCGTCATCGAGCGGCGCCGCGCTGCATCAGGCACAGGGAATTGCATGTCCTCCGAGTAGTATGTGACTTCCCGTAAGGCCGTGCATGACCGGTGACCACCCGCTACGGTCACCGGAGGCTCGCGAGTCGCGCTCACTGTCTCTTAAACTGCACGACGACTCCGGTGGTGGCGTGCCCGGATCATATTCCTCCCTTGGCCTTGGACCTTGGACCGGATGCCGTACCGGTCGGACACCCCGACGCCAACCGGCGCAACCGCAGACCTCCACGCATTGGCTGCCCCCTCCCATCCCTGTGCCCGTATGGGGCGCGGCAGTGCAGCCGTCTCACAGCGCCCACACTCCCCGCGTTCTCTTGTGTCCGGATCCGCAGGCCTGGTGCTGCCAGCATTTGCCATGCCATACGGGCAAAGTCCCCAGTGCTGAATTCCAACCAGACCGACGCGCAAGTGCGCAAGCTTGGGCTCAAGTTCAAGTTGTCGCCCGATCCTCCGACTCGCACTGACCTGCGTTCAAACTTTGAACCTCCCGGCGGTCGGACTGTGAGACACGCCTTGCGAACATGTCTTACCCTTACGGGCGGGCGCACACGGCGCACCGGCAACCCTGATATGATCATGATCATCAGCCAGGAAAAGAAGGGAAAAACGAAAACAAAAGAAGGCACATCCTTTCGTCAACAGTCATAATAAACATCGAGGCACGAGCGAGCGAGCGAGGTCCGGGGGACATTAATATTATGCACATATTATATATATATCATAATATGTACGTGTACGGAACGACCGTCGATCGCGAGGCTAGCTAGCATGCGCGACTGAGCGAGCGAGCAAGCAAACAAAGTCCACTCGGCGGATCCGGTATTTCGAGCGATTAGGTGGTAGGTATATGTGTATGTGTATATATACGATAGGTATACCGATACGGATACGAATACGAAATACGAAATACGAGCTACGGGATACGAGCTACGGGATACGGGATACTGATACGGCTTCCTCAAGGCCTGACCATACGGCGTCCATCAGGGAGGAGGAAGAGGAGAAAGGACACGGCGTGATTCCGATCGAGCGAGCGACAGGCGGGACAAGCGAACCAAACGTGCGAGACTAGAGACACGGAAAGAGCAAAAGGAGGAGCCGAAAAAAATATTCGATAGACAGTATGAACACGATAGCGTGGATTAGTCGTGGGGGCCCCGACGTACGGCAGGAGCCCGGGTAAGGTACAGAATAACTGCGTACGCTGATATTATCGACACAACACATCGGACGCCAAGCAGAGTCGGCACGGACTGACGGTCGGAAACCCAAGCCCAGGCCCGGAAGCGCGAACGCGGGAGGGAAGGGATGCTTGCAGAGGAGAGAGGCACGGCGCCGGGATGAGCGGTGCGTGTCCTCGCGTCGAGCATTAACAAGAGCATTAAGCAAAAACGGGTAGACGAAGCGAAGAAACAGAAAAGTCGGATATTGCAGCGCGAAATGAAAACGTGTGGACGATAGCAGCGAGCACTAGTGGTGGGACGGTCGGGTCGTTTTGATACAGCATGCAGAGAGGGAGGCAAATGAGATCAGAGAGGGGTCAAAGTCCGCGAGTATGTGCGTGCGTGCGTGGCGTGGGGCGTGCGTGGTGGGTTGTTCAGGACGGCGCAAGACAATGTGTCGTGGGCCGTGCGGGTGATGATTAGGCGATTATAAATTTTATGCGTCGACCGAATGGCCGGTAGGCGAGGGAAGAGTATTACGTGCTTGCAGTAGAATAGTAGTGCGTGGGGGCAAACGGAAGACTGAGACAGGAATAGGGGAGGGAGGACGGACGACATCACAACGTATGATGCGTATGCGGGTAAAACCCAGACGAAGCATACTGCTCCGCCATGTTCACGTTCACGTTCACGTTCATGTTCATGTTCGCCGCCGCCGCGTACATCTCCGCCTCCTGTTGCGAATGCGGATGCGAATGCGAAGGCGTCGTCGTCGGGTACCCCACCGACATCGGCATCGGCGAGTCCGTCCGGTAGGCCCCAGAGCCATAGCCCATCGCGACGTTCACGTTAACGTCCATCGGCTGCTGCTGCTGCTGCTGCTGTTGTTGTTGAACCTGCTGGACCTGCTGCTCAAGCAACATCTGGTGCATCTGCTCCTGCAAGCCCCCGCTCGAGCTCGAGCGCGAATGTACGCCATGCGCAATCGGCAGCGCATGTCTCCCCAGACCCTGCGGGACCGGGACCGGGACCGGGACGGGCACGGGAGCAGGCTCATACCCACTCCCGAGCGGGACCGTGTACGCCATCGGGCTCGACTGCGCCGAATGCGACTGTTGCTGTTGCTGTTGCTGCTGCTGCTGCTGCTGCTGCTGGTGCGCCTGCGGGTGTGCGTACGGATGGTAGCCCCTGTTGCCCGTCGCGACGCCGACGCCGACGCCGATGCTCATGCTCTGGCCAGACTCGGACAGCGCAGCAGAGTACGGCCGGCGGATCGACTCGCCATACCTCGCCGTCGACGGCGTCGCGCTCCTGTGCCTTCGTATCGGCCCCGGCCCATGTCCATGTCCATGTCCATGGCCGTGGCCGTGGAGGGCGAGCTCGGGCGGGTACAGCGCCCCATGGTCAAACGTCAGCTTCTGGCTCGGGGCCGACATCGACATCGACGTCATCCCCTGCCCGTGCCCATGTCCGTGCAGGCCATGGAACGCGAGCGAGTGCGAGTGCGCGCTGGCGCTGCTCGCGGTCGAGAACGCAGAGGTAGACGCGGCCGACGTCGCCGGGCTCGGCTGCTGCGAATGCGGTTGGCTGCCAGGGATCGTCGCCCACTGCGCCTCGGGCGAGCCGTCCGTCGCGGCGGCCAGGTACGGGCTCCCCTCGGGCGACGCGCGCAGCACCTGTCCCGCCGCGTCGTAATGCGCCACGCCCGAGTCAAAGAACGCCTCCTGCCCCTGCGCCTGCCCTTGCGCGTGTGCGTGTGCGTGTGCGTGTGCTGGGTCAGACAGAGAGGCGACGGTGGCGATCGAGGGCGCGACGGTGCCCAGCGTGGTCACGAGCCCTTCCTCGTCCCCCTGGACCTCATGCACCACGCCCTGCACCTCGACCGCACACTGCACGCTCAGCCGCCCCTCGTCCCCCTCCAGCTCGTCCATCCCGATCAACATCTCCCCCTCCTCCTCCCCCTCCTCCTCTCCTTCCTCCATCCCGTCCATCCCGTCCTGCTCGTCCAGGCCGTCCGCGACGCCAACGAGCCCAGAAGGCCCAACAGCCTCCCGCCGGTCGTGCGTCCGCACGTGCTGCGCCAGGTTATCCGAGCGCGAGAACCGCTTCCGGCACCGCTCGCACTCAAACGGCCGCTCGAGCGTGTGCGTCCGGAGGTGCCGCTTCAGGTGCTCCATCCGCTTGAACATCCGCCCGCACGAGTACAGCGGGCACACGAACGCCTTTGTTGTCGTCGTCGTCCCCGTCGCCGTGGAAGTCGAAGCCGACGCGGGCCAGGCGAGGGTGCCGTACGGGTCCGTGTCGGACCGGATGGGCATCGGCGACTGTTGCGATGGCTGCGAGTAGTCGAGGAGCGGGTACGTGTGGCGCTGTTCGAGGTGCGGCCGGCCGTGAGCGTGTCCATGGGCGTGCTCGCCCAGCTGCGGGTACGGCTGCTGCTGCGGCGTATACCCCAGTCCCAAGCCCAACGCGCCCGCCGTCGCCGTCGTCATGCCGTTGCCATTACCCCCGCCATACATCCCCGCCTGCGCCTGCGCCTGCGCTTGAGCCTGCCGCGCGCCCGCAATCCCCGGCCCAGAGAGCAGCAGCCCCGGCAGGAACTCTTTCCTCTGCCCCAGCTGATGTTGAGACGGCCCCGCACCGGAACTCGAGTTCGCAAGGGCGGCCTGCTCGAGCGCGCGCCGCTGCCGCTCCTTCTGGCTCGCGACAAGATCGGGGTTGCTCCCCCCGCTGCCCCCTCCAAAGTCGCCCCGCGCCTGCGCACGGAACATCTCCTCGGAGCTGAACCGCCCCGTCTCCCGCCCGAACCGGTCCAGCTGCGGCTCTCGGTACGCAGCACCGCCAACGCCGTATCCAAAGGCGTACTCGGTGCCGTCGCCGTGCAAGCCGAGCTGGGACGCGTGCGCGAGCGGGTGTCCTCCGTGCGAGTGAGGGTGAGAGTGGGGATGCGAGTGAGAGTGAGGGTCCGACATGGCGCCGGGAGACTTGCGGCCCTTGGGCACCTTCTTCCTCCGCTGCTTGTACGTCGGCGAGCCCTCAAAGAGCGAGAACATCGAGAAGAACGGCGAGTGCGTGTGTGCCTTCTTGACCGACCTCTTCTTCCTGCCCTTCGCGGACCCGTCCTCGTCCGTCTCCTCCTCCGCAGACTGTTCGTCCGCCGTCGACGGCGCCTTCTCGCTCCCGCTCCCGCTCCCGCTCGCGCCCTCCTCGCCGGCAGCAGCCTCGTCCGCCCTCCTGACGGCCGCCTCCAACTCGCCCTCGCCCTCCTGGCCGCCCTGCGCTCTCGAGAACTGCTCATAGAGCGAGCGCTTCGCGTCGTACTTGAACGACAGCGCGGGCTCGCCCGTCACGACCGTCGTCGGCTCGAGGCCCATCTTCTCCCGCTTCAGGTCGCGCTCGAGCGCGTCGAGGAAGAGCCGGTCATGGGGGACAGAGAACCTGCGATGGGAGCGGAGAGAGCGGGTGGTCAGTATCCCGGCGTGAGCGGAGGAATGCGAACGTGAGGGGGCGAGAGCGCGAGAGATGGCACGGAAGGGGATAGGGCGGGGTCCGCGATACGGTATCGATGGGAATGACCCCTGCACGGAACGGGGATACGGGGCGGTCGGAGGCACCGAATGATAGTGGCGGACTAGAACAGGACCCGTGGACAGATGGAGATTCACCGACTCACCAGTAGAAGACCTTCTGCTTCTTCTGCGTGCGGATGCACTGGTACTTGAACAGCAGGTCCAAGAAGGGCGACTGGTGGGAGTGGCAGAGAATCATCAGCATACAAGTTCGCCATCATCACGGTGCAGGAGCGCCAGAAGTTCCATCCGCTCGATCGGATGCCGAAGCCGCCCAGCGCGATTCGCGATCAGCCAGCCTTGGCCAGCGCACCAACCGACGACCCCACAGTCAATGATTCGAGCGTTGTCACCGCTGAACGAGACGATGGGATGGAGGATGTTGTCCAAGGGGGCGGAGACGGGGCAGGGGCAAGGGAAAGGAGAAGAGGGACAAAAATAGCGCATATAGTGACCGGAACTCACCTTGGGCTCCTCGAGACAAGCGTCGATGCCAGGCTTGAGGTTGCGGAGGTCACTGAAGACACCCTCCTCAAACTTCTTCATGTTGCGCACTGGGCGGCCAAAGGCCTCGAAGCGGAAGACGAGGGCGCGGACGATGTCGGTGCCGGTGATGTGGTAGAGGCCGCCCCAGAGGACGCAGGAGACGTACTCGGAGTTTGGGAGCAGGAACCGGTTGAGCGCGGGGTGTGCGCTGTGGGGATGGCCGGGCGGGACTGTGGACGGGTCCGGACCAGCGAAACCGTTGTCTGCGCTCCAGCGGGAGGGGGCGGTTGCGAGGAAGAACTTGAGGCGGTCGAGGTGGGTGAGAAGGTCGCGCTCTTGGAGCGTCAAGGGACGGGTGAGGCCGCCGTAGGGACCGGAGCTGTCTGTGAGAGCGTCGGCGATGGACTGTTCGTGGGGCTCGTCGACCATGCTCTCCTGTAGCTGGTGGTCGACGTCGTGTGCGAGCTGGTGGTAGGAGGACGGGCGGGAGGGGTGGGCGGTCTGCTCTTCGGGATCATGTTCGTGGGGGGCCGGGTTGGCGGTCTGGATCTGGAGAGCCTGTGGAGGGGACGGGTAGCGGGAGTGCTGGAGGAAGTCGGGGTCGTAATAGGAGGATTGGGGATCATTATGAGATGCGTACACTAGTTTGTGAGGGTACATATGGGACGGGGATCGTGAAGGATACGAATGTGCATCGAGGGGAAGGGCAAAGTTGTGGGCTGCGAGCTGATGAGAGACGAGACCTTCCATTATAGGGGGAATATGGTGATTGGGGTACGAGAGATGATACAAGAGAGCGTGTGCGCCTTCAAGTCGTTATCCTATAACTGAGGAGGGGTCAGCGGACGAGAGGTTGTGAGTGACGAGGGGGGTGACGGACGTTACTGCCGTGGATGGGGCAGGTGGGACCAAGCTGGAAATAGGGTAGTGATGGAATGGTCGGTGGATGGGAGGGAAGAGGAGGGATGCGTGGATGAAGCGTAATGGAACGAGACGATTATATGAGAGTGACGAGATTAGAGGGGAGTGGATTACAGCGCACACCCGATCTGAGCGCGGCTCTAGAGAATAAGAGGGGTCGGACGCCGGACAGGACGGCGTGGGCGGGGGCGGGGGGGAGGGGGAGACGGAGACGAAGGGGCGTGAAGACAGAGACGAGCGGGATTAAAAGCAGACAGGCGATGGCTGATGGTCTCTTTCTGGCCGCTCTCCACTCCTTCGATGGCTCCCAATCGCCCAATCTGGTCCACCACAGCGCTCCGGTCCTCAGCAAGAGCCAAGGGCCCCCTCCGTTCTCCTCCTGCGTCTCCCTGCCCATCACTCGCACCGCCCTCCCCTGCCTCCCTCGTCCCAGCCATCACACAACCCCCTCGCGCTCGGCCGGCCGCTCCCCACTCCCCGCACACACGCACGCTCGCGAACGCGAACGAGTCCAAATCGACACCCCCGACGTTCTCTTCCATCGCACTGTTCTCTGCCCTCGCGAAGGACGTCTTCGACTGCGCGCGCGTTCACTTCCGGGGCCCAAGCCCGTGGCCGTGGGCCGCTGCCCGGACATGCGCGCGTCTGGCAGATCGCACAGATCGCCAGATGCCATCCACCATTCGTCCTCCCAAGTCCTCTCTCGTTCCTGCCGGCCCATCATCATCACCACTCCATCATCCTCTCACCGCCTTCCTCAATCCGCCCGTCCCACGACTCCGCGGCCCACTCCCCCTCCCAGCCCAACCCGACCTCGACTGCTTACCCCAGCGCTGCCCGTGTGCCTGCAAGCCGTTTTGCCCATCACCTTCCTGCAAATCCCTTTGTTCGTACGCCCTCTGTAAATCTTTTCACTTGTCCCGTCAACAGCAGCCTGCAGGCAAGAGCACCCGCATCATCATCATTGTCCATCTCGTTCAAATCCCGTAAGTGCATACTCCCTTGGCCTGCGTACCATACCGCTCGCTTCCTTGGCCATTCAGGACATATACATCCATTCATACAAAGTGCTATGCACATACCCTCCCAGCCTCGATCCGACTCCCGCCATCATCCACGCCACACCCCATCGTCCCGCTGTCCACTGTCCCGAGCGCGACATTCCGGTGAGTACATATCAACCCGCTCGGACTCTCCAGACCTGGTCTAGCGTCCCCCTGGGCGCGCCCTCCTACCCCGAATCCGAGCCCATCGGCGTGCATTGATGATTATATGTACTCACCACAAAGGCACCCGAGCCCGTCACCGCTTCCCGCACAGCGTCTCGCTTACCCTCACAATGACAAGGGCAATGGCAAGCAATGCACCCTCTCCTCGCGTGCCCATAGCGATGCGCTCTCTCCGGTTCTTCTTCCAGGGCAACGCCCGCCTGCCTCGCATAAGCCACTCTTCGCTTCCCCTTTGGGCCAGAATGTACGTACCGTTACCGAGCGCCGCATCCCGTCACGTACGCGTCAGCAATACGCCAATGTACGCATCACGCTGTGCTATGTGCATGTTTACCGCCCAGACAACTAAATCAAATCAAAGCAAACAAAACCCACCTCCCGAGTCCCGTCGGCCACGAGTGGCCATCGCAGGAATGAACTGGCATGAACGGTAAACAGTCCGATTCGCATCCGGGAGCAGATGCCCATCCCACACGCATACAGTCCTTCGGGAACTAGCTCCACGATGGCGAACGGGTCCATTATGCAGAGTCCAGACCCTCCCCTCGAACGAAACCAAAAACGTCTACACTGGACCCGACGCGAGAGGCGGTGCACGTAGGTACCTCTCGATACACACATACACTAGCGCCGCACGTAGGGGTTATCGCGCGCGGATGCAATCCCATCGAGCCCGAATCGGTGGGATCAGGCCTAATGATCATCCAGTCCGAGTCCGCTGAACCATCGCCCTCCGTCCGAGACATCCTCGGCTCTGCGGGCCAAGGGACCCAGAGAGGGTTCAGAATCAGATATGTATATGTTTAGACTCTGGAGATGTGGGATGGGGCATCCAGCGGCCAGCCCGCCAGCCCGCCAGCCACCGAAGGCAAGGCAAGGTTCGATGTATCAAATATTATTATGATCGTAGACCCCATCAGCCGAGGTGAACTTTGTTTGGCCGTCTTCGAGAGATCCATGTTCCCCGAACACCGAGGGAGGAGGGTGGTTCGCGACTGGTGGATGGTGGCTGGACGGGAGTATCAATTGCAAGCAGTGGAAGGAGAAGTCGACAGCGAGGGCGAGGGCGAGGGAGCGCGAGATCTCCATCTGCGGTTAGCCTCCGTGGTCCCGAACCCAGCGCACAACCTCAATCGGGCAGCACCTCAACGTTCCACCTCCGTCCTCGGCGCTCATCCGACCATACAGAGCAGATCGACTCCAGCCTGACCCTCGCAGAACCGCGAGCCGCGAGCCGCAAGGCGCCCCAGGAAGCATTCCTCGATCCGCCACTGTCTGGGCTCGCATCGAATGTACGGGCCGCCCTGGAGAAGAAGAAAAAAAAGGCGCGAGTGCGAGTGCGCCATCATTCTCGGCACGCACTCGCCCACACAGAAATCGGGGCACGCATCGCGATCGAGTCGTACGCACCCCCGCACCCGCACCCACGCACCTCGGACCTCGACGTCCTAAGCCCGTCAGGATTCCCAGCCTCCGAACGCAGTGCCCCAGACGAAGACGGAGACGGAGAGGCGAAGGGAGTGGCATCGCGAAGCGCCAGATCCATAACAGGACGAGGGCACGAAAGAGGGAAGAGGAAGGGAAGAGGAAGGAAGGAAGAGACTCGTCCGAATCCGGCCAGTCGTAGCCTTGGCGACCAGCGGTGGTATGTATGCTCGTTCCCCGCCTCTGCTACCTGAAACGCCTTCTGCGGGTCGAGTGTGGACTCCCGTCGATGTCGGCGGGCGCGGACTCGGAGGACGGCCTGGCTGCCAGTGGTCGGTCGCTGGGGGGATGCCCGAGTGCCTCCACGCGCTGATGGTGAGTCCGAGACGGGAAGCCTAGAAACAGGAAACACGCCGTGGTGAGCGATGCATGCGAACTGACGGGACGAACAAACGAGTAGGCCGAAAGGGAGAAGAAGCAGAAAAAAGTGAGAGAAAACAAACAGACAGAGAGCGGCGTTCATCTCGTGCATATGCCAGAAGCCCCATTTCCCAGAGCCGACCACCCGTCCAGGAAGCCCGCGGCAGGGCTCGGGCCTCACATCGCATATCGCATATCGCATATCGCATCCACGTATGGACGCGACCAGCTGCATTGCCACGGACCCAGCACAACAACGTGGACACGACGGCGTTCGTCCCGCCCAGAAGCAGTGCCGTCACGTAAAGCGGGCAGGCCAGCCGTCCGTCGTCCGCCAATCCCACCACGAAAGGACCGACGGCGCCATATGTGTCCCCCCGTGAGTCGTCCACAGCGTACACAGAAGAGCCACGCCGGGCCCCGGGCCATACCACCTCGACCGAGACCCCCGGGCTCGAGGCCTACCGTCGAGCTCAAGCGCTGGGCGCGAATGCGAAAAGGAACCACAGATGCACACCGGACCGCCGCCGCCAAACAACCTCGAGAGCCGACCGTACAGAGACCCCCGACCTTCGAGCTCGTGTGGCGGCACAGCGGCGGGGCATACTCCAGTCTTGCTCGTACTCATGAAGGAAAGAGCGCGACAGACGACGACGACGACGCAGGCCTTACGCGAGACCTCGAGCAGAACTCAGTCCGACAGTCCAATAGCGGCAGCAGACAGGACGAGGACGGGGAAGCGTACCCCCGCGGCCGGCGGCATGCCCCATTTCGCTCCCGGCCCGGGGGCGGGAGACGTGAGCGTGGCAAGCCTGTGCAGGAACGAGAAGCTTATCACGTACCGAGCGCCGAACACCAAAAACCGGGCGCGTGGCCTCAAGGATCCAGCCCCGAGTCCTGAGTCGCCTTGACCACTCGCTGGGGCTCCGGCAGTGAGCTTATTCTCGCGCCCGCGCACGCACCAAGTTCCCAAGCATAGAGCGCACTTACACGCTCGGGCTGACCGCATTGAATGCAATGTCGGCATCGCAAATGCGTACGACCGTCTGTCCCCCGTTCCATGCACGAGAAACACGCCATGAGAAGGGGGATGTAAGGGACAGGAAGCGGGAAGCAACATGCCAGAAGGCGGGAGTGAGGATCAGGTGGGCCCCTTTACGGCCTATCTGATCCCCGCGTCCTGCGGCATGTCCAGTTCATCCTTTGGGTGCAAGTAATCCACAAGACATGACATGGCAGCACGTACATTGTTGACACGAGCTCGCTCCTCCAGGAGGCAGTGTGGTGTCTGGTCCGTCACCGTTTGGTCGCGTTTGCCCGTCTGCAGACTGCATGAGGTGGACCTGGTATGACACGGCTTCCGTTCATGAACAAGGGAGGAGGACAGAGCGGCCCCGGGAGTTCGCAGTTGGCGGGAACGCAGGTTGTGCGGCTGACCACCAGTGTCTCCGATAGCCCGACCATCTGCGTTACATCTGGTCTGGCAGCTCTTGACGTGCGTCTGATGATTCCGATCCGATGCGGCTCGAAATTGCCCTCGTGGCACGCCACACGAACACGCACTTGAACATAGATTGGACATTCAGACATTCAGCTTGAACTCGGAGGTCTGACGAGCGTACCACAATCGCTGCAGGGGCAAGCACGACGAGCACGGAACGATCGGAGCGGTGTTATCGGCATTGGTCCACGAAGGGGCTTGCTCGAGAGCATTCCCGCATTCCCTTACTGCATACTGCCACGACGCGGCGCCGCGAACGCATCTGCATGGGCAGAAGAGGCGTTTCTGACAAAAGTTCTTCAGCCTGAAAGCACCACGGACAGCCATCGCTGGCAATCTAACTCACAATCGGCGCCAATCCGTGTGGATTCGGCCGGCGGAGCCCAGCAAGAAGAGAGGCCTCCCTTCCTTCGTGAAGCACCGAATGCACAGCACCAGCACCAGGATCAGCCCCCGGGCCGTTCTTGTATCTTCAAGACGGCTTTGTCGCTTCTGCCGCCGGCCATCTATCACCTTTCACTGTCCTGTCAATCCATGTCGCAAGCACGACGAATGCAATGACGCGGTCGGCAACTCACTTTTGTGCGCACGTATCCCAATCAACTCTCGACCCCGCGAACGCTCCGGATCCGGGCAAGTCCGCCCTCGACCGCCCGAAATCCCTGACATTGTACGGCACCAGCAGTGCTGCACACACTCCCGAACGAATAGAGAAAAGTGACGCCGCCGCCGTATCGCCCCCCCTCCCGCCTCATGGCGCAAGTGCTGTGAGAAGGTTCGAAGTCAGCTCTCGGCCCTTGGTTCTCACAACCCGAGCATCGTACAAACACCGAGACGTTCGACGTGCGACCCTGGTCCGTGGCCCATGGCTCCTGGACTAAGTATGGTCACTGCCGCCGCCGGTCGCTCTTGACGTCGCTTGTGCTGTACCGGACAGCGTGGACGATCGCACGCTCGATCTTATCTCGCCGAGAGAGAGGCTCCTTGACTTTGACGCACGGACAGCGACTGCTTCTGTTCACCGTCGGTCTCTTCTGCTTTCTGGTGGACGCGAGAGAGGCGCCATCTCTGGAGAGCGCGAAGCTGGCTTCCGACGTCAGAGACGTCGTCGGGACGTCACGTATCGAATCGCTCGAAGACGATGCGCACTGATTTCTGAACAGTGTTGATGTCCGACGCCCGAGCAACTGATCTCCCGTCCGCTTTCAGGCCCAGACGGCTGAAGGATGAGACGGGGAGCTTCCTCGCTGCCGCGTGGCCTCGCGGGGTGAGAATATCCCCTTCGCTGCCCACCATCGTGGACGTGCACTACCGCCTTCAGTCCGGTGCCTTCGTCTTCGTGCCTTGTCCAGGTACGTCTTCGTCCCCTATAGAGTCTTCACCCAAGCAATGACGAGATGGCGGTAATTGACCAAATCACCACGAGGCCGTGCGTCATGTACCAACATCGCACAACCTCTCCAACTCGTCAGTCGCAAGTTGGCAGCCGTAACTTCATCCTCTTCCCAATTTCCGCAGGACGTGAATCTGGAAGAGACCGGGCAGAAAACAGAAGCGCAAGGCAGGCACCAGGATCCGCTTCTCCCGCAAGGTCTAGGCAGCGCAGAAGCTGAAAGGAGGCGAGCTGGCGAGAAGAACCGGTGTTAACCATCGGGGATCCGACTCTCCGCCCACGTGTAGGCTGAAACAGGACGGCACGAGAGGCCGCACTTCGCATGTGCATCTCCGACGCAATTCGAACGCAGACACGCCTGTCTACGAGTGCGAATGCGGACGGCTAAAAGGAGTTTCGTAGTTCAGCGGAGATGGCCTTTTTTCCGACCTGGCAAAGCTTTTCGTGCTCTTCTGGTGGAAAGCGCGAAGTGTCTTCACGGGTTCGTATGGGGACGAGGATGATGATAGGTGCTCGATGGACTGTTCCCCGAGCGTCGGCAATTGCGCGAGCGTAAGGGTCTGAGCAACACCATGAGTTTACGGATGAAAGAACAATAGGAGCGCGAGAGTGAAGTGAACGAGTAGCCAACCGTTCTCGCGACCTAACAGCATTGGCTCATGTTTCGGTGGCCACATAGCCGGAAGCATGAATAGTTCGTCCTATTCTCAGCTCCCCCTGCGCACGCGACTCCTTTATTTGAGCAGAAGGCAACGAGAGTTTGGAAGGACCTGCTGGGATCATGAATTCATAAAGAGACGGTAGAAGTCGACCTATGTCCGACGAGAAGCCGAAACTCACTCGGTGTACCACTCATAATCGGGCTGGTGTGGGTTACACATTAACGCCTTCTTGACGACCATACGCTCTTCGCCCACAGGCGAGGATTATGTGTGATGCGCGCGCCCCGCCACAAAGCGTCCCGCTCCACTAGCGCGTTCGATCTTCGGGGATAGCGTATCCGTTCAAGACCCTAGCGACGGAGAGCGGAAAGTGGTCATACCGCCATACCAAGCCACCACTGTCCACCACGCCGCCACAACCGCGCTTTCATTCCCAAGCCACGCGAGGCGCGCGACAGCGGCCCTGGTTCGTCCTCTCCTCTCGCTCGGGACTCGCGCTCCGCCTCCCCTACTGCGCGCCATCCACGCGCGTTAGATCGCTGTGATCGGACAACCTCGGACCGGACGCGGTGGCCTCTGATGTTGGGCCGCTACCGCAGTCAACCTCTGTAGAGCCTAGCAAGTAGGAGGCTAGTGCGAGTCCATCCAATTGAACGTTGAGTCCTTGAGACCTAAACACGACTCTCGCCCGCCATCGCTTGTTGCAAGTGAGCCCTGTAGTCCTCCGAGTAATCCAGTGCCTGCGTGAAACCGCGAGACCGCGTCATCATTACGCTCTACCTCGAGCGTCAAGATGGGCTCAGCGACTAGCGGGAGGGCAGTAATTTCCGTGGCCTTGTTCTCAATCGGGAGACACGCGCTGAATGATGCGGATGCCTACGCGCCGAAGACGCCTCGCAGAATGTTTACCACCGCCTGACAGAATTTCGGAGACCGTGCGCGGATGGGGATATTGTTGAAGGAGGGCGGTGTGGGAGCACGTTGTTTGTGTGAGTGCCGAGGAGGAGCGGGAAGGAGATTCGGATGAGCCGGACGCTATACAATGAGATGTTGCCCTAGTGCGACCGGCGAAAGGAAGAACAGTTCACCAACATCGTCCATGGTGAGAGCATAGCCGCTTGCTCCGCGAAATGTATGTTAGACTATCTCGTGTCGGAGCGTTCGAATAGTTCCTCCTGACTCATGGTGACATTGTGTAGTTTCGGCCAACTATTATGCACATATCAGTACAGCTATTCTGCCGGTCAAAGTTCGGCTGACTCCACATTCCAGAATTGAGCGGTGTTAACCACGCGCTCTGCTAATCGCCGGGGAGGTCAGGCCATGGATATAGCTTCATCGCATTCTACTAGTGTGCGAACGCTCACCAGACTGTACAACCGTGACCAGCTCCCATAGTTGCAGGTCCCCGTAGACGTTCAGGATGATAACATGAGAGGCAATCTCATCGGGATCTTGGCAAGACTGGGCGGTTGGGCAGCAGAAGATGGACTGGCGAGTGTGTGTATCCGTAGACGCGTGCCGCCCGAGCGCAGGCTCCATCATCTCTCCAAATAGTTAAGCATACACTGGGTGATCGCTGCTGGGTAACTGAGCGTCGGCGGCACCGTAAGATATGTCGTGATCGGAGGTCCGCCCGGTGTCCCTGTAAGGATATCGGAAAGAAGATCAGGAGCTACGGAGACGCAGAGCTGGGTACCTGACCGTACTGTCAGCCTCCGCCACATGCTCGGCGTTCAGTATAGCCCACCTTGTGGACGCCGGCCTTGGCCACGGTACGTGAGAGTGGATTCCGGATCGGACAAGCATCCCGGAGGCAAGCCGGGGATGGGAAGGCAAACTGACAAGGGAGACAGCCGCTGTCGTTGGCAATGGGTGTCGACGGGATGCCGCGACGTCGGGCTTGGAGGAGCGAATAGCTGGACTTTGATCTGCCTGGATTCAAACCTACTCGGACGCGTTGAAATCCTGTCCTCTGCAGAAGATGTAATGGAGTGGCTTACCTCCTCGAGCGCAAGAAGTCGCCACCAGGTGAACCAGAGTTGGTACCGAAGCTCTGACATAGTAGGCAATCCATATTGTTCTCAAGTCATCACGACCTTGGTGCCATTTCGCCCCTGCGGCAGACAAAATTACACACGGGATGCCGTAAGTGTGCACGACGACATCAACATCTCATCTGTCATGGCAGGAGTGACGTTGTCAATCATTGCTATTGTAACATCAGAGCTAGACATAACTTACTCATTGCGAGCAATACAGTCTGCGATCTAGGGACGGGAAGATTCATTAGCAGAGATGTGGAGGAGGCTGAGCACTGACGCTGTCAATAAGCTCCTGCAGATGCCGTCGGAGCGCCTCAAGGGCGTCACCCGTCTGAGCCTGAACAGGGATTTTGACCATACATAAGCTGAGGAGACTCAACAAGTGTCCTGGGACACTGTCCACGGAGACGGGCGAAAGTGATCCAAGAGAGTGTCAATCTCGCCACAAGGTATGCGATAATGGTGGAGGTGGGAGAGACTCCCTGGAGAGGAGCATGACTGTACGTGTCACGATGGATCCCGAACAAAGCGGAGAAATTCTTGGTATAAACTGCGCTCGCACAAGTATGCGCAGGATCAGCAGAGATGCAGGTTGCATGGACGTTGGGCGGCACTTACCCAGACGACCGCATTCTCTCCTTCGCAGTCTCTCACCCAGACATCTATGACCTCAAGAATTCATTTATCGATACCCTCCGTGCCTCTTTCAACCGCTCCACGAGACCGTAGTGACTCTGGTGACAGATCCGGCTGGTCGCGCAAGGGTACAATAGAAGCAGGTCGCGCCTCGTCAAAGTGACGACTTCAAGTCGAAGATGGGACAAAGGCGCAATATGCGAGACGCACCTCCATAACATCCACGCCAAATGTCAATCATGTATCTCGGTGTGCCGTTCGCCCTTCGATTCATCAAGCCGAGGTTCGAGGTAGGGCGCATAAGTGAACGGATGGAGACTGGAGAGCGAAGTCATGGATACCGATGATTCGCTCAGTACATGCTGTAGCATTGTGATATCGGGGCCGACTTACCTTGCAACCTATCATCCCGACCTCATAGTCGTGTGGACAGCGGCTACGCGTCAGCTTCGGGTGCGGACACTTTTGGCTCATGCTCCTTGAAGGTCGCGTGTCGCTAGCCACACTGTCGCGAGTGCGGAAGTCTCATGACGGTAAGGCGTTCATGATAGGACAGAGTGGGGATCGTCGCGCGAGATTGCCGTAGAAGCGTATGATACAACAATCGAGTAGCGCGAGCGTGAAGGTCCCGCGCGTTTGAAGTAAAATTCTGAGGCCGAGGAACAGATGAGAGGTTGTGTAAATTGTTGGTGTTCGGAGTGGTGCGGGAAACCTCCAGCGCTTGCAACTTTCTCAGGATGCTCATCATGTTCGTTGATTCTCGTCGTCGCGTATGAGACCTAGCCAACCTGCTTGACTTCAGACAATCGGGGTCTCCAGCTCCGTTTTGCAAGAAGACGGACTGGAGTCAGCTGCTCGTTGACCAGCCTATATGCATTGGTACGCTACATATGATACAACACGCACTACACACGCTCAATCAAGCAGCTAGTATCGTACAGCAACCTTGATACTATGTAACCTCGACGTTGCGGTTCTAGAAATCGTGCGTCAGTTCACTACATCAATTTTATGAACAAAATGCGTAGTCAAACTCACACCTGCCAGCCGTCCAGTCAGATGACATACGTGGTCATACAGTGCCGCATCTCCACTGGTCCTCTTCCAGCCGGTGCACTGCAATACGACACGGAACATCGTCGGACAGCACCATCTGCACGCCCCGTCGGCACACCAAGACTGTGACAGGGTCGAACGTGGAGGTCAGGTCCGCCACGTAACGCTCGACTTCGTGCCAAAAATCCCTGTTGGATGGCATGCTCGCCGCCCAGAAAGGCTCCCATACTACAGTTCGGAGGCATGGCATCTCGTTCACCGCCATGTCACCAATCATGGTGCCGTTTAGAATGTCGACTCCACTGCGACGCGCGCCCCCTCCCTGCTCGTAGGTCAGTATGTTCTCAAACACGCGATCGCGAGACACTCCACTCACACTGCGGTCTTCGTCGCGAACTTCCAGATAGGCCAAGGACATTTGACTCATCTTCGCGCATAGGCGCACGGGACTCTCCATTGGGACGAAGCCAGCAGCGAACCGCCGTGTCAACTTTAAGCGTTCGAGCCGCCTGGAGAACCGTGCCGAAACCAGGTTGCAGACGACATCCTGGTTCATATTCCCGTCCACGATGAGGCTCAGGGCCTCTACGTTCCGCAGAAGCTGTGGTGGGCAGCTCAGGAGAACTGCCGGCACAGTTTCGAGGGACCGCAGGTGGTCCCATGTTGGAAGGCACGCCAACAGATCGAAGAAGGGCAGCGGTGCAAACCGGCCGCTGCGATCCGTCTCCTTCTGTGCGTGGTCGAGGGTTCTTTGCCGTACAACGACGCCAACCATCAAGAGGATATGCTGTACCTTTGACAGCGTCGCGAGGATGCACGCGACTTGGAGCAAGGGGACAGCGAGGCCCGGATCCTCGTTGACGTGCAAGTCGACCTCGAGCTCCCGCACGCACTCCTTTGCAGCGGGATCGCGCTGTAGGCGGCGGAGGTTCCTCACCAAGTCATCGGTGTTGGTTATCGAAACTCGTGTTGGTGGCCGCCTCTGAGCCTACACGAGACGAGGATGAGCAATTGTGGCCAGCTGACCGGTGCGTGCAGTGTAACCAGTCAGCGTACCTCGTATTCCTCCTCTTGCTCACGCCGGTTTTGACAGGGTTTGTGTTCCGTAGCAGCATCGTGCTCCGCACGACGGAAGAGCGTGGACGAGTTGCGCCGATCTCGACGCAACGGCTGTGGCAGAGTGAAACCATGTCTTGTGAAGCATGCATTCCGAAACATACCTGCCGTGGCTGGGGCCGGGAACGAGCCCTCACCGTCCGACCAACAGTGTTCTCCTTGTTCGCTGCGTTTGAACGTCGTTCGGGCATTGTGAAGCAGAGCAGAGCAGAGTGTCCGGAGTGCCCACGGAGCTGCACGAGGGCGGACCTGAGATGGTGGAGGTGGATGGAAGGGCGTAACCAGTATTCCGACCCTAGATATCCTCGGCCCGTGCCGCCGGCTATTGTGTCTCTCATCGCACAAACCCTTTGTGCATGGACGGCTGTGAGTCTCCGAGCTCGCCTTGATGTCCTCATACGACACGGACTGATGCCTTATTTGTGCTCACTATAAGGCCACGCTCGCACTCCGGCGTCCTCGCAAACCGTGAAGACTGATAAGGGATTTATTCCATCGCAACCCCAGTTGGTTATGGCATAGAAGACGAACGGGTGGCACGAGTATTCGTGAGATTCAACTTTCAACTATTAGAGCAAGGTCTGCGCACGGAGTAGAAGATGCTCGAATGATTACGGGGTGTGCATATAGGGTGAGCCACTTGGTTATATGAGTGAGAGTCCGAAGTGAGGCCTCAGTCCACATCAACATTACAGTGACATACTGGAGAGACATGTAGTGCCCATTGAAGCACAACCATCATCGCTAGACGAGGATGCCCTCCCATGACCGACATGTGATAGAGTTTCGGTGCAATGTCACTTTTACACCTGCCAGGAGCATGGGGTGAGGTGCGCCCTCCGTGTGCCTAAATGGTCGGGGAGAAGCGACGGCCTGTGGACATACACCGACGTGCTCATTGTCGCCGTTCTGGTCTCGCAGCTACGCAGCACAAGTCTAGTCATGCCAGAGAAGAAGGGATCGGCAGGTATTGAGACATTCAATGTGATGGTGAGTGATGAGAAATGTCTTCGCGAGAGAGAGACGTAGCGATATGGCACACCAGTTCGTTAATGACAGAAATGGCGGCGTATGCAGGACAGGCGTAGTATTACTCTACATATCCGCCATGGCAGTGGTGTCTTGACCGAAGAGCATCCGCAGAGGTTGGAGCGCGATGACATGCACCAGCATCGTCCACAACCTGACTGCGGAACGGATGACAGGGAGGACTTGCCGCGCCCTCGGCCGACGGTGACTGTCACCCGTGCATCTTTTCTCAGTGCCAAGTAGCCACTCCGTGTATCGGGGCAGCAGCGATGGCGGACGTCCGGCGCCGTAGAATGCCAACTGGGAATATATTGATGTACATCATCGTCCGTAGGACTATTAACTTACATGAGGCGGAGAACATGATGTGAGCACCCTCAGGATACTCTGCCAGATTGTCCGACCCGTGCACTATATGCGTCCCATGAGTAAGGGTCGAAAGTCTTCATGTCTTGTGGGGGTCCGTAGTACCGTCGACATCCTCGATGGATCTGTCGAGTTTCGGCATCATAAGAAAGGGCCGGTGAGCCTCGGTGATCACATCGCAAGGCAAGAAATGGTTTTCCGGGACACGCGGCAGTCTGTGGAGTGCGTTAATTGTGTCTGCTTCCGCGATGCCTTCGGGAATTATCTTGACTATGTAGAGGAAGCTTGACGTGTATTACTATCCTGGTCGCCACACACAGCACACAGTACTGATATGCGACGTGTCAGCATTCAGGTATGTAAACTTGCTTGGCCATCTATCATGCTCAACAAGTAGCTCTCTTGTTTCAGTATTTCAATGGGCTCAAAATGTCTTGCTTTCACCTCTCGGTGATTGACAAGCCAGTCTGGAGAGGTAGAGCAGGAGCTCATGAGATCAACAGCTCAATAGTACTAGAGATAGAGCTCAATGACAGTCGGGAAGTCTCGGAAACGTTCGGATAGGCCGATGCCCTGCTCGTACAATCAGAGGTCACTTGGGATCGGTACTGAACAACTGAGTACTAGAGTTTTGCTCGGACACGGCCTCAGCTTCACAAGGAGGCGATAACCAGGCGATAACTATAGCAACTATGGCAGTAAGCTCTATGAGAGCGATGACAACATATCGAATATCCAATCTGTGCATCCGAAATGTAGCGTACACAGTAAGGATAAGACACATGACCAAATGTACCGCTGGGGCACGTACGCGAGCAACACAGCCAAGCGAGACAATCATGCACGTCGCGATGAGCTTGGAGAGCTAACCGTCTTGCGGACGAATTTGAGCGTCATAAATTCCACGATTCCTCTGGCAGCGTAGAAGATCCACCGGAGAATGGCAGCAACCCGGCGAGCCTGATGCGCCGTTGGACGACAGCGGCAGACACCTGTGCAGCCTCGCTCGTTGCCAATCACCCATTGGACGTACCGACGTACAATCCATGGTACTGGCCGGCGGTTGAAAACTGTCTACAAGAGTCAATAGTATCAGCTACGCTCTAGGAAGAAGAGGAAGCAGAGGATTCGAAGCTTACATGTACAAGACGCTCGAGGGTTTTGCCCATGCACCACACGTCAAAGGCGTAAGGATCGAAGACTTTCATGTTCTCTGGCGGTCCAAGGTGGCATTCTTGGATCTCGATTGGGCCCTGGAGACCCGGTCCCACCTTGAAACGTTGAGCTGAGCCAAAGTCAATGATGTATATTTTGCCCTTCTCAAGCCTGAAAGGCTCGACGGTTGCAGAGGCGGAAATGACCAGGTTCGAGGTATATATATCCTAAAGGGCATATAGCTTCAGAGTCTGCGGTTCATGCAGAAAAGAGCGGATGCTTACCAAATGAGCGTAGCAGTGGTCGTGTAAGAACGCGAGACCCTGGCAGCCCTGGTTAGATGATAGTGGCATTCACGGCAATAGTGATGTTCATACGTACTTCAAAGACCTGATGGAAAGCATCAAAAGCAGTACTGAGGGATCCCTTAAAAAGAAGTGTCATGGGATCGACTGATGGCATAATGAGCATCGACCCCTCAGCTTCATGTATGACGTCGCATGGTAGAGTGTGGTTGGGGGAGACGGGGTCGAGGCGGTGAAGTTCGTCGTATGTGTTAGCTTCCTCATTGCCTAGCGAGACGTACTTGACGACGTAGTTCGGTATAGTGTAACAACTTCGCCACACATGGTACTGTGGTAACGATTAGCATTGCTCGCCACGAACTCGAACGATTGTTCGCACTGTGGTAGAGACTTACGGGTGAAAGAACTTGGAGATCCTGCGGGACAATTTCTCGCGATCGCAGCTCAGGGTGATTCACAACCCATTCTGGCGGCTCTCCAAACACGAGTCCTAAGCTCACGCTCATGTTGGGGCGTGGTTAGGTGACGGAGGTCCGATAAAGGCAGGATGACGGTCCGGGTCAGTGGTAAAAAGCATGGGCGTCAGCTTGCCAGCGTGCGACTTTGCGCTCTCGGCGTCGTGCTGGCTGACCGCTCAGCGAACCTCTTCCCCACGTTCCCTTGTTGGTAGGTCATATGGGACTCCGAAGACGGAGACCAAATGTATGTGATATAAGCCGAGGCTCGTAAATGTAGTGATATAATCTTGCATTGCTGGCGACAACAAATTGATGGCTCCTTCAAAGTAACACGCCTAGCAAGGTGTTTCATAACAGAGTCGGAGCTTGAGTACTGCTGATGAACACTAATCCTCCCGACGACGACGCCGCAGTACATCTCGAACGAACTTCAACGTCACCAAATGCATGAATGTCCTCTGCGCGCGGGCGAGCCACCGAATGACGGCGGCAACTTGACGTGCCCGACGCGCAGACGGCCGGCAGCGACATACAGCGGTGCAACCCCGCTCCTTGCCGATGAGCCAATTGACGTACGAGCGCACTATCCAAGGTACGGGATCGTCACGGTACAGACTCTGGGTATGGGAGACATGAGTGATGCTGAACATCGGCCTATGAGAGCATTCCCGACCCAAGTACTCACATCATAGAAATATTCGAGGCTCTTTCCTGTGCAGTACACGTCCCAGGAGTAGGGATCGAACACTCGCATCTGCTCGGGTGGCCCGTAATGGCACTCCCCAATCTCTATGGGCGGCTGGTGCCCAGGCCCCAAGTCAAGCTTTCTAGACACACCATAGTCAATGATGTAGACTTTGTCGCGCTGTAGCTTGTACGGCTCCGATGTCTCCACTCTCGAAATGAGCAGGTTCGAAAGGAATATGTCCTGTTAAACGCAACACTCAGCCGAGCTAGCATGCGCGCTGCAGTACATGACAATCATACCAGGTGAACGAAGCGGTGCTCATGCAAGAACGCGACTCCCTGAAAGAACTGCAATCAGACGTGGCGTGAAACTGTGGAAATGTGGTGCGCGGGCTTACCTCAAGTACTTGATGGAAGAAGTCAAAAACAGTACACAAATCCCTTGATTGTATCTGATAAGGATTGCTGAGCCACTGCATTATGAGGAAAGGCTGTGGAGCGCAGCGAATGACATCGCAAGGCATGGTATGGTTAGGTGTAGCGGGATCCAAACGATGGAGTTGGTCGTATATGTCAGCCTCGTTGCTGCCCGGTTCAACGATCTTGACAACAGATAGTCTGCCAGGAGACATAAAGTCGCCTTGCCACACACAAAACTGCAAACAAAAGTGAGTGACTCCGATCGGAAGGTCACGTTCGATTTTGGCAACTTCGACCGTGCCAGTAGACATTGGGATATGTTACATGAGCAGCTCACCGGTTTCAGGAGAATCTTAGGTTCGATTTGCCGGGATCTTATCTCGGAATGATCCACGAGCCATTGAGGAGGATTTGTCGGGTCGACTGGG
Organism: Coriolopsis trogii; assembly: GCA_020543525.1. Lineage (NCBI taxonomy): Eukaryota > Fungi > Basidiomycota > Agaricomycetes > Polyporales > Polyporaceae > Coriolopsis > Coriolopsis trogii. Next base: position 813,882 of record JAHYIO010000004.1, read on the forward strand.
AGTGTCATGATGGAAGCCTTGGTGTGACTAGCGTGCTTCGGACGTGGACCCAACACTGGCGCCTCCTGTTGGGCCATATTTGTCCCACAGTGGTGATGGTGAGCAGAGCGCTGCCAAAACCCAACGCGACAGAGTCAAATTGACTGCAAAGGGTGTGATCTATACCGCCTCTAAAATGACGGAGGCTCTACAATCGGACAAAAAAGTCCCAAGTTTAATGAACCTTGGGACTTTTCTTGTCCGCCTCCCCCGACTGTTGTAGCATGCTGATGCCCCCAGCCAGTTTTACTACTATCCCACGTTGTTAAGTGGATTGGTTAATGACTGTCTTGAAGACCCTGAAAATCGCTGCGATGGCATAGGCAACGGACAACGGCGGGGCGGGATGATTCCTAATATGGAATCGTGGGATGATACGGGCGCGTATGACTTCCCGCACGTCGCGATTGCCTTTTAGAGCTCCGCGCCGCCTGGCGTCTCTCCATCTCCCATCATCGTTCCCTCTCTCATACTCGTCCTTCACGCCTTGCGACGCGCGCGCGGGTGCGCCCGATGCTATTACACACTGCGCCTACCGAGTTTTGAGCCTCCGAAATGAGTTGAATGGTCCCGGTACACGTGGGCGGTAGGCAGACAAAAAAGTCCCCGAGGTTAAATAAACCTCAGACTTTTTTGTCCGATTGTATATGGCTCATATGACAGGAATCCAGGCATGCGTTCGTCGGGGCAGGCATCCGTCCACTATTACATATCAGACGCGACCTCGGAGAGGCTTCCGGAGGAATCTGAGCATGGCGACCTGCACCAGCTGCATCGTCCAGAGCCTGACTACGGATCGTATAACAGCAAGTAATTGCCTCGCCCTGCGCGCACTTGGCCGGCAGCGACAGACACCCGTGCATCCCTTCTCGTTGCCAATAAGCCACTCTGTATATCGACGCAGCAGCCAAGGCGGACCTCCGGCGCCGTGAAATGCCAACTGCCAATGTGTGAAGACACAATTGTCTAGAGTGAGGCTCACGCCACAACACGAAATGAGAATGGGATGCACGCACCTTGAGCATGCTCTGTATAGTCCGACCTGCGCAATAGACGTCCCATGAGTATGGGTCGAACGTCTTCATGTTCGGCGGGGGGCCGTAGTGAGCCTCCGGGAGCATCACAGCGCTCTGTTGCCCCGGACCGTTGGAGAAGCATCTCGAAGTACCGAAGTCGATGATGTAGACTTTGCCCTCTTGTAGCTCATACGGCTCGGTCGATGTGGATTGCGATATGAGCATGTTCGTGAGATATATATCCTGAGGTCAAAGTGTGCAGTTCAGCTTCACGTCCCTTCACACCTCAAAAACAAATCCCCTCCTAACCATATGGACTACATGGTGGTCGTGCAGGAACTCCACGCCCTTGACATAGCAGAAAGGGAGTGTTTAGCGTCTTGTAGGAATAATGGACGAGGTCAGCCCACCTCGAGAATTTGGTACATGATATCCAGTAAAGGTAATGTGCGCTTCTCATCGACATCCTCGAGGGACGTGTTGAGGTTCGGCATGATGAGAAAAGGGCGTTCGGCCTGGGTGATCACGTCGCAAGGCAAGACATGGTTAGCCGGGACACGAGGCAGCTTGTGAAGTGCGGTGTATATGTCGGCTTCCGCGCTGCCTTCAGCAACTAGCTTAACAATGTAGATAAAGCCGGTGTACTCCCATCCTGGTCGCCATACACAATACTGTCCCTCGCGTCAGTATTGAATGCAATGAAAGACTGTCGGACGAAAGTGGCTCACTGGTTTCAAGATCTCTTTGGGAACGAACTGCCTTGATTGCACTTCCGAGTGGTTCACAAGCCAGTCTGGAGGGGGTGATATGGAGGACATGACGTGCGCAGCTGGGTGGTGAAGATAATCCGCGGATGTGGAGATGTAGTGGAAGGTGAACTTGAACACTCTCCGGAGCGCCCAGTTATATGTTGCGGCGCTTGCGCTCGCAAGTTGTACTCCGACTCCGCCGCCTCAGCTCGAGGATATAAAGCTACTTTGTTCCCAGCAAACGTAAATTCGCTGTTGAACTCGGAACACGACCTCGCTGTCTCCCCCTCTGGAACACCGTGACCACCTGGTTAGTTCTGCTAGTGCACGCGTCGTAACCATCCGGACCCTCTAACTTGAACGCCTCAATTACAGTCCTCCATCGACGCTCACCTCAAAGCAGAAAAAGCATGGCAACTCCCAACAAAAGTACCAGTTACGAAGAAGACTTTGCGAGGGTTGCGCAGGCAGCTGCGTCGTTGCTCGCAGACGTCCCCTACCTCGACATCGAGTGGTTTACCTTCCGACCCGGTAGCCCCGATCCCGAGAAGCACACCTGTGCCAACAGTCCTGGCGCACCGTTCACGTTAAAAAGGACTCATCACGCCACCGCAACGCAGATACCAACCTTCCTCGGGTACACTCTGGATCTCAAGACCCTTGACCTATTCAGGACAGACACTTCTAGGGCGGTGGTCTGGGTCAACAACCCATCCGACGACCCAAGAGTCAACCGAGATGCGTTCGTCCGAGCCCTCAACGCCTTGCGAGACTCTAGAGGCAGGATGGCCGTAGAAATCACCTTGTGATTGCAGTAAGTTCACGACAGCGTGTTTTCTCGAAGGCTCGACCCGCGTTCCGAACGACGGACGATAGAGCGTCAGTGGATGGCAGGCATCGTTGCTGGTGAGACCCCACTGGTGGAGGTTCTTAATGGTTACGGTCGTGTACGAATGTAGCGTGCGTTTGTATGTACTATGGCTTATGAGATAGTTGCATTTGGATCTCCTCTCATATATCTGGTGATGGAAAAATAACTCACAAAGTCGTGGCCATTGTGAATTTTCGGGCGACAATCGTTGTATGGATGACCGACTCCGACATCTATTTCTCTCCAAATTACGTTATTCACTTCCTAACCGGGAAGAGAAAGTCGATATACGCACTGAGAGCAGAACTGAGGCATTCTTTGGCATTGTAAGCTGGCCCTACGGCTTTGGATGAGCAGTACTACTCGTGGCCTGCATGATTGCGAAGGCAAGACCTTCTTATCTCACCCCATGTCCATCGATGGCCATGCGTCATTTTGAGGGTCACGGATCGCGGCCGTGTCTAGTCACGACACACTGGTATGGTGAACGGTAACAAATCAGGGAGGATATGGTTGACACACACCTTGGAAGTGAGGTCCTCGCCTTCATGGGCCTGTGCGGCTGCAGCGAATCGCGATCAAGTGGGTGGGCGACATCCCGCAGGGAGACGTGCGATGATCAGATAGCGTAAGTATTCCATATGCACTGGTGGCAAGTGAGCCTCATGATCACGGGGAGTAGAAACGGGGGAGGATACGGTGTTGCCTCAGGTTTGTTGCAAAGGTGGTAGTTCAGTAGCCATGCGAGAGGCCTGTTGCCTGATTCGGCACAGTGATACTCGCCGCGCGATTCTGCATCTATTTGCACCCTCGGTATTTGGAGCTTTTTATGTAGTACAACACTCGTGTCTCGTGCTCATAAGCCTGAAGCTTCAGTGCACGCACGTGTTTCACGCCTATGAGAGCACTGTCTAAGGCAACTTCTCCAATAGACGATGTACTATGTGCTCACCATGTCAGTGTTGTAGACTCTGGTAGTGGCTTCTAAAGTTGCGCTCAATGCATTGTGCCAGACTCCTCCGAATGTCCCGTGGACGTCCAATACTGATGCCGACACAAATCGAGACTCCCAGAGCAGGGGGGGCACATTGGGCGCTCATAGCTGGCAAGCGAATCGAAGTAACGTCCTGTGTTCCGCAGCGTGTTAGCCGCCCATACCTGCGCTATAACACCGGGCTACAGGCGGGTAACGTGAGCGTAAACGACGACCATCGGTATGCTAATTACTGCAAGAATGGTGGTGGGAGAGAAGAGACGAGAAAGTGGTGGGTTAGGAACACGGGAAGGAATGGTCGCTCCATCATATCATCGACAAGCTAATCTCTCATCTGACGAGGCCGTAGTATATCACGAGCGAACTTGAATGTCACTAACCGCACGACGCTCCTCTGGGCGTTGATGAACCAACGAATGACAGCGGCCACTTGACGCGCTCGACGCGCCGACGGCCGGCATTGGCAAACAGTCCTGCAACCCCGCTCCTTGCCGATGAGCCAGTTAACGTACCAGCGCGCTATCCAGGGCACGGAATCGTCACAGTACACATACTGGATGTGGAAGAGATGAATGTCAGCCTCCAAGACATGATACAGCCTATGGTGCGTACCCACCTCGTTGTAGTATTCGAGACTCTTCCCCGTGCAGTATACGTCCCAGGAGTAGGGATCAAACACTCGCATATGTTCGGGTGGGCCGTGGTGGCACTCCCCGATCTCTATTGGAGGCTGATGCCCGGGCCCGAAGTTGAGCTTCTTGGACACGCCATAGTCGATGATGTAGACCTTGCCGCGCTGGAGCTTGTACGGCTCGGAGGACTCCACGGTTGATATGAGCAGGTTCGCGATGAACACGTCCTGTTGGAAACATCCAGTAAATATCTATTTCGCGCAAGCTGAGGGCATGGGAGTTGTACCAGATGCACTATATGACGTTCGTGCAAGAACGCGAGACCCTGGACGGACTCTGATGAGCCTGAATAGTGGCGGTGACGTCGATTATGCTTCGAACTCACCTCGAGCACTTGATGGAATAAATCAAAGACGGAGGATAAATCCGTTAATTTCAGATCTTCAGGTTCGCTCAGCGACTGCATGATGAGGAATGGTTGCGGAGCGTCACGGATGACATCGCAGGGCAAAGTGTGGTTGGGCGAGGCAGGATTCAAACGGTGAAGTTCGTCATAAATGTCCGCTTCGTTGCTGTCAAGCGTCAAGATCTTGACAGCGTATGACCCGCGAGGGGACCTAGAGTAGTCAAGCCACACACAAAACTGCGAATGGAATACATCTATGTAGTGAGAACCAGACAGGGACGCCATCGGGATTCGGCGCACCGGCTTGACAACAGCATTGAATTTGATCTGCCGTGCTTGTATCTCTGGGTGATCCACAAGCCATTGCGGAGGATCTGACGGGTAGAAGTTCATCTTTTCAAGAGGTCAAGGATAGAGGATATGGAGTGCAAGTTGTATCACCGGGCGCCAACAGTTCTCACGATCGCAGGCTTTCATTCGTAGAACTCATCTTAGCAAAATGTAGGGCTCCTCTTATCATGACTCACTTACGTGCGCTCTTAATACCCACACGCGATTATGACAGCTCGATGGCAATGAGGAAGAGAGGGAAGCCGTGAGGATTCAGAGAGGATGGGTCACCACTGGTGCGCACACTACTATGTGGGGCCGTTAGCTCACCGGTTTGTGCCAAAATATGCAGGTAAAGTCTCTGTCGGCGAGGGCAAGCGGTCAGCAGCATGCTGCTATGTAGTCTGCTGCAAGAAGTTGGTGGGAGAGAAGAGACGAGAAGGTGGTGGATTAGAAGAGGTTGCGTGATGGGAATGACAGGGTTAGTCAGGGCCTTGGTGAAGCGCATGATTGAATGGCCCAGAATATCCACCGCCAGGATGATCCCATGCTCTCTCGCTCTCCTCCAGGCCATCGTCCAATCACGTCCTCGATTCGAGTGCGGTATATAAGGCTGCACGGAAGACTGGAGTGACTCCTGCCTGCTCCTGCCCATCTTGCGACAGTCCCAGTCTCAGTCCGAGCACTCCGTGGCCCTCCCAGCTCCCTCTGACGTCTCTCTCCTCCGTATTACCTCCGGCCTCCGTCGGTGCCCCGCTCCAAACGCTATATTACCCCCTTTCATCTCGCGATATCTTCCTGCCTCTCACGACCCACGCTAGACACTCTTCATCATGCTAGAAAAGAGCGCATCTAGACTCGCGCAAAAGGGTGAACTATACCCTGACACTCCGACGAGCTCCACCGTAGATCTCTTCGAGGATGGTTCCGTCGACCCAGTATACCAAGCCAAAGCTCATGTCTTGAACGCGGCAATCCAGGAGATCGGCATGGGAAAGTACCAGGTGCGTACGCTTCGCATGCGTTGAATGAAGAAGACCGCCAACAAAGTTTGGGTTTCCAGTGGTGGCTGTTTGCGATTGCCGGCTTCGGATGGTTTGCGTACGTCTGCTTTTCCTTGTGCAAACGCGCCGGATTGCTAACGATCGCGGCTGCTCGCACGACAGCGATAGCGTATGGCCGGTGAGTACAAGTGTCATCTCGTATTTTCTTCGTCTGTCGCATAAATGGAACATATCTCTATCTACACGGTAACTTCGCCTTGCGACTGGATGTGCATCCGCTTGAGCTGCGTTCACGAGACCAGGTGCATATATGCGCTTCTGTTCCATGTCTGCTCATATTGTGTCCATGCTGCGGAGTACTTTGCCTTCCCCTTCATTGGTGAACTCGAGCACCCTCTGTCTGTAACGGCTTGTATGCGCGTGTGCGCGTTCATTCAGTTGCAGCGCTCCGTTTTGTATGGAACTTGCGCAAATATGTGTCTCCGCCTATGACAGCGGTACGAGAGAAGCCACCCATCTGCTCAGGATTGATTGCCTCGCTGCTCGAACGCTCTGTTAACATGCTCACACGTCCCTCTACAGCTACTAGGAGGCCTCATTCTCAGCCCTGCCCAGAATGAGATGGGCTTCAATGGCCCTTTCCTCTCCTTAGCACAGAATATTGGCCTGTTCGTCGGCGCAGTCTTCTGGGGACTCGGCTGTGACATTTGGGGACGAAGGTCTGTCTGTTCACCCGAGTGCTTCTGTGACCCATATTTGAACCGCCTACGCGAACAGATGGTCCTTCAACATCACTCTGTTCCTCGCAGGTGTCTTCGGTCTCGCGGCAGGAGGATCCCCGAACTTCATCACCCTGGCGTCCCTCCTCGCAGTGCTCGGCCTAGGCGTTGGAGGGAACCTCCCCGTCGACTCGGCCGTCTTTCTCGACTTCGTCCCCGGCACGCACCAATACCTGCTCACCATCCTCTCCATCTTCTGGTGTGTCGGCCAGCTCGTCGTAGCCCTCGTACGTGTCCCTTCTTCGCCCTCTCTGGCATGCATCACTAACGAACCGTCCTCCTGACTCTAATATGCGCACAATCCGTATCCCAACAGATCGCCTGGCCGCTCATCTCCAACTTCTCCTGCCCGCAAGGCTCGACGGCCGCGACCTGCTCGCGCGCGGACAACATGGGCTGGCGGTACCTGCTCTTCACGCTGGGCGGGATGACCCTCTTCCTCTGGGCCATCCGCTTCTTCGTCTTCCCGCTCGAGGAGAGCCCGCGGTTCCTCGTCGGGCGCGACCGCGACGAGGAGGCCGTCGCTGTCTTGCAGCGGATCGCAAAGTTCAACGGGCGCGAGTGCAGTTTGACGGTGGACCAGCTGAGGCGCGCTGCGGAAGAGGCGAGGGGCACGCTTAGGGATGGTCGAAACGCAAGAGAGCGGGAGGGAGAAGGAGAGCGGAAGGTGAAGGTGTTGAGCGGGAGCTCGGTATTTACCGTGCAGCATATCAAGGCTCTGTTCAGGACGCCGAAGTTGGCGTGGTCGACGAGTCTGCTCATCGCGCTGTGGGGTAAGCTCTTCCGTGTGGAGGTTGTGGCCTGTCCGAGGATCTCGGATGTCGCTGATGGCGCGTTGCGACAGGCATCATCGGTCTTGCGTCGACTCTGTACAATAACTTCCTGCCATACTTGTGAGTGCCGCTTTGTCTAACAAGTGTATGTTGCCACTAACACCCAAGGCTGCAGACTAGCTAGCCGTGGAGCGCAGTTCGGCGACAGCTCGTACTACATCACCTACCGCAACGTAAGTTCATCTCTTCCCTGCTCTCTTCCCAGCCGTCCACCACATGCTGACACGCCTTTCCCTCTTCACAGCAAGTGATCCTCGCTGTCATTGGCGTCCCCGGCGCGTTCCTCGCCGGGTGGGCCGTCGAGCAGCCGTACATCGGGCGCAAGGGCACCCTCGCGCTCTCCGCGGGCGAGTATTCCGCTACCCTCCTCTTTGGTGTTTACATTATTCAACGACCCCCCGCGCAAGATAGGGCTCACGGGCGTCTTTCTCTTCGCGTCGACCACCGCCAGGAGCTCGAACGCGCTCCTCGGGTGGAACTGCGGGTACACGTTCCACAGTAACGTGAGTGCGCTCGCTGTGACTGTACGCGAAGATGGGACGACGGGACGACGCTGACGGCGGCCCCCGGTGCGCAGATCATGTACGGCGTCCTCTACGCTATCTCGCCCGAGCTCTTCCCCGCCAAGGACCGCGGGACGGGCAACGGCCTGACCGCGACCGCCACGCGCGTCTTCGGGATCATGGTATGTCTCGCCCCCACCCTCCACCCAGCCTCCTCCGTCTGAGGTCACCCTCGCACAGGCTCCGGTCATCGCGCTGTACGCGAACCTGCAGACGGCCGTCCCGGTCTACGTCTCTGGCGGGCTCATCATCGGGAGCGGCGCGCTCGCGCTCTTGCTCCCGTACGAGCCGAGGGGCAAGGCGTCCATCTAGAATCGCCCTAGGTGCTAGGTACGCTGAACTTGCTCGCGGGTTATGAACGTCGCGTCGCAGAGGCGACGTGACGGGATTCTCGCCGTGCTCGCGGCCTCTCGGCTTTGCAAGGCTGCCGAGCGGGCGAGCGTACGAGGTAAGAATGGATCATGGAGACGATCGATGCTTTTCTTTTGTTTGCCGTCTGTTTGGCGGATTCGGTTGGGGTGGTGTTTTCGTTTTCCTCCTTCCTCTCGGAGGAGTCTTTGCTCTCGGAGGAGTCTTTGAACGCGAACATAAAACGAAATGTGTAGCCTTTTGTGCGAGCTCTCTCTGTGCTCATTGACATCTATGATGCTGTTGTAACTGTCTGAATGCTTCAATGCTCAATATGAACGAACCCCTTCACCCACCTGCCTGGTCGTCACCGACGCACGACCATCGATGTCAGGCGACGAAATACGAGGGATGCATTGAGAATGAGATAGGCATGATAAACATGAAACACGGGAACACACATAACGGATGAACGATGCTGGAGCCTGGAGCCTGGTGCTATGCGACGTGCAGAATAAGAGTGAGAAGAAGAAACGAGTCGGTGGCTGATAGCTATGATGCGCTCAGCCCTGAAACGACGGGGGCGCGAACGGGGACGGGGACGAGACAAGACATTGCAAGATGAAAGAGAAAGATGGAGAATCCGGGATCCGGGACGTGAGACGTAGACGTGAACTTCGAGCGAGCGGGGGTCAGGATCATCAGAGTAGGCATGAGAAAGTAGGCAGGAGTGCAAGGGCTCGGGGAGGACTGTGACGGAGGATGGGGAGAGGTGTGTGCATGTGAGTGAATAGGAAACAGCGGGATTAGTAGAGAAGAAGACAAGGGGGGAAAGCGGAGACATGGGCGGGGGAAGTCGAACGCAGAGCACCATGCACTCGTCAGGACCAAGCGAAACTAGTCGGGGCGGGACAGACATAATGTAGGGGCGGAGGCAATAGCATGCAGCAACCGTACGTGTAATAGGCTCAGCCGGAATATATGTACGACGGACTACAATAGACCGAGAACGGCAGCATCGTATCACGTATCACGTATCAAGCAAGCAACACGACCCTCGACCATATTATGCGCACAGAATAAGGTTACGCGGAGATGCTCGACCCAGAAAGGCGCAAAACAGAACACGGACGGCTCACCGCTGGCGGCCGTCCCAACTCGACCGCTTCCGTTTGTTATCGCCCTTGGTGAGCAGGAGGTCCTGGGGCGACACCACGCTCTGACCCCTCTGGTGTGCAGGTACCATGCGCGTGCCAGCCTGTCCCTGCGCGGCCTCGCTCAGCGCACTCTGCCAGCTCGCGAACATCGGGATATGCTGCGCGAGCGACGGCGGGAGCTGCGAGAGTGTCTTGGACTGCATCGCGAAGGACTGCGCGAGGTCGAGGGCCTGCGCCTGCGTCGCCGCGTCGGTCGCCTGGACGTCCATGGCCTGCCCGGGGGACGCCCCGCCGTTCCCGTTCCCGTTGTAGTAGTGCAGGTCGAGGAACGGGAGATCGTAGTTGGCACTGTCGGCGCCGGCAGGGACGCCTGTCCCGCCTTGCGTCTTCCAATGCTCGCTCGCGAGCTGGGTGAGCGAGGAGAAGAGCGCGCTAGCGTCCGTATCCGCCGCGGTGGCGGCGTGCGCCTGCGCCTGCGTCTGCTGATCAGTCGGCGCGTGGAGCGGGAGGTAGTCCATGAGGGACATCGACCGCGTGGACGGCATGAGCGACTTGGGTCGCATCTGCTGGCTCTGCGGCGTAGGCATGCGCGGGTCGTACGCACGATGCTCCGTGGGAGGGACGGATATCGAGCGGTTGTGCGAGGACGAGATGTGCACGCCCGAGTGTTGGTGCTGCACGCGCGCCATGCGGTCGCCTCGGTTCTGTGGAGTGCCCGGCGGGGTGACGTGAATCTCCTGCGTCAGGCCGATGATTTCCTCCAGGGTCTGCGGCGGGAGCGCATACGAGTGCAGTTCAGAGAGGGACAGTCCGGGCTCGGGGCTGGTTGCCTCCTTGGGAACCGCGGTGTCGATGGTCTCCTCCATCGGAACAGAGCAGTCAGGGTCATCGAGCGTGATTGACGTGAGCTCGATCTCGTCGATCCCCGGCAAACCGGGCGTGCGTAGTGCGGAATGCATATTGCCACTTCCAGGTGCCTGCATGCCCGACAGACCCAGTCCTGCGCTTCCAAAGCCAAAGCCTGGCCCATAGTCCGGCTGAGGCTGGTGTGTTCGCGTACCAAAGATGAGATCGCCGGCGTAGTTGGAATGGTGGGTGAACCCTCTGAAGCTGCTAGGGGCAAACATATCGGGGTCGGAGAACGTCGAGTGCGTGTCGCCCGCACCTACTTCGGAAGCAAAATCATGCGCAAAGGACGCGGGGAACAAGTCATATCTGTCGAGCACGCCGTGATTGAGATGTGCAAAGGAGAAAGGTGATGAAGGCGCAGGCGAGAAGCCCCCTATATACGACGAGGAGCTGCTCGACGACGGCTCGAGACGCGGATTGGCGGATAACCAGTCTTGCGGACCCCATGCGGACTTGCCGATCATGGGTCCAGACTCTCCCCGCCGCTGGAAGGGTGAGTTGTTGAAGTAGTCCGTGGAGGATATGTGCGAGGATGTGGGAGACGCAGCATTTGTAGCTGTTGACCAGACGCTGGAATGAACGGGCGTGTCGATGCCAGAGGACCACGTCTGCGACTGCGAGGAGTCGGTCATCTCTGATGATGAGCTGGGGATGAAGTCAGGGATAGGGAGGGTGTCGTTGAGGTCGTCCAACGTCTGCATCTCGACCTCTTTCGAATCCGGGCTCAAGACCATATCTTCATTCTGAGGGGTAGAAGCGACTGCTTCCTTGAGGAATGAGGCGGGACTCTCTTCATCGTCAGAGCTGTCCTCGTCCTCAGAGACATTTGCGCTCTCGGGTACGCTCTTTGTCCCTCCCCTATACAGTCCCTGGTCGGTATTTCGACGCTTCCGCCGCACAGGGCCTGTCGAGCTGCCCAGTGCATCGTCAGTGGCCGCCCTCGTCGGCTGTGTCGGTGGCTCCCGCTTCTTCTTGGTCGTGTTGCGCGGCTTGTAACCAGCGGCCTGGTAGAGGTCGGGGAATGCGTTGCGGAAACGGTCGCGGAGATCTGTGGATCGCCGGTTCTGCGCCTGAAAGATCGGGTCCTTAACGATCGTCGCCCACACGGTGCCGTGCTTGTCGTATCCAGCTTTGAGAGCACGGTCCTCCTCCTCGGTGAACGGCCGTCGCTTCTTGCTCCGCGTCTTCTCGAAGATGGACGTCCCGTCTGGGAGCGCAGAGCGCACCTTGGTCGACAGGTGCGTCTTCGCGTTCGGGTAGTGTTGCCTGTACGCATCGGGGTAGTACGTGCGGAACCTAGCCCAGGGAGTGTATGGTCAGAGCCCGCGCAGCAGCAAGGGACGTCATCAAGACACGCACCGGTCCTTCAGATCGACCGGCGACCGTCCGTCAAACTTGAATTCAGGGTCGTTGAGGATCGACTTCCAGTTTCCGACGCCCCACTACACGAGCAGCGAACGCGGGGGGTGAGCTCTCGCGAACCAGAGGAGGGAGGGAGTGGATATGGGTTAGGAATGGGACTCGAGTACGCACCTTGTTGCAGCCCGCAACGAGCATCTTCGTCTCCTCCATCGTCCACTTCTTCCGTGGCTTCTTCTCCGGCTTGTCTGGGTGCGATTGCAGTGGCTGCAGCCCCTGTGCGTGGCCACTCAGGCCAGCAGCAGCGCCGGGCTCGCCGTCCTCGTTCGCAATCTTGCGCATCTTGCCTCTCTTTTCCGACGCCTCGGGGTCGTCTGCCGCGTCAGCAGAGTGCACACCGAGTCCCGTGTCATCGCGGAAGCTCCAGGCAGGGAATATGCGGGGGGAGGACGGGAGGGCGAGAGAGACGCGCCGCTGCTTCGCTGCCGCCTGCGATGACGGCGATGGCGGAAAGGGCGCGGTGAACGAGAACGTTGACGTATACGGCTGTGATGAAGTTGAGGGAGTATTCGCGGCCATTGGTGGTGTGGTTGTGTCCATGCGAGGTGGTCTGCCAGTGCCAAGGAGTACGGAGAGATATAGCAGTCCACAAAAGGCGAATTATTGGGCTCGCAGCTGGCTCGCAGTGGAGAAAATAGGTGGCCACGGCCGGCTATGATGTCGAAGAGTAGGGAAATGAAAAAGAGGAGGTGCACGTTCGGAGGTCCTGTGATATGTGGTATGTGGAACGTGGTGATGGGCATGCGCACACCGCGAGGTGGTCGTCGCGGACAAGGCCCGGCGTGGTGGCTGCGTACCCTTAGGCGACGGCGAGCTTTGCGCTCGTCCGCGACTTTCCACGCCCCACCTCTCTCGATGCGAGTGCGGGCAAGCTACATTGACAGTCCAGAGTACAATCCTACTATACACACTACGCCATTCAGGTGTTAACCAGAACCTCGGGAGCAATCCGCTCTTCCACTTTGTGCAGTTTCGAGTTCCAGGCGGACAGCCTCTCAGCAAGCTGCCCAATCTGTTCCCTCGACAAAACCCGTGGCTGAACCCATGTAATCTGCGCCTTCTGATCCACCTGGTCCAACGACCCCTTGATCAACTTCAGACTGTGGGAAGAACATTCAGCAATGCAAGCAGCTAACCTGTAAGTGCTCGAACGTGCACACCTCAACGCCTTCATAACCAGATGCTCAACTTCGTCCAATGGCAGACGCGTCTCCTCTGCAATGGTTTGGAATGACATAGTTCTATCGTATGCTCCTCGCTTGAATACCGACTCAATGAGTGCCATGAGACAGATCTTCTGTCGCAAGAATGGGTAGTTGTCTTGCAGAATCGGCTACACAATCACCCCGCCAAGAACTATTGTGAGCGATCTCTCGATACCATGTGGTGGTGACAGGGACACACCTCCTTCGGGAACAGTGGAGAGAGTGCTTCGAACTTGCCGATGTTTCCCTCATTGAACGTGAACAGTAGCTTCTTGATCCATTCGTGTGGAGTGTTATCAAGCGCGTCAAGTATCGGGTGCATAAGCTGTGGTCGGCGACATCGCGAAGAGTGGTGAGCACCGAGCGTCCCAGAATAGTAATAGCGATCGACGGCCTACCAGTTCACCGAAGTTGTAGATTGTATCCCCAAGGAAAGCAGCAATTCCCAGGTCGTGTGCACGGAGCACACGCTCGTCAGGTGTGAGATCTTTGGCAGGGTCTATGCACGCAAGGTACAGGAGCGAGTTCTTGTAATATGGCACATATTCCGCTTTTGACTATAAACGTTACCAGGAACGCGTTAGCGAGCATCCTCGTGAGAGGGGCGAAGGCCAGGTGTTGCTCGGGCTTACCTTGTAGTAGTCCGCAGCGACACCATAGTAGGCTGCATTCACGGACGGGTCAACGCCGGACAGTTCATCGAGCACCTTCCACGCTGCATCGATGTCGTTTTTTGTGCCCTCGTGGTCACCGTATAGGAGTTTCGCATGCGCGAGTGTGGCAAGGAGGAGTACGTGTGCTTCGGGTGACTTCTTGATGTCGACGCGTTCAAGCAAGTCGGTTAGGAACTGGAGGTGTGTCGCAGGATCTTCAACAAGCACATTAGCTTCTGATGAGACCGTTGCAAGAGAACAGATGCTAGTTCGGCTAATGTTGCGCTTCTACAGCGCACTTCTGTGACGGACGCAAGGAGCACAGCTTAAGCTCCTGCATGATGAGTACGGCAATGCCGTAGAGGCTAATGCCTCTCGGTGTATGCCTCTCGGTGTAACACTGACACCGCGGATCCTGGCAGGGGATTCTTCGACTCATTTAGAGGATCTCAGTGGCCACCGGCAGGCATCACCTCCAGTGTGCCTAGACTCGAAGTCCTTGGAGAAGTGCAAACCAGGCTGTCCGCATGCCTTGGGCATGTATTGTGCAAGCGAGGGTGTGGCACAGTACTATAGCAGTACTATGACCGCTCATTACAACCCACTGCGGATTGGTTCTTCAGAAGGAAACCTCTCCTGTTGCTGTGGCTCCCTCCGATGACGCAAACACATGAGGGTGTCACAGCACAGTCAAATTGGTACCAATGTAGGCTTGCTGATTCCGTCGTCTACACCTCCGTACGGTGTGCAACTGAGATGCGAGAATTCGTGACTCACTGTCTATTTCCTTCGACACCTTCACGCCCATCTCCACCACTCTGAGCTGGTTCAACTTCGACTCGAAGTCCCGCACGAACTTGTTGAACACATCGACCCGATATGGTCTTGTCAACGGATAGTCGAAGAACTCAAACAGTTTGTTCGTAAGTTGGTGCCATAGTCTAGCACAAAGCAAGGACGTAAGTTCAAGGTGCGTCAATCGAGAGCGACGTAGATCACGTACTTACGGCTGTAAAGCGTCCGGAACGACTCGAAGAAAGCATGCAGCTCTTGAGGTGTTTCGGAGATGGCAAGTGTCAAGAACTCGTCGATGTCAATCTTAGAGGCTTTGGCCTTGTCCACAGCCATAGGAGTCGCCATGATGAAGAAAAATGTAGTGAAGCAAGAGAGGAGAGTGCAGACAGCGGCTTACGCGTTCGAGGCCAGACGCGCGGACGCGTAGGCGTTATTTGTCTGTGTTTGCCAAGAGCCCTGGATCCTAACATGCACAAACAGCCGCCCTAGCACACTTCCCCAGCGGCTGTTTCTTCTCTCTCCCGATCTCGTCATCTTACTCTCGAAACAGCGTGCCTCTCCGTACATTCTGTCTATTCGTCGAGTGTTATCATAAAGGCATGCGACACGTCAATTGAATGGGGCAGCACCGACAGAGTAGAACTGATATGCAAGAGTGAGTGACCTTAGCCTCGTAAGGGTTTCAGCTGAGGAGCTTCACAAATACTGGAGGGGGCATTGCGAACAAAATATTACGCATTCGCTTACGGATTGGCCTCTACGTTGGTCGGGACCTAGATCCGCCGTGACTTTCAACGCGGATCGTACAGCACCCCGTGAGTCTTTTCGTCTTCATCCTTCCCATGCAGCGTACGTTCACCATACACTCCGCCGACAATACGTTATTGGCGTCATTGTTCCCGGTAGGGATTAACGCCCACACTCGCACCCCTTTCGCGCGTCATAGGTGCCCGCGCCCGATCTCTGCCTTCCGGCCTCTGGAATCGACCGGACTCATTACAAGCAGTTGCTTCCGTGCGTTGACAAGCATGAGAGCTTGAGTCAGTCTCGGAGCGGCCTATCTGTGACCTAACACGCACGCAACATCTCGTGGTCACCACTTGACAACCTCATTGGAGCTTGCCTTCTGCGGGGAGGTCACGT
Organism: Coriolopsis trogii; assembly: GCA_020543525.1. NCBI lineage: Eukaryota > Fungi > Basidiomycota > Agaricomycetes > Polyporales > Polyporaceae > Coriolopsis > Coriolopsis trogii. Next base: position 829,727 of record JAHYIO010000004.1, read on the forward strand.
TCTCCAATGAATGCACCTAATTCGCATTCCTTCTACGGCGCCCTCCCACGGTCCTTCACCTGTATTCGTCGCATGGCCCATGGATGCAATTCACCTCCCAAGAGCTCGAAGTCAACGGAGTGGCAAACTTCGAACACCATCTTCCCGTCGGGTAGAGTGACAGTCCGCCCTGTCGCGTGTGCCTCGCTTTCTCTCCGTACCTCGGCCACAAGATTCTCTCCTCGATCTATGGTTGCTCAGATCCTATTAGTTGCCGATGCTGTGTGGATGCTGTGGTTGAGTGTCAAGATAAGCCGACTGTCACGGAGAAATGGTGGGCGCTCGTTCCGCCGTGCTCGCAGGTGAGGCATTGTCTCGGTACGTTTCACTATCATGCGCCTCAGTTTCCTCTCCGAGTCGCGCTCGGGCCTTATGAAGAGCGCTACCAGTACACGAGTCGCAGGGGCGCCGGGGTCGATATATCTGTTCTGGACGTGGGCCGAACAACATTTTTCGCTGTTACAAACCTCGGACATGTCCGTGCGTAGACATCTACCGTCATCTACGGACACACTGTCCTTTTATATGCGCCTCCGTCTGGCTTGTGGGTCCTTGTCACCGGGCGAACTGTCTCTTTTCTACGTCGGTCCCTCTTTCTTGACGTGATCCTCTCGGGTCTCAGCGCCATTCACTTCTATCCGAGTCAGCCAACCACCTTCATGGCTTTCCTGCTCTCAAAACCTGGAAAAGACTATGGTTCCGTTACGCCAAAGGACGATATGTCCCATAATGACGACTCCAAAGACGAGATCGACTATTCAGAGGGTGGACTTGCTGCTTGGCTCACCGTCTTCGGAGCATTCCTCGCGCTCTTCTGCTCCTTTGGACAGATGAATGCGTTTGGGACCTTCCAGTCGTGGTATACGACGCACCAGCTGCACGACCTCCATCCGTCCACAGTGGCTTGGATAGGGTCTGTGCAACTCTGGGTGTTCTTTTTTTCGGTGAGAATCCCGCCCGTCCAAGCCTCGCGAAAATCGTTCACTTACAGGCATCCGGTACTAGGGGGGTTTCATTGGCCGCATGTTCGACGCATCTGGGCCGCGGCCCATAATGGCGCTTGGAACGATCATTTACGTTGCGAGCATCCTCATGACAAGCATCGCCGGCGCGTACCATGAGTACCTCCTGGCGCAAGGCGTGCTTTCTGGACTCGGCGTGGGCATGCTGTGAGTAGCGCTGCAAGGTCTCGTGCGGGTTCAACCCATTTGCAAGGAGCTGAAGGACTGTTCTATCAGATTTTACCCACCGCTGGCGTCAATATCGACCCACTTCAGCAGATTCCGAGCGACAGCGCTGGGAATCGCCATGGTAGGTTCAGGAATTGGTACGTTCAACAGAATGCTCCTTGATTGAAGCGCGCCTGATTGACCTTGATAGGGGGGACTGTCTATCCTATATTGCTTCAATACTTGTTCGTGAGGATAGGTTTCTCGTGGGGCCTGCGCATCTCCGCAATCATCTGCCTCGTTCTATGCACGATCGCGACAGCAACTGTCTCGAGCCGAATCAACCCGGACAAGGAACGAACGAGCGGTCGATGGTTGAACCTCCACGCCCTCAGCGACCCTCCGTTCGCATTGCTCGTCATCGGAAGTTGTTTCATGTCGCTCGGTACGTCATCATCATCCCATGTCCACTCCAAGACCTCCGTTCCGATCCGACCGCTGCCTTCCTGATTTCTGATCAACCCGCTCTATTCAATTCCCTCAGGTCTCTTCACCCCCTTCTGCTACCTCGTCTCCTACGCCGCCGACCAGGGCATCCCCGCGAGCACCGCCTTCTACATCCTCGCCGTGTTGAACGCGGGCAGCGTGCTTGGGCGGATCGCACCGTCGCACTTCGCCGACACGTTCGGACGTTTCGCGCTCCTCGTTCCCTGCGCGTTCTGCGCTGGACTTTCCACGCTGCTGTTGTGGTCCGCTGCGCACTCGCTCGTACCACTCGTTGCGTACGCGGCGCTGTACGGACTGTTCTCCGGCGCGTTCAACGCGCTCATCGTTCCCTGTATCGCCCAAATATCTGACATCCGAGAAATCGGCATGCGGATTGGGCTGCTGTATAGCATCATTTCTTTCCCGTGAGTATCCAATCCCCTATGGAATCGCCGCTGCATATCATCCTAACTCAAATCTCCTTCTCTTCCGTTTGGTCAGATCGCTCATTGGCAATCCAGCCGCAGGGGCATTGCTGAAGGTCACGCACGGATCCTATACCGGATTGATCATCTTGAGCGGGACAAGCGTGGTGGTTGGTTCCTTCTTCATGCTTCTTTCGAAGCTCAGGATTGACCCGCACGTCTTCGCTCGGGTATGACGGCCTGAGAAGGGCGTGTGAGATGTGTGTGGTGGCTGCCCAGAGTGTATCATGTCGCCCGTAACATATTCATATGTATTCGCACCGGCCTTCCATCGAGCTTAAACATTCTATTGACAGCCATTACGACTCTCTAGACGCAGGCTGAACGAAGAACGACTGGAACAGGACCCCAACGACTGTTGCGCTCACAGTGCGGCCTTCCGGCTGTATTGGGCGTTGCTGTCGATGTGACCACGTCTTCTGAGATTTGCTCTCATGGGTGAGACGGATTTGAGATGCACGTTGACATCTTACGCTGACATGTCTCTCTAATCTGACGCTGCTTTGTTCCATTCAGTCGTCCGGCCCGACGTCTACCGGAAGCAAGTTCTGAGGCAGTACTTACCACGTGAGTAGTACCCTATGTTGTGTCCTTCCAAGACACGCTGTAAGATGCAGGTTACATGGGCAAGGTGGTATTCTGGTATACAGCTTGCTCGGAATTATGCTTCTCGTGTCGACCATCAGACCACCACATTATGCGCATATGGCTCACCATTCGCTTGGTGGTCGAGATCGCCAACGACACTCTGAAAAGATTCTGTTCATTCCGTGCGGCTTCGGAATCTGTAAGCATTTCGTCAATCACGGTGGTATACGCTGATGTTGATTTGCCAGTGGTCGCCTACAAGAATTGTCGAAATATAAATTGACCATGGCGCGGACAGCGTCCGATCACTTCAGGCGGCGCCTGGGACACACAACGAGGCATCTGCGCCCGCTCGAGCCCTGCATCTCAGGACTCGCGGTGGTGGAAATTTACGGCGCAAGCCAATGACACTGGGCCCGGAGTCCGGAGCTGTGAGACTCTGTATAGTCCCCCAAGCCGACCCTGATGGTCGTTGGTCTATGCAGTGACGATAATCGGAGAAATCGGAGTGCAACTTGCGGACATCAAAGTTCATGACACGTGTCGACATCGATATCCTAGACCCATCCGAAGCCCGTCCGCCAGTGTCGGTTGGTCTCCCCCCAGCTATGCGCCTCGTAGATTCCATTTCACCACCTCCTGACTGGCTTGTGAATCATCCAGAAGTGATATCAAGGCAATTTGTACCGGACGATGTATTGAAACCGGTGAGCCACTCTCTCTGATTGCATGAATAGCGCTCGCTGTGCTGATGCGACATCCAGTATTGCGTGTGGCGGGCCAAATGGGAACCGGAGCGTACCAGCGTGACCTATGTGGTCAAAATAATTGGCCAAGGCAGCGCTGAGGGGGACATCTACAACGCTCTTCACATGCTGCCCCGTGTCCCGGCGAACCATGTCTTGCCGTGTGACGTGATCACTCAGGCTGAACGCCCGTTTCTCATTATGCCGAATGTCCATAGATCCCTCTCAAGTGTGTATGAGAAGCGTACATTGCCTCTGTTGGATATGTTGTATCAAATCATTGAGGTGAGTAGGCTTCGTACTCCATTTGTGCAAGACCTGCAAGACATTGATACTCTCCCATGCTATATCTAGGGCCTGGAATTCCTGCACAACCACCGTTACGTTCATATGGTCAGGACCACTGGCAGCCTCTCCTCAACGATAATCGGATGTATACCTGACCTTCACGTCATGACTTCAGGATCTATACCCTACGAACATGCTCATATCGCAAACAACTTGTACTGAACCGTATGAGCTGGAGAGGGACAGAGTCTACATCATCGACTTCGGTACATCAAGGCACTTTCCCGAAGGGCCTGGGCGACAGGGCCCTGTCACACTTCCGGAAGCTCATTACGGCCCCCCACCAGACATGAAGACATTCGACCCTTACTCGTGGGACGTATACTGCGCGGGTCGGACTATACAGAGCATGCTCAAGGTGCGTGCATTCCATTCTCATTTCGTGTTGTGGTGTGAGCCTCACTCTAGACAATTATGTCTTCACACATTGGCAGTTGGCATTTCACGGCGCCGGAGGTCCGCCTTGGCTGCTGCGTCGATATACAGAGTGGCTTATTGGCAACGAGAAGGGATGCACGGGTGTCTGTCGCTGTCGGCCTAGTGCGCGTAGGGCGCGGCAAGTCCTTGCTGTCATGCGTTCGGCAGTTAGGTTGTGGATGATGCTGGTGCAGCTCAAACCCCTGCGGCTGCTTCTCCGTCCGGCCGGGCCGGTAGAGGCATCGCGCGCTTCAACGCGACCCTAGGCCTTCTGGTTGTGTATGGAGCTGGGCCTGATATCGAAGTACAAACAAATGCACAGTAGACGTGTCCGCAACGAGCACGCAAGCAGTGTCTGGCTTGCCATGATGGTCTGTACACAAGGAGAAAAGGATCAGGCGCTAATCCTGGATGTTGCGAGATTTGTACATGTTTGTTCACTACTGCGACGTGCATGACCGGGCCGTTCGCTCGCGAAGATCCACAATGTCATTATTAGGAAATGACCATCAGGCTCGTTATGCTCAGCTCAAGTTCATCCTCCATCCTCCATCCCTCCGTCATACACTTCGATCCCAGCTGAATGAGCGACGCGACATCCCTGAGTGAGCCTCCTGCCTGGCTTCTGAGCCTTGCTGAGCTACATGCACGGGGCATCGTTCCCAATTGTCTACTCAAACCGGCGAGTCTCTCAAAGTCACGAATGGTCATAAATGAGAACTTATAACTTTTCCAAATAGTTCTGCGTGTGGTCTGCCTCTTGTACTCAAGAGAATGAGCTGTACGTCGTCAAGATAATCGAGTCAGGAAGCCCGGAAGCCGACATATACGATCAACTCCAGCAACTCGACCCTACCTCCCCAAATCACACCCTGCCATGCGACGTCTTCCGTTCTGCTGAGCAGCCGGTATTGATTATGCCATACTTGCAGACTTCTTACTACATAGAGGGCAGGGACCTCTATACAGTGTTCGATTTCTTCTACCAAGTACTCGAAGTAAGTGGGAAGCTTGTCCTGAGCCTCTCCAGTCTGTCTAATCTTACTCAATAACAACATACGCAGGGTCTCGCTTTCCTACACGAGCGGTGCTGCGTGCATATGGTACGTGCCGAGCCTCGGTAGCGGGTACACACCTTGACTGACTCCGGCATCATCCAGGACATGTTCCCCACGAACATTCTCATCTCTAAATATGAAGCAATCGGGCCGTACAGACTCGAGAAGGGCAAGGTCTATATCATTGACTTTGGCGAATCTCGACGTCTCCAGCGGGGGCCAGGCCAGCAGAAGCCCATCAGGATCGAGTACGCTCACGTCGAGATCCCCGAGAACATGAAGACGTTCGACCCTTACTCCTGGGACGTGTATTGCACGGGAACGACTTTCGAAGGCATACAACGGGTGAGTCTACTACGTGGTGCATTGTTCTTTCATGAGGAGTTCAGGTCTCTCACATACTCGTGCGCACAGAGAGTATACGGCAACGAGCAGGCCGCGCCATGGATAGTTCATTACTTTGTCGACTGGATCGTCGGCCGCGAAGAGCGCGGCTGCACTGGTGTTTGTCGCTGCCGCCCAACGGCGCGTCGCGCGCGCCAGGTCGCATCAGTCTTGCGATGGGTTGCCTACCCCTGGCGGATATTCAGTTCGATGTTCGTGCAGCATCTGACTAAGGCCCGCATCATTTGAGGTATGAAACTGTTCATGCCGCGCATTGCATGCTGATGGACATCCGCAGTGACTGATGCGTCGACCCACAGGCAGACTGACTGGCTCGGGAGCAGAATCGCAGGCGTCTATGCATCAAGTTTAGCCGGGAGCGAGACAAGTACTCGTTGTCGTCTGCCCACTGCCACTCGACGCTCTCATGCCACTGGAGAGAAGTATGCAAGACGCAATTGATAACGAAAACCTCAGACAAATCAAGAATTACTTCTTCTGTACCAATTACCTTTCGAGCCGATTCGTTGTTTTGCTCAGGCGCTACGTATACCCTTATATGGAGATCCTGAGAACCAACACGTCGACAATCCGCCGTAGTCCCTCGAGCTCGACATTCTCTTGCCTCCTACTTCAGGCACCATCGAGTAAGCAATCCTGTTTTGTTATCTGAAGATTAATAAGCCCATGTCAGTCGTCGTAGCAATGTCAGTATATTCTGAGAACAACGATCACCGTTCGGCCATACAGCAGGCCCTTTCGCAGCCGGACATTCTCCCCTTGATCTTCGAACAAACGCACTCGTTCTCAAACCTCGATCTGCGAAGTTGTGCTCTCGTCGATAGTCGTTTCAGCGAACATGCGCTGAAACTGCTGTGGAGGACCCTCCGAAGCTCTCTTCCGTTGTGGAACCTCTTCGCAGAGCGTAGTTACACCCCGCCGGATGAAACCAAAGGGCTGCTTCGTCAGGAGATTGTGCCCGACCAAGTGAGCGCTCTTGGCTTGCACTTAGATCCCGCTCGCTCATGTATACGTGACAGGCCGCTCGATTCCTTCTGGAGCGCGCTCCTCTCACCAATCGTGCACGCGCGCGTCTCGAGCGTACAGCAGCTGTCGTCGAGGCGCATTTGACTACAGTGCGTAACTTGGTCATCCGTTTTTTGTCGTACCAACGTCTCGTCCTTATTAGGTGATTGCTGCCGAAAGATACAAGGACCTTGCGACCTGGCAGCGTTTCCTAGACTATTGCTCCTATGTCCATCACTTGTCGATGCGCTTCCTTCATCAGGGCTGCGACCTCAAGAACGACATCCTTCTGCGCATGGCGCTGGCAAAGAATGGCAATCGCACCATCTTCCCGCAATTACAACTCCTGGACTGGTCCCCCATGTTCCAATCGATCAACTCCCTTCCTCCTCTCTGCAGCCGGGGCCTACGTGCCGTCTGTCTCAGGTATGATCATTATGACTCGCACGAAGCATTACCCGCCCAGTATTGGCTCGAAAAACTATTGGTCACATCTCCAGACCTGGAGGAGATCAAGGTGTACGTCCATGACTTTGTGGATTTCCTCAACACCCAGTGTCTTTGTCGTCCTGAACTCATCCATGCCATCTCCCTCTTTGGCCATCTCCGAGAAGTCGTTCTCTCGTACTGTATCGGCCCAGCTTCTCTGAGGCAGCTGCTGGCCATTCCCACACTGGAAACGGTCCACGTTGGCTCCGTCACTCCGCGGTACGACTCGAATGTCCTCAACCTTCCTGTCATCTTCGCAAAGCGACTGCGTGAGTTGAGGATTGAGGGTGTATGCTCAGCAGTCACATATACACTCGCTCGCATTCGGACACCAGTTTTGGAATCTTTATACCTGGAGTTCCCGGATCGTGGCGGCCTCTCGATGGACTACAACCCCGCCATTTTCAAGGTGGTCGCAGATATGGTTCCCCACGACCGACCGCTCACGATCAGCATTCACATCTCGGAGAGCATGGACAGTCCGAACAACGATGGGTACCTGGATCTGAGCGACGTTCTCAAACCGCTCTTCGATGTCCGTCACATTGTTTCCTTCCATCTCTCAATGGAAGAGGTGTCATGGTTTATCGAGGGCGCCGATTTCGTGGCCATGGCGAGGGCGTGGCCGGAGCTCGAGCTGCTCAATCTGGAACTATATATGGTCTATTCGTATTTGAGACGGGTACCCTCGGCCGTGCCGGTGCTCAGCTCGTTTTGGCGTCACTGTCCCAACCTGAAGTCCCTCAAGCTGCCCTTACTCGACCCTCATTTCGTGGCTGTCACAGACTTTCCCATGCTCAAGGGTGGGGCCGCATCGACTCATTGCCTGTCCGCTCTGTCCATCGACTTCATCCATAGCGGATACCCTGAAGACGCCCCGATCGAAAGATTTGCCGGCCTCGCGGGTGTAATATGGAAGGCGGACGAGCTGCGCGCGTTGGCACGGTACATCCATCGGCTCTTCCCTCTCCTGGAGCCCACGGTGGTTGGCTTGCATCCCAACACTGCCTACGGAGATTCTATTGCGTGGCACACCGTCTTCCACCATTTGCGCGCCTTGCGTGGACAATGAAGGACGTTGTGTGTATGATTCAACGGGAAGATACATCATGACGACGTCGCGATGTAGGGTTGAACCTTCCACTCTTCCCGTCCTCTTCCTGACCCGGGGGCGCGTTTGCCCAGGTTGGTGATAGCAGTGCTATGGTGTAGGTCCTCTCGCCACTTCCGCTTCGGGATGATAAACAATCAGTCGATTCACTACGCTATGTGCTTACGAGTATCGGGATACAATTTCTTGGTAACACACGCGTCGCAAAGCCTCACAGTCCGGGCCGACATATCTATGTTCGCGTGAGTACCTTTGCCTCGACAAACAAATGTGTTCGACCACGTGGAGTTGGTCGGCGGGAATGACAAGTTCCTAAATCCAAGTCTCGTTACACGCATAGCCTGACGCTCCGATTGTGCCGCGCGTCCCCATGCCTTCATCCTACCACGATTACGACGGACTCGAACCAGAAATTGAGTATTATGTGTAAACAAACACTACGCAAGCTACTAGATACTGAGTGGATGGCTACAGAGCTTTTCGAAGACTATACGACTACAAGGGGAGGAGAGAGCGGCAGATGTCGATGCACTAGGAGGAACGATTGAGTCAGAATACAAGGGAATCAAAGAAAGGAGAGGGGTGAGAATGTCCAGAACGCCATCGGGACAAGGGAAGTTAGACATGCAACTCGGGAACAACGTTTCAAACCCCAGGAACGATCTTCCTCGCCGGAGGGAACACCGCCAACAAGAACCGGATGCTGAACAAGTACGGCCACAGCACGACCGCCTGCACAAAGTCGAACGCCACCGCCCTTACGCCCCGCGTCTGCGCCTTTCTCGCGCCGAGACGCTCCGACGTACTGCTAACGCTCTTGCTGCGCCCGTTGCTGTCCCCATTGACTGTTCGCAGGGAACCCCCAGGGCCATCCTTGTCCGAGACGAAGGTGCCGTCCGAGTCCGAGTCTTCCGCTTCGGGGATCGTCTCCAGACGCGGCACGAGGTGAGGTAGGTGCTTCTCGCGTTCAGGGCTGCGAATGCGAGGTTGGCTCGAACCGTTCAAGTTCCCGTTCCCATTGCTCGGAAGGTGGATGTGGAGCCCCCGCTTCTTCTCGTACGCATACGGGTCCTCGAGGCCGAGGAGGATGATCGCACGCGGTATGTAGAGCAGCTTGTCGACCAGCGCGGCAAGTGACGAGCGGGCCTCTTTGAAGATCGTCTCTCCCTTCGGAAGGCGGATACCGGCCGCTTCGAACGCAGCGACATCTCGCTTCCGCCGCTCTTCGAGGAAGATCATGTTCTGTTCTAATGCGGTGAGGCGCACGCTCTGGGCCGCGCGTGCCGCATCAGCCTTTCGTTCGTTGCGCTTCGCCGCGCGTTCGACGTCCCCGAGGAGATCTGTGAGGTCGTCGCAGACTTCCCGGAGTTGTTCGAGGCGCTTCACGTTCGCCCGGAGGTCGTTGAGCTCCTGCTCGAGGCTCTCGACGCGCTGGAGGGTTGCGTGGAGGGTCCGCTCGGACTGTTCGTAGAGGTGGACAAGCGAGTCTTCGTCGGGGTAGTGTACAGCAGTGTGAAGCTCGGCGGTGCGTTCGTTTAGACGATTGATGAAGTGCGACCACGGGCGGATTCCCGTGGCTAGGACAAAGAGCGTTGTGCTGAACCAGGAGAGGGCGGTGCCTTCACCAAGGGATGAGAGGATGTGCTGAAGGAAGACGGCCCCGATGAATGGAGAGAGGATCGCGAGCATGAGATAGAATATCTCGCTCCGGCGCAACTCGTTTTGCGCGAGCGAGGCAAAGTATGCGAGCTTCTCGTCCTCGGGGGCATTATGAGAGGGAGCTCGATGTCCCGGCTTGCGTGGACGCGCGGCCTGGTAAAGCTGCCAAGGAACTGCGCATATAGTTAGTCATGCGAAACGGAACGCGGGGAGTGGCACTGGGACGTACTCTCGATAATTTGATGTAGGTAGAACACAAGCAAGATTATGAGAAACACATTCTTGATGTGGTCGCCGCCAGTGAGCCAGTTCCCAATAGGCGATACCAACGCGACAACGATGGACAAGTCGAGGTCCGTCCACGACCCGCCGCTCTTCTTTTGCGACGACTCGGACACAGGCGGGCGCGGGACCCGCCTCGCATTTGTATCTGGAGACATTGCCCGACTCTTGCCCTTGACGTCCTGGCGCGGGGGCAGACGATTGTGTATCTCATCGTGTTCGGACTCGCCTTCGCTCTCAGACCTCCCCGACTGCATGTCCTCAGCCTCCTCTTGAGCATGCCTTCCCGTCTCCGCCTCCACTGGGCTCTTCTCTCGTAGTTTCGTCCGGGAAGGCCCAGCTTCCGCAGCAAGATGAGCCATGTCAACGGCAAGAGATGATAGATGAGAGAAAGACAATGAGTGGAGTTTGTATCGTGTGCAGAACGGCCGCGGTGTCGATGCGGCTCAAGAGCGTCAAGTCAAGTACTAAAGGCTCCGGACAGCGGGGAAGCGTGCTGAAGCCGCGAGGTCGAACACGGAGTCTTACGGCGTGTGTTCCTACAGACAGGTGGGCATGCTTGAAGCAAAAGAGAGACAGCGTGGTCGACGTCGCGTTCGATGTTGGTGGTCGTGTGGACGAGTCTGAAGTTGGCTTGTGGCTGCTCGCGGTGACGCACGGTGCGAACGCAGGCGCGTCATCCCCCTTACGGGAGGCGGAGCGCTCATGACTACTGGAACACATCTCCGGCCATCCTTCGAATGCTACAGATATATTTGTATGCTACACGTAGAGGAACACAGAAAGATAGATACAGGAGAAGAGGAGGGAAAGACAGAGACAAAACAAAGCTAGCAATGTGCCAATTGCGGCGCGGAATTCTAGTACTTACATGAGGTACTAGTAGTACCACAAAAGAGCGTTCCTGGTGAATTTCATAAAGGCATGAAGAAGCAGTTACCAGCACAATACCTGCGTGTGCATGGGAGACTTTCGTTGGTCCAATACACTCACCCTCATTCAGACAGCCTCGGTCTCCTTCACCACCGTCATGTAGATCCCACCGGACAGGCCATCCGAGCCCTGCCTTCTCGCCCTCCCGCTCTTCGCCCTCGGAATCGGCAACAGCCCGTCCCGACTCCGCGCCCTCCTCACATGTCTCGGCACAGCGAGCCCAGAGCCCGCCTCCTCAACATCTGCAGTGGACAAGTACTCCTGGAACGGAACGACGTGCGGTTCTTGCTCGTCGTAGATCCCGTACGCGCTCATGCTGATCGTCGACGACGCGAGGCTCGTTGTGATAGACATGATGCTCGGAGGACGCGAATGCACGGGGAGGTCGTCCCCAGCCGCAGCAGGAGGCGGGGATGGGGGGAGTACGTTGATCGGCGTAAACGAGTTCTTCGGAGAAGGCGTGCGCGGTGACGTCGGGACCTCCAGAGGCGGAAGTGGCCAGGGAGCGGAGAGGATCGAGTCAGGGCGGGGAGGACGGGCAGGCGTTTTGTACTTCGTCGGCGGTGGAGGAAACGGAGAAGAAGGAAGCCCTAGCGCCTCCATCTGGGGCTGAGGAGAGGAGAAGAGAGCGGGCGGGAGGGGCGGGAGACCGAGCGCCTCGCGTCCGGTGGGCGACTCGATGTATGTCATCGTCGACTTCACGAACGGGTCTTCCGGATCTGGGGAGTTGCAAGACGAAGACGAGGACTGCGGAACTTCTGGAATAGCCAGACGAGCCAGCTTCGCCAGCTTCATCTTCGCGGGGGCGGATGGGGCCCAGACGTCCTCATAGAGCGATTTCCTGTCCCCAACCAACGTCGGAGAGGACGGCGTGCTGCTCAACATGTGCGGCCGAAGAGCCTTCGAAGATGAGGAAGAGGCCAACGGGTCTTGGACAGGCTGTCCGAGGATCTTGCTACGGAACCAGCGCGAGAGGATCTGGTACCCTCTCGAGCTGTCGTCCGTCGCTCGGCATATCAGCCCGAGCATCGTCATGGCGATGAGGACCAAGGAGCATGCCGGGACAACCCACCACTCCACCTCAGTCCTCACCAGATCGAGGTGCGAGGTGGGAGGGACGACAAAGATTTCCGTCATGTGAGCGTGGACGCCGTTCCACGTATCGACTGACCAGGTCTGCAGCCCGCCTATAGCAGATACCCGAGCGTAAATCGTGTAGATCGTGGTCGAAAGTGAGATGGCAGCGATGAGGAAAGATGTCAGGAGTGGACGGAGAAACGTGAAGATGTTGAGGCGGGGCGAGTCTTGCATATGGCTGAAGAAAACAAGGCCGCCCTCCAGGCGGCTCCGAACGGCGAGAAAGGCATAGACGAAGGTAGTGATACAGAAGATGAGGGGCGGGCTCCATATGAGAATTACTGAGACGGACGATGTATAGATAGAGGCGGAGCACCCGAAGTCCGTCGTGATGTCGAAACGATGGGGCTGAACAATGACGTCTGCGCGAAATGTGAGCATGTACCCTACTTTCACGACCAAGGGAGCAGAGGCACTCACGAAGAACAACGTAAATGAGAGGAATGATTAGACAGAATGTAAGGTCTTGCATGACGGTGTAAGCTTTCTGTACGATCTCCTGGCCAATCGCACATCGTCGTAAGCCACGGGCCAAGGCTAGCGCACATCCGGGCAACGCCAGCTGTGAAGCCAGCAGCACTCTCGTGACTATCGCCGTTACCAGATCAGCGCATACTCCCATATACGCCACCGTACCCGAACTCACCGATGTCGCACCATACGGGCGCGTGAACATCGTCATTCCCAGCCCACAACATGGTATTAACGCCATGGATTAGGCTGCAGACGAAGAGCCACATCGCGAGGGAGATCACTGCAACGTTGCGGGTGTGCAAGAAGACCGGCGAGAGCAGAGCCAGAAGTCCCACGCAGAGGTAAGACACAGCAGCCAGTTCCGTGCGCATACTTGTAGGGAGAAGGGCCTGTCTAGGGATCGCAGCGGTAAATGACTGCTATCGGGAGAGAGGGAGGGCGTCGGGCTCCAGGCGTCGAGCAAGAGCTTGGGTATAGTGATGGGCAGGAGGGACCGCCACGATAGAGTTTCGACGACATTTTCATGGTTTCCGAGGGAGCCGTCTGCGTTTACCGAGGGCGTGTGTCGGGGCGGAGAGAACAAGGATGGACAACCCGAGCATAAAACCGGCGAGCGCCAGTGCTGCCTCGAGCGGGAACAGCCTGGGTTCTAGTGCGTTTCAATGAGAGTTCGAACGCTGGTGGAGGTCGCTTACCTGGACTATCGCAGAGGCGAGCATAAGTTGGATGCCGGATGCGGATCAGTGTTTGGGTGTACCCAGAAAGGCAGTCACTATGGGATGGTCGTATATGGCAAGTCCTGTAGAACAACGTGTCAGCTGAAAACACACGAGTCATCGGTGTATGCAATCCGTTCTCACCTCTTTCGAAGGCAATTGTAGGATTCGGAAAGTTGAATGGAACCGACTACGCCGTTATCGGATCGTGAGAGAAGCTGCAGGACTCGCGAGTCGCGACCAGGGAGTCTCCGCTTGTTGGGCTAGTGACGTATTCGTTTGCTCGAATGCCGAAGCGCACAATATGTTGAGAGCAATTGCCGAAGTGCAGGAATATGCGGTAGATTGTCCTTGAGGCGTTGAGGCGTCACCGCTGCGATGATAGCGCCTGTTGCGCTGGTACCGCACGAGCGTCATAATGCATACTCCTCAATCGCAGTGGCCCCTTCAAAAACAGAAGAGCTCAAGAAGCCCATAGCATGAAGATGTTGCCGGGTTGCTCTTGCGCCTCATCGTTGCAGTAGTCTCAGGTTTTGACGGGCAGGACATGACATGGATTTCAAAAATGTCCCGTGACCCGTGCCACAACGACCAGGCAAAGTTCCAATGCCAAAGTCAGGAGAGATGGCTGATGAATAGAGCCAGTGAGCCAGAGATGGTGATATAAGGGAAACATGTACCTCAATTCTTCGGAGAGTTCAAGACTTGAAGTTGAAGTTGGAGTTAGAAAAACAGTCGAGGTCCAAGCGCTCATAGGGATACAGTCGGACCGGTGACCGGACCGGAAGCCCTAACTTGCGTGCCCAACTTCAAGTACGTATGTACATCTCGATCGGCTAGTCGGGCACGAAGAGCGCAGATCTAGACATACACATGAAATTGCATAGTAAAAAGATACGTGAGGGGGTAACCCAGTCGTCCTACGACACTCGAGACATATTTGAGGAACAGCTAGTACCGCAGCGTGGTCTTGCCAAAACGAACGTCAGGATGCTTCAAGTAAAGGTAAGCCAGCCGAAGATTCCCATGCCACCATTTCCTCAGGCCGACAGTACGTAGAGGTCGCAATCTTCACCGCCGGGGCCACCAGGCGCCATCTGAACTCGGTGGTCAGGGCTCGCCAGGCGGTCTGCGATGCTATGATTGCCTGGGTCCACTCCCAAACAATGCATTCGCCCTGCTCGCACATTCCTGAGGGAGATGTGCCCGCGGGGCACGTAGCTTTGTGGTAGGATTGGCACGGGAGGCAAAGATGGAGAGTGAACTGCTTCATAGTCGGCACAAGACGCATGATCTCGTGCATGACCGTCTGTAGACATGAAATCAGTCTCAATTCACAGCGGCGTAGTGCAGCAGTATGTGCTCACCATGAAGGTAGAAAGCCCGATCCACAGTTCGTTGGTCGTTCTCAAGTAAATGTCCACTTGCCGAAGAGACCATGCTCGGGGCGCATACGCCACATAGCTTGCAAGCTGTGTGAAGAAAGTATTGACCATGATGAATGGATTCTCCGCCTTGTCCAGGCAGATGTCACCACAGGAGATAGTCAACCGATCTGGGAGAGTGTCGCCAAATAGCTCGTGCATCATACGATTCTTCAGCTGTTGCTGCATTTCGCGCAGCGCTCCCGCGTCGGGCCATAGGATGTGCATATGCTTGATATGATAGCACAAGTTGAGAAGCCAGATGGAGAAGAGGTCGCCGGTGACTTCTTCAAGTGACATGCCCGTATGCTCCAGAGAGTGCTGTGCCTCCCGATTGGTGTTACGAATATCATAAACCCATAGAGGATAACCAAGAGATGGATGCAGCAACGTGGGTGCGCGAACGCGAACTGTGAGTGTCGCGAGGGCAGGGAATACCTTGACGATAAACGGCATCAGAGCACCCTGAGTGGCAGGGACGCAAGGATCGAAGTCTTCGATACCGAGACTGAGTTCGCGGACATGAAGAAGCTTGGCCGTCGATGGCGAAGACAAGAGCGTGTGAGAAATACGCTTGAGGTGCAACTCCTTTACTCCTGAACGCGCGCATAGAGCAAGCATTGACTCGAGGTGGGGGCCTTCGGGGATGTTCACATCGTCTCCGAGGTTACACGAGGGAAGCCCAAGCGATCTTGTAAGTTGATGCGAGAGCAGGCTCTTCACGAACGTCATAAGCCCGGATACCACCCCGAATAGCCAGGCGAGTGGTTGTAGGAATGGGAGACCCCAAGTAAGCTGCTCGTAACATGGTGAACCATGGCTTGGAGCGAAAGTGACGAACTTGTCCGTGTCCTCGATGGTGAGGCGGTGAATACGGAGTCCACCAAGTACGCCCCAAATACGCTGAGCAACGTGGACGCTTTCGCGTTGCATGCCAACCGTCACACTATAGCTAGAGTGACGGCGAGTGAAGGAAGACATGCGGTCGAGTCGATCGGTAAATGCCTTGACGGAGGAGGAGTCCTGGAGACGAACTTCGTTGACCGGTTCGTTCGAGCTGGGGTGGTTCATCCTGCGTACTCGCGCCAGTCGCGTGGCAGGAATATGCAATGAGCTACATACGGTGATGCAGTAAGGGTTTTTAGAAAAGGATGATACCAGTGATGGTGCCACAACATACCTGGTACTGCTCTGCACCGAGGGAGGTGAATAAACTAGTAGGATCGTGGCCGCGCTTTTATGGAGTTTTCATCATCTTGTCGCACTGCAAATGTGTGACATCCATTTGAGATGTGTTGGTAGAGTTAGAGCCGGGGGGATCAGCCTCGAGGCCCTGGCGTATGGTGTAGCAGAGGCTGAGTTGGATATCTGGACAAAAGAAGCATACCTCAGGCTGGCATGTGGGTTGATTGTTACCCAGATTGGAATGTGAACGAGGTGGCTGAGTTGAGATAGCAAGATATCGCCCGATGAAGTCTCTGGCAGCGGCTGTAGGTCTGCGTACGCGTCGTCGTTCAAGCTGGATATCCATCGAGGTTCGATTCGGAGGTGGGCACGCGTGTCACGTGATTATGACATCGGGAGTGGGCGCCTCCGGATATCCTCCCAACCCTTCCGTCGCCGACTTCGACATGCCATCCTCCTTGACCTCCCTCTATTATGTCCGTCGCTCTTTTGCCGGGATCCAATTCTCACTTGGCTACTATTCACCGAGCTGTAGTAGGACGGAAAGCGCAGGCCCTTTCCAATGTTGTCTTCGTGTTGAGAGTAGTGTCCTCCCGCCGCAGATGCTGTTGTGGCTTCGTCGGGATTCTTGGTGAGCTTTCCTGTTTCTGATCTAGGCTTCTACACGGACGGGCGGTTTACGGCCAAGACCAGGGTGTAAGTGCATCGAGTTCATGCTGCCTGTGAGGTACTACAACTTCATACACAATCTCATCCGCAATTACCGTTGCGCACTTTCCTTCCTCTATCGTCACTGTAGTGGTCGTGCTTCAACCAACCAAGTACTTTCGGACTAATACTCGAGTTTACAGTACGCAGGGCTACGTTGTGAGGCAAGCAACGGTCCGCAACTCCTCCTCCCAGATCTGATGGCCCGATGTCAAGACAATAACTCGACCGGCGCTTCTGTGCCACTCGCATGATTCACCTGAGACAATAAGCTACGTGGGTACATATACCACTCGACGACTCTGCAGCCACCCCCATTCCCCCTTGATCATCCTCTATGCTGCTCGATGATCTCATCCACCAGCATCCTTTGTTCAACTCTAGCTGCACAGAGGACTCAGACATGTTGATCCCTCTCTCGCCTCTTGGCCTCGATTTGGACACAAGCACGATACAATCAGCGCCGGAACTCGAGACAGCATGCTTTCTTCTCAATCCAACAGGTTGCTTGTACTACTCAGTCTAGTCTCGGCGTCAAGTAAACCGTACAGCATGCGTTCAACCTCATATGGGACTCAGCGACAATGTCTCCGTCCTACTATCCGTTGTCCTCCGACAATGACATCCTCTCAACACTGTATTGGCGTCTGATATCCCCACGACGGCCCGTTGCTCCCCTTGTGAATCCCAAGAAGTCCTTGTCAAGCGAGATCAAAGGGAGTCCCATTTAGGTCGAGTTACAGCCTTCCCTATCGGGACTCTCCTTTGACACTGAATTTAGCATGGACGTGGGAAGTCATCGTCCGACATTCCGCGCAGAAGTCAGTATGTTCCCGCTGACCCACAAATCCATGTGTCAAAATCTCCCAACATCAGCGCTTGCCTCCACTTCCGGCTGGGAGTACAAGCTAGCGTCCCGATTAGGAAAGTCAAGGTGAGCCCCCGATGAAGTGGCATCTCTATCTTACGCCGACCGTCTAACGCAGCCGAGTACAAGGTTGCGCCCGAATTGGGGAGTGGTCGAGCGACGGTGGGGACAGATTAAAGTAGAGCGATGGAGGTGTTTGCAGGGCCAGCAGTCGCTCCTCCGCTGCAGATCGCGAGTTCCCTCCCCCCGCGCCAGCGCATCTCGCCCGCCGCCGCCCCTCGTCGCGTGCCGCCTCCTTGCGCCCTACTGCTTTTGTACCGCTCTGTACACTCAGTAGCCCCACCCGAATATCACTGGTCTTGTAGCGAAATGGCTGTCCCTTGGCTGGTTCAGGTCGACATTATCGCAGCGTTCTCGCTGCTGAGTTCTGTTCTCATCTCCATTCCGCTTTACTGGCACTTGGAAGGTACGTCATCGTGATCGCCTGTTGATCTGCGTATGGATCTTGAGGTTGGGACTGCCATCCAGCATGGAACGTTGGCTGCGTCCTTTACATCTTCTGGATGGGCGGACAATGTCTCCTCAACTTCATCAACATGATGATCTGGAGGGATAACGCAATCAACATTGCCCCGGTTTGGTGCGACATCAGTGAGTACTGTGTTTTTGGCATGATGTCCTACGAAGCTCATCGCTCGCGCAGCGACCCGCTTCACCATCGGGTCTAGCATTGGTGTGACCACTGCGTCGCTCGTCATCAACCGTCGCCTCTACCATATCGCAAACGTCTCTGCGGTTTCACTGTCCCGCTCAGACAAGCGTCGCAACATCATCACCGACCTCGCGATTGGTCTCGGAATCCCCGTCGTCGAGATTTGCCTCTGTATGTCTGCTCTCTCTGCGAGATCTGAGTAACAGCTGACGTCGCGCGCGCAGATTGGTTCTACCAGGGTCACCGGTTTGACATCCTCGAAGGCATTGGCTGCATCGAGGAGTACCCGAACACCTTCCTCGCGTACCTCCTCTACGTCTGCTGGCCGATCCCCATCGGACTCGTCTCCGCGACGTACTGCATTCTCACCCTCCGCGCGTTCTTCAAGCGCCGCAGGCAGTTCAGCGAACTGATGGCCTCGAACTCGAACCTCACCTTCAACCGCTACTTCCGCCTCATGGGACTCGCGGGCATTGAGGTCGCGCTCACCATCCCGCTCACGATCTACAACATCGTCCAGAACATCCGCGTCGCGCCAATCTACGAGTACCGCGGCCTCGCGGACCTCCACTACAAGTTCTCGCGCGTGAACTCGATGGCGGCGATCTCGTGGCGCTCGAGCCCCGAGCTCGTGCAGGTCATGAACTTCCGCGTGTGGGCGCCGATCGCGTGCTCGCTCGTGTTCTTCTGCTTCTTCGGGCTCGCTGAGGAGGCGCGCAAACACTACAAGACTGCATTGTCTTCCGTTGCGAAGCGCGTGGGCATCACTACCATGGAGCGCAGCACCGGCGGCTGGACCTCGTCCACGTACGTCCTTCCTTTGTTGCACTATCCACCAGCAGCTGACCGGAATCTTACAGGAGCGACAAGTCTGGAGGCTTCGGTCGTGTTACCATCCCGACCTTTGTGCAGCGCCACACGCGCCGCGACTCCCTGGACAGTTTCTCCGACAGGCTCTCCACGAACATCTCCATCAACGACATCGACGAGAAGGAGAAGGCGCCGTACTCCCCGAGTGACAGCACGGCGGGCTCGAGCACGTTCTTGTCCTCGCCTGTATCGCCTATTGAGGGCGAGAAGGGCGCGGCCGACGCGCAACCGCTTCCCTCGCCTGTCATCTCCGCCGTACCACGCATCGACTTCCCGCAGCCGCCTCGGCGCGTACACAATCCTTCGTCGCCGACGCGACAGGATGCGGACGTCCCGTCGTCTGTGCGCCCGAACTCGATAGACATGGTCTGAGCACAAGGCTTGACATGCTTGTCTCGATGCTCCGACACACACGGATATCATCTCCCGCCTCTCCGTTAACCGCAACCTATCGCGAAAACCTCATTACCTCCCCACACTTTATCGCTTCGCCTCCATGTTGTGTTACCTACAAGCCTCTCTCCTCACTCGCCTCGTCTGTGTTCGCGCGTCCGTTCCCGTTCGGATTCTGGTGTTCCTGTTAGCAGGTCGTGATCCCGGCCCTTCTCTACCCCACTGTATTGTTAGCAACTGCATACCCCACACCCTCAGCCTCTCGATAGGTCGTCGTCCTCGGCCCTTGTCCACTCACACGTTACTTACTACTGCACGCTCCTTCGGCCGCACGTTACTGTGCGGTTAATGATATTCCTATGTATTCCATCTTTGTAGAGTTTTGTGTGTCGGTTGAGGGCAAGGAATAGAACCACTTGTGTCACTCCATTGTACCGTGCCAGGGAGCTCTCGAGAAATTTGGCCACCTGGTTCCCGTTCCTACTCCATTGCGAACTGTTGAAAAGCCCCACGTAGCCGATGTGGCATGGCATGGCATGTCGGCACGATGATGCCACAATGCGCTTTTCGCACTCTTCATTTTGAACACCTTCCATCTCCGCCTGCAGGCAACTCATCGTCCGAACTGACCCTATACGCATCCAAGCATTGTCTCGACTCAGATTTGCTCAAACGTTTATTCAGTGCCAAATATCGACTGTAGTGACTATTTCGTCACTCCGAAGGTTATCCAGCCTGGCGTGTACCGTGACTCCCTATAGAAACACTATCTATCCGCCCTTCAATACCTGTCAAGGCTCGAGCACTGACATTTCTGGCAGGAACGAGCTGCCGGTGTTGGCTATGTGATAATCGTGGACCGATCAAAAGCGGCAGAATGCAGTGGGTTCCAATACTGGGACGTGAGAAGATCTGAGGGTCAGTCCAACGATCGTGTGCTGCTACTATACAGGGGGGTTTCAAGACTCAGTCGAGAGAGAGAAACGGTAGGAGTGTCGCGTGAAGGGGTCTGTGGAACAGTCGTCGCTATTCGTCAGCGACATGAGCCGCGAGGAAGCGGTTGGCAATGATCTATGCTCACAATTGAGCGCTACGCAGGCCTGCACGTCCCCATCCGGACTCAATAAGAGATAACGCCATGGGGAGGACGTTGACCATCTGCATTGTAGCTCTCCGGGAGGTCAACCAGAGCCTTGACAATGTCCTTCAATGGACCCTGCCATCGCCGCGCCGGGAAACGCACGGTCAGGTGCTGCTCGAGCTTGGGAAATACGCGAGTCAGCAGTCCTGCCAACGCCAGGGGTTCTTCAACCTCCGGCACCTCGTCCGATAGCCACAGACAAGCAGCCAACAGGAGCCTCGTCAAGTGGTGCCCACCTGAGACGAGTGAGGGCGGGATCGGAATGTCGACCAGGGAGAAGTCGATGGCAGAGAGTATGAGCTCCGTGAGCTCGGGACAGCGCTCTGCGAGATGGAGGATGCCGAGCAGCGTCGGGCACGTAAGGGGGGAAGATCTGGAGCGGTTGGGTGGGGAGAAGCATAACAAGGTCAGGGGCTGGAGCTTGGGCATAGCTTTGGCGACCGCGCGCAGATCGTCATCCGTCACCGGTAGCCAGACGCCGTCGTCGCTAGCGGAGGTGAAGAATTGGAGAGAGGTGAGCTGGGAGAGGGACAGACAGGGCTTGAAGACGGTGGTAAAAGTGGCAGTCGCTGTGGTTGCGACACTGTCACCTATCTCGGCCAATCGTTCGCCCGGAGACGCGGAGCATGAGACGTTCACGCGCAAGGTCGAGAGAGACTGGGAGAAATGAGGAGATGAGATAGCTTGGAAGAGGGCGGATAGCTCGGAGTGTTCCAATGAATGGGAAACAGTATCGATGAAGGCAACCCAACATAGGGAGGGTGATATCAGCGAGGCGGCGAGTCCGCTGAAGTCGGAGCATTTACCGCTGCACCTAAGCGTACGAAGCGTCTGAGCTTGTAAAGGACGTGCATACGGCGCGCGCCCGTCGAACCCTCCCACCCAAATGTCGAGTCGCTCAAGCTCGAGAGCGTTCAACAGCTTCTCCAAGGAGGATGGGGATAAGCAAATCCTGTCATAGTCGAGAAGAGACCAGAAGCTTTGATGATTGCTGGGGTCAAGGGAGACGCCACGCAACTTGCGATACGGTGAGAGGACATCGGCGATAGTTTCATATATGACTGCACCGGATAATTCCAAATCCAGTTGTATGAGATGGGGTGCATGGGAGGGAGGAGGAAGAATCGATGTGAAGTACGCAAGAGCGTCTTCGACGTGATGTCGGTGCACAGAGCAGGATTGCAGAGTCAGCTGTAACAGCGGAGGTGATATCAGGCGAAGTGTCGTTGAGTCGCCTAATTCGTCGTTATGAAACCACGAGAGACGTTGGAGGCCAGGCATGAACGTTTTGCCACCGTTGTACTCGACGAGGACCCGTATGACCACGTATTGGGTGGTGTTTGTGCTCCATTCCCTGCATGCCATGCTTAGAGAGCGTATCCTTTGAGCACAACGGAGGAACTGTGTCCAGCATTGGTGATCTTCGTGACGCTTTGCTTGGAGGATCTACGAATGAAGCTTCAGTGACACTGGCGCATCACTACGGTCCCGAGCGAGACTCTCACGCTATCCATGTACTCGCCCACGTTAGGCGTCTTCAGTAATACAATTTCCGGTGGAGATAATACAGGCGGAGTGCCTTCTGGTAACAGTAGGTTCCACAAGGGATACGGAGAGCCGATACGCCGCCATAGAACACTGGCAGCCGGTTCATAAAATAGTTGAGACACCAACGTCGCATTTCGGCACGTCTGACGGTTCTGCTTATCGCCATGCCAGTCCATCGTCCAAACCAGACTGTCGAAGATTGTGGCGAGGATGTCTGGTAAACGTAACGCCCGATGACAGCTTGTGTTAGCCATGGCAATTCCTACGAGATCGTGTTGAGGTGTTGGTGGTGGTGGTGGTGGTGGTGGTAATACTAATGATGGTGTCAAGTCGATCGACGGTTCGGGAGGCCACAGTCCACTAGATGGGATCAAATTAGATAAGGCTCGATTAGATTCAGTCACCAACTGAGTCAGTGACTGACTGTCGCCTTCCCGAGCAACTTGTCCACCTTACCTCGACCTCCTCAGACGTCTGCCTCGTCCGCACTATTATACGCCATCACCTCTTTTCCCCGTAGACAATGACCAGCGCGTTCTACCTTCTTCGTCCTTTGGCCGAGATGCCACCAATGCGCAACAAGTTACAAGACGTCGGAGCTGGCCGACCAGACGACAAGGAGTCTGTCATCTCAACGCAGGACCAGGGCTGAAGCGTAGGTCGCCGATTGCTTGCACTGAGAGAATGCTGGCTTGCTGTGTGTTGCGAGAGAACATTCAATAGGTGAGTCTCATCTCTGCCAGTACTTATATGCGCAGTGCCTACTGAGTGGCGGACGAGTCGGATGACATGCAGTCTATACTTGTGTCTCCTCGTAGCATCTCTTTGGTCTCGTACCCCGATGTACGAGACCATCATCTCTTCTGTTTTTGCGAATGGCACTCAGTTTCATGACATATGTATGTGGAGATGTACATACTCCTCCTATTGAGCGTACGCTCTGCTAGATATCCTCAATCAGAAATCGCACAGCCTCTGTCAAATGTCCAGAACAACCACAAAGGTGCGTCATCCTCCGAATCCAGGTTACATGCGCGGTCTCAGTAGAGAAGATGTCAGCCTCTGCGCGGCTGAGCAGTCAGCCTCCAATGCCATATACTTCTCGCCGTGACTTCCTGACTGACCTTCCTTGTTGCCTTCATACGCTCTCCAGCTGCTATCGAATCGCTCAACGTCGCCTCAACTCTTCAACGTGCTATCAACTCGCTATGATCTTCAACATCCTTGCCATCCTCCACAACCTGCCCATGGCCCCGAACATATCTCGCCATGTCGACTTGAGACTGCTCACACTCAGAGTCCCGCTCCTCATGGTTGCCTCTCTCGCCCTCGGTATCTCGATCTCGACTCTCCTCCGGTTCCTCTGCAAGTCCTTCGGTATACCCTTCAAGTCCTTCGTCTCTGCTGTCTACGTCCTCCTCGTTGCCTTTCTCGTCCCGGCTTTGTCTTTCGTATCCTCGCACACCCACGGCACGTCCTTATCGGACCTGTACTCGGCCTACATCACGCCAGGTTTTTGTATCCTCACCCTCACCCTCCTGGTATGGGGTATGGTGTGTGCAGCCAACAGGGCCGAGGTCCGTCTTGTAGGTGTGCCGCTCCGCCATCATAGTAGGCGAGCACTTGCCATCGCCAACCTGCGTCCTTCTTCCTGTGTTGTCACTGCCCACCGCCGTCAGCCTCACAAGCATCACGCGATCGCTCATGCCGCGCGTATGGTTGCTATCATCCGGGACTTCGAGGGTCGTCTGAACGCGACTGAGGACGGGTCGCGCGATCTCGCGCGACGCCTTGAAGAGGCCGTTCGACTCAACGCGAACCTGTCTGCGACGGCCGACGACCTTCGTTCCGACGCGACTGGAATGGCTGACAAGATCAAAGCGCTCAACGCCGCTCTGGCTCTGGCGCGCTTGTCGGGTACGGAGATGGACGGAGAACTGGAGGCGAAGCGTGGAACCATCGAGGAGAGGGACAGGACGATCGCTTCCCTCAACGATACCATCGCGGAGTTGCGCCAGGTCCTCGCGCTCATAGAGGCTTCTGCTGAGCAAACGGCCGCTCTTCTTGTTCGGGAAAAGGAGGCTCTGGTGAGTTGCAAGGCGGCACTGGATGCCGCACGTTCTTCGGAACATGAGCACAAGGTATGCTTCTCTCCTCCATCCGTTCTCCGATACTGCTCCTCTAACGACTGCAACAGAAGATAGTTGAAGAGGCGTCGGCGGCGAAGACTGCTCTCGAGGCGGATCTCGCTACTGCGCGCTACAAAGCTGAGGATGATGCTGCACATATTATCGATCTGAACAACCAACTCAACCTCGCATGTGAAGACTTATACGAGAAGAACACGGAACTATCGGCAAAAGACGCCCTGATCGCCTCGAGGGACGCATACGTACTTGAGCTTAAGGCTGCACAAGACGCCTTGCAGTTTTCGGTCGATGCGAAGGAGACGATGCTCGCGAAGAAGGAAGACACTATCCGAGACCTAGAAGGCGCCTTGGAAGCACACCGATTGAACGAAAATGTGTGTCCTGTTCCTTCTCTTCTGGCACAGCTTGCTCAATCGCCTTACCAGACGCAGGCACGCGCCATCGCCGAGGAGGCGCTTGGGCGCGAGCTGCTAGAAAGGAATAATATTATCACGTCCAAAGACAAAACCATACACGATTTGCAAGCTACAATAAACTCTCTGCCCTCGACTGGCAAGGTGCGTCCTTTCATTCTCTATCCCTGTGAGGTTGTTGACTTTGGGGGCAGGCAACGAACAAGGCCGAGCACGAAGCGCTCGAACGCGAGGTGCTGGATAGCAAGCTCGAGGTCCATCGGCTGAAGTTCGCACACCGGAAGGAGCTGGATGATGCCGAAAGAGTCAGCGACGAGTACAAGGTACGCTGACTATAATGCCACGTATCCGCACATGCTAACAAGACGCTTAGGTCGCCGTCAAGCGACTCGAGGCGACGGTCTCGCGCCAGACGGGCGAGCTCACTCAGAAGGCACGCATGATCGAAGCTCGCGAGGACCAGATCGCGGAGCTCTTGCCACATGGGAAGGAGAACGAGCGCCTCAAGACCGTCGTCGCTCAATACGAGGATCTGTTGCAACACGCGGCGAAGAACTTCCTGATGTGCAAAGAGGACAGCTCGGAGCTGGCCGCGAAGAACAAGGAGTACGCTCAGAAGTCCGAGCAGCAGGCGCAAGAGCTCGAGCAGCGTGACGCGCGCATTCGCGAGCTCGAAGCACGACTCCAGGCCCAGTCAACCACGGGCGCCGTCGAGAACAGCGAAGTTGCACGTGTGCTGAAGCAGAACGACTGGCTCAGGAACACGGTGGATCAGTACGAGGAGGTGGTCGAGCATGCTGCGAGGAACTTCCGGATGTGCAAGGAAGACAACGCCGAGCTGACTGCTAGGAACGAGATGCAGGCCAAAGAGCTCGAGTCATGTGTCTCGCGCATTTGCGAGCTCGAAGTTGCGCTTCGAGCTTGTTCGAGCCCTGTACACGCCACCACTGCCACGCCTCCCGCCGACCAGCCCTCAACATCAGTGTCAGGCGTCCCATCCATCCCACAGCTTCGCGCTCTTCCTCGTACGACCGGCCTTGGTACTGCGTCTGTTGCCCCAGCGCCGGTTTCTCGCGTCTCCGGCATCGTCAAGACGTCTCCTTCGGTACGCGTGCGCCCGTCGTCCATCCCTTCGCCTGGCGCGCCGAAGCCTACCTCCCGCATTGCACGAGGAAAGGAGAACGCCGTGCCCAAGACCGCCGTTGCCAGGTCCGCCACAGCAGCGGTCAAGACGACGTCTTCAAGAATCGCTCGTCCGACGACATCACGCCGCCCATTGTCCTCTTCACTAGCCGTGAACAGAGTCTAGTCCAGACGAAGCACAGCAGAACGATCATCGATTGTTTTCTTTCTCCTTTTCTCTCCTCATATCGATTATCCCCCCCCCTCCCCCCTCCTCTCCCCCCATGGCCTCAACATAGCAAATACTTTCATCTCACCCCCTCGCGGGCCTATAATGTACCGCGAATCACCTATAGCACCTATTCCGTATCCGCGAATCCTCAGTACTACACATAAACTTACAAACCTACGTACGGGTAATAATATCCGGGCTTCTACTCTCCCGTTCTCTCGTTACATGCCAGCTTACGACGAAAATACTATTATTTTCTATTCTTATCTGGTCTCTCCGGAAACTCACCAAATATAAGACTGATAAGGTAGATAGATATAAATAGCTCGCCGCTTGATTCTGTACATCTGCCTCTCGTCTGCGGGATTTCATGTGGGGCGGTTTTGTGCCTCCCTCTGCACATGGAGAGGTGATTCCTCATGTGCCGTCCGCGTTGCTGGGAAACTAACTAGTCTGAGCCAGTCAGAACCGATCATGACCAGCTAGGACCGGAAAATGGCCACGACCGATCCTGACCGCCCAACACGGTCTGGTTAAGCTCTAAGCGTCGGTTCGGTCATGGGAAACCCAATCGGTCCAGCCAGTGTTCGAGCCCATAAGAATTCTAGAAGTCCTCCGAGTTCGTCGACTCGGACGTTAGCCTTGTTGTAGGGTCCCGTTCTGCTCGAGTTTTGTTGACCTCCGGAGCACCTCGAATGCCCAAAGGCTACATCACTCTATAAGCACTCGGCCTCCCCAGCCCGCGCCTGACTCGATCTGCAGAGCCGAGTGCGTATCAACATTCGAATTTGTCTCCCTGTGGCATGCACTGCTCTGAATGGCCACATGGCCTGGGTTTGTCCTTTAGTTTTCGTTCCGAGCGCGTTGCGGTCATGCATGCCCCTCGGCGAGATGTCGTTGTTGATGTCGGCACACGCGCGACTGTGTTGACACATCACCGTCATCACAGCTGTGCAGTAAGTAAGGGCTCCAGAGATTTGTGAGGACCTAACCACCTGCACGCCCTTTCCCGCAGCACAGCACGGAACAGTATAAGACCCTGACGTCTGCGTTCCCTCCCTCCCTCGGAATCCGGCTTTTCACCTTCCACACCTTTGCCTGATTACCGCACATTCGCCCTCTCATTCCATCACGATGATCGCACTCACTGTGCTCACGACTCTTGCCCTCACTGTCTCTTCTGTCCTCGCTCTTCCTTCCTTCCCTCGCCAGGCGGGCGACACGAAGTGTTCGGACCTGGGCAGCGCAGGCTTCGACACCGGAGGTCCCTACACCCTCCTCGCAGTCAAGAAGTCGGACCCGAAGGACCCTGGCGTTCCGCTCGTCCTCGGCCCACCCATCGGCGGGCCGCCGTTCGAGGACCCAGGTGCGCTGGGTATGCTGGTACGTTCGTCTCTCTAGTACCGTTCGCTACAACTCGCTAAGCTGTAACCTGCAGACAGCAGACAGTTTCCCGGACCACGGTTACTCGGAGTTTTCCCTCTCCAAGGGCTTCCTCTCTTCGAACAACGGGACCAGCACTGCGTATGGCAAGTTCGTCTACTACGCCGGTCCTGTGGGCTTCGACACCGAACAAGTCTACAGCTGGGACATCTTCTGCGGCTTGGTACGTCTTCTCATCCTCCGGCCCCGTGCGCGCTCTTTCACGCCACGTCCTGTGGCGCGAACATGCCGGACTGTCATGCTTGATCGCGCAGTGCATCGTGGAGAAACTGACCCGCTCGTTTCATCCCGCAGGCCGGCACGTCAGCAGCTGCGAGCCCACCGGGCCCGGCCCTCACGGTCTACAACAGCCCGGACGACTTCTCGCTCTGCCAGTCGACGAGCGCCGAGTTTGACGGGCCGCTGAACGCGCTCATCCTCCGCCCGGAGAACGACACCGCCGTGCCACTCTACGACTTTGACACCTGCTATGGGGTCACCATATACCTCGTCAGTGCATGAGGGGTGTGATGGGGTCTGTCGTCCTTTGCTGCTCGATGGGCATTGGAGAATTACGAACTTGGACTGCGTTGATTAGGAACGTTCCTGCTCATTTGGACTTTACTACGAACCTTCCTACTTAGGACTACTGACTTGCCATGTTAATGGAATCATTGGATACTGTCAGTGGGAGGACAACTGAGTGACTGGGAGTGTCTGAGAGTACCGTTTGAGTACTAGTAGTAGCGTGGTCGACGTCGAGACGTGTGTCGATGACGTCAGTAGCCTTCGGACCGAGCCTCTCCGAGGCCACTGCAAAGTCTGCAACTTCGAGCGCTATCAACTCCCGCCATCGCTGCCCTTCCGAGTCCCTGCCACTTCCGGATGCTTCGCTCGACAATGTCTTGACTCTGCCGTGTCAGCTATTGCAGAAATTATAGCCAGGGCGCAGGCGGCGACAAACCAGTCATCCTAGGGGCGCTAGACTTGGCATAGTCGCGCACCGAGTGTCGTGCTACTTATACGCGCGCATGGTGAGTCCGTAACTTCTGTCGTCTGCCAGTGTGATAACATGTCAGATGCAGTAGGTTCGAGCTATTCTGGGCCTGTCCGGGAGATGTGGACCTACATGTGCACACATATCCAGTGTCGTTCATCCTTGTGGTGCTATGGCAAATCAACATACGAGGCTTCACATGGACATGCTGGTTCCTTCCCCCAACGATTCCGACAGCGATTCCGTATTGGCCCAAGCAGATCACCAGTCTTCCAACGCTAATCCTGAGAGGCCCGCTCTGCCGTGGATCCTGACTGTGCCTGGCCTGTCCATGCGAGATGCTGTGCGCTTCCGCTGCGCTTCCTGGTTCGGTGCTTCTACATCGTCATGTCAGGCCCATCCCTGGCCCGCACCACCTCTGGAAGAGCGAGCGGCGAGTTCCCGGTGCGTTTTGAATGTTAATCGCGTTCTCCCGATGACCGATCCGGCGGAGAGTTCACTTTCATTACGCACCTGTCCGTGCCGCTCTGGAGCACTGGGGTGGACTCGGCATAACCTACACTGGACTCACCCCGTTCGTTTTGTCTAGCCCAGCGAGAGAATGTGTATAAGAACGACAAGAGGATGTCTTGTCCCTCATCCTACGGGATTCCTCTCAACAATTATTCCTTCCCCTTACTCGTAACCTACTCGCATATATCCTTGAGCTAGTCGCTATGGGTTTTCTCTCGATCATCACGACCCTGGCGTTCTCCGTCTCCACGTCTGGGTTCCCCCTCCTTCTTCGTCAAGCACCGACGACTTGCTCCAATCTGGGAGGCGGCTTATTTGACAGTGGAGGTCCCTACACCCTGCTTGCCGTGGCTACGTCCAATCCCAATGGCACAGGGATTCCCCTTGTCCTCAGCCCTCCGATTGGCGGTCCGCCCTATGAGGATCCGGGCGCGCTCAGCGTGGTGGTACGTCATTTCTGACCACTCTTGCGGACACGACAAGCGCTGACAATGGTTGCAGACGGCAGACACGTTCACTGACTACGGTTACTCCACATTCTCGCTCGAGAAGGGCTTCCTGTCCTCGAACAACGGCACGAACACCGCCTTCGGCACCGCTGCCTACTACGCTGGACCCGTCAACTTCAACACGGAAGACGTTTCCAGCTTCGACAGCTTTTGCGCTCAGGTATGCACCTTGCTGCGCCCTCCTCTGCACTATTGTCGCATTGGGGAACTGATGTTGCTCTCTGGTCCTATATCTTGTATAACAGGTCGGCACGTCTCCGGCGGGCCACAATCCACCGCATCCGCTGTTGACGATCTACAACAGCGTGAACGACTTCTCGCTGTGCAAGTCGACCAGCGCCGGGTTCGATGGGCCGCTGAACGCGCTCATCCTCCGGCCGAGCAACGATACCTCGGTTCCCGGGCTGTACGACTTTGACTCGTGCTACGGCGTGGACGTCTACCTTGTCGACGCTTAAGGTCAGGAGAGAAGTACTCTTTGGATCAGGGTAGCCAAACAACGATATCCAGCCAGTTGAGGCTGGACGTTGTGGAAGGATGGATGATCATCATGATGATTTGTGGACGATCGGATGGACCATGTACATGCCGTCTTGGACTTGGATTACGTTAAGCCATTAACTAGAGTAGCACCGTAGTAGCGATGATGTGAACGATTGGGATGGAATTCCTGGCTTCCAACGAGATGGCACAGCTGGTGCATATGCGCCTTCCCCCTTAGGCCGCTACCGACACGCGGCGCCTCTGGACCCGGCGTCAGGCGCTACCGATGATTCGCCCGTGGGAGCCGACCTTCACCTCAACTCTCAACTATCTCCACCGGACACATCATCCCCAGCGTCGTCTCAAGCTGTGATGGCAAGCTCTGCATCTCGAGCGAACTTCAACACGACGACTGCGATTGCGGATCGACGCCAGGGCCACACATCTCAGGTCGACTCGCGCGCGCGCGTAAGGCATAAGATGAGGGCATAACGAAGACACCAGTATGCAGAGCGCTGTCCCCTCTGATCAGCCGAATCGCTCCAGGTGCCCACGGTAACTATCCGAGACGTCTTGCGGTATTTTCTGGGAGCTCATGTTTCGTGGCTTTCAGGTGAGTGGATCGAGTGGAAGACTACCTCGACATCCGGAGCTTCTCCGGCCGTACTGAGCGCAGAACTCGACACAGCCCTGCGAAGCGTGCCTATTGGCCGCGTGAAGTACAGATGCTGTACATCATGGCATGGATGCATCATCATATCAGCAATTGCAGTCGTCCTTCGAATCTGCCGTAGCCTGAACCTGAGACGATCTGGTGGAGCAGGGTTACTATGAGAGTGGAGTTGGAGGCCAGAGAATCTCGTTGGAGTTAGGACGAATCACCGCTAACGCCTGACGCTGGGCCCGAATGGCACGGAAGCGCTGCGCTCCGGTAGCGGCCTGAGGTGGAAGGCAGACTCTCAGGTGATTCGTGCGCGTGAAGATCTGTTGGCATCCTCAATGACCGGAGCACAGAAGCCGTCCAACTCACCGGGCCTCCGATACTTGCCTGCAGTGCACAAGCTCCGTTTTTACTCAAGGCACTAGGCCTACATTGTCACTGCCGCTCCGGGAGCCGACGCCTCAGCAGTTTGTATCATATTGTTGGACCGCAGACCACGAGGGCGAGCCGCGGTACGCCAGATGGAATGTGATGTGAGTGCTTGGACGACTGTTTATCCTAATTCATGCTGATCGTCTCGCACATAGACAAGCCGTATATCTCAGCTGCGCAGGTGCCCGTCCCTGGTCGTCGAAGGTATCTATGGAGGCTATGTCGCTGTTGATCACCCTTGAACCGCGAAGGGCTACGTATGACAGATTCGATGCTCGGAATGCGCAAGCCCGTGAAGAACTCGATGATAGCATTTTGTAGCTTCAAAAGTCTGGCTGCCGATGAGGCGAGTTCCGGAGTTCTACAGATGACCGAGTGAGCCGAGATGGGGGCGAACCACTACGTGCCATGGACATAGCCTGGCAGCAGGATCCACACCCAACCGTCTTCGCAAGAGATGCTGCCATTCGTGCTCCGACATCTTCAGAGTCGTACCTGTTGGTCACACAGGAAGTATAATAGGGTAGGGAGTCTCGGAAGGAGCTATCATTCAGCACCTCTCTCGATCTCGACCTCTCCAGCCGAACATGTCTGCAGACGACACACTTATATCTGATGTAGCGACAGTGTGAGGTTGACTCGTGTAGCCTTGCTGTCCTCCTCTTCGTGTCTAATCTCCTATCTTGTGCGGCAGGTACGCGGGGGATTGCGTCACATTTGCGACGACGAGTACGTATGCTCTCGTCGACTCAATGACTCATGGTCTGACTGTTGTGTCGTGCTAGCCATCCTCATGTACGACACGCTACTCACCTGCGACGAGGGGGTCAACCTACTTCAACGAAGGAGAATCAGCGTGCTGAGCGTGCTGTTTGTGGCGAACAGGCTGATCCCGCTGGCAAGCTACGTTTCTCAGCTCGTTTTGCAAAACCCTGTTGATGACAAAGTAAGTACTCTCATTTGATGCAATGCTCTCCCGATAAGACGTTCATTGACGATCTTGCAGGCGTAAGCTATAATTCCGCACCTCTGTATCAAACAGAATGATTTTATACAAGAGTCCAGGTGCACGTTTTTCATATATCTCGAGAACATATCTGCAGTTCTTCTCCCTATAATATCGGCTGGTACGTCTGTTATCGTATTACTACTACCATGTCTATGCACTGAGAGTGTTTTCACACCAGTCTTCTTGAGCTTTCGCACGTATGCACTCTCAGGGAGGCTTTGGATAGTCGCTATCCTCGTCTTTGCACTGGGCATTTTCTCGGGAGCTCCCGTTTACGTAAGGCTTTCCTTGGAAAACGCTTACACACACCTCTTTGACGTCTGCACAGTACCTCCTCCAGAACATGCACATTGAAAATTACCCTGCACCGGGAAGCTGCATACAAGTGCTGGATTTATACAAAATGAACCTGACGCTCTACAACAATCGGTGTGTGGTGCCCTTCGTGCTTATATCTATCTGACTTACACAAGCTTCGGTATCCAGTGAGTCGTCTTCGCTACAAGGGTATTCCAGATCTTCACTATGCTTTCACTTCATAGTGTTGAGTAGCTCTTTCGCGACCTACGTAGTAGCGGAATGTCTCGCTGCGATCCTGGTTGGGTACAAGACGCATAGGTCATTGTCCACCTGGTACAGCAGCGTTACGCACACAAGAAACATTGTCAGCGTCCTCATTAGAAATGGTAGGCCATTGCTCATGTGTGTTGCATAGACACTAACGCACGCGTTGCAGGAATGCTATGCTTTGTGTCAGTCACGACGGCTTTGTTTTGATTGATGGTACTGAACCAGTACACAGTATACCATTGTCGATAACGGTGATCTCGTTCGCGTTGCAACGGCAGGTATGTGATCTTCATCTGGTATACGCTGGGTACTTGAGATTGAATTAAACTTGTGCCAGAGCTCTGGAAACGAATTTCTACTTAGGGCAGGGCAAAATCTCGACTACATGAGAGATCCGTATGTCGGACAATTCATGCCTTCAGCTTGAAGTACCCGCTGACCTTCCCCCATACTAGTTTCACATGCGTCCTGGTATCCCGTTTTCTCCTCGATCTCGGGAACTTGGACACCTCCCGTGACATGACTGCCGACGATGATTCTATCCCGCTTACTACCAGGATCTCGGCCGGCGCGGGACCATCCACAGCATCTGTCGTTCCTCCCGCCGAAACCGCGTCGGCAGACTCGGAAACACAGGGACGAGCGAGTGCAGGCGCCCCTGCGAGTCGTTCTGACGCACCCAGTATGTCTTGCACGCATCGCTGAATCTTACGAAAGAAGCCGCTCACGGACTCACGACGTCGTAGGCAATGGACTACTTCTGCTCGTGCAGATGGCGTGACAAGCGTTGCTGGTCCGGTCACTGGTAACGACCTTGATCCGAGGGCGCGAACTCCTGAATATCGACTCTTCCGGGGGCATACCTGTTCAAGAACGATGCCGAATATACCCTACACTTTGAAGTGGCCAAGGTTCTGGGGAGAACAGGGACTCTGGATCATGTCTTGAAGGTTTATCAGGAGCGGCAACGGGGTGGTAGT
This sequence comes from Coriolopsis trogii, assembly GCA_020543525.1. Taxonomy (NCBI): domain Eukaryota; kingdom Fungi; phylum Basidiomycota; class Agaricomycetes; order Polyporales; family Polyporaceae; genus Coriolopsis; species Coriolopsis trogii. Next base: position 863,616 of record JAHYIO010000004.1, read on the forward strand.
ATGTTTAGGTTGACATCTGCCTCGATTCTGGACGCGCGAATGAAGGAATTGTCCTCTCCCTTTCTGACGATGCTGACTTGGCCTGACAATGCGTTGGAACTCTGAACTTTGCCGCAACAGACTGGACTTGCATCTTGCCATGCCTTCTGACGGACTCTCCCCGCTACCGATCATGGTCCACGACCAACATGATGCCGGCTCGATGGCAAGGACGACGAGCATAACCAGCCAGTAACGCTCACATCCTCCACCCGGAGAACGACACTGCGGTGCCGCTCTACGACTTTGAGACCTGCTATGGTGTCACCATCTACCTCGTCAGTGCATGAGGGGTATGATCGGGTTTGTCGTCCTTTGCTGCTCGATGTTGGACTGCATTGATAAGGAACGTCCCTGCTCATTTGGACTTCACTACGAACCTTCCTACTTAGGACGACTTACTTCCCGTGTTGATGGATTCGTCGAATACCATCCATGGGAGGACAACTGAGTGACTGGAGTCCCACAAAATCATCTGCTAGGCCATTGTTTGACGGCGCGACCGTCATCGCCAAGAGGGAGGCAAGTCGCGGCCGGTGCGAGTTGATAGCTTGTCGAGCACGTTTTTCGTGAGTGTCTAGAGAGTGCAGCTGGAGTAGGGGGCTTTAGCGGTAGCTCTGTACTACTTCAAGATCACAACAAACCACGCTGAAGTCGACATATGTCGATGACGTCAGTAGCCTTCGGACCGAGCCTCTCTGAGGCCACTGCAAAGTCTGCAAGCGCTACTGTATCAACTCCCGCCATCGCTGCCCCTTCCCTGCTTCCGGATGCTTCCCTCGATAATGTCTTGAGTCGGCCGTATCAGCTATTGCAAACATCATAGCCAGGGCGCAGGCGGCGACAAACCAGTCATAAAAGGGCGCTTGACACTGGCATGGTCGCGCACCGAGTGTCGTGCTACATGGTGAGTTCGTTAACTCCTGTCCTCTGTGATAACATGTCAGATGTAGTAGGTTCGAGCTATTTGGGCCTGTTCAGAAGATGTGGACCTACATGTGCACACAGACCCAGTGTCGTTCATCCTTGTGGATATTGGTGCTATGGAAAACCAACATACGAGGCTTCACATGGACACGCTGGTGCCTTCCCCCAACTATTCCGACAGCGATTCCGTATCAGCCGAAGCAGATCACCAGTCTTCCTAAGCTCATCCTGAGAGGCCCGCTCTGCCGTGGATCCTGACTGTGCCTGGCCTGCCCATTCGAAATGCTGTGTGCTTCCGCTGCACTTCCTGGTTCGGTGCTTCTACATTGTCATGTCAGGCCCATGCCTGGCCCGCACCACCTCTGGACGAGCAAGCGGTGAGTTCCCGGTGCATTTGGAATGTTAGTCGCGCTCTCATGATGGCCGGACCCGGCGGAGAGTTCACTTTCATTACGCACCTGTCCTTGCCGCTCTGGAGCACTGGGGTGGACTCGGCATAACCTACACTGGACTCACCCCGTTCGTTTTGTCTAGCCCAGCAAGAGAATGTGTATAAGAACGGCAAGAGGATGTATTGTCCCTCATCCTACGGGATTTCTCTCAAGAAATATTCCTTCCCCTTACTCGTAACCTACTCGCATATATCCTTGAGCTAGTCGCTATGGGTTTTCTCTCGATCATCACGACCCTGGCGTTCTCCGTCTCCACGTCTGGGTTCCCCCCCCTTCTTCGTCAAGCACCGACGACTTGCTCCAATCTGGGAGGCGGCTTATTTGACAGCGGAGGTCCCTACACCCTGCTTGCCGTGGAGAAGTCCAACCCCAATGGCGCAGGTATTCCTCTTGTCCTCAGTCCTCCCATTGGCGGTCCGCCCTTTGAGGATCCGGGCGCGCTCAGTGTGGTGGTACGTCATTTCTGACAATTCGACACCCTAAGCGCTGACAATGGTTGTAGACGGCAGACACGCTACGGTTACTCCACATTCTCGCTCGAGAAGGGCTTCCTGTCCTCGAACAACGGCACGAACACCGCCTTCGGCACCGCTGCCTACTACGCTGGACCCGTCAACTTCAACACGGAAGACGTTTCCAGCTTCGACAGCTTTTGCGCTCAGGTATGCACCTTGCTGCGCCCTCCTCTGCACTATTGTCGCATTGGGGAACTGATGTTGCTCTCTGGTCCTATATCTTGTATAACAGGTCGGCACGTCTCCGGCGGGCCACAATCCACCGCATCCGCTGTTGACGATCTACAACAGCGTGAACGACTTCTCGCTGTGCAAGTCGACCAGCGCCGAGTTCGATGGACCGCTGAACGCGCTCATCCTCCGGCCGAGCAACGATACCTCGGTTCCGGGGCTGTACGACTTTGACTCGTGCTACGGCGTGGACGTCTACCTCGTCGACGCTTGAAGTATGGAGAGAAGCACTTTTTGGATGGTGGTAGCCAAACAACGATATTCAGTCAGTTGAGGCTGGACGTTGTGTGAGGATGGATGATCATTATCATGATTTGTGGACGATCGGATGGACCATGTACTGCCGTCTTGGACTTGGGTTACGGATCATCACGTCAAGCCATATGCATGTTTTGCTGCTGGAGTAGCACCGTAGTAGCGATGATGTGGAAGATTAGGATCTGGCTTCCTGATATGCCTACAATGATGCAGGCGGGCTTGTCCATGTCCATGACCTGGCATACGTATCTTTACAACCAGGGGGTCTACAGCTTCGCAAAAAGCTCGTCCGTGTTGCGGAGAAGTACAGAACACGCCCTCTGGGGTTTCTACAAGGTTACGAGTGAATGTCGAGCCACGGACGATTTTTCTTGTTCTCTCGATTTTCACGCGCCAAAAGTGCGCGCGCGTCGTGCGGAGTCGCGCGGTCACGAATTTCGGCAACAGCTGTAAGGCCGATAGGCGCCGCTACCGGCAGCTTACGAGCCAGAGCTATGCGCGAGCCTATTACCCATGAAGACTTCTTGACCTCTAACAGAGGTCTCCTCCGCCAGGTTCCGGCGTTGTCTCAGGCTGCTACAGCAAACTCTGCATTTTGAGTCGCGGGCTCAAGGCATGAGGACATCACGAAGATTCAAAACACCAGCATGCGGAGAGCTGTCACCTCTGATCAGTCGAATCGCTCGAGACGCTCACGGTAATCATCCGAGATGTCTCTCAGTGCTCTCCGGGAGTTAGGTGAGTGGATTGAATGCGATGCTACCTCGATATCCGGAGCTCTTCCGGTCGCACTAAGCACCGAAGTCGTCACAGAGCCCTGCCGGGCGTGCATTTTGGCAGCGTTGTCAAGAAGTACCCATGATAAACATCTTCACATAGATCTATCATCTTTGCACCCTCGATACTCGCCCGCGGTACACAATGCGGTCTGTGCTTGAAACACCCACAGAACTTGAAGCCTGCACTGTGCATCCGGGAGCCGACGCCTCAATTGTTTCCGACATAGTATCGGACTGTAGACCATGAGGGCGAGCTATGGCAGTATGCCACATGAAATGTGCAACGATGGTGTGAGTGCTCGGACGACCCTTTATCCTACTTCATGCTGATCGCCCCGCACAGGTATATCTCAGCTGCCACCTGTGACGTCCATGTGTGGCAAGGTGGTCGAAGGTACGCATCTATAGAGGCTATGCCACTACGTATGGCACTTTCGCAACTCGTGATGCGAGAATCAGTCAAGACCTCGATGGAAGCATCTTGTAGCTTGACGAGGCTGCCGATGAGGTGAGTTCCGGTACTCTACAGATGATCGAGTGAGCCCAGATCATGGTGGCGAGCCTGTGAGCCAAGGACAACCAACTGTTATCCGCATCTTCGGAGTCGCGCCCATTGACCACACCATCATATACCGTGTAATCTACCATCTAATGCCCTCAAGGGGAGTCTTATAGGATAGGGACCTCCGGAAGCAACCTTCCTCCAGCACCATCTCGACTTGTCTAGCCAACTATGTCTGAAGACAACGCACCCCTATCTGAATTCGAGGTAACGTCAATGTAACGATTGTTCGTGCACATTGTCCGCTTGGTATCTGATCTCTATTCTTTGGTAGCTACGCGGGGAGTTGCCTCACATTTGCTATGGCCGGTACGTACTATGCATTCAATGACACCGTGATCAGGGCTGAAGGTCTGACTCTGCGCCATCGTAGCATTGGTCATATACGACGCGTTACTCACATGTGCCGAGGGAATAAACTTGCTGCAACGAAGGAGAGCTAGCGTGCTCAGCATGCTATTTGTGGCGTACAGGCTGCTCCCGCTGTCAAGCTACGTTGCTCAGCTGATTTTGGTATTCCATGTTGATGACACAGTAAGTACCATATTTCTGCGGACCTACAACCGTTTACTCTTCATGGGGTGTTAGTTGACCATGGTTTAGGTGTGAGCAACGATTCTGCATCTCTTGATCGCATAGGATGATCACACAGGATGGCCCAGGTGCACGTCTCTCTCGTATGTCGAGAACATAGTTGCACTGTTTCTCCCCATACTGTCATCGTGTAAGTCCGTTCTAGCATCATCATGCTCATCGCTATGTATTTAGAATGCCTTCATACCAGTTTTCTTGAGTTTCCGCACGTATGCCCTGTCAGGAAGGAGTGCGATAACCGGCGTTCTGGTCTTTGCGCTGAGCATATTTGCGGGGGCCCCCACTTTTGTGAGAGGCTCGTTTGAGAAAGTCTCTATGCACCTGTCTGACGTCCACGAAGTACAACTTCCAAGATGTTCGAGCGGAGAATTTCCCATCACCGGGCAATTGCACACAAACGACGGTGCCACGGAACCCAACTCTCTTCTACATTTGGTATGTGCTACTCTACTGGCTGAGGCCTTAGACTTACACTAGCTTCGCTATCCAGTGAGTGATTAGACGTTACACTGAGGGTATGCTGGTTGGTCATTACAACGTCAATTCGCAGTGCTATACAGCTCTTTCGCGACCTTCATAGCAGCAGAGTGTTTCGCTATAATCCTAACGTGGTATAAGACTCGTCAGTCATTGTCTACTTGGACAATCAGCGCCGAGTGTCGTAGAAGCATTGCCAACATCCTCATGGAAGACGGTAAGCCATTGCTCAGGTACGTTACATGATACTGACACACGGCGGTGCAGGGATGATATGCTTTATGTCAGTCACGATGCGTTCCATCATGCTGACGCGGCACTGAGTTGTGTTGCAGCATACCATTGTTGATCAGCGTGGTCGCATTTGCGTTGCAACTGCAGGTATGTGAGCTGGGGACGGCGGGCACTAAAGGCTGACCTAAGACCGTGTCCATGGCAGGACTCACATTCCATCTCCATGGCCGGGCACTATTTGGCATACACCAGGGATCCGTACGTGCGATGTTCGTTTCTGGCGGCAAACGCTTCACGTTTCTCCATATCAGTATCACAACGGTCATTATATCGCGTTTTCTCCTCAACCTCGGGAGGTTGGGAGTAGCCAGGGATATGACTGCCGACTCCGACTCTATTCCCCTCACTACCAGGATTTCCGCCGGCATGGGACCATCCGACGTTCCGCTCACCCTCGGATCCTCGCAGGCAAACTCGGAAACGCAGCCACAGGCCCGCGAAGCCACCCCTATCCCGCCAAGTCATCGTCATACCGTACCCAATATGGCTCCTATGCTTCACTAAATGCTGCACGATCCGCTCACAAAGGATGTCGTAGGCGAAGGACTGCTTCTGCTTGTGCAAATGGCGTAGCTAGCACAGCCTTTATATCCCTCATCCGACTTGGACTCAGGTCGCAAAATCTTGGATATCGACTCTATACAGGCATCACTGCGCCAGGAGTATGCCTCATATAACCTTTACAATTGGCTCTCGGAAGAATACATAAGACACCGTGTTTTTGTTTCCCTGGGAGGGCAGCGGGACGCCCTTATGCCTAGGCCAACGTTTGGCGTACAACGGTCTGCACGCGTGACTGAAGAGGCTGTCCTCGCCAGTTTCGACGATGCTGACTTGGCCTGACAATCCGTTGAACTTCTGAAGCTTGCTGCTGCAGACCGTGGACTTGCATCTCACCATGCCTTCCGATGGAATCTCCCCGCCACCGATCATAGTCGACGACCAACGCGTGCCAGATGGGCATTGAGCATGAATGGTGACGAGCAAAATCAAGCAATAACGCGGACGTACCATCTCACTCAACCACGTTTCTCACTTGGTATCCCCCATGTGAAGCCTATGGGATTCTGAAGACTCGTGCAAGGCGCTTGGCGTCACTGACGTATGTGGGTTGGTGAGTAGCGCGCTCATGGTACCATGGGCTGGTTAGAGAAACTAAGTCGGTCGAGGAGTGTCGCACGGCGTCAGTCTTGCGACCCTTCTCAGTCGTCGAGAAATACGTCGAACTTTGATTGCATTGAGTGAATGGTAACGTCGAGGAGGGGGATTACAGTCGAGACGTCGGGAGGACGACATGGTGGTTAGGATCATGTCCATTTGACGCCCGACGCCTTTGTTGACGTTCGCCCGACGCTCCTCTCCCGGAGCGGCGGGCTATTGTGCGCTCAATGGGGCCTTTCTCCTCACAATTGATTCTTTTGTGCTCGTTGTACGAGAAAGAAGCCGTTCAACGGTCAGCCCAATAATGATGATGGCTCGCAACACGATGCATTCTATTACATTCCCCCTTGCTGCTTATAAGTAGGGCAGGTATGCGAGTCGACCTCTCTCTACTCTCCCTTCCTCATTGCCAAAACGACGCTTGACGCCTCCTCCTTCGACCGCCACGAAATCTATCCCAATTCATCCAAGAACAGACACGGGATCCCGCCGACGGCTCGCCAGCTTGGACCAACTCTCCGCCAAGTCCCTATGATCGGAATCATTGTCCTTTCTATACTCCGCTCCGCAGATTGGCTGGTTGTTCTAACCAATTCGAGGTACGTCGAGAGTTGAGGTGAGCACCCCCATTCCGAATCGAAGCCCTGCGCACTGGTCTGAACTGGCACTGCGTTGTTGTGGCCTGTGCCAGTCGCTGAATGGCATGGGTAACAGCGATCGAGGCTGGATTCTCTTTTGTGCACTCTGGTCTCGCCCACATGTGTGACTGAACCTGATCTCCAAATTGTGGCTCAACGTCAGGCACTGGACGCTGGTTAGAGTTGACGGTAGCACCAAATGCCGCTGGTTCGGTTCGAATGGATGCTGGTTATACTGGACGCTGGTTGCTCTGACTATGTCACTTTGTCTAACCGGCCCCCATAAACTTGTCTACTAGGCTGCTATGACGTTGTTCGTATGGCTTCTCTGACTCTACGTGCCGGATGGGGCGCAGTCTACTCGGCCCGCTCTGCCCGCATAGCTCGCGGATGCAATGAGGCGGTGCGTCGTCAAGTCGAGTAAGCGGTTTCACTGTACAGTCTGACCAATCGACAGGTGGCCCTCACAAGCTTACTTCAGACAGACTCGATAAGGTGGAACATAAATTCAGGTCGTGAAGAGATGACCGAACCACTATGGATACAAGAGGCACTTCTAATCGATTCCAACATACAATGGAGCGCGATGGAAGCCCGGACTTACAATAACAATAATTACAAAGTGGCAAGGAACGTGAAGTCGACGGGGCTAGCCCGATAAATACCGAAGCAAACAAGGACGGAACGAATGGATGCGGAAGCGGTTGTGAAGGCGGAGACGGATGAATCAGCATGCTACATGCGCGTACTCGCCTAGAGGAACGGTTGGTCAGCAGGTGAGCATGCACCACAATCATCATAGACGGACTCACCCTGTAGTATCGGACGAGACGGCGAACAGGAAAACGAGGGTGCGAGCAACGTGAATTGCCAGTGCGTGCGCACTTAGGCGATGATGCAGTACGCTGCGAAGCCGCTGCTGCGATGGTCGAAGTCCGACGGCGGATCCTCGAGCGAGAATTCCGACACGTCTGACGTGTCGGCCAGGACGGGCGCAATGGGCGACGTCAATGGGCATTGCTCGGGAGACTGCGGTACCGTGGGCAGGAGGTCCACGTCGAATGTAGGGAGGGTGTCGAATTCGTCCATGGCAGATGTGAAGGTGCGTGAGGTCGCAGGCCGTGATGTATGATTCGAGGTGGTGTAGAGGGGGGGATTGTGGTATCGCCGGTTGTCAGAGAGGTGCGTGCGCGGAGGTGAAGGGTGTTCCTAACGAACTGCGTTTCAGTCGATGACTGGGAGGACTGAGAGAACAAAACGAATGGAATGTCAAGGGGACACTCACTGAAGGCTTTTAATCAAGTCGTCTGGACTTTGGGGACTAGATTTGTGCTCCAGCGCAGAGTGGCCGGCGAAGAGGAGAACAATTGTCGAGGATACGCGCGTGTGTAAGTTCTCAGTTGTGGCCAATTGTCCGCATTCTCTTATACTAATCCGACCGCCTAGATTCCCTTGCCAAGGCATCCTGCATGTTTCTCTCGTGTGCTTGCCCCCCTGGATACGAAATCAGGGGAGGTCGAGAGAAAAATGTCGTATCCGCCGGCCCGTCCTGGCATAGGCAGAGACCGGTACTTTCAGCGCCAGACTTCCTTCAAAGCTTCAAGAAATAAGAGTCAAGACAGGTATCAGTACGAGGGGTTCTATCTGAAGAATCAGTATTTCAAGGTGGCTCAAGGAACCGACAGGAACCAGCGAACGCGCGGGACCAACACGCAGTACTAGTAGGACAATGGACCCCTACATCCATTGTCCAAGCCAACGACCCAATATGGCTTATATAAGCCGCTTAACGATTCGAGCGCCGAGGTTCTCCGACTCTCCTCGCCGGACCTGACCACGGTCCACTGCGGGCTCTGGCAATCGCTCACGAAAGCGCCCCCTTGGTTGAACCAGAGAAGAAGCAGCAGATGTCTACTGGTCATTCAAGTCATTCCTGCAACACATACAAGTACATTGGTTACAGCTTCGCCGGTAATCGTACAACATGGATCTATTCTCTATAAGATGCCAAGAGTGGGGGACGAACTGAAGGATCGTGCGATGGGGATCCGGAATGTGATCAATGAGTGACGTGGTGCAGCACAATTGTGATGCATAATATTTACGAAGCTTTGAAGAGCAAGGTGTTGTATCAGTAAGCCGATGCGTACATACGGATAGACGGAAATCACGAACCTATGCGCGCCAGTAGAAGCGGAAGAGTGTCGAACGAATTGAATAAATATATGTCAATGTCACAGATACGAGAGTGGGGGACATGACCACACGGTCGCCACTTAACCAGAGCATTTTGCGATTAGTATTCGAGTCGATAGCTTATAGCATCGTACTCACAGAGAAAAAAGCTGACTGCGTCAGGCTATCGTGCAGAGAAAGTGCCCGGTGGCTCCGTGATGCTCGGAGTCAAAGGGAACTCCAAGCTGGTCGCGGGGATGCGACGCTAGTAGGGACGGACCCCTGGCGCTAGGAGTCTCGAGCAAAGAAACTTCGTCGAAGTCGAAAGAGTCCATGAAGGCAAGGAGAACGAAACCTTCCGGGAAATTGGAGGTAGAAGAGCTCGAGATGATTGGTAGGAAGTGATAGGTGTGAAGCAGGACACTTCGCTTTGAGACTTCAATTATATATGCTGTTGGCGGTCCAATTCGAGTCACTAAATGGGCAAATGTCGCAAATCTCATGTTCGTTAGTACCAATATAGGTAGGGGCACGCCGGCCACAATTGGCAAGGCCAAGCGCGTCGGCTCCCGAGATTCCTTTGTCCTCTGTCTTAGCGCCAGCAGTTGGGCAGAGATTTCCATATAGGGCGAGTTTTGGGGAAAAGATTAGGTCAGCACGGCGGAGGCCCGTTCCGTTGGTGCCGGACCAGCCAAGCTCAGGAGGCCCAAGTTTAAGCTCAAGGCTGGAGCCTGACAATGATACAGCACTGTTGGAGGATTGCGAGTTGGTTGGGTTCTCTAATGCAGCAGGGTATACGTTCATAACGTCGCTCTATGATACATCTCGTTGTAGCAGCACAAGAAGCCAGCCCGATGATAGAATAGCGATAAATAGTCAGCAACGGCAAGATGCATGTCGGCCTGACCGGCATGACCGACACCCATCCTTCTCCTCCTCCCTCCCATGTCAATGCAGGAACACCATAAAGGGCTTTGAATACATTTGTAGTCTGCGAGTTAGGTCTAGGTCAGCGGCCGTACTACAATGCAGTTGAACTGACATACCGGAAATGTACGAGTGTATTCACGGTTTATGCGATGATACAGTAGAAGTGTCCCGACGCGCCGGAAGAGTGCTCGTATGCAACAGGTACGGCGGGAGCGTCGAGTGGATCGGACGAAGGATCGACGACGTGTTCGTCTGTGTCTCCAGTCGGAGACAGTGAGTCGAAGGATGAGAAGAGGTCCATGTGGGACGTGTGGTGAGATGGCGGGCGCTATAGTGGACTAGTGGTGACTGTTCTCCTCGGGGAGATGTGGAGAGGAGTGCCCGAGGACGTCTCTGCGAGTGAAGGAGCGGGATGTCGACTGCAGCAACGATGCGTGAATTGGAGAGAACAATCTCTAGTAGCTTTATAGACACTACCGAACAGATCATTCTCAGAGTCGAGCGCGTCCTGATTGTTCTGAGGTACACACATATACCTCGCCGCAGCGTTATACAAGCATACCTGCCAGTTGTACGACGAGGTAGACGAGTCTGTCAGTCTGAGAGGCATCCGATTGGAGGTCACGAGCGCTCACCCCCGGAGACAAACATGTGCAAACAACCCCCGTTCCCGCAGATGGATGGGCACAATGGATGTTTATTGTAGACTGCTCTCGCGTCGCTCATTCTCTCTTTTCGATATAGCTATGGCATCTCTGGAACGCCTCTTCCCACTGCCCCCTTATCCCCCGTCTCCTCCTCATGATGCTCAATCCTGAATATCCCGCCTTTCCTGTGGTCGCACTCATTGCTGCCGTCCTTGTCATCGTTCCCCTCCCATGGCACCTTCAAGCTTGGAACTCGGGAACATGTTTGTTCATGGTGTGGACCTCTGTGGCATGCGTCAACCTTGCTGTCAACGCAATCGTCTGGAACGACAACGTCGTCGATCGCGCGCCCGTCTGGTGTGATATTTGTACGTCAGTCTCCAGTTCAGGTCCTTACCTCCTTGCAGTCGTCTCATTGACTGCCTTTCCAGCATCACGTATCATTGTCGCAGTAGCCGTTGCGATTCCCGCGTCGTCGCTTTGCATCAATCGCCGCCTCTACAAAATTGCATCGTGCCGTTCCGTGTCTATTTCTCAGGCAGAGGTCAGAGCACGTCTCTTCTTCCGTCACTAGTAATTAAACTCACGATGCCCACAGCGACGTCGTGCCGTTGTTGTCGACTTCGCTATAGGACTCGGCATACCTTTACTGCAGCTCGTAGCTTGTAAGTCGTCTGAATGTCCCCTCGCTGTGGTACCATGTCTGACACGTCACCGTTCCTCCTCTAGCCTATATCGTCTCTGGTAGGCATCTATAGATGGCGATGTACTTGCCACGTATTCACGGCTTCTGCGTTCTGCTAGGTCACCGCTACGACATCTACGAACAGATTGGATGCTACCCGTTCATTTACAACACTGCTCTTGCGTTTCCTCTCGTTTACGCGTGGCCTATCGCCATTGGCTTGTGCTCTGCCATTTACTGTGGTACGTCTTCTCTCTGCTTGTTTGAAGTGAACTTTCCTCTGACTCTCAGCCGTGCATGTCTTTCTAGTACTCTCATTGCGAGCGTTTGCTATCCGCAGGGCGCAATTCAGCGAGTTCCTTGCCGCTTCTTCCTCCCTCACTATCGGACGTTATTTCCGTTTGATGGCGCTCGCCACGGTTGAGCTCATGTGCACGATCCCCATTGCAACATATGGGCTTACTCTGAATGCCAAGTCGGAGATTTATCCATGGATCAGCTTCGCTGACACCCATTTTGGTTTCTCGCGCGTCGACCAGTGGCCCGCGATCCTCTGGAGGACCAGTTCCAATGCTATAATCACGTTTGCGCTGACCCGCTGGTCCACGGTCTTCTGCGCCTTTGTGTTCTTTGCTTTCTTCGGCTTTGCGGATGAGGCGCGCCGACACTACAGGAAGGTTGTCGCACCCATCATTGACCTCTACCGTCAGAGGTTCCCTGCAAAAGACTCAAAACGTCCTATAGTGTAAGTTGTCGCCTCCGTCTGTGACTTCTGATCCTGATGTCCTTGTTGCAGTATGTCAGGCAAAGGTTTCAAGCTCCCATCCATTGGCTCACCTCCGCCATATGCTCCCCGGAGCCCCAGAGAGGAAGACATCAAGCGCCATCCATCTTTCGAGTTTGAAGGCGACGATCTCTCCCCTCCGCCGACCGCCGTCTCGGACTCGTACCCCTCCATGGCCTCTGACTGTGGTCATGCCGTTTGACGACGTACTATCTCCTCCCTGTATCGCACATGAACGTTCTCTAGCATTACACGTTTACCACGACGCATTACTCTCTAACCCACATTCTCCTCTGTTTTTCCTTCTATCGATCCTTTCGCTTGTGTAGCACTACTTCTCTATCTGCTGTATCCATACCCCTAGTACTCAGGCGACCGCCGTAATCGTATTCTCATCAGGATTCCTTGACTTGGATCTCCGACATTGTGCTTTGCCGCGAGGACTTGGCTGTGCACCGCTCAGCAGCGCCGTTGTATGAGAAGGACGAGGCCTAGGAGAGAAAGAGGTCTGTGCTGTTGAGGCAGCTGACGGCGAGATCAACGGGCTTGGACTATTGTGAGATGGACCGGAAGAAGCGTTTGGAGGTCGAGGGCTGGCGGTATGCGTGGTGTGCTCAGAGTTGTCTGTAGTCACACAGCGAGCAGTAGAAGAGGCAGCGTCGAACCTGTCTGAACGCTTGGAAGCGAAGACCGCGTTGATCCAACCTACATAGCTATAGAGCGGATCCGGATGTAGCCGTAGTCGAACGGACGTATTGCAAGCGGCACGTTGGCGTTCTAGCCTGGCCATTCTCAGGCTCATGATGGAAATGGATGGAGAGGGCACACAGGGCAGGCATCGGACGCGCCTGATCATTGGTCAAGAATGGTGCCGATGGACGTCCAGTCTCCGGTGTATACCAGTATGCGGACGTTGCCCAGAACGAGCGCGCTGGAGGGCAGCGGTGCAGGGAAGCCGGGACCCTAGGCCTGTACTACGTTGCAGAGCGAAGTCCTTCGGGCGACAAGGATTGAATATAAGTGTCGGAGCAGTCAAGATGGCTGCTGGGTGAATATTGAAAGGCGCACACGGCGTTGTCAAGATACAGAAGGAGATTTATTGAAGAGCAGATTGACTAACACTACATAACAGAATCAAAACAGTTTACAACGTCCCCCAGCTAGTGAGGACGCACAACATAAGATAGTGACTAGCAATACAAAACAAACAGCGCAATTTGCGCATACCAGGCCAGGACTCACATGGCGTGATGGAACGCAGACGGCGTCGGAGGCGCCGACGACTGCTCGACCTCGAGCGACACAAACGACGGCACGCGCGCCCCATACGCAGCCTCGATGTCCGTGAACGAGAGCGACACGGGTGACTGCTCCGAGTCGTGGCTGAACACCGAGTCCATCGGTGAGCGCGCGGCCTCGCTCGGCGAGAGCGGCGACACTGGCGACATCGGCGTCCTAGGCGCGAAGGGGAAGGGGGGAAGAGGCGGCACGGGCGGGATGCACTCGGACTCGCTGACGGACACCGGCCCATCAAAGGACCGGCGCGTGAAGTGGTCGTAGATCGGCGTGGGCGAGCTGGGGGTGGAGGGGCCGCCTGCGAGCGAGGGTGCGCTTGCGAGTCCTTCATACGAGCTGAAAGGAAGATTATTGATGGTAGGAGCGGGGGAGATTGATGTCGTCAATGATTCGGTAGGGGTCATGCGAGGCGCCTTGGGGTATTCATATGGAGGTAGAGGCTCGGAGGGCGACACAAACTTCGCTTCGGAGAAGATCTTGTTTGAGCCACGCAAGAAGGCAGGCATACCGCTGTGATCGTGAGTGAGCACGACTTTGGATTACATTTTTTGAACGAGACATACCCGAGACGTTGCAGCCCAGCTTTCTGACTTTGCGACTTGGGCTTGTAGCCAAATTTGCCAGAAACGAACCAAAAGGCAGTACGATAGTTGCGGCGCGCTTCGCTAGCGACGCCAAAGTAGATGAAGAAGATGAGGGCGCACACCGGCGAGAGCCACCGATTGAGCTCATGCACGGTGATGGAAGTCTGACTAGACCGCCAGATGATAGCAGGAACCTGCTCTATACGTCCGAAATCGAAGTGCGTGTCTTCCCAGCTGCGCCACGGGCCAAGCGGCTGCGTCGTGACGTTCAGGTAGATTCCGTAACTGGATATCGGGATAAGGAGAAGGAGCGAGGTTGTGGAGAGCGCCATGAGTCGGAAATATCGGCTGAGCGTAAGAGAGGACTTTCTGGAGGACAAGAACTCATTGAACTGTGCTCGGCGTCTATTGAAGGCCACCAGAGAGAGCGCTGTTATCAGAGAATGAGAAATAGTGCAGAATGTCTTGCAAGCGTGAATGCATACCGCAATATATCGAGGCGATAAACCCAAACACAAGAGGCCACCAGTTGACAAGGAAATACGTCAGGAGCGTGTTGTACAGAGCGGGGAAGCATCCAAGTTCTTCGAAGATGTTGTAACGATGTCCTTGTACAACATACGCTATGTACGGCGTGAGCGAAGATATGAAGGGAATGGTATATGCTGCTTACATAGCGCGACCACGACCGCTGGAATGAGCACACAGATGAGTGTGTCTATCAGAACAGCACGACGTTTCTGAAAGCAATGTTGAGGTCTCCCGAAGCCCGGCATCTCAATCGTAGCGCAACTCACCTCTGCCCTAGTAATCATGACCGCCTGCACGCGTGCAATGTTATATAGTCGCTGGTTGATGCACATTGCGGCAGCGGGAATGCCGACCGAGGCAGCAATAGTGAGACGAGTAGCTTCGAAGCAGATTGAGACAACATACAAAAGACGACTACTAGAGGGACTCACATATGTCGCACCATACAGGTGCATGGTCGATGGCATCTCTCGCCCACACGACGGTGTTTACGAATTGATTGAAACATGATAAGGAAGCCCACATCATGTAGTAGCATGTTGCAGTATTCCAAGCCTCCAAATGCCATGGCAATGGGACCAGGGAGAGAACGAAGCCGAGGAAAGCAAAGATGGGGAACAGAGGGTATGTTGGATCGACCATGGTAGACGTGGCGAAGGGGAGTTGAAGCAGAGGCTGAAGTTGAGCGAATGAGGCGCCATATTCGATATATCCTGTTGTGAGCCCTTTGTTCGAGGAGATTGTGCCCGCATACGCAGGCGAGCAGATGGAGGCCGACACATCGAACAAAGGACAGAACCAGACCAGCTGAGAGTCTCCTTACGAGCGCTTGATGGAACATCCACGTGAACACGACGGGCAACGGCGTATGTCACCCCCCAGAACAGGCCGGGATTATGGACGGAATTAGTCTCCTGTTCCGGGCCAGAATACTTTGGTAAAATCACCAGAGCGCCAAATACAACAAGTTGAAACTCCGAAAGGGACATTAGTATTGTCTACTTATTCACCTTACCCAGATTCCGGCACGATCTCCGAAGGTATTCTGGACCAGAATAGGAGACCAATATTGGCAATTTCCCCGGCCTGTTCAGGAGGGCGGATTTGGCCATTGCCCGTCGTGGAAGTTCTTGTTTGGCTCCTGGACCACGCGCAAACGAATCTTCTCCGGCCCGGTCTGTTCAATAGGCGCTTATAGACAATCCTTTGTCTCTTCTCTCTATCCATAACAGTTCGTTTGGCATGGCGGCCATTGGGTGGCCAGACCTCATGATCAGTCACTAGCTCCATGGCTGGAACCTCGCGGTATGCCATCGCCCTCTCGCCAGGATTATGTAATGGCGTGCATGGGCTCCGTGTGATTTCCACTTCTAAGTCATGTTAGTAAGTACTCGTCGGTCAGATTTGCATAAGAGTATTGAGCCAAGGGCTGACGAGACTCTATCTCACATTGGTTCCCTGACCGATTGTCCCTACATCCTCGTCCGCGCTCGGCGTACTCACGTACAGTATAGTGCGCAATTGTTCCTCTACCTCTTAACCGGTATCGAGTGGCCACAAACTAGACACCGTCATCACATCGCACGTTTCTCCCGCGTCAACATCTTTTCGCGCATCATCGTCACCTCCCTCAATGGATCAATTCTCCCTTCTATCTACGACTCTCTCAGAGTCCCTTGAATCGTCGTTACAGTCCACTTCCTGCGAGTCACCATGCGCGTCCCGGTCATTCATAAACCTTTCCCCTCAAGAACGCGCCGCTCTACTCGCACGCATTGCGTCCTCTACACCAGTAAACGAAGATAGCAATGATGTCTATCAGGCTTATTGCATTATCGCATAACTGTGAGTTCTCGAAACTTAGAGTTTGCAATCATCGGCGACTTACTTCGACCCTTGGACTCCCTTTACAGACCAAGACAGGGGTTACTCAAGTTGCTGCTCCTACTGGCCTTCCTCGCTTCCTCTACCAGGGAGCTTTCGCAATCGAATCCACACTCCTTCACTATTTATTACGTCAGATGGCCTCGACGTCTTGACGAACCTCCTCACCTCCAACCCCCAACCACATGGTCTTCTGCTCGTAGAATAGTATTTATATTTAATCTTATGCTTCGGGATGATCTGCGTTGGGACGGCTGCGGTGTATAGAATGTATGTAGCAAGACTGTTGTATCAAGTGTACCTTTCCGTTTCTCTATCCGACGAGACTCGCCTCCACTGAAGAGTACTTAGTCTTTTGAATTACCCCTAGCCCGCGACGAGAAATCTGTCAAGGAGTCACATTTGTCTCGAGACGCGATAGCCTGGTCAACGTTCTCGAGCTCGTCGATGTCCGAACAGTGCTGTTAGATGGTAACACCGTCATTCTGGCATACACAGATCAGCAGAGATCGACTGCCTCTCCCGCCGGACTCGCAAAATTCGCACCACCGATGAGCTTGGGCACTACCGCTGCAGGCGGCGACAGAAATGCGAGGAGGTCTGCCAGTGGTCGCTTCCATGATGTGTACAGTCGTACGACATGCCAGTAAGCGTCGGCGATGATGTACAGTCTACGACATAATAAATTCTTCCTTCGTCTGCCCAAGGGAGACAATTCTGTTGGCGTCAGGAACGAAGGCATTCACGCGGGTACATTCGGTGGACCAAGCCTCTCCCAGCTAGCTGAGTTGGCAGGTATGTGCTTCCCTGCATATGTTCGTCGTTCGTGCCTTGCAGGAGGACAATTGGATCACGAAACATGCTGAGAAAGTCACGCTGGCACGCGGGTCACTGTACTTATCCTGGCTCACATTGACGGCATGTTGTGAATAATTGCGATTAGATAGCCCCCGATCCCGAGGCCGACACTCAAGATGTTTGAATTCGAGCTCGGAGCGGAGGACTCGTACTACGTAGAGTCGTAGCGGAAGTCACGTGATTCAAACCAACTTCCGTTCTTCATCACCAGATTACTAGATTAGAGAAGCCATTTCATTTGAAGTCCGAGAGGTAATAACCGGGGACTCCGATATAACGTGTGGAACTTGTACAATGGGAGTGCAAGAGCGGAGCCCTGTCACAGTCCGGGTCATCATGAACGCCAAGGAGGAGGAAGATGGTGTTTGGTGTTATTTGCAGGTCGCTAACGCTCAAAAATACAATGGGCGTCTAAGAAGAACTCATCAGCGTTGATCATTTCCGGCTCCCATTGTCCTCCAAAGACGATTGTCCGTTAGCAATAGAGACGTTATAAGTTTTCAACATGCTCGATGCTCCCCGTACACGCTCTCCAGCTGGATCCCTGTGTTCACGATGCAGTCCATGGACACAACTTATCCCCTCTTTCCCCTAGTCGCCTTCCTCGGCTTTGTTCTTGCGCTTGTCCCTTTGCCATGGCACTTCCAAGCCTGGAACGCCGGAACGTGCATATATATGATCTGGGCCTCTCTTGCAAGTCTTGTGCAGTTCGTTGACTCGATCATTTGGCACGGTAACGTCATCAACAGCGCACCCGTTTGGTGCGATATCTGTGAGTACCGGAATACTCAGATGCTCCCTATTGCTAAAGTCAATCCCTCTCTAGCGACGAAAATCCTCATTGGTGCGGGTGTTGGCATACCTGCTGCGTCTGCATGTATAAGTAGGCGATTGTACAAGATTGCTTCTACGAGTTATGTGACGGTGTCCGTTCGTGAGGTCAGTACGAGCATCCGCGCATACATAGCGTCCTCCCGACTGACGGTGACGTAGCGGCGCAAAGCAATTTGGATTGATATTGCGATTGGTGTCGGTATTCCAGTGATCGTCATGGCATTGCGTACGTCCGTCTTGTCTATCTAACACCGTCCAACTCTCATCTTTCGTGCCGTATAGATTACATAGTACAAGGTATTTTTCTACGCTGTCCCAGGTTGTTGGGCTATCTAAGCCCGAAGTCGTAGGTCATCGCTTCAACATCCTCGAGGACATCGGCTGCGTACCAACGATCTACAATACCCCTCCTGCCTATCCCCTTGTCTACATATGGCCGGCCGTGCTTGCGCTCGTTTCATTTGTTTTCTCAGGTAAATGAGCTCCCGAAAACTGAACCTCACATCGTCTCACCAATTTAAATAGGCCTCACCTTACGAGCTTTCTGGGTCCGGCGTATGCAGTTCCGAGACATCATATCCACATCGAAGTCCATGACGCTCAGCCGCTACTTCCGCCTCCTCCTCCTGGCTTGCATTGATATGGCTTGCAACGTTCCCCTCACGGTGTTGAATATGTGGATAAACAACGATGGCGTCAGCATGAGCCCGTGGGTTTCATGGGCTGACACTCACTACAACTTCTCGCACGTCGAGCAAATTCCCGCTTTCATCTGGCGTTCGAACCTTCCGTTTACCGTCTCGGCCGAACTTGGCCGCTGGATCTTTCCCTGCTGCGCTCTCATTTTCTTCGCTCTCTTCGGCTTTGCGGAGGAGGCCCGTAAGCACTACAGCGCGCTGTTTTGGGCTATTGCGGGGCGATTTGGCTACTCCAAGCCAGATCCTCACTCTGTCAAGCAGAGTATTCCTAGGTATGTGCCATGAATTCACAAGTCAGTTATACCCTCCTGAGCGTTTGTGTAGCTTTGTTCAATCTCATACCACGAAGTTCGTGGAACAAGAGCCGCTCCCACCTTACACGCTTCCCGTTTACTTCAACAGGCCGCGCTCCAAGACGTCCTCTATGCTCCAGGATGTTCTTGACATAAATCTCGACAAGGTTGCTATGTCGCCGACGACAACAAACACGACGCTGAGCTACTACAATGCGGACCCAACGCCTGTAGAGCATGCGTTCTCCTTTGACCCAGAAAGGGGAATGAAGTTGCCGTCAGTCCCTGCCACTCCATCGACACCATCGTCTTCGTTTTCGGCCACTTCCGACGACGACGCAGCGCGCATCGTCATTTCCGATGAGCATCCGGCAAGCCGGCCCCCAACGCCGTCCCCAGCGGGCGACAACGTCCCTCGCCCAGTACCCGCATATCACCGCCCATTCTCTCCACCAACAATCCTTCCAGTGTCCGCGACACCTCAGGACAGTCGTCTGCAGGGCTCGATCACCGTCACGGTCCGCACCGAGTGACTCCGCTCTTATACGCCGCCCTAGACTACACATCTTCAGGTTACGTTTCCCACGCATCATCGACGTCTCCGTTCCTCCTTCTCTTTCTGCCTGTGATCCGGTTCCATTCTCTCCTCATTCTCTCCTCATGCTGCACTTTGTATCCCTAAACCCCACGCTTACGACAAGTCTCTCTATCTGCCCGGCTCGCTGAGGTGGCGCCCGATACCGGCATATGTATCCTTATATCTTTGACCTGCGGTGCTCATCATAGTAGCCTCCCGTTTGCGATCTCGATTCTGTTCAATGTACCTAATCCGCCCAATGGGCGTAGTCAATCATATTGTCGCTCTCTCTACGCTGTACTGTCTGTGTCGCTGTTGGCGGAAACATCAGAGGCCGCCATGGGCAGCTCGTCGATGGGTATATGCGCTTCCAAATGTAGAAACGACGAATGCAAAGGCGGGAATGAACGTGTAATTAAGTTGTTTTACAAGGCAACCACGCCCAACTAGTCTACATGGCGAGCAGGGTGAGCGAACTTGACCATATGACCCACCTTTCGCAGCAAGCTCGTTTTCCTCCCAAGCCCACCTCGGATCGCACCATACCATGCGCCGTTGAAGTAGCCGTCCTTTCGCCCAGAGGGGTGCCGTCCTAAGGTAGGGTCAGAAGGGACATGATCGGCATACTGTCCATGCGAATGAAGTCATCTGAGGGCACGCTCGCTGCGTTGTGGTAGCACCCTCGTATCTTCTGATGTCTGGTCCCACTGAAGACAGGCATTGTGAATCCTGAGGTCGGTCGGCCAGCCAGCCAACGACATATCGACCATGGCCTGTTTTCATTTTTGATTTCGACGGCCTGGACCTTCGCCGGATAGCGACCATCATCGCCGACCAGTGGCAGGGGAAGTGAATTTGTCCATCCGAATCGGATTAGAGGCCTATAACTGACATTCGCGACCGATCACTCTTGACCTCCACCTCCGTCTAGCACGCCTTCAACGCCTTCCGGTCGGTTTCCAGCGCGACCACGAAATAATCGGTGCAGATGACAATGGTGCGGTTCACGCCAGCCTCAGCCGCCTTCTTGCAAAGCTCCATCTCGCGCGCAGAGCCCTCTCCGCATAGTTCAACTGCTTGTATAAAAGCGACGCGTCATGGGACGCAATCCGGCCACCTCAAGAACAACCCTGGAGTTGCGAGATCGATGGCCTTCTCCCAGGAAATCCGACATCTGTGCTTGCTGACGACGATCACAACCGCCGCTGGTACCGATAGCGCCGAGAATCCAGTAACGACGAGGAAAACCATGTGCTGATATCGTAGTAGTTTGCTTGTTACCCGTAACATGAGGATGAGAGGCGAATGGTAAAATTTTGAAACTTGGACACCCGAGTGCGGAGCGCCCTGGTTTCGGACGGCCAGCGATCCCCGCAGCGGCGTTGCGGACATCGTGTTTGAGGATGAAAGCATCGGAGTCGTAATTTGTAACGTTCGGGTCCCCCAAAGGTCCGGAGGATGTGGGGGGTCTTGCTGGAAAGGGAGGGTCGCCTGGGTCGCACCGCTGTGGCCTTGGCGCGCAAATTTAGCCTTATTAGGTCAATCAGTCGCCGCGGTCCGAGAGACGCACGTGAAGACGGCTACATAAACTTCATAAAGATCATACAGAGAACGATTGCAAGCAATGAACCCACCTCCCTAATCGTTTTGAGCAGTCTGTGAGTAATATCTTCTTGATCAAAAGTCCAAGCTTGGAGTGATTGGTAGCTTCATGATGTTGGGCGCTAGATGCAAATTGCCATATATGGAAACAATTAGTTTCACAACGGTGTCGAGCACACAATGGCTTCCTATTTCCTAATGGTTCTCGCCGGATTTCCTATTGACGGCCTCTTTAGTACACTTTCGTGTACAAGCCTATGTCCAAGGGTTATGCTCGGGCTGGTGTTTGGTAAACACAGGACGCTGTAGGGAATGCCGGTCATTTTGCCTGACAGTCGTGCGGCCGACGAGCTGGACAATAATGCTACTCACCGAGCTAAATGGCACTCGTATGGATGGCGAGTGGTGTCTCATAGTCACTTCCCAATCCTTGAGATTCTTCGTGGATAAGCCATCGCGCTATCTCGCTTCCGCCCCGATTTTGCGTGCAGACACAACCGTTTGCTCACCACCCTGCACCAGTCCACACGCACCTACGCGAACCACATCGCGGCCAGCAATGGACGATTTTGATGACCTCTTCGCTTCACTCGACGATGTCGAAGTCGCCGACACTGCGCCGGACGAGTCCCTACCGGGAGGGATCCCGGTAGACGAGGACTCACGATCCAGAGCGGGTATATACTGTGTGATTGCATGATAACTTAGTGAGTCCCCCTTGCAGTTCAGTCGCGCGGAGAAGTACTCACCTTATCTGTAGAGTCCCTGCCTTAACTTATTGTCGATATCTATTCGCCAATGGACTCTGGGACAACGAACCTTGAGAGAATGTTAGAAGTAGGGTCCTCTCCGCATACCGTATGCGCTCTATTCGCTAACATACCTTCCGTTTTCATAGATGTAGCTTCCTCGACCTGTACCTGCGCTTCGCCTTCCCTTGTATATAGTGAGCCCCTGGGGACAACCGTGGACTTGTAGTGAGTCTGCCCGTTTGTTAGCGTATCGTGAGGAGTATTGAACACCAGAGCCCAGACTTTACCTGTAACACTATCAGACCAAGACGTACCGTCAACACACACCTCAGATCCCTGACTCACCTTCTCCTGCTTCTGTCCTGTACAACCTTCCACCCTTCGCCTTGATGGCGAATCTCACGCGAGCACACGCTCCTTCCATCCTTACCTCGCGTCTTTCTTGCTACGTACCTTGACTATCTCCAAAAGACTCTCTTTCCCAACGCGTCCTTACCTTGTGCTGAGCAAAGGGTAGTAGATTGTACGTCGTGGCCATCCAATGCATCCCAATATTTATCATACCTGGTTAGCGCGGCGGCCCGGGGACGATGTCTAGAACCGAGTGTTCACGTGAAAAGGTCATGGTTTCAGGTTTCGAGCGACTCACCTGAGGCCAAAAGTCGCGAAAAGCGTACGCCAAACGCACAGACGGCAAGCGATGGGTCTCCGTAGACTTGTTTATAGTCGCGAAGTCGAAGTCCATATCAATGATGAAGGCGGCGCCGGCGGTCTAACCAGCCGCCCTGGAACAAGTTCTGACTTGCACTTCAAGGTCATGTCCGAACATTTCCCAAGTCTTTGAGGAGAGAGCAGTACTTGCCTGGCTTCAGGAGACCCGAACAGTTGAGGAGGAGAAGGTGGTCTCGATACAAGCAGTGAACTGGTGATGGAACGGAATACGTACGCGAAACTAGCGCCATGTCACAATCCAGGGGTGACAAAGGGCAGGTCACCTTATGACGTCACGCGTCAGCTATATGCGCGCCAATCGGGGAACAGCTCTTTGTCTGCAAACATTGCAACTTGGTTTCATTACAAGTACATAGTCTAGATTACAGCTTTAGTGCGCGGGCACTTGGAGCATACGGAGGTACACTAAGCCAAGGCTAACGATACATTGAGGACGGACGCGCGGCGTACCATCGGAGTCCGCAAATCAAACGCACGTACTCTGAACAACAATTCAAACATTGCTTCCATCCTTAGGACGCAACATGATGCTCGTTGAGCGGCGTAGGCGGTTCAGAAGACCGCTCCACCTCGACCTCGAGCGAGACAAAAGACGGCATGCGCGAGCCGTACGTGGCCTCGATGTCCGTATACGAGAGCGACACCGCGGACTGGGCCGATTCGCGGCTGAACATCGAGTCCGTCGGCGACGTAGACCCGATGAGCGAGACGGGTGAGACGGGAATCGTGAAGGACGTGGGTGACGTGGGCGTTCGAAGCGAAGGGAGATGAGAGAGCGGGGAGAGCGGTGGGAGTAGAGGGAGTGGGGGCATAGGTGCGGCGTATTGATGGTGGGCAGGAGGGCTGCGCGCGAAGCGGTCGTAGATGGGCGTCGGATGCGTGAATGTCGAGGACACGGCGGGTAGGGAGTACGCACGTGCATGATGCGTCGGATACGGGATGGGAGAGGGGAGTTTGTTAGGGCCAGATGTGGAACTTGTGGACGAGGCAGATGTGTGCTCGGGAGGATTCAAGCGCAGAGGTCTGGGATAGTCGTATGGAGGGAGAGGCTCAGGGTGGCATGCGATCTTGAATTGCGAAGGGGTACCGGTGAGATCGCATACAAACACAGGAAGGACTCTGTACCAGGTAGCACGTTAATACATGCAAAGCAGAACGAACTACGATGATGACGTACCCGAACGGCTGTAGGCCCCCTTTCGCGACCTTGGGCTTCGGCCTAAGACCGAACTTGCCAAGAACGAACCAGGCGGCCGAAAAATAGTTCTGACGTGCCTCACGGGCAAGGCCGCAGAAGAGGAACAGCAGTATCGCAGAGGCGGGGGATTGCCACCGGTTCAGTTCGTTTACAGCGACGAAGAGCGAGTCGGAACGCCAGGCAGCAGCAGAGCTCTGCTCTGCCGAACTGCGAAGGGTTTCATTCGTCGCATTCAGATAGCTATTGTAGCTCGCAACAACGACCAGAAGGGAGGTGGTTGTGATCGAGAGAGCCATGAGCCGGAGATACCGGCTAAAAGAGATATCCGAGGCTCTGAGTGAGAAGAATTCGGTGATTTGTGCTCTCTGTTTATGACAGGTGACGATGATGAGCGCTGTAAGGAGGAAATCAGAGACTGGAATGGCAGTAGAGCTGTTGGAACGACGACATACCGCAGTACATGAACGCTAGGGACCCGAAGACAAATGTCCACGAATTGATGAGGAAGGAGGTCAAGGGCGTGCGACGTAGAGCGGGAACACATCCGAGCCCTTCGAGTATATCATAGCGATGCTCCTGTACCGCGTACGCTATGATGACATGTCAGTTCGAGGTCGGTACGATCAGAGGCGCACACTCACATAAAGCAACAACGGCGATGGGAACACAGATACATATGAGGGTGTCAATCAATAGCGCGGCGCGTTTCTGCCAGTGGGGAGAACTCTTTGAGTTCTCGGGTTCTCGAGTAAAGCGAACATTTGCTGACCTCTGATTTCGCACAGATGACTGTCTGCGTGCGTGCAATGTTATACAATCGTCGGGTGACGCACATGGATGCCGCAGGCAGTCCAATAGACGCAGCAATGGCCACACGGGTAGCTTGGCGCAAATGATGTCGGTAAGGGAGGTTTTGGACGATATTGGGAGGGAAGACTCACATATGTCGCACCAAATAGGTGCACGGTCGATGCTATCGCTAGCCCACACCACGGCGTTGATAAATCCATTCAAGGACGACGAAGCTGCCCATAGTATGTAAAGGCAAACTGCAGAAGACCAGGCCTCCAAATGCCAGGGAAGCGGAATGAGAACCAGAAGAAAGCCTAGGAAGGCGAAGACCGGGAATAGCGGGTATGTAGGATCGACCATAGCGTCCTAGTCGGGAATACTGGAAGACAGAAGAAGGGAACAGAGGGTATCTTGCAAGCAGCATTGTAGCGCCATGTCGCTATATGTCGTAACCGGAGTATTTGTTCGTAGACAGCGGCGGTCGCAGGGTCAGGAGAACAACAGCACGTCGGTGAACAAAAGACAACTAGCGCCCAACAGCCGGCAGATGGAGCTCGGACGCCCATGAAGACGTGTTTTGCCTTGTTTGTCTACCACCACATCCCTCGGCTAGATCTTTGGTGTCACTGTCAGTAAGAGATTTGTGGACACCGACATCTCCTGAGTCTCATCTGCTGGTTCCCTGACAAGGATAAGACTCAGGAGACTGTGCAACATCCGCAGCTCTCAATGTGATACGGCAACTGAATTACCTGTCTTCAAGTTCGCGAGGACATTGCTTATAGTTCTTCTTAGCATTCATTCAAATGACCTTTCATTGACCAATTGCTGCTCTCTATGCAATTCACCGATGGGCCCCGCACCAGTGGACATAGTGTATGGTCTTTTCCTTCCTGATATCAAGCCTTTGCGTCAGTGCTTCCTTTGCACCTATCAGGGTGCGATCATTTTTAGGTACAGAAACTTCGATGAATATGAGCCTTCTCTCAATGAGTTGCCTCCTCCGTGGAGAACGGCCCAGACGAGACTGACGGTGAGTGCAGTACCATGGCTTCATGCGTTTCCCTCCTTGCTCACAGTAACGTGAAGGTGATAGCATCGTCGCACCCCAGTGGCGATGGCGCAGACGAGCCCGATGAGCCTCATATACGATGTGCTTGTCGTCGTTATGGAACATCAAGCATGCGCCGGTAGCATGCGCGACCTCCGTACTCTCATGCAAACGTGCCGAATTCTCCGCCATGAGGGCGTGAAGCACCTCCTCCGTGGCAGTGTTGTCCTGCGGAACGACGAGAGCATCCGCTCTTTCGCTCGCTACGTGCTCTCCTACGATCATGCCGATTTTCGTTCGCTGAACCACCACCTGGTCCTCTGCACCGGTCCCATATTGGAACCGACCGCCCGAGTGCTCACCCATGTCGTTCGCAACATCACCCACTTGCGATCTCTGGAAATTCGGGATGCGGACATTGTCCTGGCCTCGGATGATCTTCTCTTCACAGCCCTGACCCACCTTACATGTCTCCGCCACCTCACACTCACCGCAACAAACGGCATCGACGCGTATCCGATTTGCGAAGAGTTTCTAACATGGCTGGATGCTCGGCTCCAAAGTGCAGCCATCCGTCTGCCAAGCGTCCGTCAGCTCG
Source organism: Coriolopsis trogii (assembly GCA_020543525.1). Lineage (NCBI taxonomy): Eukaryota > Fungi > Basidiomycota > Agaricomycetes > Polyporales > Polyporaceae > Coriolopsis > Coriolopsis trogii. Next base: position 890,044 of record JAHYIO010000004.1, read on the forward strand.
CAGGCGACCGTGAATATGGCTGCAGACCCATTCGCATCCTTGTGAACTCGTTGTCCACGCTGCACGAGCTGGAGATCGCGAATCTGGACTGGCTCCTTTTCGACCGTCGCTTCTTCAACTCCTTTCCTGCGGTCCGTCGCCTGGTGCTGCATTGCGGGCGGTACCCTCCTGTCTCCGACTTCTCTGTCATTTTCCCCAACGTCGAATTCCTCACCTTGCGATGCACACCCCCAGTCGACTACATACGGCGTCTCCGAAACATCCCGCGGACGTGCGCTTCAGTCAAAGGCTGGCGAGCCTTGAAGACCTTGCAAGGCTCCGCGCGAGATCTCTGCTGGGCCCGGTTAGGCTTACAAATACAGGCGTTGCATGTTACTAGCATCGACGACGGGGACGATATCGCGTACCTTGCTCACGTCCTCTCTTGGGCAATGCCATCCCACCTGGTCTTGGAAGCTGATGCACAGATCTTCGCGACAGACTTGCGTGTACAGTTCGTCGGGATGCTCAACCGCCTGGAGGCTGTTGACGCTGTCTCGCATTTGGAGCTCGTGGTTTTTGTCACGGACGAAGGGTTCAACAGCGACGTTGACTATTTCTTTGTGAGTGCTACCTAGTGCTACATCACGTCCTGACTTACGTCCTCCCAGATGCGTATAGTGTGGACCTTCAAGCGAATGGCTCTCACATCCTTGGAGGTGAAGTTCGTCATGAGCTGTGCAGCATCTACATTCGATAATGCCCATCCGCGGGAAGGTGCAGCCGCAGCCGTCAAGCCCGGATTCCACCCCGTCATCGCCAAAGCGTTCGCCTCCTTCGCGCGCACTTGTGCTGGATACTTTCAGGACTACGTCAGGGGGTTGTTGCCGACCATCACTTTCATGCACGTCCAGAGCATACCTTGTGGTTGCCCAGTGGCCAAAGTGGCCTGAAGATGTCAGAAGTCGGGCCGACCTGCAGCCGTGGGCGTTCACGATGGTGGTGGGCTCGAGCCTGGCTCGAGCTTTGGGCTAGTATAGCGAACTTACGGTATCTACCTACAATTTTCACTACTGCACACTTGCAACACACATACACTCTCGAGGAACTACTGCGATTGTTGACGGGTGATGGCGAGGTCATGGAGGCGTGTATCGAGAGCATGCGCGAGGCGTGTCCCGCCTTGAAGCAGCTGGATGTATATGCGCTCGTATAGGGCGTTTGCTCTCCATCGAATGACAAGGAGGAAGAGCCGCATCGATCTTGTCCGTACGCTTCGACGGAGCCAACACATGCTAGTAACAACGCCAATGAAAGTAGTAGTGTGTTTGATTCGGGCTGCAAGACTGTGCGTGTATGTAACTACCAAGTTTGTCCCGATACCCATGAATACATACTACCACAATGAGTTGCCAAGTTGGCCGAATCGGATGTCGGAAGAAGTGGAGTGGACCAGGATAGGGACGAGTTATGGTATCTCGCCCAGTTTGAATGTTACAGCGGTGAGTTTCATACCCTGTTCACCGACTCTCTGTGGCTATATATATAGTCGTGGTCCGAGGAAGACTACAAGTCCGAGCAAAATCCACGATCAGGCACAAAGTCGCGCAAGCATAGTACTGTCGCAGTACCTCGAGTAAGTCGTATGAGACTCGACGACTGATGCGTAGCGATCTGTGATTGCAGAAGTAGGATTGAAGAGACTGATCAAACCTCTCTGTTTTCTTAGGCTCCTACCAACGGAAATTGGCCGTCTAGACCCTACGACCGTGTTCATCTCACTTGCCACTACCGGTCTCCTCCTGCTCACCAATCTCCTACGGTACGTGTATGGCCGTCATGCTCCCATGCTACACACACCCTACCGCGCCCCGCCCACCCTTCCCCGACGTCCTACTGTCCACCGCCTTCTATAGCTTGATTCACGCACTGTGCTCACCGCCATGCGATCACCATTCTCTTCTGGTCCGGCTCGCGTTCGACAGCACGTATGCGGTGCTCAACCAGATCCTGCAATTGGCCGCTCCCGCGCTGCTCCGCGTGCAGCACGGGACGCTCTACGGACTCCCAACATGGCATGACCCCGCGTTCGCCATGGCGGGGTGGCTCGTGCTCGACTGGGCGGTCGCAGACGTGGGAACGTGCGTGGCGCAGAGGCAGCTCACGCCGTACAGTAACGTCATGATGCCCCGTGCGTGAAGTTCCCGCCGTGTGGAGGACTGGTATAATGAGCTAGCGGCGGATGTGCTCGACGTGGCGCGTTGCGTCCCAGTTGTGCAGCATCTGCTCGAGCGCATATCGCGCTTCGTCCTTGGCGGTGTCGAGTTCGGCTACAGTCTCCGCGTCGACCTGCAGTTCGGGGAAGGCGCTGCTCGCTTCGGCGTACGTCTCTGCGTCTCCGCACTTGTGGTCAATTTCAACCTTGAAGGACGTGAGTGGGAGGAGCTCGATGGTTTCAATTACGCAGCTCTGTAACCGCAGCATAATCAGTAAGTCTGGCAAAGACAGAGAAGGTAGAAGACGCACGAATAGTTCGTCCAAGTTTGCCTGACGGTCTTTCCCTTGCAAGACAATTCGGAGGTCCAGCGTCCGGACATACAAAGCAGCCCCCGAAGCATGTAGAACAGTAGCGAGAGTTTCCTCAGCGTTCGTCGGGTGAAAAGCAGCTGTATCGACCTCCAAGCGCAGATCTGTAGGACGGGCGCGGGACATAACATCCGTGAGATGAGACAGCACCCCGTGCTTCCTCGTTGCACGAACGTGGAGACTCGTGACCTGCGAGGCCAGAGAGAGGATGTAGAGATCGGTGAGCCTGCCTGTCAACTCTTCTAGCACAGGCCAGCATCCCACGCGCTGCTGAGCCTCCTCGTTCATCATCCGGAACGAGGGCAAGGTAGAGGGGTCGAACGACGCCCCGCACGTTACGTCGAAAGCCGTGATGTTGGGGAAGGACTGGATGTAAGGAGTGAGCTCCGAGATGAGGCCGAATTGGATCTTGAGGCGCTTGACCTGCGGGTAGACAATGATATGCCGTCTCGCTTCGAAGTTCGTCCCGGACACTTCGACGAGCGTGCTCGCCGAGCCTCGAAGGAGGCCAATGGGATCGATGAGCTCGCAGTTTACGTGTCCGTTCACGTAGCGTCGGATCGCCGTAGGGAGGTGAAGCAAAGCAGTGAGGAGCCGCGATCGCAGCTTCCGGATCATGTACACGCAGTCAGAGTTGTCGGAGTCCTCGGCGGCTGAGAACTCGAGGTGCTTGAGGCACGTGAGGGCCGCGAGCGCATGGGGGAGTCGTGGATCGGACGCGAGGATATGGTCCGCAGGCGTTCCAGGTGGGAGATCTTGCTAACGAGGTCGACGAGGGCACTAGCTGCATAGGCACCGCTGGAGCATCGGGAGTCGACGTTCCTCGTCTGACAAGATGAAGAGGCTGAACGAGCTAGTGTCTCTGTCGCTCCGCAAAGTGATCTTGCGATCGAGCAGATGCTTCAAGCCCATGTTGCGAAGGATGATGCATGTTCGTGTCATGGATGAGAGGCCGCCGAGATCGTCCTCGAAGTTTTGCGCCTCCATAACAGCGTAGAGTGCATCGTATGTCAGTTTCATCTACAATGATGAAGTCAGCGAAGGGTTCTGTTGGTGCATATAACATGCTAAAGTACTCACCTTGACCTGCCCGCTAACGATCAGTCCACTGATGAACGTGACAATATCCTCTTGGACTAGGGATGTCCGAGATGTACTAAGCAATCGCTATGGGTTGGAGAAAGACAGAGAGAACACGCCGCTACAAACCCTGTCCATGAAGACTGTGCTGCGTGTGGGATGCGTGAGGCTTTCCGAGTGGTCGCGGCGAGGACAAGAGATGCTTTCCGACTGGCTCGGCCCGGCTCTTGTTTCCCTCGCTTTCGGCACTTGCCGGCTCGCTGCCTTCCCGTTCGACTTCAACCTTCTCCTACCATGGCGTGGACTTGTACTTAGTCTTGATTCTCGTTCGAAAGCCACGTACAAACTCGAGGCATAGAGTCTTGCGCATTACTGCACTATGCCTCCCAAGCCCGAACGGCGAAATGTGATCAAGTCAGCCTCAGAAAGGCTGCATCAAGACAGACTCCAAAGTCAGTAAGTCCACTGACCACGGTTCTCCTGCTGGAGTTATAGGTCCAAGAACCTCGTGCCGAGGGATGCATGCTCAAATTGGCTCTGATGCGCATGCCACACGCACTCTATCATGTCACATACGTACAGTAAGTCGTCATCTGCTCTCGCCGCATCATAACACTTACCGGACGACTAAGGAAGATATGTCGTACACGCATGGGTATTCAATGTGTTACAGTAACACTTGCCCAAAAGCTGAGAATGGAGACTTTAGGGCAGAGAAAGCAAAGAAGCCGTTGTAGCCATGATACAGTCGCATCGCAGAGATACAATAGCAGCGTCAAATATCAATACAAATCAACAATCTCGGTACGTGCCCTAGTCCGTGAGACATATTACGATCAATACTAAACTACGTGACTACCAGACTACCAGAAAGATCACAACTGCGGACAACAAGCAATGAGGATAAGGAACGCATGCATGGATCTGCGGCGGCAGGGTGAGCGCCCGCGCTCGTGTCCCGCCGGGTTTGACGTTGAGCACTGTTCAGCTGATCTGTGGACTCGCGTCAGCCAGACATGCGAGCTGTAGTATGCTTGGGACATACTAAGCAATGACGCAACCACTATGACTGCCATACGACCCCGTACGCTCGCTGTCGATCAAAATGGTTTCGTCCGCGCTCTCGGTGGATACGTCGTCGGGGACGGCAGGCGCGATGGTGAAGAACGCATCCATCGCGTGTGATAGGTGAGTTTGTTTAGCTGATGTATGAGCTTATGGTGGTGCTAGTGGCGTGTTCGGGATGTCAGGGACAGACAAGATCGTAGGGTGGATGAGGTCACCCGCAGGTCCAAGACAAGACTTATATACCTCTACATGCCTCGGAACATACAGCTATGAGCTCAAACGCATGCACCTAGAGGAGCACCGGCACTGCCTCCCATCACAATACCACTCTCTCAGACTATAAGAAGAGATGTGTGGCTCCTTCCCGAGCTGGCCGCTCCCGACCCCCGGATCTGCTGCGCAATCCGTCCTGCAGGCATCCAGTCATCTTAGAACTGTGCATACGAATATTAGCCTTAGGCGGCAAACAGCAGAAGATCCAGAGATGGTACAGGATATCGTCTCCTACCACATTTGGAACAGTCAAGCAGCCTCGAGGCATCAGGCGTGAGTTCAGAATAGTATGCTCTCATCTGGCCACGCAACGCAGTCCATATCAGCGCTGATGAATGGGTATGCTGCCTTCTCCAGAGACTCAATCTGCCCACAGTGCGTGCAATTGTGCAAGATCTGGGTGATGACTGCGGTTTTGCCCAGCCTCAGCCATCCCACATCTTGCCAATGTCCGATACATGGGCGATGCGCGAGGCCCCTCTATGCATCTGTTGCTTCAAGTTCTCAAACAGTTTAGCGGTGGTATGTCGATGTTGCATGTGAATTGAGTATAACTTACCGAGCCACAGTGTCTGCAAGATCCTTGACATGAGTCGGATTGCCACCCGAAAAGCCGGTCATGCCCTCTCTGTCACTCGGTGATTCGTACCGGCTTGACGAGGCTTCATATTTGCGCTGTACCTTTTATCCAGAGGTTGTGGTACAGTCAAATATAGCTCAGAGGTTTCCGCGGTGAGTACTTTACAATAAGAGGTCCTTGGCGCTAAGCTGCCATGCCCCGAGATGTCGGTACCATATATGGCAGGAGTAGTGTTCGCGCCTTCCACTCGAGCGCCCGTCTTTTGTCTTGCGGAGTCTCTTGACAGACCGGCATGGACGGCTCTCTCAGCACTCTCGCTAAGCGAGCCTTCCAAGTACATAACCTCAAGACCAGGAAGACTCTCGTACGAGATTCGATCGCCTGCGATATGGGTGAAAACTGATACGCGGCGGCCTCGTTGCGTATCTGCATTGAATCTGCAAATTGGGCGACCAGGAATGACACGTCGAGCCTCTTGGATTCTCCGTGACCAGGAGTCGTGCTCGGATATGAGGTCCGTTACGCTCAAAGACAATAGTTCACGTCACTCGGCATCCCGCCTCTGCCGCGCGATGATAATAAGGTGGGACGGCAAGACGTGCTCGGGGCGCAGGGAGGGAAGGGTCGGAAGGCGAATCGTGCAGGTGCGTACCTTTGATATCTCAGGGCGCGGACGGATATGGCGACGGGCAATGCATGCGTGACGCATGGTGCGCTGAAGACAACCTTTTCCTCCCCGCTAGCACGGATCTTCCAGACAATGTAGCGCGTGTCTATGCAGCGTGCAGCTGCGCCGTCGGGATGCGCACGGCCCCTACGCGCACACACAATTGCCTGGAATTAGGCAACTCTGCAGGCGACGAGCGCAGGCAACGCCTCCATCTACACGTTGTTCGCGCGCAGAAGGTGACGGGGCCTGAACGTGACTTCCGAGACTGTCGAGACTCGGGCGCTGCGGGAAGAGGATACTGTCCAGGGAAACGGGCGGCCCACGGCTATTGTCCCGCGTCGTCATCGTGTGTGCCTGTGCACCCGTGCACCCGTGCACATTGACAGCTCACGCCGAAGCGGACAATTCGGTTGCCAGCGTCGACAGACGTATAAGAAGACGGGTCCGCGCACTGGGGGAGAGGGCAGCGAACTCACCGTCCAGACACTACTGAAGCACTTGAGCCGCAGAGCTCAAAGAATCCACTCCGCTTCTTCGCATTCGCCGAGACAACCCGCACTCTGCAATGGACGCTTTCTTCACTATCGCTTCTCCCGTCCCCGCTGAGGACCCCGCGTCGAGCACGGAGATCTTCGTGGACGAGGAGAGGCTCAACACTGCTGGCTCGCACAGCGGCTGTGTCATTGCCTGAAGGTTCGGGCTTGGCGAACTACCACAACAACAAGTAGCGCTATCGGGGTAAGTGACAACGCTCTTGACTCGGAGTAAGAGTACCGACTGATATCCTCTTTATAGCGCGACCACTACTGTATCAATACTACTCTCACCTCAACCTACCGCGACCTTCCCATAATCGCGCAACCTCCATCCTCTCGTCCGCGACATCCACATACATCTCGAGCATTATCATCCCTATCATCCGCAACCGTCTCCGCTTTCTGACCACCTTCGAATCCTGCGCGCCGCGCACCTTCGTTCACCGCACGGCCCCTCTTCACGACTGCCCGCGTTTGCTCCGCACAAACGGGGAACGCACCATCTTACCACGCTCCTTCTTCGCGCCCCGTTCCCAATCCATGAATGCCTCCAGGCTTTTTCGATTCACGACATGCAGCATATACACACACGCTACCCTTCACGCCTCTTGTCGATGTTTCTCATGTGCTATGCTCTAACACGTCTTCCAACGTCCAACGTTCCAACATCCGCGTTCACGTTCCATAACGTGCTTGTAACTTATCCACTTCCCTTTCCCCCCCATCCTCTTCCCCGCGTCGCCCCCGCCCCCATTCCCGTCCGCGCTTCACGGGCACCTTCACGCCTCTCTTCGCTACGCCTCCATCGTGCAATACGCACACATTGCTATCCCTGGTCTTTCTGTGTATCAACCCGAGCTCGTTTTGTTGTATACGTACTGTTCGTTACGTTTTGGACTCCCTCTGCTTCCCCCTTCTTTCTGTAGAACGGTCCTGCGCTATCTGGGTAGAGAAGGGCTTTTGTATCGTTATCGAGTGTAGGCTACTTACTTCCGAATCGCGATTATGTTCGGAAATCGACATATCTCGAGATTAACTGACTTGGACTCTGAGCTTTTGTTATGCACCATATGGTCTACAGATTTGTACCGGCAGCTGGCTGTTGAATAGATGTCGTTCACCGGTAGCTGCGTGCTCTCACTTGTAAGCAGATGCTCAATCTCATGTGTGTATGCTTCAATGAATATCGAGCAGTCTCGTTATGATACAATAACGTCCGTCATGCGGGGTGCTATGGATACATGTATGGTACAATAGGCACGGAGCATCTACGGGTTGTTCACGCTCTGCTGCCACTGACCCTTATCGCGGCGAACGTTCCCTGCACACCGGCCAACGCATCAGTCCAGACTGCGTCCCACCACACTCATAGTGAGCGAGCTGGGGCGAGATAGGTACGCACCAGTAGCCTCCTGCTCGCGATCGCCCGTGACAGCGCCAACGACGGCGTCCTTGCGGCCGCCCACGCGGTCCTTGGTGCCCTGGACGTACCCCTTGGCCTGCGCGGCGTTGTACTCGGCCTCGCCCACGTTGTGCTCCTGCTTGCCGGACTGCGCCCAGTTCTGGCTGCCGGTCAGGTTTCCGAGGCCCTCGACGGCGGCGCCCTTAGCCGAGTGGAACCGGCCTGTGTTCTTACTGTGGGTCGAAGAGTGGTCAGAGCGCTGTTCGTAGATGTGATGGAGGAAGGTGGGTGGTAGAGACGTACTTGGGGCCCTGCTCGTTGTTGAAAGACATGATGGTGGTGTGTGGGTGTGTGTGGTTGATTAGTTGGGTGTAGGTGGTTGTTGAGATCGTTCGGGTGTGGTTTGGATTGGTGAATTGGTGTGCAGTTGCTCTTATACCCTGTAGCAAGTTCAATGACGTCGATGCTTGACAGAGCACGCCAACGTTGTGTTGGAACTGAGTTGGTGCAACTTGGAGTACTTCCCCACTGGGGCTATAGGCGTTGTGGCGCAGGAGCGTCAGTGGCAAAGAGAAATATCAGATGCGTACCGTCTGGACTACACTGCGTTGCCATCCTACCGCAATCAAGTGCTCACGATGTGCTGAACGTGACAGGCACTCAGACTGATGCAGGACCACACCCAGGTCCCAGGCGCATTGAGGCAAGCCCGAGATGGCCGCGAGTATCCAAGGCTCTGTACGCCGCACGTAGAGGTCAGAAATGACGTCATCGCCAAGCAGTACGACTGCAGTGTCCGCGACGGTGCATATGCAAGAAAGCAAAGCGACATGGGGGTAAGTAAGATACAGCGAGTGTGCACAGATGTACGTTAGCTCGTAACAAACAAAGCGTCCGGTCCCATAGGTGGTAGCGCATAAGAATCTGAGAGGCACAACGGCATCCTCGGCCAGCGTGACGAGAGCGTGCCGATACTGGGAGCAACGATGCCATACTGTGATTCAGTGCGAATTTTCCTGCCGGAGATGCTCGTCGTTGTCGTGCCCATGCGAGTCGGTAGAGGCAGGCGCATTCCCATCTTGCAGCGTCGTGCTGCTCGGCAACTCCATCCTCGTCACCAGCGGGCTCGTGTCGCTCGTTCCCCCCGCCCCATTGGGCGACCTCGCTCCCGTTCTCGACTCGGGTTGAGCTGTTCCCGTTTCCGTCCCCGTCACTGTCCCCGTCACTGCTCCTGCCCCGCTCGGGCGCCCGTGCTGGACGTCCTGGTATCTGGGAAGCATGTCCTTGTCGTCGTATTCGGGCAGGAACTCTTCTGGATCATCGGGGTGCGCGATCGTCCCCCGCCGGCCGCCAGTGTCGATGTCACCTGCGCGGGTGCGGCGCCCACCGCGCCGGCGGCGGTCGGTGTGAAGGAGTGGTACGGGCGCAAGAAGAGGGTCGAAGACGATAGCTCCCTGCGATCCCGACACAGAAGGGAGCCCCGTGGTACGGGGGACCGCGCGGGGACGTGGAGGCACGGAAGGTGTGGGGTGAGCTCGGAAGAAGTGACGGACGGGATGATGATTACGCCGGAGTCGTATAACCCTGGATCGAGTGAGCACTCATGCTGAGGTCGCATATGTGGACGTACACGCACCTCCATAGGAAGATGGCGAGGAAGAGAGCGACGGCAGTAACGATGAGAGCGCCTTCTACAGCGGTCTGTTTACGATTTGGAGGCCGAACCGCGTCAGCGCGATGCAGATCACTCTGTGGGCGGACGTAGACGCACCTTTACGAGCCGTTCATGCTCATTACTGCCCTCCGAGGGCCTGCGTGATGGACTTGGGAAGAATGGTTTGTCGATGGTGCTGGACGCACTCGCGGTCGTGGACTCTGGCAACACTACGCTTGTCGAGCTCGTGTCTCCCGTTCCAGTCAGGGAGATGGTGGGGTTTGCAGAAGATGTAGGCCCGGCACCGGTGTTTGTCGTCCGCTGGACGGACGTCGAGGCTGATGGCGATACGGGCGATGTAGGGTCCGAGACCTGCCTTGCGGCGTAAGGTGGCGCAAGCCGAGGCTGAGCAACAGGCATCCCGATGAAGTTAGTTGATGCGCGTAGAGAGGATTAGCGAGATATCGACGCTGGAGGCATGAAGGACGAAGGCTGGCACGTCGTGCAGGACGACGAGCGGCGGAGTTGAAGAGGCCAAGGCACGGTCTGCGCACGCTTGGGCAGCTGCTGCTCTCAGCCCCGCACTTCTCGAGAATCCTTGGCGGTCGTCCGCAGTGTGTCACAGTGACCTCATCCTGGTCACACAGTCACACGTCCCCAGAAGGAAGGCCGGAGAGGAACAGACGCCCATAGCTTGTTTTCGACGATGTGGCCAACGGCGGTCGTCCAGGGCGGGCGGTCAGCGTGTAAGGGTGCGTTCTCTTCCTCCCAGGTTGCTCTCGACCCGTCTAAGCATGATGTTCATAGGGCCGTTCTTTGTAACTTTCCCCAATCTCAAACACGCTCTCGAGAACAACATTGCCATCAGGACTCAGGCCCGGTCTTGCACCATCCTCCCGAACTTCATAGGGTGCGTTCTCGACGTAGTGCGCATACTGCACGAGTCCGTACCAACGCGGCCATATATACTGCAGGATCCGGTTCTTGGTCCATAACGGAAAAGACTATGTCCCGGTGACGGTGACGCAGGACATGGTCGGGCACAAGCTGGGGGAGTTTGCTATCACGCGGAAGCGGTTCACATACAAGTGCGTCACAGCCATCTCCCGCCCATGTCATTCCGCTAACGGCGTCTTACAGGCAAACGAAGAACAAATAGATTCTTACACTATCTTACCACGTATACGCTACTACTATCGCTGTTGTCCTACTCCCGCTATCATCGCTCGAGCCCTGCAATCTCACCGAGCGAATCTCCATCTGTGACAAGCCCCGGCGCCGTGACTTGCCTTACGGTTGCCCACTTCACACTAAGAATGCATCCGTCCGCGAAGAGATGAGGAGGCAGGGTACGGTCTGCCGATTCCCCCGAGTTCCGCAGGGTTATGACACACGACATGTGAGTGCGGGCTTGCGCAGCCTGTCTCGCGTGCGGTCTCCTGTCCGCGATGAGAATGGGTGCATTGAGTTCGGGCCAGGCGTAAAGTGAGTTTGTTCTCTGACTGTATGCAATCTCGCGGGAGCTATCTTCTCTTGGCCGGTTGCATTTCCACTCCACCTCGAATACATCAATGTCGCTATCGAATCGCTCGCTCGCCGTTACAGCCATCAACCAGGACTAGACAATCACGAACACTGTCATGCGTCATTAAGCTGTAAGTGCTACTGTCACATCATACACGTTACGGCTTTCAATGTCCTTTCAATGTGCTCAGATGAATGAAGACCGTATGCCACCCCACGGACTCCTTATAGGCGGGATCAGAGTATTCATCAACCGGGGGATCCAGTGCAGGAAACAGCCGGTGGATGTAACACGCCAACGCGCGCATCTCATCCGCATCTGCCTTCTTCAGACCCATCTTCTCGTTCCAGTCGTTGTCTCCCCACGGACTAGGTCCCGAGACAATCTCCAAACAGGACAGGGGATGGGTCGAAGGCCCCTCGCCCTCCGGAACCGGAAGGTCCTTGACGAGCACCGTTCTGGGATCCAAAAAGGGCAGAATGAGGGTCTCCAGATTCGGACAGTGCCGCCAGAAGGCGTGGAGGACCGCAGGCGAGGGCAGCTCGCTCTCCTCCGCGTCCGCGTCCTCCTCGTCGAACCAGCTGAAGCCCATCGCGCTCATGTCGAACCGCTCGAGCTCGGGCCACCCGCTTGCGATCTGCTCAAAGTCGTCGAGCGCGAGCGCCCACTCGAGAAGCTCCGCGCAGAGCGAGAAGGAGCGCACGTGGTGGAGATCGAGGAGCGGGCCGAGGACCTCGGCGAGGGAGAGGAGCTCGTCCGCCGGGGCGTACTCGCGCCGCACGAGGTAGAGGGCGAGGGAGAGCGGCCGGTTTGGGGGCAGCATGTGGGCGACGGCCTCGGAGAAGGCGATGAAGTCCGGTTCGACGACTCGGTCGGCGTCCAGCAGGTCGATAGAGAGCGTGTCCAGGATCGGCGCATGGAGTCGGTCGAGTGCTTGCGTGATCGAGGAGCATGCGCCCTCGATGTGTACGGTACGCAAGCGGTGTGCGGATACGGGAGGAGGAATGAAAGGCGGAAGATGGTACCCCAACACGGTGCCGATGCATAGGCGTTCTAGGCAAGGCAAGGCGAACAGCCGCCTGAAGGACGCGGGGGGCATGCAGTAGGAGGTGGTGACTTCTCGGAGGTGGGTGAAGGAACTCAGGAGATCGAGACTTCCAGGTCTGCAGGGACATGGCGGGCTATGTAAGTTTGCATCATTCCTCCCGCCATGAGTGGAGATGTTGATTTCCTGGATGTTTCGCGCCGATTCCGGCAGACCATTCAACCAATGCCACATGGGCGATGTCGGCAGCCTAGCGTAATGCGTGTATTCAAAGTGGACAATACGTAGGAATGGGGTATCACATAGAGAGGACAGGAGGTTGACGGAATGGAGTGTCGGAGACCAGTGAAGGAGTCGTAGTTGAGGGAATATCGTGCGACCGCCGTTTTGCACGAGAGCGAAGCGCAACAGATCGTCGTTCTTCCAGTCGCAACCCAAGTGACCGAACACCATCGACAATTCCCAGACGTGCGAGCAATAGTCCAGGAATCGCGTCCAAGTCGCTTCATCCCTGCGTTGTTGGGCATGGCTGACCTATGACTCGGAGTAAACATCGCACCGCGCATATATGCGGAGATGTATCTTACCGAACTCAAGTGCGCCTCAAGTACGGCGTGATTGGTCACCGGTAGAAGCGTAGGCAGATCATACTCTGCCAGCACATTCCACAACACAAGAGAGGATGGTATTACCCTCCATAGGATCCTCGTAGCGGGCACCTCAAATTGACGGCTCACTAGAGCACTGTTTCGTAAGTCGAGACGCGTAAACGAGTGGCCCTCGTCAAAGATTACGAGGAGTAAGTCGATGTTTGAGAGTACTCGGTGCACTGCCGATTGGCCAGTACTATGTTGAAGCGACATCGCTCTCTAATAGCTACATGCACGCCATTGTGTCAGCAATCTTCCGATGAGAGGCAAGGTTCACTCACTCACAAGGTATCGCCTCAAGAAGGGCACAATGTGATGAGGATGCACCAAAGTGTTATAATAGTCCATGGGCTCCTCATGTCCTTTTATGAGCGACAGGAGCCAGGTGAGAGGCCGGTCCGAAGAAAATATAATCGCTGTATAGCTACCGATACAAAGCATGCCACAATGACTGTGAGCCTACGCAAGCAAATCGTCAAGGAAGTCTTGCATATCTTCTTTCTCACTCTTTGGTGGTATGGGTGCATCGAGTGGTAGTGGCGGGGCTTCAACAAAGGACCGCTCTGCATGAAATTGTCAGTCAGCCTTGTTGCATCCCGTCGTCTCAGGAGGCTCACCTTGATGCCTACCACGACCTGCGGTGCCAGTGGCACCTCGGATTGCGGCACGACCGCGCTGTTTGGCGGTCTGTGCTCTGAAACGGCTTTTCAGGTCTATGAAAGCGTTGAAGGGGCATGTTGCGCGTGATCATTCGACCACTTACCCCGAGTGGCTTCAGCTGCCGCCTTCTCGCGGCTCATCTCTTCCAGTTCGGCGTCCCATTCGATCTGTTGTACGCGCCCTTTCTTTGACTTCAGTTCTGGGTTTGCCTCGTTGCCGATGTGCGCGAGGCTATGATCGACGTCATCGTCATCGTCTCGTGGCGGAGGAGCAGACGATGGCCCTGGCGACAGTCGCTGTCGCTCCAAGAATGCGGACAAGTCAACCTCGGGCTCGACCACTTCTTCGCCTTTGCATCCATTGTCGCGGCATAAGCGCAAAGCTCTGATACGCTTACATTGTCTCGTACACGTGGCTACGTACCTTCAGAGTCGAGTTCTGGCTCTGGCTCGACATACCGGTCCGCATTCGTGCCCAACTGCCTACGAGCGTACTTCTGCTCAAACTCTTTCTGCTCTTCCTCGTCCAGCTCAGCTTGTTCCTCGTCTTCTAACACCAACCGTCTGCCCCATTCTGCCGGGCGACCCCGACCCCGCCCACGTCCTCGCGCTCGGAGGTACTTGCCTAGTCCCCCGCGCGACTTGCCTCTACCTCTTCCTCTCGTGGTTGGGCCGGTCCCAGCAGAATTTTGCGTTTCAGACATAGTAAACAATCAGAGAAAGGACAAGGTCGCGGTGTGAGATGTGGAAACAAGGATTGCAGACCTATCGGAGCGCTGACTATCGGTGAATGCCTACGAGCGCTTAGCGTCCACCCAGGTTTGCCTTATATCCTCACGATCACCGTCTGCGACGACGACAACGACATCGTTCACGACCTGGAGCCATGATGCAGACAGCCTCATACTACCAGCCGCCTTTGGCCACCAAGCAGGCGGTCCAGATGGGTGACACCACTCGGGCATCTGTGAACCACCTCCTCGCGGGGGCATTCACTACGCCGTGCTCGAACGCCGCGCACGCCTTTGTCCAAATCGTGCCCCCACTCTCGCGTTTCCAACTCGCGCTGGACGTGCTGATGCCGATGCTTGATGGTCCGGTTGAAGTGAGTTTTGTGCTTGCGCCCATGCAAACACAGAGCACGGCGGTCTGATAGCGCTCGCTCCTCCTACAGCTCGCCCAGCGCATCCTTGTGTCATATATATTGTACTCACTATACGCGCCTCATCCGATATCTCTGAATCCGTTCAAGTCCGTATTGTATGCCACTTTCATCAAGGAGCGCGACTCCGCCGTGCGGGTCGCCAACGCAGGAGGAGTCAGCGAGAACGAACAGCTGGTCTGGGTGCTCTGGAAGATACTGAGAGGTGACGGGGGTGATGTAAGTTCATTTCATACGTCAGACGTCTCTCATTTGTTGAGCTCATCGGTTATAAGATCGGTCCGTATTCACCGAACTCGTTGGCGAGATCGCCCCTGCCGCCCAAACTGAGGGCTGCGAGCCTGTCCCTGGAGGAGGAAATACCCGTCAAGCCGCCCTTCGAGTCTGCTCGTAACGATGGCACGGGCAGGGCCAGAGATGCAGAAGTATCACTCGAACGCGATCAAGAGATGGAGACATACTCGCGCGCAGCTACGCTCTTGCTCGCTGCGCGAGAGCGTGTCCTGTCTCTCGCTGAGCAGCGGGTGAGTTGCGGTCCGTGTTTTCTGACATGCTTGGAACGCTGACCACAATCAGACCCTGCTTCCCATGATCCCCAAGCTCACGTCTCCCCCGGTGATTACCTCGATCGATCTGCAGTCCATCCTGACCGCAAACCCCGCCCTCGGCCATCCGCTTGTCGCGTCTCTGCTGACAGGGGACATTGAGACGGGTCCTGAGCCTTATCTTGACGTGCTGAGGCACCTGCCTCCCACTTTGCCTTCGTTCGACCTCATCGGCCTTCTCCTGCGTGATTCTACTGCCGTCACTGACGTCACAACCGGTGGACGCACTACGATCGCAGACCTCGTACGGACGGAAGTCCTTGGGTGGTTCATCCACGAGTGCGTCGTGTGGCTTGACCGCGCCGAGAAGGACGAACGGGAGGGGAACATCAGCGATGACCGGTTCGCCAAGGGTGTCCAGAATGTACGTCTCCCTTTCCCTTCCCTCTCTCCACGACTCCGTCGCGCATCAAGGACTCATGCGCGGTTGGCCTGCAGCTCTGCCGTTTTTATAACTCACTTATCAAGCTTTCCATCGTCGACCCCGCCTCGGACGCGGACTCCGCGGAGATGACGCACTTCACCTTGCGCAACTCGCGCTTCGAGGAGGCCAACGCGCTCTACCGCGTCCTCGCCATGGGCAAGTTCTAGGTCCACGCTCACGCCCTTTGGGACTCTCGGATCTCATTCACCTCTGTATGTGCCATGTTCGAATCCAAACTCAGTCTGTATCATGTAGGTGTCGCTGTCGTCGTGTCGTGATGTGTGGATGTATCGGTCTCGTCGTCGTCGTCTCGCTGCTCTTGTCGTGTTGATCCGTCTGTCCCCCTCCGTTCGTCTGTCTGGCTGTTGCCACCGTTACCCCCTACTACCGTGTACGCTCATCCAGGCCTAATCCCGCTGCTGACCCTACTCATTAGTCACCTCTACTATCGCACGGACCACTCGTACACATATACTAAATAACCTTGATCGGCACTCTCGCGTGTCTTTTGTATCGCTGTCCTTGAGCTTGAGTCCTGACCATGCAGTATGATACACCATTATGGCCATGTTCCGGTGCCCGCATGTACATCGTCGATGTCCGCAGACTCTTTCTATGCTATCCATATCTCATCCTCGGTCGTAAGATCCAGAGAGCAAAGGACCGCGTGTTCCCAGTTCGACAGCGTACACACCACAATGTATATGTATGCGTACCACCACCAACCTATGCATGTACATGACATATATGACCCGACCCTACGCCTTCTCCATGCGATTGCCGCTTTCCAACCGTTGTCGTCGTATTATACACTACTTAGCGGAGGTACGGGATTCTCTTCCTCTTCCTCCATCGGCCAGAAGAGAAACGCCGAACACAGATCACAGAACACAAGCACGAGAGGAAAGGAAAGGTAGGAGAAAGAAACAGGGAAACAGAACGGAATGGGTAGGAGGCGGCAGATACAGTAAAGAGGCGACGAGGTCAGGCTGGAATGGCGTACGCATTGAGGAGGCAACAGGGCATGCGGTGGGGGGAACGCGGATAGATATATAGATCGGGAAAGGGAGAGAGAAGAAGAGGACGTAACCAGGGATATGCAGGTGCGGCGCCGACCACCAAGGGAGACCAACCAGTGTCAGGGAGGGAACAGGAAGGAAACAGAGATCAGGGGTAACTCATGACGCCTGCTTGTTCCGGAAGCGGAGCAAGGGCGCCAGCCCTGATAGCGCGCACGCCTTCTTCAAGAACTCGTGCTATAGAAAGAAAGAAAACACGAAAGACGTCAGCTGTGTATGGGGACTAGTGGAAAAAGGCAGCGACGTACCTCCAAAAGCTCCTCCGCGGTCGCTCGGCTCTTCACGTCCACGCACAAGCACACGCTCAGGAAGCCCTTCAGCTCGCGCGAGAGCGCGTCGGGCTTCTTGAGCGTCGGCGTGCCATTGGTGGCGATCAGGTAGAGGGCCTTGAGCGGCTCTTCATCAAGGTACGGCGGCTCGTTCTCGATCATCTCGATCGCCATGATGCCCAGCGACCAGATATCGACCTTGGCCCCGTACTCCTTTTGCTTCACGACCTCGGGCGCCATCCAGTACGGCGTGCCCACCATCGTCGCGCGCTTCGACTTTTGGTCCGT
This sequence comes from Coriolopsis trogii, assembly GCA_020543525.1. Classification (NCBI taxonomy): domain Eukaryota; kingdom Fungi; phylum Basidiomycota; class Agaricomycetes; order Polyporales; family Polyporaceae; genus Coriolopsis; species Coriolopsis trogii. The sequence continues at coordinate 907,578 of JAHYIO010000004.1, forward strand.
GAGCTTCGCGCAGAAACCAAAGTCGGCTGCACGGAAGAGACATGTCAGACGACAACAGGAAAGGCTCGTGGAAAGAGGCACGTACTGATCTTGACGTGGCCCTGGGCATCGAGGAGAACGTTATCTGACTTGATGTCACGGTGGATGATGGATTGGCTGTGCAGGTGCTTGAGACCCTTGCAAGTCTATTCCGACACGCGAGTGAGAAAACGCTTCCGCATCCACAAACAGACAAATCCGCACCTCCAGACAGATACTCGAGATCTGGTCCTCTTCGAGCGTGTTATTCTCAATGATGTCCGTGAGCGCACCGCCCTCCATGTACTCCATGACAACCCAGAGCTCGGAGCTCCTGATCAGGTACGCGTCGAGGAAGTTGACGATGTTCGGGTGCTGCGACTCCTTCATGACCAAGATCTCGTTCACGATCAGCTCCTTCCGCGGCTGGTTCGAGAGGTCCATCTCCTTGATGGCGACCTTCTTGCCCGTAGCGTGCACCTTCGCGACATAGACGTGTCCCGACGCGCCCTGTCCGACCTTGCGGATCTTGCTGTACAGCGCCTTCGGGTCGTCCGCGCTCACGACGCTCCTCAGCTTCTCCATGATCTGAGCCTCGTTCATCGTGCTGATCCGCTTCTCCTTCTCCGCCTTTGGCTTCTCCAACGCAGCAGCCGCGGCCGCAACGCCTCCACCCCGCTCCTCGTCGCCGGTAACGGTGACCGCAGGGGGCTCCTTCGGGCCCTGAGGCTTCTTGGCAGGTTGGAGGGGTTTGACTGGAGGAGGGCCGACCGTTGAGCCCGCCGGGCCAGGTGCAGGCTGTGACATGGGCTGGCCAGTGGCCGGCGCAGACTTCGCGGGGACAAGGTTCGGCCTGGACGAGGCGCCCTGCCTGTCTAACGAGTCCTTCCGCTCGGGCTGGACGATCCCTGGAGGCTTCGTGGTCGTCTCCGGCGGTCCCTGCGCCTTGGCGCGCAGGCGCAGCTCTGCTGATGACGGCGAGTGGTCAGGCAAGGGTGGCTTCGACAAGTTGGGCGCCGGTGGTGCGGGCCGGTTCGAAGAGAGCAGGGGGCGAGGAGGTGCTGGCCGCGAGGGCTGAAGCTGTCCGGGAGAGCCCATGGGCGGAATGGGGGCGCGCAGGGCGGGGTTCGATTGTGCCGCAGAGACAGTGTTGGCATGCTGGAGATGCGATCCGTTTACGACCTCCGCTGCCCGTGCGAGGGCAGCTTGGGTGCCGTTGATTGCGTCGCCGTTGAGGTGCGCAGGCGCCGAGTCTTGTCGCTTGATTGACGGCCTGTCCAGGGACATCTTACCAACACCAGCGCCGCCGAGACCAGTGCCAGCGTTGAATCGCGGGGCGCTGGTGGTGTCGTAGGGGGAGAGGGTAGATGATGAAGAATATGAACCGGGTCCGCGAGAACCGTAACCCATCTCCTCCATCTCCCGCTTCTGGTGGTCAGTGTAGAACTCAAGGACATCCAGCACGGCCTGAGGATCTTTGGCATAGTCTTCTCGCGTGATGGCCGACTTGGTCAAAAGTTTGCTCCAAGCGTCGGGAAGACCCTATAACTGGCATGACTACGATGAGTGTGGAGCACGAGATGGTAACGCACCGTGAAAGCCCCCGAAACGGGATCAAAGCCGACGTGAACCTTGTGCACAAAGTTCGTGGGGTTGCTAACGCCCATTAGAGGGCTTCGTGAATAAATGTCATCCTGCCACCCGTACAGCTCCTCGTCGCTCTTGAGGGAGAAGTACACCCGCTTGTCTTTCGTCTCTAGCAGCAGACAATATGGCTTGAGATCTGTCCGTTCGATGTTGGCGATGTCGGACAGGTTGATTTGGCTCTGGTATTGTGGCGAAGACTGCGGGAGGTATAGTGTGAGCGGCATGTCTCCAAGATAAGACCCGCCCATGCGAACAAGAGTATGGGCGGGAGCGCAAGGAGTGGTGTGAATGGTAGGCATCCAGCCTGCGCTTGGATTTGCGATTGCACCGCATACATGCACTCGCTCGAATAAACGTCTCGTAGATATTGACGTGCGGAAGGCAACTTGCCCTTCGCCCACGCTTGTCCTGGATTGGGAGGGCTCCCTCCGCCATACTCTCTTCCCCCGAGGACTGGAAATACTGAGAACCACAAGAGAGAAGAGACTCACCTCGCTCTTGTGGATAGACAGGGTCTGCTCCTTGAGCACGAGCCACTTCGGCCGCCAAAGCCAGCTGACGATTCCATCCTCCTTCACGGCCACCATCCCACTCCTGACGATATGCGAGCTGTTGACCATGTCCGAGTTGCGGTTTGGCGATCCGCCGATGCCCGAGTACGACGAGGCGTAGGAGGAGCCGGAGGGGGATGAAGTGCCGATCGAGAAGGACGATGAGTAGCCCGAGTTGGAGAGCACGTTCCGGTTCGGCGGGGCAGCGGGAGCAGGGCGTGAGGGCGTGAGGGACGCGGCGGTGACCTGGTAATGCGCCATGGTGCGTGGGCGGCGGTTCCGACTGCGAGATCAGATGAAGGATGGGGGTGAATGGCAGAGGGGAAGATGCGGACAGGCTACAGCACGAAGGAGGGAAACGCGAGTTGGCTGCTAAGAGTCTGACTCCGGATAAGAGATGCGCGCGTCGGGCGAGCGATGAGACGTCGGATGGCGAGCGTACTGTACAGAGACGGCGGAGAGGGTCGTCAGGGTCGTGCGTCGTCGGCCTTCGTCGTCTCTGCCTCGTCGTCGTCGGGGGCGTCGAGGAGAGCGGAGAGGAAGGGAGATGGTGCTGGCTTTGTTTGAGCTTGCAGTGGCCGTGCAAATGTTCCCAGCCGGATCCGGATTGGTTGACCAATCCCCCTCGGATCTAGCCGACGACCACCTATTGTCACGGCAACCAATCATCGCTCTCTCTCTCTCCTTTCCTCCTCTTCAGCCCAACATCTCCTACTGCATTGCGGAACAGAACTCTTTACAAGCTACATCGAGCATGTCACACAATATGAGGAGACAACGTCGCGGAAATACGAGCTCTTGAGCATGCTCGATCCCGTAACGATTCTGCAACCACTAGCCGGCGAGCAAGAAGGTTGATGGATCATCACTTTCCGGTGCGGAAGACATGCAGGAACAAGATGCGCATCGAAAGGGGCAGTCCTGTTATACCATTGGTAGTACCAGTACTACTGATCATAACGGCTGCTATAGCCAGCAGACTTCAGAGTCGGCACGATCACCAACTGGTCCCCTATGACTTATAATTTAATGCTCTTTCACCGCATGTTGTTGCCGCGGCCCTCATCTCATTAGACAGCTTAACACTAGCGCAACATTGCCAACAGTCGTGCCCGCACGCTCTCCCAGACGTGAGCTCTCTCTTAAAGGTGGAACAGAAGAATATGGCTCCGGACTTGAGTTGATCGTGAAGATGTGCTTGTATTCTAGGCTCTACTGTATCTTCCGGAAGATATGTTTAAACAATAGTCGTATCTACCCAAGCGCCTGCCATATGCACATATATCAAGGGGACGTGCGCAATTATCTCCTGTCCACGTCCTCCGTTCACTTTCCTTTAGGTCCATACGAATTCGCGGGTGTTCCGCACCTGGCAGGTAGACAATCTCTCTTCTCTAGCTATTTGAGAAGATGGCTCATGCGGACACTTTGCTCCGGCGTGACAATTTTAGGTTGTAGAAGCAGCACTGTGTACGCTCATCCATCTTGTCACAATCAGAGTCCTTTGGGCGTACACTGCGATCGTAGCTGTAAGCATATTGGAGCTCCCGCGGTCATTGTCACGCAAGATTGATGTGTTGTTCATCCTAGATGTCTCACCGAATGACGGCGGCTCATAGAGTACTGAGCTGCTTTGACATTCTCCTCATCATATTTTCCGACAACCTGCCACAAGACAAGTATGCTTCCCTGTCAAGAGGAAATCTCGCAGCTTGCGCGCGTGTTTGCCGTACATGGCGGGAACCTGCTCTTCGGAGCGTATGGAGAAGCCTGCCTAGCGTCCAGCCTGTATGGCATCTCCTCGCTCCCGAAGGTGCCTCATACCCTCGTCGGTTCACACTCAGTGACCAGTATTGTCACTTGGTAAGCTGAAGTGCTCATTCGCATTGATGTATTTGCCCATTACGTCTGATGCAGGTTCTCGCTGCTGAGCTATGGCATAAAGAGCCTGCGCGTTGGCACAGGGTCGTCTGGTACTGCGGTTTCGTCCATGAACTGGTGTCCAACCAAACTCAGGACGATCACCTCTTTCGGGCCCTCCTAGCGCGAAACGGCGGTGCCACCATTTTCCCGTCGTTGCGAAGCCTGAATTGGCGGTCACACCGTGCCTCAGACTTGTCCCTGCTGTCCCTGTTCGTCCCCACACTCCGCACATTAACCCTCGGCTTCGATGACCGGCGCGGGCTCGGGCCAAAACCAAGCTCATCTACTATGACCACTATCCTGTCGCAGCTTCGGGCATCTGCGCCAAAACTGGAGTACCTGCAAATTGATGGCTACTTCGCGCCAGTTACAGACATCTCCGCCCACATGGCAGCCTTCGAACACCTAAGCTCCGTCGATATCTCTGCTTCCATGGACTTGCAGTCCTTCTGTCAACTCGTGAGGAAACCGACTTTGACCAGTATCGTGATAGGACATGTTCTCGACGATGACTATCAAACCCCCATCAAGCCCGGATCTATGTTCTGCCCTCTCCTGGAACACCTGGCCCTCATTGGCGGGTGCGGCTGCCTTACCCAATTATTCAAGGCGCTGCGAGCCCCGTCGTTGGTGTCGGCCGATTTCGAGGTCGATGATGGCCGCATATCGGTTCTTCCGGACTATGCGTCCTGCATCATCGCGTTGGGGAACATGGTCTCCCCCGACGCCTTCGAGTACCTCCACATGTCGGTGGGGAACCACAACACAGCCGGTGCCGGGTTCATTACCACCGCATTCGTGGACTTCGTTAGCCCTCTCCTCAAGTGCCGCAATCTGACCGATCTTGAGCTGAACACGAGCGTCATCGAGTTCACCGCGGACGACGACGCCATCAGGACGATTACCACCGCATGGCCAGCGCTCGAAAGCTTCGAGCTCAACCTTGTTGAGTGGACGCCAGGCCCGAACGATGCGCTCCCCACGGCCGCGGCGCTCTACCACTTCTGGAGGAACTGCCCCGACCTGCTCAAGCTCACGCTTCCTCATCTCGACCTGGGACCGGAGGGAGAGCGCCTTCAGCTTCCCGAGCTCGACCCGGATGCGCCTTCGACTCACCCACTCATCGAGCTGCAGATTGACCCGTTCCAGATTACGGAACAGGGGGAAGTTGAGCTCGAAGAGGACGAGACGGCGGCGATCGCGGAATACGTCCTAGGCCTCTTTCCTGGATTGAACCTCCAGCGATGCGCGAGTCGCTATGGGAGTAGGGAACCACTCGGTTGGGCCGCGGTCTTCCAGCACATTGGTTCACTCGACCCTATGTCTGCTTGATAATCTACGAAGCCTGGACAATTGATATTCGAACGCGTCACCATGATGGCTGTCGTACGTATCATTGTTATACTTGCCACAGATGATAGCCAGCGCATGGGAAAAGGCCGAAATGGATGTAATGGTACGAGCTTGATCTACACAAGTTCAAATTGCGATGTATACTGCTACACTCAAGCATCCTTCGACGCCTCACATATCTCGGCGGCCGCACGTTTGACAGACTGAGGAAGCTCAATAGGTGAGAAGTGCGCTACTGCCCCATCCTGAGCGCTCTCCCAATGACGGCGCCACTTGACGTTCCACTTCGTGCTAGGGCCTTCGACAGGTGCGATCACAAGACCTCCAAGAGATGAGACATTTCTCCAGTGCGTTACCTCGAAGACGACATGAAGATTCTCGAGGCTTTCCAGCGGCCGCACAGAAGGAAGCACCCTTTCCTTCAGACGTCGTCAGTTTGCATCTGCGCCAAACAACACAGAGTGTGAATACGTACAAGCAGGCTTTCTGGACTCAATTTGCATTCCTCGCCTTGGATGAAGATCCGGAGTTCGAGTACCCGGATGCCTCGCGACGCTTCGGTGCGCCCAAAGGCCCATCCCACGCGCAGCGCGTCCTCCGCCTCGGTGCCAAACGCAGCCAGTTCCGCCTCCAGGTGGAGTACCGTAGGCGTCGTCCGCGTCAGCAAGTCCGGAAGGTACTGCAAGTGCTCCCCCAGGTGCTTCACGCGGGAATGCAAGTGGAGGCGCTTGACCTTGCACCGGACGTGGGCGACGAAGACGTGCGCCAGCTCGCCCGTCACGTCCTCCAGGACGGTCCAGAGCGGGTGGCTCGTCTCGAGCTCGGCAAGCCACATCGCGCTCTCGTTGCTGTAGTAGTGGAGCGTGATGGGCGCGTCAAGGACGGACATGCCGATGAGCTCGAGGGAGGTGACGTTCGGGAAGGCGACCATGTACGGACCGAGCATGGGCAGCATCGCCACCCCGATCGCGAGACGCTTGACGTGCGGGTATATCGTGGACGGCTGCTTTTCTCGAATGTGGAAGCCCGTGCCGCTGAGCTCGGTGAGCGTGCTCGCCGAGTTGCGCAGGAGTGTGGTGGGGTCCGTGATGTCCGAGCCTACGCGGCTGACGAAGATGCCGCGCGCAGGACCAGGGAGGCGAAGACAGGCCGTGAGCAGTCCGCCATGGAGGCGTTCGAAGAATACGGCACAGTGCTTGCTGGCGAAGTCGGAGGAGGCGGTGTACTCCAGATGTCTCAGAGCCGGCAGGGATGCGAGCGCGTCGACGAGATTGAAACTGGAGTGGAGGACTTTGTCAGCCCCGAGCAGGATCAACCGCTCCAACTGTGTGCATTTCCGGACTACCGCGGCAAGCGCGTCAGCCCCGAGAGGAGATAGCGTTCCGGTCGCGATGAAGAGATAGCTTCGGAAGAGGGCGAAACGGTGGCCGTCGTCGCCAGACATGTAGATTGCGAACGACTCGACGGCCTTCTCGTCTTCCAGTTTGACCCCTCGCTTCAACAGGTTCTTAGCTCCTTCCCGGTACAGCGTTCCGCAAGTTTGCATGAGTGACAGGAGATCACGGTTTTTTGGATCGTCCTCCTGCAATATCATGACATCGTAGAGGATGTCATAGTCAAGCTTCATTCTGGCATAGTGTCTGTGAGTAACAAATCGCAATGTCGAAGAGTCATACTGACCTGCTTGGACCTCGCTGATTCAGGTTGATCTCTGTAGTGAGGCGTGTTAGTTCTATTCTATTCATGAGTTGTACAGTCGCAACTTTGTCACCTCTCGCTCACCTGAGTGTACATGCATGGTGGTTCTTTCGTGAGTACATACGTTGGGATTGTTCTCTATATACCTACAATGCTGACGGAGGTTGGCACCTTCGGTCGCGATCAAAATCTCCTGGGTCCGCCGCGCGAAGCGAAGTTCGCAGAGGCAATACACAGGACGTGACAGTATCATTGGAGGCTATCTTTGAACAAGTCCAGGAAGGAAGACTACGGATAATGTTAGGCCGTATACTCTCTGTCGCACATCCTCCAGAGGCAGACCGCTCCACCTCCGAATCGATCAACATAGGCAACCCATCCAAGATTGAAGGTCGAAGTAGGAAGGGTTTCAAAAGAGGCGAGTATAGAAGAGATGATAGGGTCGGGAAATCGAAGGAAAGGGGCGCAACGAAGGCCGACTGTCGTACTCAAAGACGACGTAGCAGACCGTCGTCTTCGGGCTAAGGCGCAACTGAAGCCATTCGGTGAGTCTCTGTCTATTTGTTAGGCCACGCAGAAGAACATCGTGGCTTACCATAAAGAACTTGTGAGGTCGCAAGTCGCTGGATGCCCGCTTAGGCGATCACGCATCCGCTGTGGCTCCCACCGGTGCCGGGGTCGTCGCGGTCCACGAGGACCTCCTCAGGCTGGTCAATAGGGAGAGGATCTGCAATAAGGAATGTATCCATAGTGATGTTAGGAATTGAGAAGGGTGAAGGGGTGGTTTGCGGTGATGATGAAGGGGTGGTGTGGGGCGAGTCCGAGCGACAACGCTGGAGACTGTGGTGTTGTCGTGAGCTACTTATATCGCCGTTGCCTGCACCTCCCATAATCTCGGTGCCAGTGACTCTTGCACATTCAGGAGAAGTTCCGAATAATCACAAGGTACTCCCGTCGAGATCTTCCTGGGTAGGTAACGATCAAGAGACAAGACGACCTGATAAGCTTTGTAAGACCTCTATGCCGAGATCGTGCTCAATTCAATTGTGATGAGCTAGCATTTATGAGGGAAAGTGATTGAGTGATTTCAATGACGGACAGCTATTTCTGTCCGTGTCCGATGACGCAAGACGATACTGTGGCTAGGGGGTGAATCTGAGGCGCACTCCAGTCAGAACAAGGTAGTGTCAGTTCTCGCTCTGAATTATGTCTAGCCATCAGAAAAATGGCTGGTAATATGCCACTTTAAGATAGATTAAGGAATGTAGGACTGTAAGTTGTGAATGACTCCATTCAGGAGAAGTACTACACCTGGAAGACTGAAGTTCGCGGTGAGTCATTATGGTCTTGTCGACGTCCGCCCGGAGAATGACGAGTATCCGTGAGGTGTAAGATGTGTAAACTTCTCCGAAGTTGGCGTCATGAATTGGTCTCAGTTCGAGCCTACTACAAGACTAAATGAAGAGTAGGTTTGAGAACGGCGAACTGAAGCTCCGGGCGTTCAAGAGGAGACCTTCCAAATGCGGTATTGGGCAGCGGCAGTCGGTCCGGTAACAGGCGCCCTATCCTACGCGCCAGCCTCCGGCGCCCTCCATGTCGTCCCGAACGATGACGGCGAATCCCACTCGACGGCAGCCACCATTGACCTATCCAGCCTCGCTAGGTATTTGCCTACCACATCCCGCGTGACTACGTGTTGTCGCCCCTGCTATGATCGCTACGCATGGTATGTTACTGTTCCAGCGTATTATGGGCGAAAGGCCCAAGTTTGGTAACGTCGTCTCATATGATGTTGCCTTGGCAAGAGATGCTAATGATGCGTCAAGATAGTATACTTTCGAGAATATAGCCCGTGTTACTTGACCATAGTCGCCTTTACGCGAAGACAGAGCAGAGAGCGCGCAAAACAATGCCATTATTACAATACGATGCGAGTGTCGCGGTGAGTCGTTGCTATGTATCAGTACAAAGAGGGTGCGTGGTCTCTAGACGGATCTAGGACGAATTCAGAACGAAAGTCAGCCTCAACTCGTCGATCACGACCTCACCCTGCCCTCCTCTCCCATGCCCTACGAAACCTTGGCCAAAAGTGATAACTTATCACAAACGGAAGCAAATCGAATAAAAATATGCAGGCAAAGCGCCGTGAACGAAGATTGCGGTGATGCCGTGACGGACGTGGAGCGAAACGCTCGTGAATCGTGAATGTGATGGTGGGGACAGCCCCGGTCTGCGTTCGCGCGGATATCAGAGGCGGCCGACGACGGCGGGTGGATGTATGCGCGACGTACCAGGTGAGTGGGCTTGTCATGCGATTACGCAGCCGCTGTGGCTTCCGGAGGAGCCGGTCTGCTCGGTGTCGACGAGGATATCCTCGACGGTGGGCTCGTCAACGGGGACGGGCGAAGCGATGGTGAAGAACGCGTCCATTGCGGAGTGTATGGTAGTGATGACGGCGCTGCGCGAAGAGCGAAGAGCAGAGAGCTGTCAAGCACGGGGACTTGTCTTGTCAGGAGCGCAGAGGAGTCGTAGGACGTCGTCGTCCTCCTGCAAGGGTCTTCGTGTATTTATGCATGTTCCGATGAAGGCAGGATGCCTCCAGAACGGCCACGCCGGTCCACGACTTCAGGAACGTACAACTCATCTTGACAATAAGATGCCTACCTTGGCAATAGGGCCGCGGATGAGGCAATTGCTGCCCAGGCGCGAGGCTGATTACCGGATAATCGCCGTACCCGTGAATTCGTTGTGAGCGAAGTCGGTCGCGTTCGTGTTTTGCAACGTCGACGATGCGGGTCTGTACGAGTGCCCGCCTCAAGGTCTTCATCCTTCGCGAGACACTGACCTGTGTATCCTACTCCACCTCAGACTGCTACTAGCGCACCTCTTGAAGTTCGTCGGGGTCGACGTGCGCACATGCGCTAGGATTACTTTGGCAAGAGTCATCTGAGACATCGTTATTGTGAGTCGGATCCCTTCAACCGGAGCGTGTCGTACCTCTCTCTCCTTCGAGAAGATCCGTGCACGATTCGGATCGCGATATATCGGTGATGACGGTCAGTGGCGTGCCCGTGCGGATGTCGAGGCCGGCCACTGGTCGAATGACTTGTCGAAAACTCGACATTCCAAGTGAGCGGACTATAGGCGCTGGGACTCTATCTCAGTCTGATTCTCAGAGTCTCCACCTTCTCTTCTCGTCGGCCGTGTATGTTTTCCCATCACAACTCATTACAGCTCGCAGCTCCTCAGAGAATCTTTACGAAGAGTCTGCGTGCTCTATGCATGTACGTCTGCAAGCAGACGTCACGTAGTCGGTCCGCTGAGCCGAGCCACAATCGCAGTCAAAACACGACACCTCATAAATATCGAGCCGCCACACCGCCCTGACGTGAACAAGACAATGTATCGGCAAGTGATCAGTCATACCCACCATCAACCTTTCCGAAAACGCGCGCGGCAACAAGCACATGCGTCCTCCCGACACAAGACAATAAGCTCGAAGCGCCCATAGCCCTCAGGCGCGCATCTCATCAGTGCGTTCGGGATTTCGATGCCTTTAAAAGGAAGGCCTACTCTTCGCCCTGTACCCCGTCCTTTTTGTTTTGCGGAGCTCAGATGAAGTGCATGGGGATCGCTTTATCGGTCTCGTCCATCGTGATGGGACCACATGCAGTCAGATATGCGCGTTTTGTGGGCGTACAGGATACCGGGTGGCTCGGCTGTGGCCTGTCGAGCCTCGAGGTTCGTCTTGCCTAATGCGAGATGCGAGTGACACATTGATGTGGCGGTGTCGCAGCAGGTCTCGTTGTTTTCGCCCTGCGCTCGGGGAGCGAGTGTACCTGACGCTGTAGCTTTGTCAGGTCCAGCCTGAGCGTTCGGCGTCAGACTTGGAGGAACGCTGGTATGCACTCGGTGCCGACCAGTGGTCGTTCGAAGCCTGATGGTGGTGCTTGAGCGCGAGTTCTATTCTATCAATACTCAGCAGCCACCCTCTCCCCGGGGTACGGTGCGTAAGCGCGGTGACGTTCTGGCCTTCAATGGCATGGACTCGGTCTATCTCCTTCGGCTCCCGGGTCTGGACTTGAGACTGTCTACTCCCAGACCGTTACTCAGGTTAGACTCAGGAATCGTCGGACGTTTTGCGCAGACGCCGCGTGTTAGGGTGTGTCATCCTTCGTATTGTCTATGAGGCTCATAGCTGGGGAAACACGTTTCATGTTCGTGAGCATGCAACACGCGGCCAGTCTGCTGGTACATGGTGACCAATATGAACCTTGTACGTCGAGTCATATCCCGAGGGCTTCCACAACCCTGCGTGCTCAACGCTGCGTCGTGGCAACCCACGTCCACGGGTGAAGACCCGACAGCTATTGATGAGGTGACAGACGGACCTCCCGGATCCTGGATAACTCCATGGAAGGCGAGGATGCTCGTCCCTGATATTCTCCGATGTGTAACTACTTCTGCCTGCAGGCCCGAGGGGCACGCAGCTACCGAAATCAAATCGGGCCCTCGGGCGTCCGGACTTACTCACATTGTGTGCGTACAGCGCGACATTCGTCGGCTTCTTTCCCGAGAGTGGAAGCTGTGCGCTCTATTCGTGCGCTACGTCGCGGCGGAAGCGTGGCAGGGTACTTCCTTCACGCCAACAATAAGCCTGGGACGAAGAGTCCGTGAGATGAGAACGAAGACCGCTCTTGCCGCCCGCTGCGGCCGTCGAGCTGTCGAGCCTCCAATTTCTATCAACGTGTGAAGCACATGAAGCGTCACACTTTGGTAGAATTCCTGGCTGGACGATTGTTTGTGGCCATGGTTGGATTTCGCGCAACGGCATGCATACATGGCACTTTGGACCGGTACACTTCCCTGCGCTCGAATGATGATCTCCTTTTATTGTAGGAGATTTGGTCTCAGTAATCAGATCATGCAGATCCGACCGACGCTGAAGAAGAGACGAAAGCCTCGTATTTAGACCGGATAGGCGCTCCTGCCACGAGGCTATTCAACGCCTGAGGGCGTCTAATAATCAGTAAGGGCCAGAAGCCTTGCCTCCTTCGACTATAATTGAATCCATAGTGAGTGACATCGTGCTTGTAATAGCAGTCTCCTTGAGTATTATCTCACTTAATATCACGCTGCCATGGTATGATTAATTCCAGGAGTACTCACAGCTAGAGAGGCAAGTCTAGAATTTACGTCCACTACTATCTGAGCCATTGATGAACCTTCCAGCAACCTAAATTCGTCCTTCTGGTGACATGCTCCGGAAACCCCTGACTCCAATGCATACTAGTACGCCACTGCACAAGTCCATTGCCAGCCACAACACCCGCCACCCGTCCGACACATTATCTGGTGTCTTGTCTGGCCGGGCTTTCGGACGGTGCGGACAGACACATCGACTCGTGCATGGATCTCCTGTACGTCGAGCATCGGCAGTCCCGGCCACTCTGGAACTCCTTTTGGCCGCCGGGCGCCGTTGACATTGGCAGCTTCAGGCCTATGCAACGTCGGAGCGGACACCCGCCTCGGGCCAATCCTTGCTTGGACTATAAGAGCACTCCCCCTGGAGAATGAACGATCCTCAGCGGTCTTCGATCTTCGTCTTCTCGCTACCCACCTCACCCCTGCCCCTCTCCCATCACACCCGAAACCTCCTCCCCCTTTCCACTACACCCGTACGACTACTCACCGCAATGGACGCCTTCACGATCACCCCCGCCGTCCCCGAGCCCCTCCCCGTCGATGCGCCTTCGGAGCCCACGCTCGTCGACAACGATGGCTATGGCACCGGCGGCTCGCACAGCGGCTGCGTCATTGCCTAAACCCCCCGTTTTTCTTCGCCTAACGTTCTTCACGACCAAGGTACGCCCTTCTTCCCCTGCCGTCTCTCGAGTTCGAGTAGATCGCTCACCCAGGGCAGATGACAATCGTCATACACGCGCAGAGCATCCACTTTGCGCGCACACGTACCCCAACGTGTTGCGGCACGACGACCAATGACCCCACCCCCCACCCGGCCCTTCGGTTTTCGAATTCGACTTTCTCATTGCCCCAGAGCTTCAGCTCTGTAGACCTTGTTCCCTGGTTCGACACAGATGTGTTTTTGACGAGAGGCGCCATGGACTTTTGTCGATTGTATCAATAGCTTGTATCTTCGTTCGCCGAATGCCTCTCTTGTCGTTTGTATACGTACCTGTACCAACCAGTGTTTCATCCTTCTTCCCCTTTCCCCCACAACGGACAGACTTGTAGAAGTATATGATCAGCGTGACATGTATTATACAGCTGGGTCAAAGTACATCGTAAAGCTATACGGGAATCGTTCATCTATGACGAAACAAGACAGTGATAAACAATTGCTGGCACTAGGTATACATTTTGATTCTTTGAAGTTTGCTTCTCCCGTCTTACACCTCCGTCCGTTGAGCAACTTCTCCATATGCCGCATGGGGATTACTTGCCCTCGGCGATCCGCCACAACGAAGGAACGACCTGGGCGGGCTCAAGCTTCCACTTCGCGTCCGTGCCCCTCCCGCTCGTCGAGCACGTCTCCGCGTTATCGAGCTCGTTCAGCCGCCGCATCAGCTTCTCGTCCTTCCCGATCGCGAGCACAAAGTCAAACTCGGTCGTGTTCTCCGTCTCCGTCGCCTCCGTCGACATCCACGCCGTGCGCGTGTTCAGCTGGCTCCGCGCCGGGCCGCCCGGGTGCAGGATCGCGCCCACCGCCGTCGAGCGCGAGATGTTGTTCGGGAGGACGAGGAAGGAGGTCGAGCCGGGGATGATGCGCAGCCCGTAGCGTTCCCCGATGCTGTCGAAGATGTGATTCTGGGCTTCGGCCGCTTGGCGGTGGGCCCATTGCCAGTCGGAGGCGTGCTCGTCGATCGCATTGTCTGTCCAGAAGCGCCAGACGACAGATGCCTCGCGCTCCTCGATAAACGACCCGGGAGTACGCTCGGTGAACTGTGGACGCAAGTGAGTACTGTGCCACTTGAGGCACCAGAATGAGCACGTACGTATTGGAGGATTTCCATGCAGGCTGCCTTCCAGGTGAGGTTGAAGTTCGCGACCATGCTAATCCACGACGACTTGGCGTCACGATCTGAGCGTGACTTAATGAAGCAACCGTTCTCTGCACTATACAGGGTGTCAGAAAAAACCATGGCCCAGAGCAAGATGTGACTTACACAATGCCGATTGAAGGCACCCTCTCGGCAACGACATCGAGAATACCCGTCGTGGGGAGGCCGCTGAGGAGCCAGACTTCGTTCTTCGGGTCCTCCGCCAGACGGTTCAAGAGACGCAGCGCCTCCTCCGGTGGTTCGAAGTCAGGTTTGCCCCCGAGACCCACGCCGGCGTTGCGCGCAATAGTGCGGAAGTCACGTTGCCATATGGTGCCCTCGAAGTCAACGAGAATCAAGCGCTTCTGAGAGTGGCGGTAGGACGGGAGGATCCGGCTGACGTCGAGAGTGGCGATCGATGTCGTGTCCGAGCTCTGCATATGCTCGATGTTCGAGCGCAGACAACGGACGAGGAACGAAGTTACGAACGCTTGTGCGCTCTGCGTAACAACGTGATTGTGGAGGTCCTGTCGCATGCGCTGTGAGCCACGGTTCGAGCCGGCAACAGTAATCCTTACCTCCCAGCGAGAATGAGCCTCGTCGTCGCTCATGGTGAGCGCCTGATGGATAGCCTTCGCCGTCATACGCTTGTCCCAAGGATTGATGGGGATGCAGGAGCGGAAGCCACTGAAGCTGTACGATCCAGTGAATTCGCTCAAGATGAGGGGTCGGTGACGTTGCTCCTGGCACTCAACGAATTCGTGGGCACGAAGAGCCATACCCTCCCGAAGGCTCGTGACCATGAAAGCATCTGCGACGGTGAGGAGGGCAAGGTACTGGCTGAACGTCAAGTCCTGAGTGTGCAAGAAGACCACGGGCTGGTAGGTCAGGGTCGAGAATCGAGAGTTCAGGTGCGATACGACATCCGCAACACCGCCCTGCGCCTCGTTCTCCTCTGTGGTTTGCAATGCAACTTGGATAAGAACGACCTTGCCCTGATACTCGGGATACTTGTCTAGGAACGCCTCGAAAGCCTGAATCTTGTTACGGACACCCTGGATAACATCCAGCTTGTCGCGGCCGACTATAATCTTCATTCCAGCGTAGCGCTGCCTGAGCGACTTGACCCATTCGTGCACCTCGTTCTCTTGCCTGCATATATGCGTGATCAACAGACGGCAGGTATAGGCATCAAACGAACTTACTTCTTCGCTGTGATGCTACCAACGTCAATGCCCATCGGGAAGACGCCGACGTCGATGGAACGGTCGTCGTGCTGGATACCCTTGGGTAGAGCTTCTGCTGCCAGAATCCGGCTGACTGTTTGCCTGAAGTGACGAGCATAGTTGGCCGTCTGGAAGCCAATGAGGTCGGCGCCGAGAACACCCTTCAACAGGTCTTCTCGGACGCTAAGGCAGCGGAAGATCTCCGACGAGGGGAACGCGACGTGCATGAAGAACCCGATGGAAGCTCCGGGAAGACGTTCGCGCAACATCGAAGGAAGGAGCATCAGGTGGTAGTCGTTCACCCAAATGATATCGCCCTCGTTGTATGCGGAGGCGATGGCATCAGCAAAGCGCTGGTTGACCGCGACGTACTGCTTGAACGAAGCGCTCTCGTAGAAGGACTTCGTCTTCGGTGCATCCGGCACGGCATAATGCAAACACGGCCAGAGGACCTGATGGCAGAACTCGTCATAGCAGCTGGCAAACTCCGAGTCTGGAATCCAGACGGGCAGGCTGTCGCGCTCCTCTCGTAAGCGCCATTCCATGTTACGCCGCAGGCTCTCGCGGAAACCGTCAGTGTTCGTTCCGAGCGTGCCGACCCAGAGCTTGCGTCTGAGTCTGTCCCCGACACTCTCGATAGCGTTCTTCAAGCCGCCATTGCACTGCAAAATGTCTCAGCACTTTGGCATATAAGGAGTTTCAGACGACAAATTCACATGAGGGTTACTCTCGAAGTGCCATTTGATGCCGGAATGAACCGAAGGGTCCTGCCGGGAGGATGAGAGAGAACGAGACGCATTGCGATGAGCCGAGGAGCGAGAGGCGCGACGTTGCACGCGCGGGGCGCCGTGAGCCCCATGGTGAGTGGTCTGATAGTGACGCGCGCCATTCGCCGTCGGGCTGGGAGAACCGCTTGCTGCTGGAGACTTGGAGGCATTGAGTTTGTTCGCGAGAGCGTCGAGGAGGGACTCCGTAGGGGGTGCGAGCCTTGCAAAGGGGTTCGATGCCTCTGCGCGAGGAGTGACAGTGGGTGTCGGATGACGCGACTAGGACACATGATCAGCATATATTCGTAAAGAGGAGAAGTTGGGCAGGCTTCCAAAGGCTGGTATGCGGGACGGGTCGAGCATGCGACACACACCTTGTCCTTGAGGTCTTCAACTATGCTCCTCAGGGGTCCAGTAGCTCTTGACAGAATTGGGGGACGTCCTGGTGTCCCGGCCTGCGAACCAAAGGCAGGTGTGGGGGCAAGCGAGTGGAGGGCAGACTCCTGGGTGGGCGAGGGAGGGGCGGACTCGCCGATGACGGTGGTGTTGGGGAGGAAGAGGGAGGCGATGATGACTCTGTGATGTCTGAGCGAGCTCATCGTGGCCGACGTCGTGGTCGATGGACAAGCAGTAGTGCAGCGTGCGCGGGGCCCAAAAACCGAAGGCGATGGACTTTTGAGGAGACGATCTGCCTTCATCGGTGACGTCACGTGTAGCGCCGGCCCAGTGGCCCGGCCGCATCCGGAAGACTGAGTGCAGCACTCAGCGATGTGTTCCTGCAGCAGAAGGCCGAAGACGCGACCGACGTTCTGCCGTTCCACCAACGTTCGTCTCTCTTCGCACAACTCTCGCCCATCGATTGCCTCCTGTGGTCGATATGGCCATGCAGATCGTCCCAGACGAAGCCTTTTCAGCGGTGATCACTCGATAGGCGTCTGCCTCGGTCTCGGTCCTCTCACTGGCAAGCGTCAAGCAAGCGTAATCATCAGGTAACTAACTCGGACTCAATACTCCATGTTGCGTTCGCGTATGGTATATAGGAAATGTGCGCTCGACTTGTAGTGGACAGCATGTTGCTCGCCATTCCATCTCGCGAGTTCGAAACAATCCACCCATCGCTGGTCCGACTGAAGGAATTCACGCACCCAAAGTCAATCTAGAGTTACAGGTCCACGAACGCGTCGATAGAGTCAAAAGCCTACGCTGAGTATGGATCTAGTGATCATCGTCCCAGAATACAGCGTCCAATCGGGTATCCGCTCATCGTCCAGCACACTATCCACTATCAACATTCCTTCCAAACTTCTGTCCTATGATCTACGCAGTCACATATGTCAATCAAGCATTCCAGCCTTGCTTTCGAGACGGGAGTGGCTCACCTCTTCTCAGTCCTTACGGTATCCCGAATCCTCGCATTCATACAATAATCGAAAATAATAAAGTTAAGCGGGCAACACCCGGAACGAAGGGAGGACGGTGCCGCCCAGACCGGTGGCATTCTACACTCTGCAGAACGCACGCACGTCAGTACACTGCACAGGACCAGGTGAACTCCGAGGACGTACCGAACAGCGCTGAAGGGGTCATTCATGCGATAACACATCCGCTGTGCGAGCCACTACTGCCGACCTTTTCCTGGTCGGCAAACACGCTCTCGACGTCGTCGGTATCGTCAGGGAAGACGGGTGCAATGGTGAAGGTGTCCATTTCTGCTCCGTAAAGCCAATGCTGGAAGGCAAGCTTGTGCTGGCAGAGCGGAAACCGGGTCTGCGAGCAAGCTCTGGAGGGCGCAAAGGAGGGCGAGGACTAGGACGAGGAATATCACTGCATCTCCCCGGGATATTTATGCGGATATCGAGACGTCGGGCCCATGCGACGGCGTTGACTGGCCTTGCGTCCGCGCTGTTGCAAACAATAGGATGAGAAGCTGAGAGCGCATTCTTGCAGATAGCACTCGCCGTTCCTGAGCGGGCCCCGTTAGGACAGGAATTCATCAAGCAGAGACAAGATGTAGGCCTGAGCGTGAGGCGTTGAGTAGCGGGTGCCTCGGCATCCGAAGCGATTGGGGATGTTGTGCGTGGGCGAGAGAAAGCTTGATGTCTTGTTAGATATCGCGCTCGGTACGTCATTATCATAAAGGTCGAGGTGTCGAAGCGGCCAGAGAATAGAGCTGGGCAGTCCATCAGAAACCCGCCGAGAGTCATCCCAGCACGGAAAGATACGCCCAGTTCGTAACATGCAGCGTACAACAGATATGTTGTATACATTCTGTTATAGAGAGCAAAGAAAGTCAGAAGAGATTTCGGACTGCAGCTGCCAGGACTCGGATATCAACGATACCTCCTCTTAAAATCAGACGGTGGTATCCAACTTGCTGAATCAACGTTCCCCAATACCTCCGACCAGTTCTGTGCGCGCATGTGAACTACGCACTGTACATGTCATGGTAAACTTGAACATATACTTGAGACGAGACACGAGGCTGGCGGCTGTCCGTGCGGCTGTGGTCGCCACCTGGAGTCTACATGTTGCTTTCTTCAGAACCTGAGGGCAGGCTGAAAAGCCACGTGCCTGAAGGCGCCGCAACCGCGACTTTCCTGGTTTACTCTCAAATCTCCTCTGCAGATGTTCACGGACAACGTCAACGTTTGGCAGCCACTCGTAAGGTCTTGCTACGAAAACTGTTATCATGGCATAACAATTGTATGAGCTCTGTCATACGTTATATAACGCAGTCATACTGATCACCCTTGCCGGCCCGCAGTGGGCATGCAGGATCTTGCATCGACATCATTATGCCCACGCAGGCTGCTGAGCATTTTCTGCGTGCATTATCGCGCGTGTACAGCCCAATCGACGCTACGAAGAGAATTGAACCAGCTCTTATGGCATAGTCGCCGCTGTAGCCCTTCGTCCAGCCTCACCTCCTTTTGTTTCTGCGCATTCCATGCACGCACTCGCTCCACTAGCGTGTACACCGTTACCGCTCATGAAACGCCTTCGAACCGTCCCACCGAGGGAATCGAGGACTACTACGTCCGTATCCCCATTGGCTTCGACCGGCTTCCTGAGTTCCCGGTCCTGCCATACGCGGGTAAGCGCTCGACTTGACAATAAGAAGTGCGTCCCATGTTCATCACGCGTTGCGCCTCCGTCCGCGGTATCATCTCAAAAACTTCCTCAAACCGACGTTCAGGATAGGTTGGGTATTATGTGAGCTTGCGCGCGAGGGCAATTCGGTCAACCTCGAGCATGGTAGCGGGCGCGGAGGTGAACCGTGGCGGCTGGTTCCACAGGGCAAGCGAAACCCACTCAGGCTTAGGCCAATGTCGTGGTTCCTCGGTATTGTTTTTCTTTCATTTGGGACCACCACCGAAAGTTGATGTGAAGATAGCGCATGACCGTCCCGAGTTTGGCCTTCATCAGGGTTGAAGTTCGTTCGCTCCTTGCAGCTGCATGTCGTGAGTCAATGTTCTTCGATCACTCGTGGAGAATGCCCTCCTCCTCCTTCCCGTCTACTAGCGCTCGCGTCTTATTGTCTTTCGCTCCTCCAGCCGCGCAGCGATGACGGTAGCCAGATCCGGCTTTTGCGAATATCGGAAGCATCGCATCGCACACCCTGCACGCCTGCAGGATCCACTGACCACCTGTGCATTTCCGTCGGTGGAGCTGCGCGTGTCCAGAGGGCATATATACCCAGACAGACAGGGCCCAGTCTGCCTTCAGCGAAAGTCTACTGTCTACCAGACTCCTCCGCCTCTCCGCACTGGAGCCATTCTGGGCCGTAGGCGACCTCGACGCTCCTCATTGTCACACATTTTCATCATGGACGCGTTCTTCACCATCTCTTCTCCGCTCCCTGTCGACGAACCGGCGAGCGAGGTCTTCGTCGATCGTGACGATACGGGCACCAGCGGCAGCCACAGCAGCTGTGTTATCGCCTGAAGCCTGCACTATCATCCAAACATGTTCACCGCTGATGTCGTGGTACGTGGGCTTGTTTCCCAGCTTTGCGCTGTATACTTTGGCTGATGCGTGTCCTTAATTGCAGACAGTCAACCCGGTTCACCTTGTACCCGTCACGCTCTAACACCGCATCTCTCTCCCGCTTGACGCCTTGGAACCACGCCATTCATCCGCCATTACGATACGACCCTCACGAACACACCTATCCATCATAGCGACGCCGCCTCCTTTCGTTCCTCGCCGTCGCTCATATCACTTCACACTTCACTTCACATCCTATCACCACGCCTTCTGGTGTACTATTACGACTAACTTATCGCATTTCGTTATAGGGCTGCCTCAGTGTTTAGAGATAAGATGAAAAGCGGACGGGAGGAGTAGCAGGGCGACTAGGCAGCTTTCTTTGTACTTTGTCCTGGATTGGTTCAGAGACACACAGCCCTCAGATGTATCGTAACAGCAATGCTTCAACTGTATGAGTGTACCTGCTAGGCCTTTCGACGGGCAGTCTCTTGACCAGCAACCGGATGGCGTCCGCTTTCAGAACATAACAGATGTGAGTGAACGATACCGAGAAGTCGACATACAATTGTGACAATCGTGAATATGGCACAGATACCACAGAGAATCATCCACACCACCACAAAGCGCTATCTCTTCGCCGACCTCTCTTCGTCGTCCAACCACGGAGACCAGTCATTATCTGCCACATCGCAAACCACCCAACACGAACACAATCAGCGAGCTGTGTCGACGCGGAACAAGTCAGAGGCAGCGCGTACGCACAAGTTACGTTCTGGATCGCGAACGTGCCTCCTTTGGCGGGGTCCGCGCGTGCGAACAGTCTCGGGAGGATAGGCTTCAGCTGCTCCCACCACCAGGATTCGCTGTCGTGGAAGCCCTGGAACTGGAAGACGACGTGAGTGCGCGAGAAGCGGTCGTCCGATCCCGTGTCCGTCGTCGTCAAGGAGTCCTGAATGAGATCGGCGTTCTCTCGGATGGCGTCGATCAGCGTCTTCTTCGGGACGACGTGTGCGCGGTAGTCGCCGAAGAGGTAGTGCGAGATGGTGATGGTGCGGATGTTGGGGTGGACGAGGGACAGGGCTGTGGCGACGTCGATGTACTGCGCTCCATCGTCCGAGACGGGCACGAAGTAGGTGAAGGAGTCGAGGGCGGTGAAGGCAAGAAGTCCTCCGAACATGTCTGTCGTAGTGTGGTCACACCGTCAGTCTGAGTACGTTGTGTAGAGCGGTATAGTGACGGACCTACGATGTCTTCTTTTGTGTACCATGAATTCGGGGAGTAAGAGAGCTCTTGGAGAGACTGGGGCGAGGTGAGGCGGAGCAAGCCTTTGACGGCCAATCGCGGAAAGTATGCGACCTGTAGAAGAGGTATAAGGTGAGTGAGCGCAAGATTCAACACGAGACCTATGGAAGATGTACATCGATAATCCTCAACTTCATGGGTCGATTCACATAGGAGTCTTCGATGCGTGTGTTGTCGCGTATTGGTTGCTTGAACCACACTTGCATGCATTGCAACATGTTGAGATTCGGCAGGGAGTGTATCAGTCGCAGGAAGTCGCTGTACTCGATGAAACATAGGCCAAAAAGTTGAAGATGGGTGACGCTTTCGAAACGGGTTAGGGAAGCGATTACTGCGGGGTGAAAGGAAATCGTGGGGCGTTGATCGAGGTCCTCCACCTGTTCGTGTTCCGTGCGGATGCGGAGCTTCCATACGCTCGGGAGCTTTCCAGCGAGGATGGGGGCAAAGCTCTCCCCAGGCGAGGGCTTCTTCATCGTAGACAGGATGGTGAGCTCTTTCACCAGTGGCGCGTTCTCTGGGACTGTGGCGAGCATGGTGGCAAAGGAGTCCAGGTGAGACATTGTGAGTAACGACACGTTGTTCAGCAAATTGATGCGGCTTCGGTGAAGGAGACTCTTGCAAGTCATCGCCAGCGCACATAGCGTTCTGTATTCGAGAGTGTACTCTGAGTATAGCTCGAAGTCGTCCGGCTCGTCCCAGACTCTGTCGATGATATTCTCGACAATCTCGCATGGTAGTTTCTCGGCAGCTGACATGCATTTAGATATCTATAACCCAAGAGATCAGTAAAGTGATCAAGCGTAAGATAACAATATAGCAATGCAAGATGCGGCTTATGCAGCCGATGCGAGGACCATGTAGTGGAGTGTGGAGGAAAAACAATATGTCTACTCCATTGTGATATCAACAAGGCAAGCCGTGCGGGTCAGTAAGAGAGGCTTGCACTGGGGTCCAGTGGCGCAATAGCAGCGAGCGTACGCACCTGAACGTCAAACTCTCGATGCCCGTACGTGTGCGCGTGAGAATACGGCCTTTGTCCTCTTGTAAATCAGCCGGCGGAGGAAAGAGAAAGTAATGGCAGCGGACCAGACTGTGGCGCAAGTGCAACAGAAATCTTCAACAGCCTGGGGATGCCGTATGAACCAAAACCACCCACTGGCAACTGCATTCTCGGCAGCCTGAATACTCGGGTAGAGCGGCGATTTCTCCTTGTACTCCGGTGCAACTTGACAAGCCAAAGGATCATGATGTCACTCGCCTTGTATTGTGACCTTGACCTCAAGGGAGTTGGGATCCGCAGTAGAGTATGGATATGAGGAGATCATCAAGAGGTAGACAAAAAGTCGTTGGTGATGGTGGTGGTGGTGTGGTGTTCGACGGGCGCTTGACTCGTGTCTGGCGTCACGACTGGAGGCGGACTCCCACTTAGACATCAGCTCCGACAGATCCAACCCTCGCTTTTTGCTGGCTATGGCCACTCGAGCGCCCCCTGCCCCTCAACAAAGGACAGCAGGGAACTCCCGAGAGCCGTAACCGGACCTGAGCCTGTTTGAGATCGAAGTAATCATGGGGAGTACCATGGCGTGTACTTACGAGTAAATCGATCCAAGCGAGCGCCGAGAACTATTAGAGGAAGTTGGCGCTTGCTCCACTGCTCCGCGTTTTGGAGGTTCAACTTGAACATCGTCTATCCATCCACCACTACATGGTCTCGGCGTAGTTGCCAGCCTGGCTACCCATCGAGGACTTCACGGACACTGCTCACATTCTCCGTTGTGTCTGATTCCGAATCGGAGGTCTATATCTGCCAGTGGTGACTCGACGGCCGGCGTTACGTCTGTGCCACAATTGATCTCGTTGGGAGGGCTGAAAGCTGATGAGTGCGGGTGTGGTCTGGAAATGTCAGGAAGGAGAGAGCTAGGAGAGAAAAAAATGCAGTCATTGAAACCCTTTTTGTAGGTTTGGCTGACGGAACGCCATGCTTGTCACGCCATTCAGGCTGGCGCGCAAATGAAAAATCGTCACCGGGTGAAGTGTTCAAGGTATGGCAGCTCAGCAGATTGAGTTATTTTAGTGAAGCTACGCAGGGCCGAATGTACCAGGTCTGGTATCCTTCTTCAACAAAACCAAAACCAAAGTTGGCAGCAGTGCTGGATCGGTCCGGTGGTTTCGTTTCACCTGACTGTGCCGTGCCGGCCGGTGGATTGTAGTCTCATGGGTTGCTCGCTGCTCAATCATAGACTGCGGCTCATCGATTTCCTATTGAATTGTATCCGTCAGCCGTAAAGCTCAATGTGGTCTGCACATTGCTCAGGGTCCTCTGCAAAGATCGATATCGTTCTTGCGTAGATATTTGTTCTGATGACTACTTCTCCGGCACAAGCATCCCCTGAGCTGATGATATGGCACCTGTATTTGCACGATACAGCAACTGTCTCGAGTCCCATTAGTGGTATTCGAAACAGTTTCTTTATTAGAAGATAACTAATGATGCACTTTTTAACCACCACCTAACCTATCATACGCAATTTGTTCTTGCTTAACACATCCTCTCATTTGCCTGAAGGATGCCCTATATAGCTATATGCAAGTCCCTATTAAAGTAATATGACAGAACTCGCGCCCTTTCCGGGCTACTGATAGAGATAGAATAGTAGTGCCGACACGACCGGACCGACTCACAGTGCCCGGCCTATCCAGAACGTTTGATAACTTAGATTGCCTCCTCCGACGTTGAGGTTCGGGACTGAATGTGACAGATATGATATGGCTCTATAATCATACGGTACTCCCATATCAACCAGGTCATAGCTAATAGCTCTTCACTGTCCTTCCAGTCACTACACATAGAAAACAACGCCGTGGTCAACATCCCCTACCATATCCACACACACGAGGAGCACAACTCACAAGTGACGTTCTCGATCGAGGAAGCTTCTGTCACCGCAGCGGATTCCGCAGGAGAGAAGAGCTGCGGTAGAATATGCTGCAGCTGTGTCAACCACCATGCTTGGCTACCGTGGAGCCCTTGGAACTGGAACACGACACTCTTGCGTGCTGGAAGGAGGGCGACCTGCAGCAGTTCGGCATTGTGGTGGAGGCCCTCGATCATCTTGTGCTTGGGCACAGCGTGACTCGGGCCAAACTGTGAGGAATAGAGCGCCCACCAGGGTTCAACGAAGAGATCACGCCGACTATACCATCATTTTCGGCACCCGTCGTGGTGACGGGCACATGTTAGATGACTCGAGGCGGACAAACTTCGCCACCTCTGTCAGATGTGGTTCGATATGACAGCGCCTCACGTAGTAGAGGACTCACCTCGAGCTTCTGCGGTAGTACCCGCGTGATCAGGGGTTACCAAGAGTTTTTGACGTGTTCGGAAGAGACTGAGTGCAGTAAGGCTGTCATCGATTGCATTGGCATTAAGGCGAATTACCAGAGTTGATGCTGAAACAAGCGTCAATGAAAGTACCGAGACATGAGACTGTGTAGCTTGTACGTACGTGAAGAGAGTGCAGTTGTAGGCCACCCTTGAACCATGAGACGGCTGTCAAAGTTCTTAATTCATGTTTGCACGCATTGCAGAACCCGTCGATTTGGTAGCGAGTATACTGGTTGTAGGTCCTATTGCTAGAAAGTAAAGGGGAAATCTCTGAGCGGATGACATTGGAGAAGCGTGTGAGAGACGCGAATGCAGCAGGGTGGTTGAAGGAGGTACTTCAGGAAAAACCTGAAACCCTAATAAGAGATAATTTAGAGAGGTCGGCCCAATAATCCGAATAATACCTGATAACGTCTACTATCTCTTCCTGGGATGTATGTTCAAGCTATGAAGGTGTTTGTTGCCATCGTAAAGGTTACATACATACATCCGACACGAGAATTAGTGTCATAGTAGGTAGACTCGACATGAACTGACAGGCGACCGAGGCAAGCGCTCATGATTGCCAGGTTGTGAAGTGCTGTGGGACCTGCCCTAAACACATCCGGCCTTCTCCGAGGACCGTTCGGGTGCCCTCCGATGTTGAACTTCGCGGCTCTGCCTAGTACCACCGTGCTCCCTTGCCTCCTGCTGTCTCGTCTAGGGGCTATCTAGGCTCAGTTTCTGGACTTGGGCTTGCTTCGGGCTCTCGAGTCACGTCTGTGGCTTGCTCACTATCTAGACTGCCTCGACTGTGTTCTCAGTTCTGACTGGACACCTACTGATGCCGGTCGGTCAAACCATCCCGGAGGCGTGCAAATGTGAAGTTCCGGGTGACGGCCATGGGAGTAGAGGAAGTTGGAGGGGCTATCCTGGTACTCGTGCGTGGTGTCCATTTTTTTCTTGGTCAGTCTCTGGTAGGGCGCCGGGAAGGGGGGGTCGCAAGGGTAGCATACTAGCATACAGGTGGCCGTGTTTAACGGGTGAGGTGCCAGGCCCATTCAATGTACGTATTGCTTCATCGCCCATTCACTCTTCCTGATTGTGACGTATAGTCTGTCTACCCTCTCGGTGGACGCCCCGAAGCTGAACTGTGGCAAGTGTGAAGCTAATCCTTGAAAGTGGGTAGCGGTCTGTTTGAACTTTGGGTTATATCGGCCACTGATGTGGGCTTGTTTGTTTGCAGTGATGGGCCGACGGAGAAGGGACACCTGATACTTACGACCGATAAGACTGGAAATGTGTGGGAGCGGTGGTTCTCGTACTGAGACGGTGCGTGCATGACGTGGACACAGAACATTGCGAACGCGCTAACAAGGTGTGACCTCCTGCAGGTTGTACGTGCAGGTTGTACGTGCATGTAGCACACTTGAACGAGGTTGAGGAGAATGATGTGATCAACCTGAGCAGCGTCAATGTCGACAGCTACATACTAAGTCAGCTGGAGGCACTTCCTCTGATGTCTGTCAATGCGTGACGGCATTTGATATGCGTTCACGTTTCCTCTTTCTCCACGAGGGGTTGGGCCGACATTTCTGTCTTTATCTCGTTGTAGCATATGTGTTCTTACTCTTAGCCCACTTTGTTAGTAGGTACTGGCAATATTAGTTTGTTCTCGCCGTTCATTTGTGCGCCTGGGTGCGTGAGTGCATGATAATCTGGATCTAAATAATGGAATATTCATACAACTAACGGTTCACTAATCGCGCTTGTTATTTGGGGACCTAGCGAATTAGACTAATGGACTAATGTTCAGTATTAGTGATAATTAGGAATCATTACACCTAAATAGAGTTTTGGGTTTTCCCTGATGTAATGGTGGGTTGAGGTCATCAATGTGGTCGCTTGCCTGCGTGACTAGGCGCGGTCTCCTGCGACGACGAAAGGCATGTTCTTGAGGAAAGCAGCAGACATCGAAGCAAAGTTGTGTGGCTGGGATGCCGTAAGGATAGAGGTCCTTTGGTGATGATGCACTCTTCTCCTCCGAGTCCATGCCTCGATTCGCTTCTTATTTGTTGCTCAATAAGTGCTGAGAGCTAAGAAGGAATGAGTGTATGCCTCGGAAAAGCTATCAGGTTCAAGAGTCGAGGTGACGGTGAGACAGAGACGCGCAAATACGGTGGCCGACTCCCGGGTATATAGTATGTGTTTAGATCCTAAACTTCTGTCGGTGGAACATGTCCGCGTGCATTTCTGCCGAATATGTGTACTGATCCGAGTCTCATCACAGTGTAACCAGGTCGCAGTCGCTGTGCATGCCATACGTCGCCGCGCGCAGCATGTCTACTAAGCAATAGTTATCATATTCGACGCAATTGGAGGGCATTATCCTCCTTTCTTCCACCCAATCGTGATCGTGCCGAATTCCCTGACACTGCTGCTCGCTCCTCCATTCGGACTGGCCGACATACGCTCTTCCTATGACTGTCTTGCGCGCTCGTGACACGGCTTCTACGGAGCTCAATATACATTCATCATCGACGAAACCTGTCGATTGTCATCCTTCAGCATGATGGATCTCGGCACGCCCGTGCTCATGCGCCCGAGCGACTTGCAGACTCTGGTCTGGGTTCAACTAGGACCATCGGTACATTCCCTTGACATCGATTCCGAGCTGCGAAAGCTCCTTGCTGGCCTGACAGCAGTATCTACTCGCAAGCCGTCTCTATTCTCGAATACGGATGCCGGTAACCAGGTTTTCTGGGCTCTCGCGCAGCCCGAATTCCTTGTTCTACATTGCATGCAGAATGAAGGTGCACTGCTGTCGGCGAGCGAACCCGTCATGGAGGCTCTCGAGCAGGCCCGTCACACTACTGGAGGTCTACGCGGTTCCCGACTTCGCCGCGCCGCTTCTATCCAGTCCCAGCCCGCGCCCTGGAACGACTTCGGGCGTTGCTTCCAACATTGAGGTACAACCACAAAGTGGCATCCATCGTCACCGGTATTTCTCTGCCGCGCCTCCGCAAGGACATACGGCACCTGACAGGAGAAGATCCTGCGTCGGAAATTGTCTCCTGCCATTCCTTCTCTGAAGGAGCGCGCCTTGCGGCAACATGGATAAAGTCGCAAATTGAGCGCACTGGAGCATCCTGTCAGCTCAAGTTCTTCCAAGAAGGGGTTTCGCACAACGTCATAAGGTGTGTAGATTGGTTCTCGCTCTATGATCCGCTCCGAGTCCGATGGTTTCTATGACGCTCACCTTCAACTCAAATACCGCGCAGCGACTATCCAGCCTCATCCAACTCGACCGAGACGATTGTGCTCGGATCGCACTATGACAGCGTAGGCTCGTTCGGGAGCGTACGAGCCCCAGGCGCGAACGACAACGGCTCGCTCATTGCCATCGCCCGTGCCATCGCCAAGAAGGGCGTAATTTTCGAGAAGCGCGTGCAGCTCTGCGCCTTCGCAGGCGAGGAGCAGGTCATGGTGGGGTCTCGTGCGCACGCCAGTGAGTGTCAATCATGTCGAGTGCGGTATCCAATGGGGCGCTGAGGGCGGTCCTTGACATTCGCAGAAGAGCTCCAGGAGCAAGGCGCGGATGTCCTGCTGATGGTCCAGGCGGACATGCTCGCGTTTCACGTAGACGGCGAGCCGCCCCAGCTCGGGCTTTCGGATCCTGAGTTGTGAGTTCACGTCATTTCCGATGTCTTCGAGTCGGCGCAGGAACTGAGTTGGCCTTGTGACTGAGCAGCAACCCAAGGAGTGTGGCCAACCAGATCCTTGCGAACGTCTCGGCCATATACAGCCCGTAGCTCACAATAGGTTACGCGCCCCGCGTGAGTCCGTTCTGCTGTTCAGCTTGTAGATGTTTCACTTGCAAACCTCAATATGCGCTCAATGCGGTTCGTCAGAACATCCAAAGCGACCACCTGAGCTTCTACGACGAGGGCTTTCCCGCCACCATGGTATACGAGCGCGCGGGCGAGATCATGGACACTTCGGCCCACACTAGCGGTGAGTTTGCCGACATTGGTATGTGTATCCCGTCGCTGCCAGCTGACGCGGTAATATGGGTTATAGGTGACGTGTCTGAGCGCGGAGGTTACGACTTTGAGCAGGTCAAGTCTATTGCAAAGGTTGAGGTACGTAGTCCCTCCACAAGAGTGTCCCGAATCCGACGAATATGCGGCTTTGTACGGCTCGCGATGGTCTTGCACCTCGCTGGATTTGCGATGAAGGAGCATCAAGAAGAAATCGCGGACCGGTAGCGCGCGATCTGTTGACAATTCCTTGCGCTGAGTCACCAGTATTGTCTCACTCCTTCTTTGGTATCATAGGGCATACGCAGGTGCATTAGTTTCCGATCTTCTATGGGTCTACAGTTGTATGGAATATGTCATGATGTCACGAAAGGACGACTAAACGTTCCTTGGCAATGGACGGGCAAGATGCTCTCTACTTCAACGGACGACATGCAATCCCAAGCGGACTCCTGCGCGCGCAATGCGTGATGACGACCATCTCTTCACGGGAGCCACAAAATATGTCCACGATCACGATATTCAACGCACCGTCACGGCATGATCGCCACCGACCAAAGCCATCCGATCCTCAGCCCAGCCCGACGCTCCGTGTGTCCATCCTATGCCACCGCTGAGCGTTCTTCATCGTCCTTCCAAGGCGACCAATCGCTATCTGTGATGCAGATGGACGACGATGTCAGCACACTACGTTCCATTCATGAGGAGACGCCTTAGCACGGTACGCACACGTCGCGTTCTGCACAGTGAGATACCTCGTCTCCGCGCCGCCTGACACCTTGCGCCGCACCGCGCACAGCTTCGGAAGGATAGGCTCGAGTCGCTCGAGCCACCAGGGCTCGCTGCCATGGAAGCCCTGGAACTGGAAGACGACAGCCTCCGCGTGGGGGAAGCGCGCGGGGTCCAGCGCACGCTCGAGTTCCGGGGCGTGGTGTTGGAGGGCGTCGAGCGCCGCTTGCTTTGGCACGGAGAAATCGCGCTGTTCGACGTAGTGCTCAAGGCGGATGGTGCGGACCTTGTTCGTGGGGAGGAGGTTGAGCAGGTCGATGACGTCGGCATAAGCGGCCCCGGCGGATGTGACGCCGACGTTGATTGTGAACGATTCCAGGTTCTTGAAAGAGCGGATGGTAGCGAAGGTGTCTGGTCGATGTCGACGCCCCAGGGGTGCGATGAGGTTAAGGCGGCATGACTTGTGAGGCGGTTGTGTGTACTCATGGATGCTGATGCTTCTCTCACCTTGTACCTCTCCTGCAAGATATGCCCTGTCAGGTGCAATGATGAGCTCCTTGACGTGCTCGGATTTGACTGCCTCCAGTAGACATTTCATGCCCGATGGTTCGAAGAAGGCGAGCTGAAGGTCCAAGAATCGAAAGGTCAGTGATATCTCGAGTCGCAGACGGCTAGGACTCTGGCGCGACGCGACGCACGTCAAGATGCTCCAACTGCATCCCCTCCGACAACTCCCAGCCCTGGGGGAGACGGCACTCGTCGTCAAACCACAGCTGATAGCATTGCACTGTACGAAGTCCTCGCAGCGCATGCTGCAGGAGTAGGAAGTGCTCGAACTTCTTGAAATACAACGCGTTGAGCTCCAACCGACAGACGGAGGAGAAGCCGCCGAACGCGGACGGGTCGAGGAAGATAGTAGGACGGTCTTCGAGGGAATCAACCTGCACGATCTCCGTGCGTATACGGAGAACGCGAAGGTTGGGGAGCCTCTCAGCGAGATTACGACAGATATTCTCTGCGGGGGAGTGGGCGTCCGTGGTTGACAGAACGGTTAACTCTTGCACGAGAGGTCGGTTGCCTGGATGGGAGTCCAGCATATCCTTGAACGAATCTAGATGTGCCCCGGTGAGGAGGGACACTCTACGAAGCAGATTGTATCGGCTTCGGACGAGAAGTTCCCTACAGGTCAGCGCGAGTGCACAAAGCGTATGATACTCTTCTCCGTAGTTGGAGTACAAGTCCAACTCGTCTGGCTCTTCCCATACACGATCGACGATCATTTCGAGGATCTCAGTGCATAACGAGGGTGGGTTGCGTCCTGGAGGCAGAATCCTGGATTCGGAGCATGTCACGACTTTTCAGGGAACATTCGTCCTCTGAATGAGGGGGAAACGTACGTGATAGGCTCGAGGCCATCACAGTCTGCTCCGGACGGGTCGACACCACTCTCCAACGAGGTCATCAATGAGGGCGTTGATAATCGGTAGTAAGAGATGGATGGTGACGCATGTCAACTTAGAGGGGGATGCGGGCTGCAGCACGCAGAGTAGATGGAGTTCTGAGGAAGCAGTTGATCGCCAACGATGAGGACTTTTGAGCCCCGGAGAGGATGATGTCCGCACAGGCGTACCTACGTGCGATCCCACTTCTATCTGGATGCACACAGCCCCGTCGTGAACATGCGCCGCACGCGTAGTCCATTTTTCATGTCTCTGACCACTTGCGAAGGGGGGAGCAGCCGATGGCGGCGCGTCGGGCTTGAGGTGATGGTGCGTATCCGTATACGCCTTGTGCCGAGGCAGTCGTTCAGAAGAGGAAGCCGCAATGCGCAACGTGTTGCCCTATCGCTCGGAGACTCCCAAGGCGGCACTCTGCTCGCATAGACTGCAGACGATCCCACAGCTGTCGAGAGTCGGATCTCCTGATCCGGAGGCAGCTTTCTCGCGGAGGTATAGCTGAGATATCTTCTCAATCGGGCTTGGAGATGTGGGAGCATGCCTTGTTCGCTGCAGCATGTTGGAGGACGTACATCGCGAGGCGTACCTGACTGAAAGAAATATACGGATAGACCGCGTTGGAATCTGGATACCAGCGTATGACGGTGTGCTCCCTCGACGGGGCGCCGTCAAGTTCGAATCTTGCTGTCCGACCGGGTACAATGTAGAGATTCATTGCAGACGGAGAACGGAAGACACTTTCATCCGGATACATCGTACATCGCGCGGTCAGGTGGCTCGCTCGCTTTACTTCTTCTTCTTCTGTTCGCTCAAATCTGCACCCTCGATCCACCTCTTGGGCACCCCGCGCGATATGAGGAGGTCGGTGACAGCCTTGATCTGCTTTCCCTGCACCATCACCTCCAACGAGTTTGGTTTCCCATGCACAGGCGATACTACAAGTACAGTGTCAGCATATACTGCGCAACCCCACTCCAGCGCGAGGGCAAGAAGAGAGGAACGAACCTGCGGTCGAACTCGCGCATACTTTGCGCAACTCCTCGGCAAGGTCGTCTCCCTGTAGACCGAACGGCTCGTACCCCGTGAGGAGCGTGCACGCCTTCCGGCCTTGGCGGATCTTGACCACGACGGAGATGGGCTTCATCTCGCCCTTCCTGTGGACGCGAAGAAGAGGTATGAATAACCTCGCCCTCACGTGATACCACTCGCATGACGTACTTTCGAACTGGGTCCCGACCCTCGGACCTTATCTCGTACCAATTTTGCATGGCGGCGCGGATGCGCTTCAGGACCTCATCGCGCTTCATGAACTCGGGCGTGTCCTGGCCTTTGATCGAAACGGCGCCAGCGAGGAATTGGTCGGAGGTCACGTTGATGTACTGCTGGTCGTTGGCATTGATGAGGTTGTGGGAAGAGATGTAGTCGTTCACTACCGTCTTGATGTCCGCAATGGTGTAAAGATCCGACGTGCTACCAGCATACGACAGTAAGCAAGGTGAAGAGTAAAGATGAAAAGGGTGCGTACTCCTTTTCGGCCGCAACGAAGAAAGGGACAGTGATCCCATGTGGCTTCCAAAGTTCGATAACCTGGATCTCGCTCTTGCGCTTTTCTTCAGCTTCTTTCTCCTTCTGCTCGCGGACTTCAGCCTTCTTGGCCTTCGCCTCCAGGTCCCCGACTGTGCGATGCGGCCGGTGCGAGTTAACCAACGGGTGATTCGGGTACACAGCTGTAACGCACAGGTGAGCATGCTCTTTTACTCCCAATCATGTTGTAGTGACCTGTGATGACGATATCGCCTTTGGTCTCCTTCAGTTTGAGTATGCCATCCTTGGCACATGCCTTCAGGAATGCCTTGACGTTCTTGTGCGTCGACTGCTTGATGTCAAGCAGGTACGCGTCTGCAGCTCCGCGTGTTATAAAAGACAGTGAGAATACCGGAGGTTATGACATCACCACGAACCTACGAGGCCGTTCGCTCCAAGAGCCTGTGCGGGACGCGCAGGGAGAACATAAGAGCTCCAGAATGTTGAAGCAGGCATAGGGAAGGTCGAAGGAGGAACATCTGCTAGGCTCGTTCCGATAGCCTGAATAGCGGCTGCTCTGAAGCAATGCGAGACATCTGTGAAGGTGGAAAGTCTTAGGATGTGGATGTCTCCGCCACTTGAGAGCACCCTTGTGTACCTTCAGGAGTAAGCGTTGGCTGAGGTTGCTGAGAGGATGTGTCTTTGTCGTCTATGGGAGCCGCATCGCTGCCAGCCGGAAACGTCGGTGGCTCATGAGGACTGTCATCCCCATTATCAGCGGTCGGCGCTGCTTCGTCGTCTGCTGGCGCAGTCGTTAAGTTTCTGGGAGCAGGAGGATCGCTCTTCTTGCTTGCGCCCATCTCCCACAGTGCGTCTTTCCACGTATGGAGGACGTAGACAGCTTTGCCCTTGATGTCTTTCTCCTCGGCGGAACGCAGGGTGTCGGCCGAAACAGCCATGCGTCCGACTGCCAGAGGCGGCCCAACAGTACCACGATGGTATTGCTTGATGGAGACGAGCTGCTCAAGGACGAGCGACGTGGTATGCTGTACGACTTCCTTGCGGGATGAGAGTCAGATCAGCAGATGTTAAATGCCGATAATAAGGATGACATACCCCCTGGAATCATGAGATCTGCGCCACCAATGAGCTTGGGGACTACCGCTGCAGGCGTACTCAAGAATGGGAGGAGGTCTGGTCGCTTCCAAAGCGTGTACACTGGCACGACGTGAGTATTGTCGGCGATGTACAGTCTGCGAGCGAACGTTACCTGTGGGGATCAGGTCATCTGAGCCTTTCCCAATCGTGAACCAAAGTGGATCGCCATCTGGAGACAAATAAGCCACCTGTGAATTAGTCTCAGTAGTTAGACACTTTGTGTCTCACACGACATGCATCCTTAGATTTCTAGGCCATCATTTGTTCGGATGCGGGAAACCTCATGGGGGGATGCATGTCGTGTATGAAAAACGAGCACTCACTCCTTGCTCCTCTAAATGAGTACTGAATTTCTGGGATTGAAGTCCATCTGGAACGAGTGAATCACCCTCTTCAGGTTGAAGGACAGGAAATGCCTGGAGTACGCGTTGCTTTAGTTTCCTGCGATCTGAGCTGCGGAGGGGAGCTGCCAACGGCCTCAACATGAATTGATACTAGCCGCGTTACATGTTCTTACCTGATGTTTTCAGATCTGAGAGTGGTTTCTTGAACATGGTCTCGATGATGGTCACGGTCAACCTGGTTCCTCTTTAGCGAGCAACAAGCTGCCAATAATACTTTGCCGTTGCGCCATCCAGCGGCATTATGACGGACCGGACTCCGGCCCGAGACCTTGGTTCCCACCGCGGCGCTCTCGTTGGGCTCGCGTCCGCTAACTGCGGCTTTCTCACCGACCTCGACGACGACAGCGACGACGACGAGTTCATCATGCTCGTCACCAACGCCGTCGCGTCTGCTCTGCTTCTTGTGACTCCGTACACCTCGCAGGTCTCGGAGTCCTGCTTGTCGCAGTACTATTACGGCACTCACGGCCAACAGAACGTCTTCATCACCGACGACAATGTCTGTCTCTCCGAGGCTGCCAGTCACTTGTCGCAGGGCTCCATAGTCGCGCAGCTTGCTGAGGATACCCAGCAGCTTGTCTGGCTGCAACACCAAGCCGTTGACCCCTCGATCAAGCCCGCGACCTTCGTGGATGAGTTCGACTCCTTCTTCTCGCGTCTGTCCTCTCCTGCTACCGTCAGCGGTGACCAGGTCGTCTTCGGAACGCAAGCTGCAGCAAAGATACTCTATCGTACTCCCTCTGCTGCTTTGATTTCCGTCGACAGCGAGACCGCGCTCACCCTCGACCTGCACCTTCCTCGCTTCTGGAAGGCTTCCCCTTTGCCCTCCACCCCTGTCCCATTTATCCCTGTTCCTTCGGACGCCATCGACCGCGTCAAGGTCATTTTGAACAACCTCAAGTTCGATCCTGTCATTGCCTCCATCGTCGGCAACATTTCCGTCCCTCAGCTTCGCGCGGACGTGCGTTACCTCACAGGCGAGCACCCCATGTCTGAGATCGTCTCCAGGCATTCGTTCTCCAAGGGCGTTATCATTGCTGCCAACTGGCTCAAGGCGAACTTCGAGTCGCTCGGCGCAAGCTGCGAGCTCAAGCCCTTCCTCTCCGGTTTTGCGCCGAATGTCATCTGGTGCGCGCCAACGGCACCTGTCTTCCCGTCCGGCTAACAATCTCTTATGACAGCTCGTACGAGGGGTCTGAGAAGACGAACGAGACCGTCCTTATCAGCGCGCATTACGACAGCCGCGGCTCGTTTGGGAGCGTCCGTGCTCCAGGTGGCGACGACGACGGCTCAGGCACGACGGCGCTCCTCGGCATCGCGCATGTCATTGCGCGCAAGGGTCTCAAGTTCCGGAAGAACGTCCAACTCTGCGCCTTTGCTGGAGAGGAGCAGGGTCTCTACGGCTCGCGCTACTACGCGCGCGAGTTGTACGACAAGGGCGCGAACCTCACGCTCATGATCCAAGCGGACATGCTTGGCTACCATGCCGCTGGCGAGCCCGCCCAACTGGGCCTTCCTGACATGTATGTATGCGCCTTCACTTGGCCGTGTCACGATTGTGCTCACTGTTGTCGTGCAGTATCGGTACTCCTGAGGTTACCCAGCTCGTGGCGAACTTGTCTGCCATCTACAGCCCAGAGCTGAAGGTTGGCTTCACCCCGGTACGTCCCAAACACTCCGTCTTGACATTCAACAAGGACAAAGCTAAGAAAGACTCATTGTCTTCTCAGGCGTGCTGCAGCGACCACCAGGTAGGCTGCCATTCCGCCGCACGCAGTGGCATTCCAGTACTCACTGTTTCGCCCATGCCAACAGAGCTTCCACCAAATGGGCTTCCCCGCAACTCAGGTCTTCGAACGCGCGGGTCCGATCGCCGACCCCATGTACCACAACAGCGGTGAGGCTGCACGTTGCTGAGCTGTCGCTCTTCTCCATTGCTGATTGTATGCTTGTCTTGCTATACACTACATATGCATCAGGCGATCTGAGCGACCGCGACGGGTACGACTTCGAGCAGATCAAGTCTATCGCAAAGGTTCAGGTACGTATGCGATGTTGACGTGCGTTGCATTTGGCACACCTGACGAATATTTTCTGTCTTGTCAGTTTGCAACCTTGCTGCACGCGGCTGGATACGATCTTCCATGAAGTCTCATAAGCGGAGTGGTGGAGTGCATTTGTGTTTGTCAATATGCATAATGAGCATAAATATAATTCACTGCTTGACGAGCAGGTATGGTGGAACAGCGCATGCGGGCCCTTCCTCCTCCTCTAGCTCGCTAGCCCAATCTGGCGACAATCCGTCTAAATCAAGCAAGTACCGTCGAACTCCCGATTCAGCCCCCTTGCCTCGAGAAGTCGCCGCGGGATGTTAACCGGCCCAGTGACCCTTCAGATGGTATATAATGAACCAGTAGAGAACGGTGGATTCCGCATCCCATTCCTCTCTTTCCCTCTCTCTATCATAGTCTAGGTCCACACAGTCGTTTCTAAGTCCCTCCTCAACCCTCGTCACCAGCAAGATGCGTAGCCCCGTCGTCGCCTTCTCCCTCCTTGCCGCCGCCGCGGTCAGCCCTGCGCTTGTTTCGGGTGCCCCCACCTCCCCCAAGTTCGAGAATGCTACTGAGGCGCCCATAAAGACTCACCAGATCCGGGGCACCGCCGGTATTGCTGCCACCCCCGGCGCCGCCTTGGGCAGTATGGTTCAAGTTCCGCTGGGACCCAACGCGTCCAACGCGTCCAACTCGACTTCGCAGGCAAATCAGAACGACCCAGTCAGCCGTACTGCTGCCATGAAGAAGGCGAAAGCGCAGGCGCAGCCGGCCGCTCCCAAACTGAAGGCGGCCACGCTTAAGGGCAAGCGTGCGGGTGGCAATGGCACTGCGGGTGGTAACTCCTACTCGGACGCTCGCATACCATGCTCATATTATCCTGACGCATTCACGCAGACACTGCTGGTGGTAACGCAGCTCTCCCCCAGATTCCTGCGGGTGTCCACAGGCGTGCGGGCAACGCTGGCAGCACGGGTGGCAATTGCAACATCTACAGTGGTGCGATTTCGGACGTCTCGGGTGGTTCCGCCATCAACGCGGCCGACGAGCAGGGCACCGATACAAACAACGGTGGCAGTAAGTACTTATGAGTCTTTGTAGGGCTGCTCAAGTCGTTCTGCTGGTCCGCTCGTTCAGTTTCCTGCTCATCAGCCTCAAGCCTACGGAGGCGTGCCGGTCATTGACGCATCGATGATGCGCGCTCCTGCTCGACCAATCCGCGGCCAAATACCAACGTCGCTTCGCGTCTGTTAAGCAGGAAAGTGAACGAGCGGACGAACAGAAAGAACAAAGTAGCCCTTGTGTACAGCCATTTGGCTGATCTTGGAATAGACACCGCCTGTGGTGCGGGAGGTACCATCTCTGGTGAGCCCTACGATGGAAACGCGTCGGCCTTTGGGCCCGGCGGCTCCTCAGCTGGTTCTGTTGTTGGTGGTTTCCTCTACGATAACGGCGGCTCTATCGTCAACATGGTCGGATCCAGTGAGACTTATTGCATCCAAGCACCCTGTGCTCTAGGCTCATGACGTATACAGACACCGCCGGTGGCGGAGATATCATCGATACTGGCAAGTTGCCGCGACGGTACTAGTGAATGGGCTTAAGGGTACTATACCTCAAGGATGTCATGTCCATCATAGCCCTTATTCTGCGTGTTCGTCCGTCTGGTGAACAGGCGTCCATACTTATCGGCAATTTCTACCATTTCATCATTGCGCAGTGCTATCGCAAGCTCTTCGCGCGTTTGCAGACTCAGCCCAACTATCGCTTGTGGACGCACCATCCCCTTGTAGCTCTACGCAACTTTTACGAGTCGCCACTGGCACTCTAAGCAAGTCCCCACACGCCGTCTGCCAGTGGAGCGCCTGGCCGCGCGCTGACGTTGGGGAGCGTAGGTTGGCAGTAGCCGGGTTGTAACCCTCGCGTACGACGATGACTCTCCTGTGGCTCAACAACCTTTTACGCCCCAAATTACAAACATTTCTTCTTTGTTTCACAACAGTTGCAATCCCCTGCTCGAATTGTACAACAAGCGTGTGGGAAGAAGCTTGCCGTGGATGGTGGACTAGGCGTTCTGAATGAATTGTGCGCCATCATGGTTGGTGACAGAACGCGTTCGCGAGAATATGGTTCAGTTTCAACAATCTCCGCTGGTATCTTCCGAATATACTTCGGGCAAGCGCCCGAACACAATGAACACTGGCAAACCAAACACGGCGGGCGTGGATACGGCCTCCGCGCCATCACTGAGGATATAATGGTTCCAAAGTCGACCAACACGCGCAACGTCAGGCGGCTATGAGGTGAGCTGAGACAGGGCTATATTCAATTGCAGGATCGAGACGCCCTAGACGTGCTAAAATTGAACTAGCAGTGCATAGCATGTTTCAGTTATGTTCTCGTGTGAGCCAGGCTCGAGTGCGTTTCGCCCAACTGTGCGACTCAGATGAGCCGTCGTTGATTCTGTGTATGTCACAGTCAGTCGAGGGTCAAGAACAACAAGGAACGGCTGGCATGAATACATACGACGCATTGATGACTTCCTCAAGGCCAGATTTGAAGTCCATTTCCGAATACGGCACAAGGGACGCGTGCTTCCACAGCCGCGCACCTACGTACAGCACCGGAAAGAACATCATGGGGAAGTAGTTCGTCACGAACGTGTCCGCTTGCCAATGGTCTTTAAGGAAGACGGTCCAACCGCTGAACTGTCGCGATGGAGACCGTGAGCGAGGTAACGTGTCACAAACAACAATACCCGACTTACCAGCATGACGAACAGACAACCGACTGTAGCGTACCACCCGGCAAACGGCTGCAAGGGAGATCTGTACGGGAGCGTGGTTCGGTCTATGTTTTGAGCCTTAAGCCCGCGGTAGAACCTGATATAAGTCACCGTGATGCCGAACCAACTCGTGAGACCAGCCATAGCATTCCTAGGAGAGTACACATTAGCGTATGCTTCGAGTGAAGATCAAAGCAGAGACTGACATATTGGAGAGCCATGTGAATACCTTACCGCTACCGCTGTTGGTCGCCATGAATGATAAGAACGAGAACAGGGCGCATACAGCCACCGCCACCCATGGCAGTCCGTGTCGAGTGACTTTGAGAAAGACGGACGGCGCGTTCCCATTCAATGCGAGACTGTCTATGATTATGAACATTGTAAGCATCTGGGCAAATCGTGAAGTCATATACACTCACACAGAGCTCGAGAGCTCGAGTACAGGTCGCTGTTTGCAGCGGACCATGCGGATGAGAGAATCGCAGCATTTATGATCTGTGATAGTGTTAACTTTGGGGGTAGTCAACCAGGCAAACACCCACCGAAGGAAGAATCTTGATCCCAGCTCTGTCGATCGCGATGACGAATGGAGAGGCGGCGGCAGTGCCACCTGTCACATCCAGTCGTTCGTCGTTGGATGGCACCAGCAAGCCAATGATGGTAACGCCGCCGATGTAGAACAACAACAGGCGAATGTAGACGCTTTTGATTGCCTTCGGAATGTTCTTCCTCGGATTCTTCACCTCGGCGCCTGCGATCTGTACTATATGCATGAGAAACGACATCGTGGATACAAAATGAGGACATACGGCGACTATCTCAGTTCCGACGTATGCAAATGCGGCCTGGGACATTACAGCGGACCATCCTAGAAAACGGCCCTTCACACCCTTGATGTTGTCATACTGTACAAACGGTCCAGGATTCTTCCAATACCGGAAACCCACTCGATCATGGTCGGGTCCGCCGCCGAGGTCTAGGACGATCCCAAGGACAATAAGACCGGAGATAGTGATCACCTTGATCGAGGCGAACACAAATTCGGCCTCGCCATACGCGCCTAGAATATATCAGTTGTTGATAACAAAGGTCATTCACAATGAGTGATACTCGCCTGCACCGAAGACGTTAATAATGAGGACGACTGCTAGGCACATCGAGATCCACGCCGCACTATTGACGTCTTTGTTCCTATCAAAGCTCGGTGAGATGGGTCACTCGTCGCAAGATCAAAGTGTAGGAATATCACCAGTAACTGAGAACAACAGACGCAGCACTGAGCTCGGTTGGCAGAGTGATCGTCCAGTTGTACCCTTATTCTCCTGCGTTAGAGGTCGGGTATCAGCTCGAGGTGTACGTCCTGACTCACAGTACAGCCAGCCTAGAGCAAAAGACCACGCTGGATCTACAAAGCATTCCGCCAGGGTGAGGTGTCCTCCAGGAATCGGGAGGAATGCGATCATCTCGCCCAGAGATATCTGTGCACTAGGCGTCAGCTCAATAGTCGGACTGGAGAGAATGGCTGCACTTGCCATTACAGTGTAACAAACTGAACCCATTACGATGTAAGCAATCAATATGCCTATAGGGCCGCCACCTCGAAGGGCATTGGCAGTCCCCAAAAACAAGCCTGTGCCGATGACGCCTGGCAAACAGTTGGTCAGTCAGCCTGGGGACGCATTGAGAGTCTGGAATAGGCACCTCCGATGCTGAGTGTGTGGAATCTCAGTAAATCGTCCGCACATGATACGCTATTGCGCGTACCCGATCATCGTAATATGCCTGTCTTTCATCTGCCTCCTGAGCCCATTTTGTGCGGTAGGGCGCGTCGCAACGTCAGCTTCTATGTCGATAGAGATAAAGGCATCCTCCGCGGAGCCTGTCTCAACCTTGTCGTTCTCAATTGGCATGATTTCGGAGCACCAAGAGGAAGCAGAAGAAAACCGCACGGACTTGTTGCAGAGTTCAGGCCCACTCCAGCAAGAGGCGTGTGACCATCTAGCACCTTATCGCTGAAAAGAAGGGTGTGGTATAGCCGCTCAAGAAGCACTGGCACTGGCGACAACCTGTCGAGTACACAGTCCGATGCTCAGATCAGGTGGACAGCATATGGCGAGAGATTCCCGTACGTCCGATAGACTCAGGTCATGGTACGATGTATGGCAGACGGAGTGGTGGGCATCGTCTGCCTTTAATGACCCTCAGACTGAAGCTACCATGCCCTTCTGGAATCTATCGGGTAAACCTGTCGTTGAAACATTGAACACTATGAGTTCTATGCGTGTATTTGAGAGGGTTCGAGTACTCAACAGTTGTCCCGTGGCGATTTGGATTCCTCCGGTGAGGCTCCGTTCACCGCGTGAAACTCAATGAACTCCGCAGGACTTATAAGCAGTCCAGTGCAAGCATGTTACAGCACCAGCTAAACCTGAATATATACCTCGTGTTGTCGAACTCGGAGGAAGAAGAGTACCCGCGTTGACATTTTGCCGTGATTCAAACCTCCCACATACACAAGCGCCAATCTTATCTTATCCTC
Source organism: Coriolopsis trogii (assembly GCA_020543525.1). Taxonomy (NCBI): domain Eukaryota; kingdom Fungi; phylum Basidiomycota; class Agaricomycetes; order Polyporales; family Polyporaceae; genus Coriolopsis; species Coriolopsis trogii. Next base: position 949,168 of record JAHYIO010000004.1, read on the forward strand.
ACACGAGATATGCTGTGCAGCCGCCCGCCACGACCTGGATTCTAAACTGAAGACAAGTTACAACCATACCGCGATCGAACATACGGTGAGGTGCTACATTACTAAGGCAGCGACGGCGAACTTCATAAGTGCGGTTGATTTGATGTGAGTGCATGGCTTTCGAAGGGAAGACCCGCCTGATACCAGACGGTTTCCGCAGCAGGCAGTTGGTGAAGTTCCTTACCTTGTGGACGTTCGATCATAGCTCATCTCGTATAGTAGAGACTCCTGTGCGCTCTGCAGAGACACTTACGGAAGCAATCTGATCTCAGCCCAACAACGATGCCAACTTTCGCAGGTGAGCACCTCTCACGCATCTTGGCGGCGCCCATCTGTCATGCTTCTTCTCACAAACTGCTCCCACCTCAACCCAAACATACGCGTACACCATGCAAGAGCTACGAAACAAAGCTGCAAAAGCAGCCGACGCCACCTCGACAAAGCTCGGTAATACACGTGACCGCATGACCAGCCAGCCGAGCAAGAATATCAACTGGAGTGCTGAGATCAAGCCCAAACCACCTCCACCGCCCAAACCTGAGCTGAAATGGCCGGCGCCGCCTCAGCGGGCCAACTCATCTACGAGTAGTACCTCGACAAAGTCCGACGTTGGACCCTCCGGGAAACCCCTCGTACCATTACGGAAGACCGGCACGGCCCTCACACCGTCACCAAGTCTTTCAAGGTCGGTCAGCCAGGCCAGCAATGCGAGTGCCGCCAGTACAAGTCCACCCTTGCCCCCGCTTCGCTCTCTAGGCGGCGTGTCTCCCAGCCCAGGACCCACTGGCCCTCCACCGGTCATTCGCAGAGAAACTCGACCGGACGCTGTCGCGCTGCCCCTCCCTCCCCCAGCGAGGAGCATACCGCGGATCGTGACGCCCCAGCCTGAGCAGGCGGCTGACGTTGATCGAATCGACTGGGCAAACCTGACGCCCGAGGACAAGGAGGCGTTCTTTAGTTGGCTCGATGAATTCTTCGCGCATTACCTAGGAAAAGCTATGCCGACACGCGAGCGTATCCCCACAAATACTGTGAGGCACATCAAGGCGGACCCTGGCGTGCGCACTCCATCGCCGATAGTGTCTGGGCCGGTGGGTGTCTGCATTTATGCTTTCATATAAACCACTGATAATGAATGGTGTCCAGCCTCGAGTCGCTACCGCATCCCGCCCGAAGACACCGCCACGACCCACGTTCAGCGCCCCAGATGAGTACGATCCCGCCACCTTCACTACTTCCTGGCCACCACACCCAGAGCACAGTTCCGCCGCTGAAGATCTCGCCCACTACTTCACGCCCTCCGCCCACTGGGACTCGCCCTGGTACACAGACCAATCGAGCATGATGCCCCCGCCCTTGGTCGCATACCGCGACAAGGCCTACACCGGCAGCTGGTCTTCAGACGGGCGCACCCAGACCCTCTTCAGAGGCGTCATCTTCGCCGACCTCAGCCTCTGCTTCTACACCGTCTCCTGGCCGCAGCACGCACCCCCGACCCACGACCCAAACGACCCCCGCACCGTCTCCCGCCACGCCGTTTTCCGCCCGCCCCCACAGCCCTGGCCCCGCGAGCTCCTGCTCGAGGCGCACGAGACGTACGGCGAGTCCGTCGCGGGCTTCGCAGAGAGCTTCGAGGGCACGGGCCGCTTCTGCGCGCGCGGGGAGTGCTGGGACCTCGCGGACGAAGGGCTCAAGTACTGTTCCCAATTCGAGGCTGACGGCGTACCCCGGCCCGTGCCCTGCGTCTCCAAGACGCACGGCCACCTCATCTACGAGGCTAAGGCGACAGACAAGGGGCGCAAGCAGGTCGGCCGGTGGCGCGGGGGTGACGACCGCGTGCGCAGGGGAGACATCGTGCAGTGGCTCAGCGCGCGGGTCGCGAACGGTCCTCGCGGGTGGTCCATCCTCGGCGCCCCAGACCATACGGCGATTGTCGTGAGCGACATGGTGCCGAAAGTAGGCGTGCAGGACGGGATGGTGGTGCGCCCGGCAGACATGGGCACATTGGAGGTCGTGGAGCAGGGCGGGGGGAAGACGCCGTTCCGCGCGAAATATGATCTGTCGCAGTTTGAGGAGGGCGAGGTGTGGATATACCGTCCGGTAGGAATGGAGGCGTACTTGGGTACGGTCTTGGTGGCAAAGTGTCCGGAGGGCTTGGAGACTTGCACGATTTGACTCTGATGGCTGCATGATCGTACTCTCTTATTTTCACATCAGGGATCCGGGGTGATTAAACTATACCAGTACTGGATGCAACGCATTCTGCGGGAGAACGTGTCCATGGGACACGAACAGACACGTTCCAGAATTGAGCGAATAAATTACAACAAACCCCGCAGGAAGCTGATCCAAAGACATATACAAAGCACAAAAATTATGCGAAGTGTATACCCGCGTCATGGAATGCAGAGAGGAGTCTAAAGCCGCCAACTACATCAGCTTGGTCATCCTTGAAGGGATGCATCGACTCACTTTAATAGGTCATTGATGTCCATTTTTGCAGCGCGACTCTCTGAGAAGCCAGTCTCCTCAAGAACATCCTCGACCTTTTTCTTGAAATCCGCGCCATCCTCGACAATCTGAACGGCGATTCCTGTGTCGGCAACGGCACTAGGGCATAATGAAAAAGAGAACGCGCGACGCACCACATTGTTCACAGAAGCCCACGTCTTCCAATTGCTCTCCAACATCTCCATCACGCCCTTTGCCTGGAAATTGGCGTGCACTGTCTTATTTCTCCGCCCGAATATGATCCGTCCCAGACCGTCAAACTCGTTGAACTCTACTGGGGGCGGAGGATCGCGCGGGACGACGCGGACGACGCTGCTCTCGACCTTGGGTGGCGGCCGGAAGTTGTTTTTGCTCACGTTCATGACGAGGTCGACTTTGGCGTACAGCTGCACGTTTGCGGACAGTCGCGACCAAAGCGCCGTACCCGGCTGCGCGACTAGGCGTGTTGCGAACTCACGCTGGAACATGAGAACAGCGATGCGGAAGAGGGGTCGGTGGGAGAGGAGACGGAAAACGAGGGGAGAGGAGATCTGGTATGGGGTGTTGGAGATGCAGACGTCGAAGTAGGGCAGAGTGGCCTTCACGAAGTCTCCAATCATGATTTCGAGCTTGCGCTGCTCCGGCCTGCGGTAACAGCACCATGGGCACGAGTGGGTGAAGTGGTGGGGATGGTACTCACTTTCCCTGCACACGTTTGGTCAACTCGGCCGCCATCCGAGGATCCATCTCCACCGCTGTGACATGCTTCGCCTTCTCGAGAATGCGCACAGTCAGGTTTCCAGTTCCAGGACCGACTTCGAGCACTTTATCTGTGGGGCGGAGGTTCGCCTAGGAGTGCTGCAGTCAGAATGAGACCGGGCTGCTGCTTGCGTCTGATGCCTCCTAAGCACAAACACTAACCAAGTCCACAATTCTGTGGCCCCATGCGTCAGAAACTCAAGCGCATCGAGCTACTATTAGGCGTACGATTGTGCAGTTTGGGGGTTTTTCAGAATATGTTGACCGAAGCGCTCGGTATTGAAGATAGGATTCCTCGTGCTGGAAGATCCCGACGCCTCCGACGATGCTTTTGGCTTTGCAGAAGGCTGATGTGCACGAGTGAATCTGTCGGACGTAGCGCGAGGCATGATGTTGTAGCGAGTACGCGAGCGATGCAAGAGGAGGACGAGCACTGTAAGTAGAGATAATTTGTGGCCTCCCAATCCGGACAGGATGTGGCGTGGGAATTGTTTTCGCGAAGCTTTGCATGTGCAGTCCAACTCAAGTTCTGAACGTTAACATTCAATTTTCACGACGCACATCAGCGCACATCGCCAAGTGGTCTCGAGAACCTGGCTCATCAACGGCAATATGCTTTCTGAAGCTGTCCTTCGCGTCAAGGTGATATGAATAGCTGTTCACGGTGGGAGCCTGCGTATGCTGCGTTGGCGCTCTAAGCGCCACTGCGGTCTCCAATGTTTTTCTCCAAGACCCCACAGTAACCTGATTGCCTGCAGCTCGCGGTGAAAGGAAAGTCGTGAAAGGGTGATGACGAGCTCGGCAGACCTTTGACCACGGTGGGGACCTGACGTCAATCCATGCAACTGGCAGAATGGACTTCAGGTATATAAATCCCTGTGTAGAGAGGGAATGCCCCTCACAACACTCACGACTTCCTCCAATTCTGAATTGACTTACGAACGATCACGACCAACAACTCTCTGTCTCTACTTTATCCATCATGTCCTCCCAGAACTCTGGCCACATTTTCGAGGTCGCCCACAAGGACGCCTCTCGTTTCCCCGCTGGGCCCGTCAACCTGAAGGACATCTCTGAAGGTACGTTCCAATCGAGTGTTACGTTCACTCGTCGCCTCTTACCGATGAGTCTTGTAGCCGACGCTCGCAGATTGATGTCTGAGGAACACAAGGCTCTCGGATACCGTCCTCCTCCGGGTTCTCTCGCTGCACAGGCACAGGCTGCAGTCGCGCGACATGAGACCCAGCATGCCGAGGAGAAATCCCTCACCATCGAGGAGGAAAAGCTCAGGAAAGCCGCACTTCTCGACGCCGAGCGCATCCAGCAAGAGCGCGAGGCTGTCGCAAGCTCCGCTGTGGATCTGAACTCCGTTGGTGAAGGCGAGCGTGAATTTTCTGTCACATTTGTAGCTACCACTGACATGGCCAAATATTTTACAGCTGAAGCTCGGAAACTCATGTCTGACGAGCACAAAGCTTTGGGCTACCGCCCTCCACCTGGTTCGCTCGCTTCTGAGGCTCAAGCTGCGGCAGCGAAGCACCCGGACGCCTCTGCAGGCGTCGACACCGCTACCCTTGCTCGCGCCGCGCTTGAAGACGCGACCCATATCGCTTCTCCCAACTCGAAGAATCTCGACGTTCACAACGTCGGCAAAGGTCAGTCGCTATTATCTGACTAGCCGTTGAACTGTGAGGCTGACTGTAACCTATTCAGCGGAAGCTCGTAAACTCATGTCCGAGGAGCACCGTGCTCTCGGGTACCGTCCGCCCCCAGGTTCCCTCGCCGCCACCGCTCAAGCCGAGGCCGCTAAACACCCCGACAAGAGCGCCGGCGTCGACCCGGCCACGCTCGCTCAGGCGGCATTGGAGGATGCTCGGAGGATCGAGGCCCAACGTGCAGCCAATAACGGCACGCATCCTTCTCTACCGAACCCCACCGAAGCCCTGAACCTTGACACCATCAGTGCCCCAGAGGCACGCACGCTCCAGTCCGAGGAGCACAAGACGCTCGGCTACCGCCCCCCTGCAGGCTCTGCGGCCGCGATGGCTCAGAGTGTGGTCGACTCGCGTGCACAGGTGCCCGTGACGAAGGAGATGGCGGCGTCGCTGGAGTCGCAGGAGCATAAGGCGCGCGGGCATCTCCCCGAAAGTGGCACGATCGCGCCTGTCGCGCAGAGTCTCGCGGACAAGAACGCGCAGGATGGCGGGAACAGGACTCTCGGTGACGTCGGCTTGTGAGCACGTCCTGGGACGTTTAGAAGAGGGTACTGAAAGCCATTAATCGAGAATCGAGAAGACTCCACATTGTACAGTAGACTGTTTATTCCGTACTTGGGTTCACAGTGGCAAATGCTCGTACATTTCATGTTGAAATTGAACGTTTTTGCTCTTCACGCTAGCCACGATGATGACCGGTCATTCGAATGCGGTCTTGAACGTATATCGTCGAGTTGCGGTATTCCTTGTCCAGGCGCCTCAGAAATAATCAGATAAGATAAGGTACCTTCTCTTCCACTGAGTACTCGTTGTTTTTTGTTCTTTCAATTCGAGCTACTTTCTCTTGAGGTAGCCATCAAACCCACGGCCTATTCCGACAGCAGTGCGTGTCTATGTACACTGTGGCGACCTCATGCGAGGAGTGAAGCATCAGCTACAGCATCGTACGTTCATACCCATTGGCAACACCTTCCCATACAAAGTCCCAACCCACACGGTCAGGAGACACGAACGTATGCACCTCCTTAACTTGCAACTACGCAGTCCCTTGTTTGGCTAGGTATGCCTGATACTGGGTTGGTGTGAGTGTTTTCTGAAAGTCAAGTTAGCTAGCTGACTCCATATCTGAGGCACGTCAGCCATATCATGGGCCGCTCTCGGAAGTCTGAGTTCACATCACCAAGACATCCACTGCCTCCTCACCTGAGAGAATGCATGCATTTGTGCAATCTGATCCTTCAACACCTCGTTGACTAGGCAGGGACAAAGAACCGATGTTTCGGTCAACATGTCAAGGACGCGACTGGAAAGGCTCACTGAAGCGATGCCTGGCAAGAGTGTTCTTGCCCTCAAACGCCTGATCATACACCAAGTAATATTTCAGTATGATTCTCTAGACCGATCGGGGAAGTCTGGACCAACCTCGCTGACAACGAACACCGCGTAGTTCTCTCCACAACCATTCGACGTATCCTCGATCTCGAGGTGCATGACAGGCATGGCGGCCTTGATGGCGCTCTCCAGATCAACAGCAGAGATGCCCATGGCGAGAGGGATATCTTGGCTGGGACTAGCGGTTGGGTCGTCTGCGGGAGACGGAGAGAGGGGCTGTGAGGGTTAGAAAGCACAATCTGATAAGATGTCATGATCATCGCCCGTTATCTTATCTCCTTCCCATGCTCTTTATGGCTCTGCGTTACGGTTCAAGTTACGGTTCACAAGACTCTCTCATTCACGTACCAGTCACTTGCCCAGCCCGTGCTGGACTATGCGAACCATAGCGGCCTCATAATGGAATTAGGAGAGCCCCAAATTGTCGCTGCATTCAGAGCGTGGCTGCTGGAACACGGCGCAAAGATTCATCCAGGCATCGGGTTCGAAGCTGGTATGTTCTACTACCACATTATCTTGTCTAGTGCGTCGAGGCGAACTGATCGAAGCGTAATCCCTTCTTGCAGTCAGCTCTGGCTTCAATGTGCTTGCCAGCCAGGACGTTCCCGCGGATACGACTGTCGTCTCTATCCCATTCTCCCTCGCGATCACTCCGGAGCTTGCTCGACGATCCCTGGCGGCTTTGCTAGACACGGAAGAATCGACACTCGATGGATTGAGCGAACGTCAACTGGAGTGCGCATATATCTGCATGCATTGGATCATAGATCCTGGAAGGTGCGCGCCAGTACGTTGTGTGATTGCATGCGCGTTATCCTGAGCGACTGTGTCAGCTCAGGGAGCACGTTGAAACACGGTCCATATATACAGACCCTACCAACGCCAGAGAAACTACGAACCCCTTTGCACTTCACCCCTGTAGAGCTTCAGAGCGTCCAAGGCTCGAATCTTTACGGTGCGACGTTGGACAGACGACGAGAGTGGGAGGAAGAATGGCAGCGATGCAAAGCTGTCGTGGCTACTGAGAATGCTCTGTGGTCGGAGAGGTTTACATGGTAAGCTCTGAGCACTCAGACCTCAACCTTGGCTTGTGATATTCATTCCTGCTTCACCAGGGAGAGGTACCTCACAGCCTCAACATACATCTCTTCCCGCGCGTTTCCTTCAACCTTGCTCTCTTCCTCCCCTTCTCTTGTAACGACCCCGACATCCCATCCTGTCCTGCTCCCGGGCATCGATGCACTCAACCACGCTCGCGCACATCCCGTTTCCTGGGTCGTCTCCTCGCAACCACCGCGACCATCTACGGCGACAGACCCAGCTATTTCGCTCGTGATCCACGCACCTACTCCTAAAGGCACCCAGCTCTTCAATAATTACGGCCCGAAGCCAAATTCAGAACTCATCCTCGGCTACGGCTTCTCGCTGCCAAACAACCCCGACGACACGATCGTACTCAAAATCGGAGGGTCGTCCGCACCTCCAGCATCGACGTCATCCTCAACCGCTTCGTCCTCCTCTCCCGGCTCGTCACGTCGCTGGGAGGTCGGACGCAACGCGCGCGGAGCTGAGCCTATCTGGGAAGCCGTCCTCACAGCCGTCTCCGCCCAGAGCGCAGCCGACTCAGACGACGCTGAAGAAGCAGCAGACGGACAGGACGGCCCTTCGATCGAAGACGAGCTGTGTGCGGCCGACATGCTCGCGGACATGGCGCAGCAGCTCCACGACCGCCTCCCTCCATTTCCGCCCGCCAATGCGGACGGGATGCAGCCCGAGGTGGTGCGCATGCTCGAGCACTATCTGGAGGGCCAGCGGGATATTCTTCAGGCGCTGGTGGCGTTTGCACGCGCGAAAGAGGTGGGCGCGTTGGAGAGGGCGCGTGAGCAGGGCTTGGATATCATAGAGGAAGAAGATGGGGACGACGAGTAGAGAGGGGAGGGCAGCTTCAGAGATACATGGTAGTTAGGTCAGAACAGATAGCGAATGTACAGTGGTATATGAGGTACCCATTTGGTGAGTTTACATTGTGGGGACGCGAGGCTGTAGTCCGAGGTTGTAGATCCTGTTCGCGTTCTCGAAAAACGCGCGTTTGACGATCCCGATAGCTTGCGGGAGTGTGAGCTCCCATCTCCTGATGGAGCTCTCCAGGACCTAGTGTTTCGTCAGTAACGATGCCTGCGCGCAATGCCCATATAAGTGATTACCTCGTAGAGAGCCTGCCGAGCTTGTAGGGTGCCCAGATAGTACGATTCTGGCCAAAAGTGACCATCCGCTGTAGGTTACCAACAACGGTGAGTGACTGCATGATACATGTGGGGAGAAATGAGCTCACTCGACCACATGATTTTGGTCGTGGGAGCAAGCTCGAGGACCTGTTTGAGGACGCCTCGCTGGCCATCCGGGCTCAGGAACGGGAAGATCTCCCCAAAGTCGAGGTAGACGTTCTCGTACACGGACGTGAGGTAGCCCGCTTCTCTTGTGAAAGGATAGCTCGAGTGAAGAAGGACGACCTTTGTGTTTGGATAAGCCTTGATGAGCGGTTGGAGGTGCGCAGGGGAGGAAAGCGTGAGCGTGATGTCGTTGTCGCCCAAGCCGGTGTGGAACTGTACTGCAGCACACAGACAAGAGCGTGTCAGGAAGCTGCGCGCGCGAACCAGGCCAGAAGGGATGCGCAAGCGTACTGGGTTTCCCGCATTCGCCGGCCACGCGCATAGCGACGTTGACGATGAAATCGTTGAGCGGCTTGTCTGCGAGCCTCAGGGAGCGCTTTGCAGCGTAGACGAGGACGTGGGTCATCATCATGCGCTCGATGACCTGATGGTCTTGCGATAGGGTGACGTTGAGGCCCGTCCTGTAGCATGCAATGGACTTGAAGCCCGCGACTTCTGGATCTGCCCCAAACGCCTGGAGGGTCGCGAGCAGCTGCTTCCCGAAATCCTCAAAAAGTTCGCTCGGCGAGATGTTACTCTCCGCGATTTGCTTGTCCAGCAGAGGCTTCAATATTTCCTACTCTCGGAGGTGATCGTTAATGAGCGCGACCCGATCGAAGCAGGATGCATGTGAAGCAGGGAACGTACTTCTGCGATGGTCTCCACGCGCACGATGCGCTTCGTGGGGCTATAGGCATATGTATCGTGCCAGCGATAGTCGTGCATCTTCGCTCGGTCCTCTCCTCCGAGTCCGTCGTCGATGAGGATGCACTGGATGTTCGTCGGTTCCATGCACATCCGGCACAATTGGTCGTACGGAATCGTCCTCCTGAATGCTTTCACGGCTTCCCAGTCCGCGTTAGGGCCTAGCGCGAAGAGTTTAGCGAGCTGGGTCGTCGCGCGGTAGCACGCCATGGTGTGCACGGCGTCCTCCTTGAGCCCTTTGTCTCCATGCGCCTCTGTGATGAGTCCTTCGAACGGATAGAGGTCCCTGTACTCCTGGCGAAGGAAGGCGTGTGCATGGTTGTCAATGGCCGGATATGAGAAGACGATCCTGGAGAGCTCCCACAGGTCCTTGGTGATGTCCATTGCACCTACTTGATTTGATTGCCTGTGGTTAACTTATTAGGCCACTGTTCGGGTACAACCTCATTCAGTGGCATTGAGAGATGATCGTAGACCGATCTGACCGGCCAACGAATCAGGGACAACAAACCCTTATATATATTTTGTATTCTTACTTCAATAATCTCTGTTAGTATATCGGTTAGTACACGCGCCTGTCACGCGCGAAAGCGGGGTTCGACTCCCCGACAGAGAGTTTTGCTTTGCTTTTAGCCCTCGTAAGTTCGCACACTCAGCAAAAGATTGCAGCAACGTCCGACATGCAGTGGTAGTCTGGTAAGCACTTGGTTGTTTGCCGACCGAGGTGGGTCGCTTGTTGATGTGCCAGACACTGCACTCCACTAGATAGCGTGACTTGAATTTACTCACGAAGACCTGGCAGAATGCACGACTATGATCAGCAGGTCAACGTCCTCACTGTTCGAAGTGCCTTCCAGGTTTCTTGTGCAGCCGCTATCATCTTCCCCGTGCACATGTTCATGACACGTCTGCCTGAGTTTCATTTGTCTTCACGTCCTCTCTGACAGATCCGAATGGTCCGATGGACGGCGTTATAGCCAATTGCTGTCCCCCTCCGCTTGTACGCGACGTATCTCAGAGGCTGGGAGCGCGCGGTTACTTCTCCGACATCATGTTCATGACCAGAATGCCGTATATTTCCTTATCTCCGGCGAACGCTGGGTCTATATATTCTCATGACCGCTCTTACGCGGATGTGTTAGCCTAGTGCCCTCGGGAATTCAACTGACTAGTCCAACGCTGAAGAGCTCCTGAAGACACCTGGAACCATGGCCCTTATCCGTCCGCTGACTTCCGGCCTGGCTCTGTTTTTGGGGGTCCTCGCGTTCTCAGGCTCGCCAAACGCTGTTGCTGCGCTCTCTACGGGTAGCAAGCCGCACAAACATGCGCCAAGCGTGCTGATTCTGGGCGGCGGCGTCGCTGGGGTCATCGCTGCCCGCACCCTCCACGAACAAGGCATAACGAACTTCACTATCGTTGAAGCTCGAGGCGAGCTCGGCGGTCGGCTCTTCTCCCAGCCCTTCGGTGCACCCGGTCAGGAGGTCACGCTTGAGATGGGTAAGCGCGCCATTCAATACTGTGGTGTTTCTTTCTTTGACCGCTCATCCTTTGGTATAGGGGCGAACTGGATTCAGGGTACGCAGACGGACGATGGACCCTCGAATCCCATCTGGACCTTGGCACAGAAGCATGACCTCAAGACTCACTTTAATGACTGGTTCGGCAGCATATGTAACTCCAACCTTTTCCTTCACAGTGACGCATAGAACTCACGGCGACGTTCCCTGCAGCTACTTTTGACGCCACTGGGGCTGTCGACTACGTGGACGTATTCAATAATGCCGTAGACGCATACGAAGTCCTGACGGTGGCAGCAGGGTCACGTGTCGATAGGAAACTGGTCGACGGCACGGCACGTACGGGGTACTCCCTCATCGGCGCGAAGGCGCGTACTGCTCAAGCTTTGGCGAGCGAATACTACCAGTTCGATTGGGAGTACGCGCAGACGCCTGAAGAGTCCTCGTGGATTGCGAGCTCGTGGGTATGTGCATTCTACGCCTACGCTCCGGTGGCGTCGACGGACACGGACGGTGCTGGAATCGCGCCGCCCGTATGGACCACCGGGGAACCCCAAGTATATGCCGCTGACACTGCCTCCTGACTTCTGACAGGGCAACAACTTCACGTACAACACTGACGTAGGCGGCTTCGGCGATGACAACCAGATGTCGCTCGACCCGCGCGGCTTCAAGCACTTCATTCAAGCCGAAGCCGCCGAGTTCCTCCAGCCGCGCCAGGTCATGTACAACTCTACCGTGATGAACATCACGTACTCGGACTATGGCGTGTCAGTCGTTCTCGCAAACGGGAAGACGCTTGAGGCGGACTTTGCGCTGTGCACATTCAGCTTGGGCGTCCTGCAGCATGATGACGTTGCGTTTGAGCCGCCGCTGCCAGACTGGAAACAGGAGGCTATTCAGAGCATGACCATGGTACGTCCGCTCCGCATTGCTATCTGTGCGTCCGAAAAGAGAAAGCAAGAGAGCTCATGCTCGGGCGCAGGCGACGTACACCAAGATATTCATGCAGTTTCCCGAAAAGTTCTGGTTCGACACGGAAGTGAGCACATGGTTGACTTCTCTGAGCACACCTCTGATTGCTTCGACGTGCTCCATGAACTTAAACCCCAACTACTCCAGATGGCACTGTACGCTGACCCGGAGCGCGGACGCTATCCTGTATGGCAAAGCCTCGACCACGAGAACTTCTTCCCCGGATCAGGCATCATCTTCGTCACAGTTACCGTACGTACATTGCTCCCCGCGCGTAACGCTCGAATCTCATGCGGCACACGAGCTACCGTCAACATCCACATGAGACGCTAACCACGGATTTACGACAACAGGGCGACTACTCGCTACGCATCGAAGCCCTCCCCGACGCCCAAGTACAAGCCGAGATCCTCGGCGTCCTCCAGTCCATGTTCCCGAACACGACGATCCCAGACCCCATCGCGTTCCACTTTCCGCGCTGGGCGAGCGACCCGCTCTACCGCGGCTCGTACTCGAACTGGCCCTCGTCCTTCTTCAGCGAGCACCACCAGAACCTGCGCGCGACCGTCGGCGACCGGCTTTGGTTCGCGGGCGAGGCCACGAGCCAGAAGTACTTTGGTGCGTCGCCCGTCCATCCGAATGTCTCCACCGTGCTTGCTCACTTGGCACCGACGGCGGCATGCATGGCGCCGATTTGCAGGCTTCTTGCACGGCGCGTACTTTGAGGGAGAGGAGGTTGCCAAGACTCTCGCAAAGTGTGCTGCACACGGCGGCTGCGCTGGGCCAGCGCACGTCGAGGAAGTGAGGAACGCCCGGCCTTATAAGATCTAGTCACGTCGTAGACACGACTACGTACATTCCTCACGACCATCTAAAGCGGCACGCTTGTGGAACAAGACGTCGAGTGACAGAGTTTGAGAACCCGACCCTCTGAGAGTGCGTCCACACACAACAAAGGACAGGACGGTACATACATGGTACACAGCAGAACGAAAACAAGTTTCATGTATGCAAAAAGAAAGAGAGGAAAGACGAAGTATAGAATGTCCCTGACGGCCTGAATGCGAAAGGCGGACCAATTATGCAACGTGTGCATACGCAACGTCCATATCCAGTCCAGTCTAGTATGAAAGTGGTCTACCCTAGTAATCCAAGGCAACGAAGGGCCCTCGAGCCTCAGGCAGTGAGCGTGCCCACGCTGCTCCCGCCCGACGTCTTGCTCCGCACGCTTCCCTTCTGGTCGTTGTTCCCGTTGTTCCCGTTGATCCGGACGTCGACCTCGTAGATCGCCGGCCGGCTGACGTCCGCAAAGTCCCAGTTCGTGTCCTTCCGCATCACGCTCACGCCCTCGGCCGAGAGCTGCGAGAGCGAGCTGGGCGACCGTTGGACGGGACTGTGTGCTGCGCCCCCCGGCGATTTCTCGGCGTCCTCGTTCGCGAAGACGTCCGGGTTGAAGTCGGACTCGAGCAGGACGGCCTCGACGTGCACTGGGAGCGAGCCCGTCAGTATCAGCACCAGCGCCCGTGACAGCGTGTGGACGATAGGAAAGGATGCTTACGGTAGTGCGCGAGGCCCTTCCCGAACCCGGTCCAACAGATGATGCCGAGGACGAGGGCGCCGAAGAGGACAAAGAAGGAGACGATCGTCGAACAGGCGAAGAATGGCCACTCGATGAACGTCCACGTGTAGGATGGCGAGTCGAACATGGCAGCCCAGCAAGCGATGTAGGCCACGCTCAGGAAGAGATGGCCGGCCATGAGGTATTTGAGCTCGCGTCGGACAGCAAACCATCCCTGATAGGACCAGATTGGAAGAGACAATCAGTCACGACTGTGAATACAGAGACTGGTCCTCACCATGATGATCCAGGGTACAAGCGTCTGTTGGTACGATAAGTGTGATAGCTCGAGGACGGCAGATCAGATAAGTTACGCACCACAGTCGTGACGATGAAGAGAGCGTAGTAGAGCGGGGCGCGCTGCGCGAGTGCAGCGATGGAACTGTTCCTGAGCTGGTCGATCCATAGGCTGACGGCGGTGATGGTGAAGAACAGCGAAAGCTGTAAGAACATGGAGTGGATGAGGAAGAACTGAGTACCAATTGGGTCAATACATCATCTTGTTCCAGAGACCATCACATGATTTCACCTTGTAGAGACGCATGACACCCGCCGGAGGACCAACACGGCGAATAGTAGAGGCGCTGTACCCCTGCGGTATGAGAGCAAATATGAGGAAATCGAAGATGAAGAATCAACCTGAGCCGCACCTTGACGATGTGCCACGCAAGGAAAGACGTCGAAATCAGCGCCGTGAGGTTGAGGACCAACTCCGGGATCTAACATGAGATAGAGATTGAGTTGCTGATATACTTGCGTATGAAGAATCTCGACTAACCTGCAGCGCAACGCGGGTAGTGAAGTACTGCGGCAGGAAATCAAAGTGGCATGGCGTGTTGTCGCCCACAATGAGAACCTTATAGCGGAACTGGACGTCCGAGGTCCGCCACAAGGTGTAGCTTGCCCACGCAGACTGCATAAAGCGTGCGAATACAACAGCCCAGCTGTGCAGATCAGGGGTCAATGTATGATTCTCTACGCCGCCCATGATTGTACTCACATATGCGGAATGGAGTTGTAGAGGATCTGTGCAAGGTTTGTTGAGTGAAGGGTTTCGAGACTGACAAACGATACGTACACCGAACGTTGAGATGCCCAACAGCCAGAATTGTGAGCCAATGAGGGCAAGGTCCTCCCGGCGTGAATTATCGAGGCTGCAATATGGTCAGCAGTCGTTTCTTCAGTTGGGAGAGACGTGCATACATTCGCCCAGGATACTCAAGCATTCGCGCGCAAGTCTCGCTCACTCGCACAGTGTCAAGCCCATCGTTGAAAGTGAGTTGTACACCAACCACGGAACCGTTCGTCCCCTCTACAAGGGGTTGCAGGGTATGATCGCCGACACCACGTCGTGAGAGACGCTTGAGATGGATGAGTTGGGAATTGTTGAGGAGGACAACCATGGACATACCGCGACGCCTGACTCCCCAACATCCTACGCAACATTACTTCTCGGTCCCACCCCCCGAAGAACACTGAAGACTCACCGAGAGGAATCTCGATACCAACGATCCACCATCCACGCCCGTATTCGTGTCCCACACCGTCTCGCAGTCTTTATACACCGCATCTCCAAGCGGGGCGGCGGTGCAAAGTTTGAGTAGGAGATCGTCGCCTGAGCGAAACAGCCGGGCGACTTCATTGTTGGGGACCTGCGCTGTCTTGAGGATGCTGTTTATGAACGTGAACGAACTGGCGTCCTCGGAGTATACGAAGGCTGCTGTAAGACCCTGGGCAACGCAGTGAATGACGCTAAGCAGGAAGAAGGCGAGTGTGTGGGGTGTAAGCGTGATCCGTGCCAACTAGAGACACGTCAGTTTTGTCCATAGTGCATGCAAATGGTTGAGAACTGACCGCGGACTTCAGCTGAATGACCGCCCAATTGTTTGTGTTCTTCGTCATAACGGATTCCGTGTGCCAAATCAAACCGTGAGTCAAACAGAGAGACCAGAACGGACTATCAAAGCCCAAAAAGACTAGAAATACAGACTGGAGAGGCGAAAGGCGTCAAGAAACGAAGAATGGCCGAGTAGGCTCTGCCTACGAGGAGAAAGCCCCGCAACGAAGAGAGACGCACATTAAGTGGCCGCCCACGACCGTCACAGCACGGCTAAGCCAAGGTGGGATTTGATGGATGGCAACAAGGGAGGCGATCCCGTGAATGGAGATCTCTGCTAGTGGCTTGATGCGGGCTATGACAGGAAGGGCTTGGTCTTGAGAGACACTCGCTATATGCACCCTCACCGTTCACGAGGGCTAGCTATATACTTTGCATCGCCCATTGCGACGGCTCACTCGTTCGGAATCCAGAGATGTCTGTCTTGGAACACCCTACCAGCGGTGCAGATCGACATACTGCCACAGGCATGTCGTTGGGGGAGATGTCGAGGTTCGGGTGCGATGAGAGAGTCTGCGATGGCAAATATACAGATGACACTCACACTGGCAGAAGTTGTACAGTCCATCACCGATGGATCTTCCACTTCTTCTCTCCTTCTTCTCCCCTTCAATGGAATGTAGTTTGACGCGGCCAGGGCATCAGCTTCCCGACCTTCGTCGTGGTACGCACCGCCTTCCTAACGTGAGATCACCATCACCACTCCACCACGCGACGTCAGCCTGCTACTGATCACTTGGGTATGATAGGTTGGAATGGAGTCGTAATCCCTTCGGATACCGCAGCGGTTGGTACAGGGTTGGTACACGGCGGAGAGGCTCGGAGACTGTCGTGACTCGTCGGTCGTAGCAAAGCTTCCAATCTAGCGCCCATCATGCGAGTCTGTCCACGCCACATTCTCCTGGGGACGGGCAGCGCCCGCTTTACCGAGCTAGCCGGCGTCCAGGCGTCTATGACCTCGGTTGACCTCGGCTACAGCAGAGATAATCGTTTCGGCGTCTGCCACTGCTGTGAGTTATCTCGAGCACACGGCATTCTTCGGCACGCTATTGCGCCACTGTAAGCGAGACGAGCGATGGTACATACCTTGAAAACCAGATCCCTGTGTCTTTTCTCTCTTGATCTCCTATTCTAAGAGTTCTATCAATCCCTATGTATGTACTCTACAACTATCCTGAGCCGATTCAGACAGGAACCCTTCAGCGTAAAGATATTGAGTACACCAGAATGCCCCTGTTTAGGCGCCCATAACTCGAGCTCTACATGCATGTATCTCGCATCGAATTCTCGGGCTCGGACATATAATCAGTGTAGAAGTATATGTTAGAGCATACTTCTGTGATATTTCTTACTCTATATCCTTCTACGAGCTACCTCAGACATGTGGATGGCCCAGCTTCCCGCTCTACATTGTTGCAAAGTAGGTGAATGCTGGCTTCGGGTGTGTACATGGAAATACCTCTCATAGAATACCGTTGAAGGCCTGGGACCTTATGTGTATGTAATCTCCATCCCCGCGGACAATTTGACTATGCATACGATGTGCGGAGACAGTGTTTTGAGCGTATGCAGTTATGCAGCTCTCAGCCACAGACCATCCAAATTGATCGGTTAACCGTCGGAGTTTGATTCGAGAGAGGTCTTCGGGTGGCCTAATCTCGGTTAGATGACCTCCGCAGAGTTATCAGCTTTCGTCGCGATATCTGTGCGCGCTTGGACTCGTGCGAACTGGACGCCGGCTAGCGGGCGCTGCCCGTCCCCAATTCTCCTGACGGTTCTGACCAACACCATACATCCATGGAACAACGTCTGCAAATCTTCGAAAGCTCCTTCTTCCTACGCAGGAGTGGACGTGCTGTCGAATGCCTCGCGGCTCATTGTCAAGTTCACACTTCCGTCCATCACGAACTCGATCGGGACTCTATGGCTTGTTCGCCTGAACATCCTGCACTACAAGCATCAGATACCATGACTGCCCCCAATACTAACGCACTATCATATGTTCAAATTAAAACAGACGGCTAACAAGCACAAAACTCGAGAGCACCGGCGGTCCTGGCTATTCTGCACGTGTCTCAAGGGCGGTTTCCCGCATAATGCACATCTCAAAGGAAACGACATCGGAGAACGCGCAGGCTCGAATTTCGGGAGCAAGTTGAGGAAACAGAGCGTCGCAGAAACTCACGAGACACCAACACGCGTTGCTCTCGAACAATCCAGAGCAAGCGCTCGTGCAAGTACGCACGGAATGACTTCATCCCTTTGATCATACTTCCTAGCCGAAGACCTCAAGGAGCACTTCTCGAAAATCGTAGAAGAATCTCAACTGACCCGCTGCGACCGAGGCTTGAGCATATAAGGACGAGCATTGTCTGCCTTGGCTCCTCAGCTAGACGAAAGTTAGACAAGTTCACAGTTCACGACCGCTTTCCTCTTTCTCCCCCTTTCTCCCTCACTACTCTTCTTAACGACTCTTACGACTCGAAATGTCCCTCACGTTCTTCACCGAGCCGTTCTACTCCCTCGCCGACTTTGACCGCCTCTTCGATGAGGCATTCAACGCTCGCGCTAGCGGTTCCTCGACCGCGCTGGCGAACAGGGACAACACCAACGCGGCCTCCAGGCCCATGCGGCCAAGGTGAGTTCTTCCCGTGGACGGACCATCAAGTGCAATCTGAGGCTAACGGTGCACTGCAGGATGGACCTCCACGAGGACCAGGACAAGAACCTTGTGACAGCCACCTTTGAGCTGCCTGGGCTGACGAAGGAGAACGTCCAGATCGACGTTAGGGACGGCGTCCTTAGCGTCTCTGGCGAGTCCACCATTTCCAGCGACCGCGACGAGAAAGGCTACTCCGTCCGGGAGCGCCGTTACGGCAAGTTCTCGAGGTCGCTGCCGCTTCCGCAGGGCATCAAGGTATGTTTCCTCTGCGATGTACGCCCCTTAGGACTGTATACTGACGAGCGGATTGTAGCCCGAGGAGATCAAGGCGTCGTTGACCGACGGCGTCTTGACCGTCACGTTCCCGCGGACGACCCCGGAGCAGGCACCGAAGAAGATCACCATCCAGTGAACGACTCCGGGCAGCTGTAACGGAGGAGATGGTTGTTGTTTAGTGTAGTTTGTTCATCAATGGGATGGGTCTCTTCTATAAACTCGCTCTAAAGGGCAGCAAGACGTAAGAGAGATGCATGAGGTGACTGTTCATCGAGTGTGTCGAAACCTCGTATATATGTTGTCGCGGGATGAGAAAAGATTAGATGGGAATGGTACCTCACGCACTGCCTTCTGTTCCCGAATCTCCTCCACATCGACGATGACCTTGACGTGCTTGCGCAGTCAGTCTCATGAAGGCCCTGTCCTGCACTGCCATTCTGCCATCTGGATATCCAGTCCACCGCCTATCCTGCGCTGGTGCCATTTGAATATCTCCTATAACACCCCCTTGACTTGCATCCCTGCAATCCTCTCATCGAGACAACTTCTACGAGTACACACGCATTGAAGTATGATGCTAGAAAAACAACCTCGACCAGGAGACGAAGCCTATGTCCAAGACGCGCCTCCTTCATACGATGCTGCGCTCGCAGGCGCGGAGCCTTCAACGACTCGCCTTCCTCCGCCCTCACCGGTATCCCCCACAGCTCCGTCCCTCTCAGCCAACGCGATCGGCAAACGCTCTACCAGCTCATGGTGGTCCAACTTCGTCCCCAGCCCGCGCGCCGTCAAAGAGGTGCGCACCACCATCCGTGGCCTCCTCCGCGACCTCGTCAAGCAGGCAGATGCGCACGGCGCACAAGGGGTGCTGGATAGCTGCGACGACGCATGCCGCACGTACGATCTCTCCCTATCCTCCCTCCTCCAAGAGAAGAGCATCGAGGGCCACAGCGCCGTCTACTGGGCCATCATCAACCGCCCCCAGGCTGCTCTCCCCGGGCCCCCACGGCCAGAAGAGCCCGACTTTGTGCTGGCCGTCCTCTCCCATGCGGCGCCCTTGTCGGACGCGACGGTGGACGAGATCCGCCTCGCGTGCTTGCATAGTACCTCGGACAATGCGTTCTTCCAGAGACTACGGCGCTCCCCTGCGTTCCGCCCCCGAACCGGCCGAGAGGACATCTATGCGGGCGGGACCGTACTCGTAGATGACGTGGACGTGGAGGAATCCGAGGACGACGAGGCTGCGTTCATCGCGAGGTTCAGGATCCCCATGTTCCAGAAGCGGATGCGCATCTCAGAATCCATTAACCTCGAGTTCATCGCAAAAAGTGCGCCATCTCTTTAGAAATACTCCGTGGACTTTGTGTTGACAGAATTCGAAGGCCGTATGTGGGGGCTGACGTTCCTGGTCGTGCAAGAGCACGAGAGTCGACTCGGGTACAGGCACCATAGAGCCGGCAATTGGGTCCTCAAGCTCGCCCTCCTCTCCGCGAGTCCCCCAACGTGGATCGACTCGCGGCTCGTGATCGAAGACCCGCGGGCGCGCACACAACCACAAACCGAGTCGTCCAACGCGCCGCTCTTACCCTCGACGTCCGGGGAGAAGGACACGTCTGTGCGGGCGAGTACGAGTGCAAGTGAGGACAGACTGAAACCGAAGCCCCCGATTCAGCTGCGGCTGAAGGCACGCGAGCAGCTCTCTGTTGCGGGAGCATCCACAGACTCTAGGATGATCGTTGTCGAGCTCGAGGAGGACGCGAAGGCGAACAGTCTGCAGCTCAGGTACGTTCTTGTGCGTCTCTCTGCCCGTCTTCAGGGTACTTATCGGTTCAAACGCGTGGCGTCGCAGAGGATGTCCCTACCTGGAGAGCGACGGCGCGCTTGAGGCGAGGCTGGAGGCGCGACTCGTGCAGCCGAATCCCGCGGCAGAAGATGAGTGCGTCATCTGCTGATCGTCACCCGCAACGTTTTTTCGAGCATATGCATGCGCGAGGACATGCAAGACGCAGTACGGTACACGGAAGCACTCGTGTCCTTGTCCAGTGTATACTATTACTAGCGCCCTGTTCCCAGTCCTGCTCAGGGCAATTGCAAGAACTTCAGCAGCAGCTTCGAAAAGTTTGGCGTGCCGAGTCCCGTCAGCGGGTCCCACCCCGGACGCGCCCTGAATCCTTCCGTGCCGCATCCGGGGTTAGTGCCGTTGGTGATGTCGTGGTACGACCCAGCAAACTTTGACGAGTACAGCTGGAAAAAACGCACAATCAGTCAGCATCAGCTCTCCTGACCCAACGCAGCAATCATTCGAGATCGACGTACAGCAGGGTTGACCCAACCAACAGGCTTCTTGCCCAACGCGAGCCGCGCGTCGTTGATCGCCGTCAGGAGCGACGCGACTGTGGGTGCAGACGCAGACGTGCCCGAGATGAGCCTGAAGTTACCCTGGATCGCGACCGAGTAGTTGAGCCCGTTCGCGCTGATGTCCGGGAACGCGCGCCCGGTCGCGTTGAACACGCTCGCGTCGTACGGGGGCGGGAAAGCGCTCAGGTAGTGCGCGACCGCCTCTTGCTGGAAGTCCGCGCGCGTGAAGATGTCTGAGAACCCGCCGCCTGTGGGGAAACGCTGGAAGACCGCGCTCTCTGGGTCGGTGACCTTGTGGCCGGGGGAGACTTGCGTTGCGCCGACAGACGTCACGTACGGGCACCCGCTGGGGAAGCTCGGGTTGAAGCGCTTGCCGTTGGGCACCTGGTTCCGGTCCTCGTCTAGGCAGAGGTCGTCAAAGCCCGCCACGCCGCTGTCCCCAGAGGAGTAGACGAAGGTCATGCCCGTCAGGCTGAGCTTGCCGTACTCGGCGCACTGGCGCTGCATGTATGCGGGCGTGAGGTCGGCCTCCTGGTATCCGTACGAGGTCGAGACGACGAACGCGCGCTTCTTAGTCCCGCAGTCCTCTGGGCCTTTGTATCCCCCGGGTTGAGTGTCAGGATACACCGCGTCTTGGGAGGGGTCGTCCCCGGCGCAGAAAGAACCATCCAGCGCGTCGAGTAGGTTGTTGAACGACCCGCTCTGGATGGGGTCGCCGACTTGGTACAGGAGCACTTCTTGCTTCTTCCCAACTAGACCGAGTACGTATTGCAGGTCGAGGCTGGACTCGCCAAGACTTCCTTCATCAGGCCCAACGATGAACCCGCCATCAATGCTGACGAGGGTCGGTCGCTGGCCCATTTGGCTCTTGGAGTAGTTGCCAAAGAAGACATCAAAGTCTGAAGGTAAGTGAGTTTGCGGGGTGTACTCCACTATATCATTCCGCTATCAGAGCTAGCTGAGCATCTCATCCTGATAGCAACTCACCGACTCCAATGCTGTTCTTGCCGGTCGCAAGGAACGGTGAGATGGGGTAGTCGTACAGAACACGGAGGCAGGCAAGAGTGATCACTTCGTCGCAGTGTGCAAGGTCCGTGAAGATGTTCTATTGTGAAGCTGATCAGCGCGCGTAATTAGGGCTTTCATGAAGAACGAAGGAGCTGGACATACATGTACGATGCCACCCATTTGGGGTTGAGCGCCAAAGCCGACCTTCCCCAAGTTCTTACCGGGGTGGCTGTCCATGCTACCATGCCTCTTGATCGACACGTCGAAGTGCAGCGTCGGCGTGACGAGATCGATGTGCTTCGAAACATGTTCAGGTAGGTGGTAGCTGCCATGACACGCTAGGTGTTGCTTCCCTCCCTCGGAATGCTCGTACACGAAGTACTCGGTTCCCAAGAGGTGCTCCGCCTCTGCGACGGTGACATTGGCCATCACCCACGCGCCAGTTTTGCTCAGGACGACCCTGCTCGCGTCGATCAATCCGTCCTCTGCAAGCCACGTGCGGACTGTGTCTACAGACTCCGCGGAAGGACGGAACATGTTCGCAACTTCGGCGGGCGTCCAGTGCTTGCTGTAATTCGGCGAGTCCGGAAGGGCAACGTCCATGAGGTACGTGTCAAGGTTTGCAATGTTGTTCTGCACGAGCGCGATGCTGAGAGGAAGCACCACGTCGGGCTCTGCGCGCCGGACGGGATTCCATCCGGTAGGAAGAGAGCGGCGCGACTCATGGACGACGCGCTTTGCGGGAATCCGGGCCGCAGATGCAAGACTCGCGAGACCGAGGACGAGGGAGCTAGAGAGCAGCATCCTAGCACTGGCCTGCGAGGGGAGTGGAAGACGGGTGCTCGAGGAGAGCCGTCGCGGTCGACGGGTCCATCTTATAGCTTCTCGTCATATGTCACTCTTCCAATTCGAGAAGTCGGTCGTGACGTGATCCCATGGCAGGAGCGGTGATGGCGGAGAAGCATTTATAGACGCTTCGAATAAACCTCCGACCAAGAATCCCTTTTGATATGTCTTTCTTCTAGATGTGTGTACGAAGCGAGAGCGGTGAGCGGTGTCATGTAGTCACAAGCGTACATAAGCTCACCTATAGTAGGCCCAACATGAGGCCATGCTCTACTATGGATAGCTAGAAGGTGAGACAACGCATGCTGCACATTCGACACTGGCAGATATTTCATATAACGCTGGATGTGTGGCGATAAGGTGCGTGATGTGGGCTGCTTCGAGCATTCATGCACATAAGCTATGCAGATGTGTATTTTTACTTGTCATGTCGACGGTGATCATGAGCCCGTTATCAGTCTCAGCTTGGGGCGCAGGACAGGCTCACATCTAGAACGGAACGAGCTCTGCCGCAGTCCGTGTTATTCGGAAAGGCGAGTGAATGCTCTCGCTGTAAACTCGCCCATTGTGATTCAACCTATGGAAACGATCAGAAGCAGCCGAGCGGTCACCGATGCCCAATAGTTGTATATCACTTACCGGCGGTGACCCAAAACTACCCACATGTCTCACGCCGCCATGAAGAACGATGCTCCAATAGAATGGGAACATAGCCGCAACATACCTGCTTCTTCCCCCTTCCCGTAACTTGTAGCAGTACTTGAAAGTAGAAGTTGCGGATGCGTACCTTGTTCCCCAGGAGCATTTCGAATAATCAGACAACCTGCCCTGAACAGCCACACAAATCATACAAACTCTCCCTCGGGATGATCATCCTGTAGGGTCCGCGGCAGATAACTCAAAATTTGCGGATGCTGGAGAGGTACGAAGGAGCCGTCGGATCCGGAGCGCCGGGAACATAGGCTTTGTACTTGTTTGGACTCGTCTTATCTTATCAGACATACTCGTACCACTTGAAGTCGCTGCCGATTTCGATTCAAGGGCGACTCCCCGAACTGTTTCGTGTACGACCTACATGAAAGCTAGCACAAGGGTCGAAGACGAACATGTAGACGGAAAGTGAGCCACAGAAGACTGATGCCTATTGCAAGGTGAGTACTTATACGATACACGGTCACCAATGCTCCTTAACGCCGCTGTGAAGGCTGCGCTGGATATCAAGAGTTTCAAATCCCAGTGACGACCGCGGCGCTGAAGCCATCAAGGTTGCGAGGATCCTGGCCTAGTAGATTTCGAGTGCAAGCATATAAAGACGTATCGTCAGCATCGCTCCAACCGCGGACCCCCGGGACTCGGAGTTGAATTGTCACGCACCACAATCTGTCTCGTAGACATCGTACTGGACGTCGTCAAGCTTGGGTGTGAGTTGCGTCACTGTCGTGGAAGTGTACCACTACCGCAGAGAACGTAGGGTGCCATGATCAGACCATCGATGCTCTCGTGAAATGTCATATGGCTCACGATGTAGTGTTCAAACTGCCTGTCCCCGTAGTTGACTTGAATGTTGGCCGTATCGGATTTGAAAGCAACTCCCATCACATACACGGCCTGCCTGCCGGGTGGGACATTGTACTGTACCGACTTTGACAAGGGTGAGGCCGAGTAGGGTGTGCCACCGCCGACAGTGATGTTCTCAAGATCGACGCCGAGGTCGTCATTGATCTCGAGTTTCTGCTGGGGCGTTGTCTCCCCACCGACCGTGACGGACCTTGGCTGTTGGGCCTCACAGCTGTGAGTTAGCATCACCAGCCCTGTCAGTGCGTTTGTATAGTAGAACAACGCAAACAGGACATACTTGGCCCAAACGTCGCCGACAGTAATCCATTGACGGATGTCTGGGTTGTTCAAGACGTTAATCTGCGGTTGATAGTATTGTGAACGATATTGTGGTATTTGCTCATTGTCAAGAACCTACCAGAGTACACCTGTCGGCCTCCTCAATGTTGGGGGAACCTGGTCCCCCGGGACAAGACGAAAGCAAGTCCAGTTCAGTAGGAGCATCTTCGCGACCAACAAGCCCATCCGCGGAGATCGGTCCCTCTCCCTCTCCCTTGATAGCTACAGCAAGTGCGGCCGTCAAGAGAGAGAGAAACGCGATTGTGCTAACGAGCATTGTTGAAATTGAGCGAGGGCGGGAATGGGCTTGTGGAGTTGTGGAGGAGCTATTGGCGAGATTGGCCTGGGGGATTCAGGAAGAGTGAAGAGAGCAGAGTGCTGAAGTCGACGCATTCTAAGACCGCTCCTATATTGTAGTAAGATCACCTAACCATTGTTGCAAACAGGGTCAGTCGGGTAGTCGGCAGTTGAGTAGGTCAGTAGTCGGGTCAGATCGGCACAAGCTTGTATTCTCCATTGACCGACGAGATTCACCAGGATGATCTATTCATAGTTTATATCTCATCATGGTGCCAGTGCGCATAGTAACCAATGCCGCTCACCTCAACTGAGTGAACACTGAGCTAGGCCCTTGCATGAGGATACAAACAGTTTGATAGAGTTGTTCCACTACCACAGAATGCAGTGCACCAGACTTCGAGATCCATAGGTCGTCGTCACCTTCGTTGCATTGGGCCTTGAGCGGTACTACATAGCCTAGTTCAAGTTCATGGTGACATAGAAAATATGCAGTGCGTTGCCTTATCGTCCTCCGCGCTTGGCAGATTCCGCAACCGGTCGCGATTCCTTGTGAGCCATTGGCCTTAGCGACAGAAGAGTAGATGGTGATGATTCCAGTCAAGTTGCAATGCAATTGCAAGATTCTTGGCAAGATTGAATATTGCCGCCGACCACGTGTCTGAAGTGACCGAAACTAGAAGTCTAGACGCCGACTTAAGTTCAACTTCGAGTCCCAGTTTCGAACGCGTTGAATAGTATGCAGTGCCCTTACAACCTCTATTTACTCAACCTTCTTCACTCTCATTCAGAGCTTGTTGCTCTAATTATATCTGACGATCGAGATGGTAGCTATGCGCTGGACGACTTGATATCATGATCAGATAACAACCACCTGGTGAGTTCTTGCCTCTTGAATCAGTCTGCGGTGTGGTGTGAGGTACCTTAAAGTGACAGCTTATGTGCACATATCTGATAAACGGTCTTGTTGGTCGAGATAGAACGCAAACCTGTGTCGATATGACCCGGTTGCTGACTGACTCCACCATCCGCGCCTATACGACCGACTCTCGCGTCGAGGACTCTATATCTTAAGGGGGAGTTCTGCAAGTTATATAGGAGCAGCGGAAATTCCGTTATGACCTCAGCACTCGGTACTCGCCACTTGTTTCTTGAACGCAGGAGCCAATCTCGCTGCACGGTCTCCCGGATCCTACTCTCGTCTCTACTCAATCTCAACCATGCTCGTCAACACTCTTTCGTTCTTCTCTCTCTTGACTGTGGCACTCGCTATAGCAATTCGAGAGGGTGAGGGTCCGATCTCTGTGGATGGGCTTGTCGGTCGAGAAGATTCTCCTACGGATCAAGACCTGCTCTCGTCTTGCCCCGGAGGACCAGGCTCCCCCAACGTCGAGCATGCCGACAGATGCACTCTGGTAAGCTGCTAGTTTTTGAAGCATACTCTCACTCAATATATGACTACAACCGACTCTAGATCAATATTGTCCACAATGCGGACGTCCGTCAATGGACCGTTCTCGGCGACCCGCAATTGAAGTTCGTGTCTACCACCATGTACCTTTCAAGGAAAGGCTGACATAGTTACTTGGAAACAGCTGCGGCGGTGCGACGGACCCCGTCACTGTTACGCTCGGGGGTGAGACGACCACTGAGCAGAGCGTTGAGATCAATGCCAACCTGGGTGTCGACCTCGAGGGCATCTCTATTGGCGGCGGGGCATCCTACTCCTCCTCGTCGGGCCAGACGGTGTCGAGGTCGATTCAATACAGTATTCCACCCGGAAGACAGGCCGTGTACGTCGCTGGGATTGCGTACCAGTCCGAGACGGGTAACATCCAGGTCAATTACGGCGACAGGCAGTTCGGGCATTACATCGTCAGTTTCCTTCACTGCTGGGCTTCAAACGAAATGACTGACCTACAACCAATCTGTGATTGTCTGCGTGTACACAGTGGTACACTGGGACGACTGTGACGCAGCTCACACCCTATGACCCTGTCGATGTCCAGTACGACGTGCATGAATCGGACTGTGGTGAGTATCGACCTGTCCTTTGATTCTCGTCAAGGAGGATTAAGGAGCACTGACTCAGTATGTTCGCTCGTCTCCCCTAGGCACGGATCCTCGCAACCTTGAGAACTTCGTTACCAAGGGTGCGGCTGGCTTATGATTCCGAGATACTCCACCTGAGACATAGTCCTGTCCCTCTGGGTTCCCATCCCCGTTCGATGTGTTTCGTCGTGTTACTGAAAGTCTGTTGAGTGTTCTTGCACTTGATACTCCGTAGGGAGCCGCTCTCTATGGCCAAGGGTCGACACCTGCACAAATCTGTCCTGTATGAACTGCATGTCAATACAGTTATCGTTCCGAAATGCCAGATCCTCACATCGCACGTTGAGAAATAGACCGAGAAGGCCCGATAGAGAGGTATATCAACTGACAGAACAGTCTAACTCCGCCGCCCTCGATTGTTGCCAGCTCTACAGCGTCACCAAAACTTGCATGTTGACACCAGATAGTGGGATAAATATGGAGTAGGAGGAGCCATTCGGCAATATGGGCGCATCCTACGACCATTTGGCAGCGGACTTCACTGTAATCGTGCTTATCCATACAGGCAGCGTGTGTAGCTCATAAGGATGAGAGACATGCCAAGATACCACGCACCGATGACTCTGTAGCTCCGTCGCCTCTCTCAAAAGGTCTACGTCTTACGAATTGCGGATGGAAGGGGAGTTTCGCCCTTCTTCCCTATGCAAAACCAGCATGGTTGACGGGTGCTCAACGTTGGACAGTGATCCTGCATTGATATGGTCATATCTGTACGAGACTCGGTATGACGTACTACAGTTTTGCGATGTCCATATGCGCATATAACCACTACTTTGTTCAACTTTGACTGGGAAAAATCTCCCACAATCATACACCACAGAGCATGATCTCGTTGGACTTGGACAGATGACGAATGTTGGGAATCGAGATGGAGGTGGGCGTTGGACTCCACGACGACGTTGGCGTTCGTTCATCTCAGCCACAGCCACGAGCGTCTATAATCGTTACGTGCTCGCCAACGACGAACACCTCAACATAGTCTCTCGTGTCCTTTCCCCAACTCCTCCCCATACCCTCCACATCTCTAGCATCTATTCTCATGTCTGGAACTGCGACCCCCAGCGAACTCCCGGGCGAGGTGCGTTCTGGATCTTGGAAGCTGACAGCAACCGCTCACATGCTGCCTCTTGATTGCCTCGACCCCGGTACCCCATCCCGACCGCTCGCTCTCGACACCGACGGCCTCGGTCTGCCTTCGATGTGCTCAGGCTGTGCCCGCAGGCCAAAAGAGCAGTTGGACCAGCTTCCTCAAGTCGTATGTTCTGCCGTAATGTCGTAACCTGACGAGATTGGCTCACCGCAACCCCCTCCTGCGACTCGGTCTTGGCTTGTTCTTAGGATCGCGTCCTTCTCAGGAGATCTCTCGTCTCTCACTGCGCCACCGTTCATTCTCTCCCCCATCTCGCTCACTGAGTTCCCTGGTACGCTCCACCTACCCTTGCAACAGAGATCCGCAGTCGTAGGCTGACGCGCTACTGTAAGCGTACTGGTGTGAACGACCGGCACTCTTTGCTGCGATTGCGGATGCGAAGACAGAGAAGGACAGATCGATCGCAGTGTTGAAATGGTTCATTGTGAGTTACCTCACGAAGTAACGTTGCTTCCGGTCACCCATTTCCTTGCGCTAGAGTACCCTCAAGGGTCAATATACATCCCGGAATGAGAAGCTGGGTTCCGAGAAGAAGTGCGTTCTGCCTTATTGAGTATGCCCGCATACGCTTACTTGTGTGTTTCAGACCCTTGAACCCCGTTCTCGGAGAGCTATTCTATGGACATTGGCCCGATGTTGACGGCCGGGGACAGACCAACCTCGTCGTGGAGCAAGTATCTCACCACCCGCCGATCACTGCGTACTTCATCTGCAACCCCACCAAGGGGTTGGCACTGCAAGGCCATAGTGCCCAGAAGACTAGCTTCTCTGGCGGCAGCATCATCGTTAAGCAGATCGGGCACGCAATCCTGACGGTTGATCTCCCGGGCGGCGGCAAGGAGGAATTCCTGATCACGCTGCCTCGTCTGCGTATCGACGGTCTCTGGTATGGGTCGCCATACATCGAGCTCGCAGAAACTTCGTATATCCAGAGTTCATCCGGATGGCTCTCAACCGTACGCTCATCAGCACGTCTTGGGATCAAGGGCTTGACTGATGTATCCATACAGATCGAATACAAGGGCAAAGGCTATTTCTCTGGTCGCTCACACTCGTTCAAAGCAGTCCTCACTCCTCCTGGCTCTACAACACCAGCAAAGAAATACGAGGGCGTGTGGCACGAGACCTCCAAGGATCTGGATACTGGTGAAGTCTTCACAGACGTGACCTCCCCGAAGGAGGAAGTCACCGTCGGTCCCCTTGAGGACATGAACGAGTGGGAAAGCAGGAAGCTCTGGCAGCACGTCGCGCGTGGTATCCGTGAGGGCGATTATGAGGCTGCTAGTCGCGAGAAGAGCAAGATCGAGGTGCGTGCTCCCATTCCGTTGACCGTTCTCTTCGCCTGACCATCTATACCATATCCAGAATGATCAACGTCAGCGTCGCCGTGATGAGCAAGCCGCAGGTACGAATTGGCAGAAGCGGCACTTCCAACATCTTGACTCGGACCCTATCTATGAGCGACTGGCGAAGATGTTCAACGGGCAGCCCCCGACAGAGGACACGTACGTTTTCCAGCACAACCACGACAAGACACCATCCGTGCGCTCCGTCTAGCCCTATTACTGTTTGTGTTCCCCCCCCTTGTTTGTGAACGAACCCTGAGACGTTAGATGTACTATTACCACCGTAGTCGGACTGTTCACGCTTGTTGAATAATGATTAACGATGTTTGTTGAACAGTGCGCTGCGGGCGCCAAGCACAATGGGCGCCGCGGACAATAGCGCGCGGCAGTTATGCGCTTTCGTACATAGGTCTGGCTGCCGCACTAATGTACATTGGCCTTCCTACTCCTACTCACTTCCTCCTGCTATCGCAAAACCTGTCTCAGGGTGCACGGATCTGACTGAAACTCTTGCAGGGACGTCACTGTGGTCTCTCACGCTCTCGCTGGTGCGTGGGTATCACATTGTCATTTGCTTCATCGAATACTAACAAGTAGCGTACCTAGTAGCTCCTACGAGTTTACAGTCAATGGACTTCCCCGGCTCTGACACACAATTTAATTCAACAGTCGATCGTCTCAACGCCCCGTTTTCGCGGTTCCCTGCAGAGATATACGGACTCATCATCGCCCACCTCGATGACGATAAACCCACCCTCTCCCAATGTTCACTCGTCAACCGCGCATGGCTGCAGTTCAGTCGCAACTACCTCTTCCGCACCCTCATTGTCAAGTCGGCAGCCCGACTTGGGTCCTTCATGGCCTTTGCTCTCCTCGTCGAGGATGCGATGCACATCGGGGAGTCTATACAAACTCTGACACTCCAATCCCTATCGCACGGTCAATTGGTCACGGGTCATTGGCTTGCCGGGGACATACGTCAACACTGGCCGATCATACATGCCAACTTCCTTCGGAACCTGGTGTCGAAGCTCCCAAGGCTGAAGCGCCTCTACCTAACGCATGTCACCTTCACGTCCTCCCCATCCGACGACATGATGCCGATAGATGCTCAGAGCCGCCCTCGCCTGGAGGTGCTGCACTTCTCGAGCCTGGGATACGTGCCGAGCTCGGAGGTTCGCGACATCATGGCCGTCCTCACGGTCTTCTCCGAGGTGGACGAGTTACACTTCCGCCATCCCAAGACGCGAGAGCTGCGAGCTCGTGTGGGGAACATCCCGGCCAGCCTGCCTCCGGGGCCCCTCGTTCGCTCGCTGAATTTCTCCGCGATCAATACGAGCGCCGTGGAGTGCTCTCGGGGGGTGTATGCGATGTTGCAGCGCGCGGGGCATCTGCACTCTGCTGGAGCGCTCACGTCGCTTTCCTGGGCAGGGGACAGCTGGGAGCTCCATGAGGAGCTCAGCCGGTATCTGAAGGCAGCTGCCCCGCGATTACACACGCTGAGGTTGAACCTGGGGTCTTGGGTTTTCGACTCAGGGGAAGGGGACGATCTCGTCAGTTCATGTGCGTCCTCAGTGTTTCGCCATCGCCATACTACTATCCGCTCTCTGCCGCGCAATATGAAGAGCTGACCCATCGTATTCTTCGCAGATACACGTTGGGATGGGTTGATCGTCTTCTCTGACCTGATTATGCTTGAGTCCCTGACGCTCACGTACGACGAGCCACTAGATGAGGGCGGTTACTACCCTGCGTTCAGCACATATACCCACCTCCTCTTGCGGCCGCCTCCTCGCTTGCGCCACCTCACGCTGCGGTTCCCGCTCGACGCACCATCTGCGTCTTTGTTCTTGTCCCAGCTATCAGGCCAGGAGTCAGAATGGGCCGAGCTCGACCGGGCGCTCGACTGCATTACGTCGCTCGAAGTAGCGAATGTTGTGTGCGTCGCGAGCGGTGTCGAGGACTGGTCCGATGCTGTACCTACAAGCGTCGGTGAAATTATGCCCAGAATGCGGTCCAAGGGCAAACTGACGGTATCCTGGGAGGTGAGAATTGATGCTACTCGTCGTGCTCAACCTCTGATGTGACTTTTGTGAATACTATGCCTTCTTCCTCGCGCAGAATACTTCATACTCGTTCCAATAGAAGGAGGGTCGAAATTTCCTGGGAACAGGCACTCGAGTCGTGCATGTTTACTAGTGGCGTCGAAACGAATATGGCTCCACGTTGCGTGTATATTTTGTGCGGTCGGCAGAGCCTTGGACATATTAACGTTCATTGCATATTGACGGCCCACGGGGTGTTCCGAATTGAGATAGGACGTATCGACTGTGGTCGCGGCCACAAACATACACAAACACAGTCTCCGCGCATATAGAGGTTCGGGCGCTCGACTTCTCTTATGCTTCCACCTCTTCCCTGCCACTACGGACTGAACTTCAGCCTCGATGCATAACTCTCTTCCTGCAGAACTGCTCCTCCATATCTTTGCGTATGTACATCCTTGTCAGATTGTCCGCTGTCGCCAAGTAAGAGTTTTCGTTTTCTCGTCGTAACCAAGGTCATTTAGCATGCACTTATGTGTTGACTTGTCTAGATATCCAGATACATGAGGGACCTCATCGACAATGACCCGTGGCTACAATATGCCATCGAGCTTGCTATTGCGGGGATGGAAGACAATCCGACGAATACGCTCTCCGTGTCAGAACGGAGGGCTATCCTGCGAGAACACCAAGATGCGTGGTCTTCGCTTACGTGGAGCAAGCAAGGCAGTGGCACGGTACAACGGGCACTAGAAGGCGTCTGGGTGCTATATGATGGTGTTTTTGCTCAATACGACGAAGGGGTGTTTCACTTCAGACAGTTCCCGTCTACAATCCGGAGGATTCAAGACCGGGAATGGACAATCGAACTCGGTGCGGATATCGACTTGGAGAATTTTGAAGTCTCACCTGGCCATGATCTTCTCGTCCTTGTCCAAGAAATCGTTGATGGGTATGTAGTCTTCACACATACGCCCGCGCGCATATTGACAGACACGTTGTGATTCATGACATAGGTCGAGCTGCTCCTACCATATACAGCTGAGGACCCTTTCGACTGGGGCGGCTTATCCTATCACTCTGCCCAATACCATGTGGACTCTGGCCGGTGCCGATGAACCTGATTTGTATGAAACAGAAGCCGTACGAGTGTCCTCCAACTACCTGGGACTGCTGGTGCATGCTCCCACTGCCAGCCGTAGGTTTCGACCACCCAAGCTCACCATTTGGAATTGGAAGACAGGTGTCCGACTGCTAGTAAGTGCTGTAAGTTCAGCTTTGTGAACGTAGCAAGTCTCACGCCAACATCTTTAGGAGTTGTCTGAGTCCACCATGCATACTTTCGCATTCTTCTGGCCACGATATTTGCTCATCTTTGAGGGCTACCCCATCAAGGAGACAGATGCGGAAGATTGCAGAGGAATCCGTATCCGGGTCATAGACCTCGATATGGTGGATTCAACGTCAGGAAGCACGAGTTATCTCTGCTCCTTCCTGTACCCACCTCTCTCCGAAACATGCTCAGTGGAGAGCATAGAGCTATGGTCCGATCCCCTGTTGCCACCATATCCAGAGATGCCCGATGTTCCCTTTCAGGCAGCGCACGATTTTGCCGGACAGCTGTGGTCCATCAGACTTGGAATCTCGAAAGGCCCCTCACGTCGCGAAGCCTCCTTGTTGTCTCTCGTTCCCGCGTCGACATTCCGCTCTGCTATTATGTCGCTCTCTCCTGGCCAAGCCTGCCGCGATTTCGCGTGGGAGGAGTGGGGTCCCGGTGGCTCGCGCTTGTTCTCGGCACCTCTGTTCACATGGAGCATCCCGTTCGTCTGGGTGGGGGACGTGAATGGGTCGCTTTACGGGAAGCTCTATGAGATCTATGACGGGAGAAGTATCGTGAGCATCAGCGACTTCAATCCTCTCAAAGTCCGCCGCGCACTCTGCAACCCGAGGCGTCAACCATCACCGTCGCTCACAAACGAGCCGCGCTGGGGCCTTGAGCGGCTTGTGACGTACCCGAACAACCTTGAACGAGATAGCGATGTCTTCGCTTGTGAGGTACGAACGTCACTGCCGTACTTGGAGAGGACATCACAGCCGTTCCATGCGACGATCGACGACGGGTCGGACAGGAGCTACGACGCACTGATGCTAAGCGAGGACTCGGTCATGTTGATGTCTACTGTGCGTTTCGAGCTTCCCTTGCGTTCGAGAGATGAACTAGTGCTGACACGATAAATGGTTCCCAGAGGCATGAGGTCGATCGCTTTAAACTCCTGACTTTCTGATGATGTTAGGATGCTTCAAGGCCAAGAAGAATATAGCGAATAGGGACTCTATATATATTCGCCAATCGACAACGGGGAACAGATGGGATGTGTGGGTGAGTTATAACGTCACTGTGAGCTCCATCTCATCCGTAATGGGGAGTGTGTACACCGAGTCCGCTTTTCGATCGCATGTTAAACATCGTACGCGACACCATCGTCGTTGCGATCCTGAGAAAGAGGAAAGATGAGTTTGCAATCTTTTGGACATGCATGACTTTCTTCACACAGTAGTGATCGTGACACCGGCATCTCTGTATGCGGGCTATCAAGACAATCAGACAGAAGGAATCAGATGTGATGCTTCGTCTGCGAGAGATGGAGCTAGGACGCACATTGGCGAGCTGCAAGCAGTGATCGGACGGATTGACATAGCCAATGGGCATCACAAGAGGCAGTTAGTAACGCAGAGTGTCAGTGAGCATGGGGATCGCATCCACGCACCAACGAAACGAGTATGTTACCCAGTTGACAAGCAGACGATACCCTGTATGTCACCGAGAGAATGAGCACGAACCGCAATTGCTGCTAGGCGATACAGGGGCCATACGCGAAGAAAGCAACTCCTGTCTTCGTCAGTTAGGGACGACGCATCGCAAATATAGTAGTGGGACCACTGACCGTCCCGAATGAGGATGGAGAAGAGACTGTGACTCTGCCTTTTTCGGACCCGTAACAAAGGATGCAGCATGAGACCAAGAAGCAGCGTGTCGAAGACCATGAGACATGCCCATACGATGGCCAAATATACAGCAAGCGTGAGCTCATAGCACCACGATCCCAGGAAACGTGTTCAGGATACGTACATCTCCCCCTAAACGGACGATATCGACGGGATAAGCGTACATGTAGGGGCAGGTGGAGTGTATGCTAACTTACTGGTATCGCCACTCGCTCGGGTCACACTGTCGGGACTGGACAGTACTACTAGACGCGTAAGATGTAACGGATGAGCAATGTGTCTTCCATGTCTGTCCTATCGCCCACTGCGCAAATATGCCGGTCGTCAGCCTGTGAGTCGCATGAGTAAAACCTCGAAGCCGTCCATCGCACTCACCCCGCCGATTGAGCACACAATGATACCCAGCGCTACAAGGGAGAATAGGACTATTCGGCTTCGGTTGTGTAGCGCATACACTCGAGAGACTTGAAGGGCTGTGGCGGCCAAAGACACTCGTGAACATCAAACTTCCTCAAACAGGGGTGCCCTAGATACCTCCAATGATCAGCTGCATTACTCCTGCAAGCATCTGGTGATACGCCTGCAAATTCTGCGTACTGTGTCACAATTCGTTAGGGGGAGGGCACACTATGTTCTGGTTGCATGTATCTTACAGCTTTACATATGAGATTCAGTCATACAGGTCGAGCATGTAGCATCCGAGCTACTCACCATGCTTTTCGAGTCGAAAAATTCCAGGATTATTGGTACATGCCCGAACAGCCCCAAATATCGGTTGAGGAAGAACCCAACAATACCCGGAGACATACGCCATCGTTTCCTCCAGTACTGGTCAACCTCGGTTCGTAAGGTGAGTGCATAGTCATAGTACAAGATGGCTGCATCAGCATTCCGTCAATATGCCCAGGAGCACCAGGAGCACCGGTGCTCATGGTGCTCCCGGTGCTCCGGGGAGCACATGGGCCTGGCTCGGAGAAGCACTCAAGGTGCTCCGCTGAGCACCAGTGCTTTGCTAGGAGCACAGGTGCTCAGCGGTTGTTACTGCTCATAGGAACCTAGCCCGAGCACACCTACAGAAGCCTTTGATCACGCGTGCACACTGTATTAGGGTGCAAATATCATATTACTACATATAACATAATCACGAACGATGCTTATGCTAAGCAGACTGGTATAGGGTCATACTGATCAGATGGAGCATTGACGCCGAAAGCACATAAGAACGTAACTTACTCGCAGTCGGAGCAGGCACGCTCAGCAGCAGCGCACTCAATCTACCTGCAAGCGGAGCTGCGCCTTACGGTCCTGGGTGGAGACGCCATCGCTGCTCGCTGTCGGCGAGCACACTCGGTCTGTCGTCCGAGTGGTCACCAGTCGCGGGGAAACGTGACGCAAAAGCGGACTTTGTTCTCCTTGTCGCTGGGATGCAAGATGCGGAGTGCGGTGCAAGCTCGGAGGGGAGTGTGTTGTTCGTTCGGGCGCATCTTGACAGAAATATGTAGCACGTGCAGCAGCGGCGTGAGCGGTGGAGCGTGCTCGTTATGTGGTCCTAGCATGGCAACTACAAGTCACACACCTTGTCGTCGGAATCGCCCTCATCCGGGTGGGGGCTACTGCTACACACATACGGGTCCGTAGTGAGCTCAAAGCCGTTATCCGGGTGGTCGAGCCAGGCAGGCAAGAGCACAAGAGATCCGTCCGCGAGGCGTCCCTATTTTCCAGAGGCCAGAGGCAAGTCACTACGAGAGCGACGTGTAGAAACCGTGCGAGATGCCAGAGAACCAGAGAGAGCCAGAGATAACAAAAGAGCGTACGGCCGATAGACCAAGACACAGTGATAGCATGATAGCAAGACTCAGAGAGCAAGAGCGAGAGCGAAAGCGAGACTAGCACCTGCGAGATAGAGAGAAGAGAAATTGATGAGCATCGGTCGCCGTGGTTCAAGTTTCGAGCGCTCACAACTTCCCACGCCTGTACACTCTAGCGCTTACTATCGCAACTCATGGCGTGACGGCATCGGTCCTCCGACATACTCTCTCTCGTCCTTTCTAGTTACTAGCTCAAGTTGCACACGCATACCGGAGAATAGGGGGTGTCTTCGCACGGACGGCGACACCTCTCGACCGCTACTCACCTTCGCGGACACCAACTCACACGTAGGACGAGAACGTTGAGGATTGCATAGCAAGACCACCGATGAGACAAGGGCAGAAAGCAGAAACGGCGAGGATAGCAAAGACAGTGAAGAGGGGAGCATGAGAGCGACAGGGAGAAGGACAGCGAGGATCACAAGAGTCAGGAAGGCGAAGAGAACGACTCTGACCAGGTACGTGAGGGCCAAGGGCGGAGATATCCTCGTCTCCTCGTATTTTCTCGACCCCATCTCTTCTCCAATTATTATATATTTTCTCTCATTTCCTCTCGCTCGTGATTGCTGCGAGGAAGTCGCGGCAGACGAGGCAAGATCACCGAGCGCATAGGCGTCCGCTTGCATGGCCCGCGAGGACACCATTCTGACTCCTCGCGGCCCTTGCAGCGGTGAGGAGTCAGGATTGTGAGGACAAATACGACGAGAGCAACGATGTACTTAATAACTCGTCCCTCTCCTCGTCCTTGTCCTCATCTCTGTTCTTTGTCTATAGTCTCTCCCTTCTTCAACGACACTACCGTCTATTTCCTCCGTGAACGTTTTAGATAGCTATATACACAATATATCTGACTATCATATACGTTGTCTGGGCTCCCGTGTCATGACCCAATAATCCCTGGAGCACTCTCATATACGCTGAGCACCGGTGCTCCGCTGAGCACTGGTGCTCACATTAAAAACCCCAGTGCTCTGCAGCTAAGCACTAGTGCTCCTGTTGAGCACTCAGAGTGAGCACCATGCAGAATGCTGATGTGATATGCGACGTATAAGTACATTCATTGGAATGATGTGAAATAATGTGCTCACCGAAGGAGATAGTAGCAATCGTGCGTGCGGTGAAATCGGTCTGGGGACTGTACGGACGATCATTTGACACGATTGATATGACAATTTGGTGGGTTCCATGCATACCTTGTGCCAATATCCGTCGGCGACGCCATGCGTGACTAGCACACAGGTCAAAGCCACAAAGAAAACTCCACAGGGACTAGATATAAACCAGTCACCCAGGTTAGGAAGCATAGTTGTCTCCCTTTCCACTCATCTTATGTACTGCTCAGGATCTCGTCACGATTTGATTTGGGGGATTGATATCTTCGAACCTCTATAGCGTGACAGATCTCGGCTCATAGTGAACGTTGACGAGGCTGCAGAAGGTAACGACAAGGGACAATAAAGCTTCCAAAGATGTAGATGATCACACACCACATGTTTGGTTTTGACCGTCTCCTTGTGAGCGCTGAGAATCCTGCCGCTCCTCCCATGTCCCGAACCTGATGGTCTATCGAACTGGTATTATAGTGAGCGCGATTGACCGTACCTAGTGAAAATAGGATACAAACAGCAGTTCTACCGGAGGGCCTGGGAGTCTGCCAGACTTCAAAGCTTAGGATCACGATCCTGTGAACCGGGATCTGATCATGCGGGAGCAAACAATGTGACAGCCAGCGGTGTTGCCCTTACATTTGGCGAGTAGGACATTCGGAAGGTGCTGTGTCGTTCATCTGAGCCCCATCTGAGAGCAAGCATTCAGTCGTTGCAGACTCTAGGCTACGTGCTCACCACTATGTTGCATACAACTATTGCTGATAAAATGAGCTGTGGGTATAGCGAATCTTTCGCCGAAGTTCGCAGAGAGAACAAGCCGGACGTTATAGTATTATCAGGCTGAGCGCTGATCGTGCCAATGTGGAGCACGGACAGTTGACTTGCGGCGTCGTTCTGTCCACCCTGCCTACGAACTTACATCAGCACGAAGGTACCACGATATTCAAGTTACATCGTAACACTCAGCGAAGAGCCTGCAATAGGGCATCGAACTCATCTCTTCGTCCAGACCTGCCAAGAGAGGGCTGTGTTATGCACTGGTCGATCTTACTGTGCCCGGCCACACATGCGATTATGAGACATCGCAGACTGCAGCAAAAATGCTGAACAGCGCAGATGTTGAGACGCTGGTGGCCCACTTCAAGTCACGTTGAATGACTTGACTCAGTGTGCTGACTTCATACACAGGTCGTCCACCAAGTCGCATCATAAGCTCGGACCCTGAAGAGCTTTACACTATGGCTTCGCCAACGCGAAGAGACGTACGGCATTCGGGAAGTACTAGCTCGTCAGACGGCCAACCATGACGCCCCTTGTTCAAATTCGGGTCTCGAATGTTCAGCATGAGGCGGGAGATTAGAGACGTTGCGATGCTGCGAATGGGGCAATAGTGTCAGGTCACCATACCGGCAGGGAATCAGGTATGGGTTATTGTAACGAGGACGTACACATTCGTAGTCGTGACGCTGATGCCTCTATATGCAGGCTGCATGAAGTTGGTAGGGATATGTGATATAGACGCAGCAAATGACAACTCACAAATGCGGCCTGTGCGGAGCAAAGGGATCATGTCGTAAGCAGATAGAGGGGTCCCACGTAGCGTGATGACCTACCAGACAGGTCACTATGTTTGTGAGGTGACATACGAAGAGGACACTGGGGATATAGCGCGGATCAGTCCAGGAGACTCATATAAAGGCCCTCTTACAAAGAGCGTGGACACCCACGCGAAGTAGACTGTGCCTGAACATTCGTAAGAAGGGCGCGAGACAGATCGGGGAAATGAACGATGAACGTACCGTCCCTCAACATAAGTGTGAACAAGCTCCCGCGCACCTTCTCCCCTATTTGAAGGACGCGGTACAGCGTGAGGGTGAAGATGATGAAATCAAAGACCAATATGCAAGCCCATATACTGGCCAGGTCTGCGTGCAATTCCCACCCTTTCAGTAAAGCCTAAACACGACTACGAAATCCTACCAGCAACTCACAATCGCCCCTGTGGGCGTCGTTGAATACCATGAGTCGTCTACGGGCAGAGCAATCACGTACTGTTCTGGCAACATCATGAGGTTGCAACCGGCAGCCGAATTCGATATTACTCTAGGAGGGGCCGCCGAGGCTCGAAACGTTTCCCATGTCCTACTGATTGCCCACTGTACGAGGTGAGAATGGTGGTCAAGCGCATGCTTGCGCTGAGGGGTGCTCTCCGACTCACCGCAGCAAAACCGGTCATAGTCACACACAAGACGACCAATGTCAGAAGAAGACGTTTGCTTTTTCCGTAGAGCGCATACACGCGAAAGATCTGCAAGGCTGAAATGCGACGTTCGGGCCAAATCTGTCATTATCTCAGGCAGAGGTCGTTTGACGATGTGGATACGTACCTCCGACAATGACTTGTATGACCCCTGACAGTATCTGGTGGTACATTTGCAGAGTGGAACATCTGTTACGCATGGTTCATGACGTAGCAGTGCGGGGTGACTGGGATGCGACTACTCACGACTGCAGGTGACATCAGGCAGTCAGCTCAGCGAAACATTATGCGTGCGATACTCACATGTTGATTGTGCGACCCATAGAACTCGTAGAAAATGGGGATGTGGCCGAGTAGAGAGAGATAGCGGCTGGTGAACCAGATAATCGAGGCGACTGTTACAGGCCGCTTCCAGAATCTCTCTACTTCCCTACCCAACGTAACGAAATAGTCGTAAAGAAGTATCGCTATTTCCGCAGGCGTCCAAACGTCAGAACACACACTTCTAGTTATACATCAGGAGACACCTACTGAAGGCCACGGACGAGGCGATGCGGATGGTGTAATTTGACTGCGTGCTACACACGTGAAGCTCCGTTAATACTCATGCAAAGCGTGAGATATACGAGAGTACAAGAATGACGCACATCATAGACATCATAGATGTGAGCTCAAGGTTCATTGTAAGGATAGTCATCTGCGCAGAACGAGTGACCAGCACTGGGGGGAAGGAAGTCCAATTGACAGTCCAGACTGTGTTGAAGGTTCGAGGATGACCGGAGGCAGATTCATATACTCATGCAATCCTTCGACGCAGCTCCACTCCAAGGCTCTGCCTGCCAATCTCGATCAAGACACATGATCATAGTTTCACCAACGTTTGAGATGTTATGGACAGCCTGGGAGTCCATGAAGGTAGGAGTGCATCTTGGCTTATGTTCGCGATCGCATGGATGAGCTAGTATTATACCGGCGGTATCAGCGTGATTATACGAACGAGGTGCAATAGAGACCAACCATATCCCAGGATGACCCTTGCCACTGTCGCGGGGTCCGACCGTCGATGGACTCGTGGGAGGATTGACCACAGTATCGAGAAGCTATGCACCATCAACTATATATGAAGCCTTCGCGAAGCCTTGAAGCACACGCAGTGCCGGCCGAGGTCAAGGACTGCACGGAGGCCATTGGCTGTACCGGTGAAAGCCAGACACTCCCCCATGCGTTCTGACAGCACTGCTATATTTTGTACCTGTGCGTCGATGTCCATTCAAAGCTGTGAATATGTTCATACTCACGAAGTCCATCCATTTCCAATAGGTTATGGCATGTCACAAGCCTACAATAACTCGTGCGAACCATCGCACCGATCAGCCGCACAGTCGTGTCATAGTGTCGCGGACACAGTCAAGGCAAGCACACCACGTACACCGAGGTCAGGGGGCGAGCAATGACGGGACGACAAGTGCGCTTCGATCGCGATGACTTGAAACTGTCTTGACTCGGCTGTGATCACTATGTAGCATTCTCTCTCCAGGTGGCCCAGCGAAAGCGACAAATTGCAGTTGAATTTCCCAAGAGGATTCTGATCCAAAACTGCCTCGGCGGTCCGGATCGCGGAGGTTGAGCATGAGCCGTGTAATAAGGATAGTTGACACACTAACCCACATCTGTGAGAAATGGCACATAGATACAGCAGATTACCAGACGTACACGTTGGTGAGAGAAGTGCTTGCACCCTTGTGGACAGGCTATGTATGATGGCCAGGGCTATCAGTAGGTGATCCCCATGCAATGCCAAGAGTTACCGACCTGTGCGAACTGTGCGTAGAATACATGAGCATCGTAGTATATCAATATATCGACTTGCCAGTACGCACCGCATAGGCTAGTATGTTGGATAGATATAACACGAAGAGAATACTGTGCATTACGTGAGCGATGGTCGTCAACGGCAGGCGCACTTTCTCCGACGTACCTAAAATACATAAACCCTGTGTAGGTCGAGATACATGAGCACCGCACATCGTGTGGATCGATAGATGAACTCACCATCACGTAGCATGATACTGAAGTAACCTCCTCTCCACATATGCCCGATTCGTAGTGCACGTGTAACTGTGA
Organism: Coriolopsis trogii; assembly: GCA_020543525.1. Classification (NCBI taxonomy): domain Eukaryota; kingdom Fungi; phylum Basidiomycota; class Agaricomycetes; order Polyporales; family Polyporaceae; genus Coriolopsis; species Coriolopsis trogii. The sequence continues at coordinate 991,067 of JAHYIO010000004.1, forward strand.
GGGCGAAGACAGCGGCATCGAATACTAGTATCGAACTCCATGCGATGGCTAGCTCTGCAGGACGTTAGTCACTAGTCCGGCTTGCCTTTCTCTCAAGACTCACTTAAGCCTCTGCGCGCCACATTAGCAACAAGACTAAAATAGAGACATATACTCGAACGATACGTACTCGTCCTGAGACAACGTGAGATCGCAGCCGTCGTGAATGGCGCAGTCTGAGGCCGCTTCGCATTGTGGTCGCCGATGATGACCCACTAGAGTGAGGACCAGTAAGCATTCAGTGCGGGCGGGACATCGATAAGGAGCATACCAACGAGACGGCGACGCCAATGCATCCGAGCATGATGAGGAAGGACAGGATCCTCCAGTTTCCGTTATATAGAGCGTATGTTCGAAGCGCCAACAGCGCTATAACGTATGCGTAGCCATAAGCAACTCCCCAAGCGAATCTAAGGCGGTTGCAACACATACCGCCCACTACGCCCTGCGTCATCGCACTGATGATCCGGTGATACTGCTGCAGCTGTCGACACCTCCAATAACATCAGCGTCACTAGCCCGTCAAAAGGGTGGAAAGGATGGCATACTCCTAGACAGCCGTCACCATGACTTACAACCCACACAAACGAGACAACATTATGCGCAACTCACATATTGAGGCAAAATCCCGAAGAACTCCACAACAACAGGTATGTGGCTGATCACGGACATGTACCGATTAAGAAGAGGACCGAAGCCAACGATAAGCCATTTCGCCAATAGTGCTTCACCTCGAGTGGAAATGTGAGCACATAGTCGTAGTAGAGAAGCGCTGTGGATGACGAATTGAGCGGTAAATCGAAGAGGAGCAACGACCGGGGGCGTACTCACAGAATGCCACGGAGGAGAGAACGCGATTCGTGTATCTCGACTCTATGCTGATGTACGGCCCGGGATCATGAAGCTGTGAAGCGGTGTGCGAGAAGCATGAGACTCACGTCAACTCGGGAGGTATCAAGCTCATCGCAGATATTAAGGCAAATATCACAGTGATTCGCAAGCTTCCGTGACTGCAAAACCTAGAGAGGCAAAGAGTAAAGAGTCCGAGAGTCCTTCAGGAAAGAGGGAAAATTTGAGGTGAAAGAGGAGCATGTCCACTCCTAAGTAGACCCGGAAAAAGCTATATCAGTGGTATGTACACACGGTTCATACCCGGTGGGAACCCATACGGGCCAACGTTGAAGTCAAGAGTTGGGTCCTAGGAAGTCTTCCCTGAGATGTGAGATAGACAGACACTGACAGATTGAACAGAGACAGCTCCCAAGCGGTAGGGCCAGGGGTGGAAAAGTGTCGTTGTTGGAGCATCAGCAAGTGGAACAAGATGGGAAGCAAGATGCGGCCGCGTTAGACTCCAGCTCCAGGTCGACGGAGCACCACCTGTTTGACAGTCGGCTCTATGCATGCTTCCGAGAGCGCTGATCATTCAGCCCAATCGAGCGAATCTGAAGCCGTAGAGAGTCTGTTCATCGCCCGTATGCACCCATTTCAAATGAGCTCGTACGAAGGCTTCAACAACTGCGACTTACCGCGTGCGCTTTGAGATTGGCAGATAGATGTGGACCTCTTGCGCTTCGACCCTTCAGAGGCGCGCTATTGTAAAGATGCGCTGGTACTGAACCTCGAAGCGCAATGTCCCATCTGCCAAACCACCTCCTGCGAAACGTAGTATGCGGAGCTGCTCAGCGCTAACTCCACCTCACAACGTCTTGAACTTAGGATGGCGCCTAGGACTCGACACCGTTCGTGGCTGGACGCCGGTGACCTCCGGTACCATATGGGTACAGCTTCTTCCCAACGCTTCTTCACCTGCACCTGTTCAGAATGAATGCTCGAACTTGGATAGCGAATACGTACCAAGATGCAACGCACCCTCGAACGTGGTATGTAAGGCGAAGACCCCTGCCGAAACGTCTACGAACGTGCGTTGCAAAGTGCACTTGCCAGATCCATGAGTGCCGGGCCGCCAAGTGTATAAAGCCACCCCGTATGATGCTTCGTCCGCCAGTAGTGATTTGCAAATCCTCTTCGACACCACCGATTCCATCAGCTTGTCAGCATAGGGATGAACCGCTGGGCTTACCTCCTCCACGTCATCCCGCTCCTTTTCCTCCTAGAGACGGTAGCGACACAAAACATCATCCTGACGAACGACGATGGATGGGCGGTCGCACAGATTCGTGCTCAGCGGATTGCCCTCGTCTCGTTAGGCTTCAATGTGAGTCGACGTGCTGACTCTAAAGAAGGCTGGAACTCACGGGCTTCAGGTGGTCCTCTCAGCGCCTGCCGATAACAAGTCCGGGACGGGCTCATCTAGTGCGACACCGCAACCACTCAGCCAGCCATGCGAGTTCAACACTTGCCCGACTGGTTCACCGGCGGAAGGCTTCAATGCTAGCGATCGTAGGTTTACTCCAAATGCCGAAGGTACACTGACTCAAACCGGGACCCAACGCGACTAAACTACGTGAACTCCTTCCCGTCAGTGAGCGTACTATGATTATGGGAACGAAGACTTACGTGCACTGTACAGCGTCGACGCGGTCCGGTTCGGCATCGAAACATTGGCACCTAAATTCTTTGGTTCGGCGCCGGAATTCGTGGTGAGCGGTCCTAACGTTGGAAGTCAGTAGCATCCTCGCCATACCAATAGGGAAGACACTCACTCCCCGCATATATGCAGCCAACCTTGGTACTGTCACTCAAAACTCGGGCACAGTGTGAGTTAGCGAGAGCATACTGTGCAAGCCAATCTGAGATGGTCGCAACAGCGGCGCGGCATGCGAAGCAGCTAAAGAAGGCATCCCCTCTACCGCGTTTTCCGCGAGGACCGGGTCCCAGATCTCGTACACCACACTCGAGTCTTCGCCCAACTCCTCCGACACTCGCTCAGCGCTCCTCTACGCAGCATTAACGGCAAACTTCACAAGGACCCTCCTCGTCCCGTCTGCGCGCCCAATTCTACCAACAGGAGTCATACTCAACGTGAACTACGCACCGACGACGTTCTCCTCATCCGGCGCTCCAGACGGAGATTGCGCGAGTCCGAGCGACTTCAAGTGGATCTTCACTAGGTTGTTGAGTAACTCGAGCGCGACCGACGTGGAGACCTGTGGAAGCACGCATCTGCCGGACGAGACGATGGTTGTGGATGCCGGATGCTTCGCGAGCGTCACCGTTATGAACGCGACCTCCAAATCGGACGTGAGCGCAACTGTGCAAGGGCAGGTACTTGGCCGACTTTCGCCCAGCGGTTTACTCTCGTGTTTCGATGGTTGAAGTTGAAAGATGACATTGATGACTGGAGGACTACGCGGGAAGGTAGTAATATACAATGCGTAACATACCTGTAGCATCGGACACTTGGGCATGCAATATATACACGCTAGTGGCGGCTAGCATTCGCGTTTCCCCATCTGCCGCGTTCTGGTCTGCAAGACTCTGGAGTCTGAGCTATGACTGCAATGTTTCCAGGCGGCGGATTGAACCCTATTGTTCGATGCTCTTGGGAATACAGGAATGCCGCGAGCTCTGTAAGACATGGTGAGCGTTGTGTTGATTTCCGCCGCATTGGCATAGGCGCACCCTTTGTATCAGGCTGAGCACCACGCCGGGCGACAGCAGCTTGGGCCAGCAGCAATCAATGTCATAGGATCCGGATGTGGCACGCCTGGCTCCCCCTCGTGGTGGAAATGCGCGGCGGACTGTGCCTCTGCGACAAGGGAGCTCGCTAGTTTCTTCAAACATGAGCTGCCGAGCTTCAGCTGCATCCCGCATTAGTCAAGAGGAGACATCAAGATCGCCCTATACACGCCAACGCCCCATAAGTCGATCCCGCGCGTCTCCGCTGCAGACCCCCTAACCTCGCCTTTGCAGGGACAGTGATATGTTGCATTTTATAGCTTGGTTGTTCACACAGCTCCCGGCTATCACGAAAATCAACGGCGGCGTCCTGATGCTGCACGGGAGATTGGAGCACTCACGCGACGCGCACCGCATCTGCCTCTGCTGCCTCTGTCAATGCTTTTTCGTCGGGAGGACAAATGCTGCCTTCGGGATGCTGGGCAGCAGCCGCTTGCGCCTGGGCTGCGAGAGACCCTTCAGGCGGGTCTGTAGCTCAAGGCCTTGTGGACTTCGGAGACGAGCTACCGTGCTTCAGCTGAACGACGCCGAATCAGAGCGCTGTTACTCGCAGGAGCGCATATGTGCATCTTGATGCTCACTTTCGCCAATGCTATACAATTCGATGCTAGCAGAGGCCGATGCAGTTGTTACGGGCTGCGTGGGAGGTTGAATCGCCAGTAATGGCTCGAATGGTGGGATGGGATGCGTGTCTTGCGGAATGCGCACAACATCGATGTACGCTGCTTGTTCAAGGTACGGCGCGTTGGAAGAGAACATGATGGTGTGTGGAGAGTGTTGCGGGCATAGTGACTCGAGAAAGTATGCTGAGTAGCAGTGCAGTGGTCGTGCGCGTCGTCTGCGAAGAGTGGAACGTCACTCACCGCGGTGTAGCCACCAGCCTGATCCGCTATGGGCGCTCCTCCTCTGTGCTCCCTCTCCAACTCCTCCCATCCCCCAGTCGACACGATATTACCCAGTCCCGTTTTTCAGCCATGAACTCACAACCAGTGCACGGCTTTCAATATGGTTAATTTAAAGAGGATCCAGCGAACGAACAAGTACAGGTCGTCTAGTATTACAGGACGTCGTACGGTGTACAGCGGACGCGACATGCACACGCGTCCGGGACGTAGCTATACGACTAGCGAGATGCGAAGATACATAGAACAGAAAGCGGAACACACACACATGGAAGGACGAGGACGCGTTACGGTTTTGGTACTATACGAGCAGCAAGCGAAGATCGAGAGACGGACCAGACCAATATCTAGCAGCCAAATACACGGGGACGGGAGTGGAGGAGTCCAGTGGGGTGAGGACGATACACCGACTAGTCATCGTCATCATCACCATCACCGCTTCCGCTGTCGGCTTTCTTTCCCTGTAACCTCCATGAGTTCGGGCCGACGGGATGAAAAAGGAGGGGTACGCACATCATAATCGTTCTTCTCGGCCTCTGCACGCGCCTTGTCCGCCGCTGCTTGATCATGGTAGGGCTACAATGTGTTGCGATCAGTGAGGCAGCTCCCAGACACACAAGCAGTCGAGCCTCCTTCGCTCGAGTCGAACATGAGCTTGGTCAACCATGCATGCGCATATATGAGCCTTGTCGGACATATATGCGCACCCAGTGATGTCGCGCGGTATCTTCGACTCGAGAGATAAGACTTGAACCATTTCATAGTCGTACTGACCTTCTTCTCGTCATCGTCTAGCTCCTTCCACTTAGCTCCAAGGAGCTTGCCGATTTCACCTGCATATACGCGTCAAATCAGTCTTCGACGTGTCAGCGGCGCAACGACCCAATGTACTCACCGAAACCGGCGTCGGGGTTTTCAGCCTTGATCCTTTCCCTCCAATCTTGCGAGAAGAACATGTACGCCGACAGAGCGCGCTTCGGGGCCTTGGGGTCCTTCTTGCCCCTTCCCTTCGGCGCCTTGTCAGCCTTCACGGCGGCCTTGCGCTATCAAAGAGAACCATCAGCCATCGTCGAAGACACTGACGGGCCCCTCCAACGAACCCCAAGGTCGAGGGGAGTCGGAGCGGGAGATGTGGCGGGCATATGCTAACCTTAGTCGTCTTGGTGGTTTCTTTCGGCATCTGTAGGGAGGCAAACATCGTCAACAACATGTCCAACACAACGCGAGACTTTGTGGATGCGCGCCGACACGGCCGACACGACCGCGACGCGTCCGTCGGGTACGCGTCTCGACGCGACGCGCCGCCCCACACCTCCTGGGTGCCCTCGACGACGACAGCGGGCACGTATCGATCGCGCGCTGGCATCAGATAACGGCGAAAAAGCCCCTATACACACCTTGAATTAGTGGGGGAAGGGGGGAGTGTGTGTAGGAGACGAGAGTGTTGAGATCGGGCGGGGAGGTATGGGCAGCGCTAGGCGCAGGCGTACAGGCAGAGGAAAATGGCTGGCTGGCTGCTGGGCTGGCTGGTGAGAGGGCTCTGCCTTGGTGGGGGCGCAGGCCTGCGCGGTGAGAATCAGAGTTAAACAACCCCTTACATAAGCAGCTGTGACAGCCACACACGTGAGCACCCGCACGGACCAGTGCACTCGTGACGCGATCGCGTAGCGTGACAGTGACACTGTGACAGAGCGCTCCCTCAGCCGAGCTAACTCGGCTGACCTTCGGCGCATCTGCCCTCTGGGTTCGTTCCTGGATGTGGTCTCATGGGAGGCAGCGCGCGACAGTTGTGCTTTCGCGCCAATTCGATTGCGACTATACGCAATACAGGACACAGCAGATGGTACAGGGGGGCTAATTATATGTACACCACGACAGCCAACATGCAAGTTTGTCTCCCCTCGGGAGTGGGTGGCAGGCGAAATGCGAACCTATTCGTGGAAGAGATGAAGATGTCTCATGTGAGGTGACTTTAGGGGCCAGGAGGCTGATGAAAATACCCAAGTCGACTGTTGCCTCACGACACGAGAAGAGGAGGGATTGGATCCGCATCCCGGCGATCCAGGATGTCGTAATGTCCCGGACTAATGACCACTTATCAGCCAGAGAACGCACACAGATAACATCTCCTGGAGAGCGGACTCACCGGTACAGCAAGTTTACCGGCTCGAGAAACGTGAAAGGTGCGTTCTGGAACGGCACCCACGAGACATTGCCCCCCTGGTCGTGTCCGTCGAGGTACGCCACGTTGACATTGACCTTCAGCGCAGTAGCTAGTGCGTTCATCTGCACATGATCTATACCAGTGTGATTATGGTTAGAAGAAGCACCCACGCAGGATGACACAGGGCGGGCATTTGCCAGAAACAATAAATACGGCACAGGCCTTGAGTTATCAGGTGGTGGCTCGCCTCCTCAATCAACGCAGAGCGAGGTCGGCCTGTGCTCGCCCCAGTCCTCCCTTTACCTGACACGAGCGATGCCCGCCATGGCGGAAAACCGGTGCAGTACGTTACTCACCTGCTTCTTTCCCCACCGCTTCCACAAAGTTGTTGCAAAAGTTCTCAGGGTCCATCTGCTCGCCTGTCTCGGGGTGGAGGAGGAAGCCTGCGTAATCAGGATTGGTCTTGATCTCCGCCGAGGTGAGCAAGCGCAGATACACAACAATGGAGTTCGACACTTTGTAATAGTCAGTGGGATATGAGACAGTGCGGAGCGAAGAGGCGGCGTACCTTCTGGGTTGTTGAATGCTGCGAGTAGCGAGTTGATATCAAGAAGACGGCCGTCCACAGGATTGATCACCTGGTTGATGAGCCCAGCCAGGCAATCATAGAAGTCTTCGAACACTAGTCGCTGGAACCCGACCTGTTCGAGCGTGGGTTGCGATGCCTCAAGCACAGAAAGGGCGCCAGTGGCGGCGAGCATGGTGTCCGAGGAATTCAAGATGTTCTCGATGTATGCGAACGCCAGAGCTATCAGAGAGGCGCACGAGGTGAGTTATTCTGGCAAGCGTGGATATCTCGGGAGCTAATATGAGACCGAAGGTGAGGTCCGCACTTACACCGATAGAAACAGTCACCTAGATATCATAAAGCCACCTCAGCACGGGATGTCTGCGAACTGAGGCATATAAGAGACGGTGGCGTGAACAACTCACCGTCTCCTCGTGTGCGCCGGATTCCAATCCAGCCTTGCTTGATGAGACTGTCGATCTGCTTGACGAAGAACTGCGACCCATTCTCATATTCTTCCCGAAGCGTGAGCATCGGGGCAAGTGGCGCAATCATAGGTCTGTCGGGCACTGGCAGTAAGTCTCCCGGGAAGGTCTATCAAGGAATGTTCAGACTGAGTCCGATGATTTCTATGGCACCGGTGAACACGCACCTCGACATGATCGAACAGGCCTGCGTCGGGCACAACGTCGTCTGTCATTTATTCGGATGTGGCGTAACACATTCAGCTTCGCCACTTCGCATCGAATGTTAAATCGTGCATACCTTGGGCATCCGCCATTTGTACGTCGGCGTCAGGAACGTACTCTTCCCACTGCTCATCGACATCGGGGAGATCGGTTGTTTTTATCCTCGCTGCGGCAAATCGCGACGTCAATGTAGCTCCCGCCCCGGCGCGGTGGCTCGCTCACGTACGTGCTTCGGGCGAGCGGGACGCCGGCGCGGGCTCGGGACCGCTCGAAGTTGAGGCGTTGACTGTGTTCGTCGCGTCTCCGAACAGCGTACTCATGGTTGGGGATGATGAGAGAGCCACATGTATCTGCCAGCCCTCATTTATGTAGAGAAGCTTTCGTCATACACTGCCTCGTTTGTGCGCCGCGGGCTTGGGTGGACTGCTAGAAGGGACGGGAGTTGCCGATATATGTCGAACCGCACATATCTGGATGGACAATTGTTCGTGCTTCAAGCGAAGGTGGCCCTTGCAAGAATGCGTGGGATGTGAGTGGGATATGGGACCTAGATTGTCATCGGGTTGCAGCTGGCGCAACTAAGTAGTATGGTCGTGATGAGAGTAGTAGTACATCGTCAACACAAGGTGACATGACTCTAGGCGCTCATAATTTGCCTCCCACCGTCATCTCACCCTCGTACGAAGTGAGACTAACCCTGTTCGCGCAGGAGGTCGAAGTACGTATAGTAAACCCATTGCATGCCCGGTGGCTTCAGCTACCGTCTCTTACGACCTTATGCAAGATTCACGAGGATGGAACCGTACAAGAACTGGTCGAGGGAAGAGCTGATTGCCCGTTTGCAGCACCTCGACCCTCACCACGATCGTCCGCGCCCCCTGCAGCAACAACAGGGGAAGCCCTTCGACTTCAACGCGTACCCCAAGCGCAAGATCGCGCTCAAGTTCACCTACAATGGCATCCACTACGGCGGGATGGAGTTCCAGAAGGACCCCGCATTGCCCACAGTAGAGGGTGTCCTCTTCGACGCACTCGTGCACACGAAACTCGTTGATCGCGAAGTGGGACTGGACGGGTGCGGATGGCAGAGATGTGGGAGGACAGACAAGGGTGTGAGCGCGGGTGGGCAGGTCGTTAGTCTATGGGTAAGGAGCACGCTGGGTGCCAAAGCCGCCACGGAGGACGAGGGGACGCAGGAGGTCGCAGAGATGGAAGCGCCACCTCCGGATACCACGACAGAGTCTGAGGGCGGTCCTGGGCTTGAAGGAGACTTTGGACTCATGGACGACTTCGACGACCCTCCAACGAACGGATCTAAGCCCAGCGAGCCCGCGCCCTCGACAGAAGTTGAGTTCCCTTATGTCTTTGCCCTCAACCATATCCTCCCGCCCACGATTCGCATCCTGGCCTGGTCGCCCGTGGCGGATGACTTTTCCGCACGCTTCAGCTGTCGCTGGCGCCACTACAAGTACTTCTTCTCCCCCAAAGGCCTCGATCTCGCCGCCATGTCCGACGCTGCGGCGCGTCTCGTCGGCGAACACGACTTCCGCAACCTCTGCAAGATCGACGCGAGCAAACAGCTCAACATCTTTACCCGCCGCATCCTCTCCGCCACCATCGACCCCGCGCACCCTTCCTCCCCTTCCTCCGATGATTTGTACGTCTTCAACCTCCGTGGCAACGCATTCCTCTACAACATGGTTCGACATATCATGGCCATCCTCTTCCTCGTCGGCTCCGGACTCGAGCGCCCCTCGATCATGTCCGCCCTCCTCAACGCCGACCCGACGAACCCCCTCCCTCCCTTCCGCCCCGACGAGCCCGCACCCCCCATCATCACCGGCAAGCCAGACTACCAGATCGCAGACCCGCTGCCGCTCATGCTCTGGGAGTGCGGGTACGACGACGGCGTGCTCGACTGGCGCACGGACCGCGCGAACACGAAGGCGGGGGGAGAGTCGACCAAGAGCCCTCTGCCCGGGATGGTGTGTGCCCACGAGCGCGCGAGGATCGCGGCCGCGCTCGACGAGCAATTCGTGCGCGCGGCGGAGGCGCACCATCGGCCGCCTGTGCAGTACTTCCCGTTGGGGGCGCCGGGGGTCGAGCCGTTGCCGCCTGGGGCGATGATGAGCGTCCCCCTTGGCGGGGGCATGGTCAAGAGGGCGGGGACGTACGTGCCGCTGCTGCAGAGGAAAAGGATGCTGACGCCGGAGGAGGTGAACGAGCGCTATCGTCTCGGCCGTGGGGCGAAGAAGCTGGGTCGCAAGGCGGCAGCGGCTGCTGTGGACGATGTCGAGGAGTGATGCGTCCCGCCTCGGGGGAAACAAAAGTAGGTCGACCTTGCCGCCTAATACACACTCGATGATGTGTGTATGCGCGTTGTATCACTAGACGTGCATTGCCCCGGTATATACAAACAGAAATACAGTAATTTTGCATGCCCTAGTCCCCACCTCCTTCCACCTGCTCGCTGACACTATGTGTTCAAGCATTACAAGGGACACACCAGTCCTCCCACTCGAACTTGCCCTCCTGGATGTCGGTGATGCGCTCGAAGAGCCCGCGCGCGACGGGGCCCATGACACCCTCGTACGAAGGCAACACGATGTCCTTGCCCTGGTACCCGATGCGACCGACGGAGGACACGACGGCGGCAGTCCCGACGGTGAACGCCTCGAGCAGACGGCCTTCCTCCGACCAGGCCGCGAGCTCCGGCATCGTCAGCACGCGCTCGTGGGCGTGCAGGACGATATCAGACGAGAGCCCAGGGAGGGCCGTGCGCGATGGGTGCGCGGCGCAGAGCGCGAGACAGGAGTCGCGCGTGATGCCGGGGAGGATCGTTCCGTCGAGCGGGGGTGTGATCACGTCAAGACCTGCACGCAGCCGTCCGTCAGCCGACCCGAACCAGAAAACGGGCAGGTCCGAAGAGTCGAAGAGTCACGTACCGCCGTCATCTCTGCGCACGACGACGAAGAAGTTCATCGCGCCGGCCTCGGTGATTTTGTCGCCGAGCAGCCAGAGACACTGGTCGTAGCCGAGCTTGGCGGCGTGCATCTGTGGCTTGAAGGTCGATGCGTAGTTGAGCGCGAGCTTGTAGCCACCCGTGCCGCCTGGCCATGCGCGGACGTGATCCTGGCTTGCGAAGAGTGCGGCTGGACGCGGGCCTGTGCGGAAGTACGGTCCTGTCGGGGAGCAGATAATGTATAGCAGGGCAGAGTCTGACGGTCCTACTCCGAGAGCTGATTAAGAGTTGAGAACAGGAGTCAGCATGACACTCGGAAGGGATGTATATACGGGTACGTACAGTCGCGCGTGCCGATGATTGTGGGCCTGACGTACAGACTGGTGCCCTTGAGGGTCGGAATCCATCGCTTCTCGATCATGACGAGCTTCTTGATGAGCTTCAGCAACTCGTTGGTGTCAAAAGGCGGGAGGGCGACGCGGCCAGCGGACATCTCCATACGCTGCATGTTCATGTTGGGACGGAACAGACGGGGCTGGCCATCTGGTCCGATGTATGCCTATGCATGGCCCACGTCAGTCTGGCTTTGGACATGGACATGGGAGGGAACTAGGTACGAACCTTCATGCCCTCGAATACGTTCGTCGCATATTGCAAACACGAACTGGCAGGATCAATGGAGAAAGGTCCGTACGGCTTGATGACAGGCGCGGACCACCCGTCTTTGGGGTTGTACGAGGCGACCATCATGTGGTCTGTGAAAAACTGTAAGTGTCGTCAGTTCCGGGCGGAGCCATGAGGTCGTGTGATTGAAATAGTAGAGTTTGGTACGCCAAGAAAACGGCAGCAATCCAACGTAGGGGCGCAAACTCGTTGAGGGTCATACCCCACAGATGTGCGTGCTCGCAGCATTCACCGATACGCCGCCGTCTATTGGGGTAGGGATATGCACTCACTTGTCCAAACACCAAATCAGATGGAGGAGGTATGGGTTTAAGTTCAGTGGCCAGAGTCACTGTAACCTTTGAAGCCTGCAACACCGGGTGAGTTGCGTGAAGAGCATCGGAGGATGACAATTGATACACACATCAAGCTCGGCAGGTTGAGAGACGACGTTGGTGACAATGGTGGCATCGTTGGCGTCCGCTGAGATGACCTGCGTTATGGCCATGGCGATAAGAGCTGAAGGAGAATGAGTGGCGGGAGGTGGGAGAAGAAGACAGAATTGAATTTCGAGTCAGAAGTCGGTCACGAATTTATGTGGTCGGAGGAGAGTTTGTTCATCTAATCTTATCTTGGGTTGATTTTGAGGGTGTGCCCGATGGATCTGAGCGCGGTCGAGAAGCGCACCCGCCAATCGCTGACGTCTTGACGAGACAGGCGCGCGCATCTCGTCTCTTCGCCGACTTGTCAGATTCCTCCACTCTGCCTACATAGCAGGTGCTGTCGTCTCCGTGGCATTTGCTAGGAGGGTGAGGGGCAGTTTGACGAGCACATGGCCAATGCTGGTGGAACACACCCAGTGCCCCACGTTCTGACAGAAGAGGACATCTCGGGCAGCGAAGGATCGGACGGATGCGTAAACGTGCGTTGCTTTCTGGGCTACTGATCGTCATCCACGCTCCCCAGCGCATATGGGCAACCGAACTGGACACATATAATGGCCTGTCGTCATTACAGAAGCCGCTTGAGCGTCGTCCTCCTCTTGCACCCCCCCTCGCACCTCCTGTGGACATGTATACCTCGAGCCTACTCCCTATACTGCTTGGCGCGTCCGTCGCGACCACGAGGATTGTCATGACCAACGATGATGGTTGGGCGACTGCTCAAATCCGTCAGGCGTTTCATGATCTCTCTAGCTCAGGCCACGATGTCATTTTGTCTGCACCAGCACTCAACCAATCTGGGAGGGGTTCCAAATCCAAGACCCCCACGCCCCTAGAGGAGCCCTGCGAGTTCAACACCTGCCCTGCTGGATCACCTGCAACAGGGACGGAACCCGGGAGCTGTGAGTTTCCTCCTTCATCACGTGTCTCAAACAGGGCGATGACGGTAATTGCGTTTACCAAAAGCACGCATGAACTATGTCAACGGGTACCCGTACGTGTCTGCTTGATCTGAACGGTGCACCCTTTTACACCTCCTGATAGTGTCGATGCCGCGCAATACGGTGTTCAGACCCTCGCTCCCGTGTTCTGGGACGGCACTAGGCCCGACTTCGTGGTCAGCGGACCGAACGTTGGCAGTAAGTTCAGTCGTTCCCCCCAAGTTTGTCTGAAGCTCCCTTCTCCTCTCCGCATCAGAGGTGGTTGGGTCTATGCGTCGGTAATGACGTCTGCAGCGTCACAAGCGGACCCTTCTGCGGGCTTCCCTTATACAAGCATCCGAGTTGGGCAGGGTCAGCGCCCTCAACGTTAGATGATGCGTTGTGGGATTCATTCGAACCAGATCATTCTCATAATCTCTTGCTGTCCATTGGCCCCACCCGATGCTCATCTTGCGTACAGGTAATTTGGGATTCGTCGTGCTGATATCTGGTACTATGTAAGTGTAACACCCGAAGAAGTAGATCGTCAGGTTTACTTACACTCATCTGAATAGTGGTGCCGCATGTGAGGCCGCCCGCCAGGGAGTCCCAGCCGCTGCCTTCTCTGGTGCCAGCGGGTCGCATGTCTCTTACACCACGCTCGAGACAGACCCGCTCGGGACGTCGACGCTCGCCGCCAAGATTTACTCCAACCTTACCACGACCTTCGTCCGCGCCCTCACCTCTGCTCCTGGCCCGTACCTCCCGGATGGGGTGATCCTGAACGTCAACTACGCTTCGATCGACAACTGCCCAACGTCGGCGAGCTACAAGTGGGTGTTCTCGCGCCTCCTATGGAACCTGTTCGAGAAGGACGCGGAGACTTGCGGGTCTGACCACTTGCCGTCCGAGAGCTCAGTCATGGATGCGGGCTGTTATGCGAGCATTTCTGTCATCAGCGCTTCGAACAAGCTGGACGTCAACGCGACGCTGCAGAGTCGGGTTTTCGACCGCCTTCAAGGCACTCTTCCATTGGCGTGCTTGTAGTGACATTGTTAGTACATACATGCCTCCACGTTCTGTCCCAGATGTCTGGCTGATTTGCCTAGACTTCATGGCCTTAGGTGCATAGTTATGGAGTGTAACTCGGTAGAGAAGGCTATAGATCCACAGTGTGGCATGCAGAACACCCGCTGTATCGCTCTTCTTTTACAGCCAAAATGAATACTGTATGCCGACCCTGGGACATCTCAAGCTTCAGACGATGGACCTTGCGAGAACGCGCCAGAGGAAGCGAAGTGCGTGAAGGACGATTTGTCACATGACCGTAAGTACAACAAGCGCCCGTTCGAGCCGACAACGCCCATCAAAGCTGTGCAGATGATATTCTTCTACACGACGACTGCCGACTGCAGTGTTGCTTTGCATCTTGTGGCCTACTCCACGAGATGATCGGTCGGTACAGAAGTTAACTGACCCCTGTTGCGATGGCTGGTCAGTTGAATTATCCAGTACCGCCGCAGTAAAGCAGACTGATCGTGCTTTTTCCAGGCTTGGCTTCGTGCAGCATCCCAGAACGCGGAGGTTGAATGCAACTGGACAGCTTGATGGGACGTGTACTACGTATGACAATATCATACTGCATCCCAGCGAAGTTTTGTCGTGGACTACGCTGATGGGCTTGGAGACCCGCTGCCAATCATTACTAATCTGGCAGCCATGCGAATTTCACTGCGAGTCACACCCCAGATCTCATATTATAGGCCCTCGACGCACTTCAAGAGAAGACCGGAGGTGATTATGCCAAGCCGAAACGAAAACGGTTGCTCTCGAATGCACAGCAATGCAAGAGGTTTGATCGCAACCGCTCCACAGTCGACGCAGTGCCCTCATGCTTTACTGCTTCCATCGTTACCGTAGGACGCCACATTCACGTCGCACAGTCAGTGCACCGTCCTGGTCGTGATCAAGCATCAGTCGGGAGCAGGCCCGGGGCGACCGTCTCGCGAGACTCGGCGAGAGGACGCAAGTATAAAGAGGGAGAACTTCGAGAGGCTCGGACCCTCAGCATCAGCCTTCCTTTCGTCCATCGCCGACTTTTGACCTTCTTTTGCCCTTCTTTTTTCAAGACGACTACAACAATGCTCGCCGGCGCCATTGTTACGATTTCGCTCTTGGGTTCGGCCATGGGCCTCAACATTGGCCGCGACTCGTACAACACGACTGGTCTCGTGCGCCGCGAAAACCCCGCCGACGCGGACCTGCTCGCGTCCTGCCCTGGGGGTCCGAAGGACATCAAGCTCAAGCGTGCCGATAAGTGCACCTTGGTACGTGTTGAAGTATCGTCACGACTATTTTGACAGAAGCGTTGACATGGTATTGTGTCCTGTAGAATGAGCCCGTCAACAACCCTGACGTTCGTCTGTTCTCCATCCTTGGAGATCCCCAGCTGAAGTACGGGGTTGTCCTGCTCATAGCCGTACCAGCGCACTGACGTACTTCTTGCACAGCTGTGGCGGGTCCGAGACGCCTATCACGGTTACCTTGGGTGGTTCGACCACGATTACACAGACGACGACGATCAACGCCGACTTCGGGCTCGAAGCCGAGGGGCTGAAGATCGGGGGCGGGGTGTCCGACTCGCAGTCGACGGCTACGACGACGTCGAAGACAATCGAGTTCACCGTCAGCCCTGGCCGGCAGGCGGTTTTTGTTGCCGGCGTGATGCATTCGTCGCAGACGGGCAACGTGAAGGTCAATTATGGATCCAAGGTGGAAGGCCACTTCATCGTGAGTTCCTCTCTCGAACAGCTGGTGGCCGCTCAGGGCGTTCCGATGAGTTCGCGCTCATCGATCCTCCTCCAACAGTGGTTCACGGGCACGACGATCACCCAGCTCACGCCCAAGGACGATGTTGTGTTTGATGTGCACGAAAGTGATTGCGGTACGCGCCAGCTGTGTATTCTCTCCGTCTCCGACCGAGACTGACTGTGGGGATGTGCGTGCGTGCATATAGGTCAGGACCCCCGCGACCTCAACACTTTCACCCCTTCGAGCACCCGGTGAGAGGGCTTCCGGGACATGCTGGCCATGGCAGTTGCGCCCGACATGACACATCTCGGGTCTCTCGTTCATCGGAGTCTCCCAATGCTTTGTACGCCATTGTAATAAGTAGCTTCATGTCATGCGTAGCTAGGCATATAAGTATCTGGGATACTGCTTGACTTCTCCCGAGTGTGCGGGAAAGAGCCTCTCGAGTCCAGGCCTGACTGCCGCGCCCTTTCTTCCTGCTAGTACCAAGTACCTAATGTGACCTTTGTCACACGAACATAGAGCTCTGACATTACCCAAAATGCTAGCATCACAGTCGATGATTAGATCATTGGTTGAATTCAGAGACGCGCCAGAGATTGATAGCGTTTGAGGTACAAGATGGTCACCATCAAATTCGCAAGCTTATAAGAATGCGACAGGCTGAGCAGCACAGCATTTGTCTTCTGCTTCCTCTTCTCACTGCCAGCAGTTTTCGTCTGCCTTTCACATCTCTTCAAATAACCCTGTTTTCTTGCTCGTTTCTAGATACCTTCGTATATAAGTTATTGCGCTTGGATAGTAGATACCACCACAATGCTCGGAAACGCTGTCGTCGCTATCACTATTGCCTTGGCGCTAGCCGCCCCTAGTACGTTCTTCAGGCTCTTCCTGTGCATTCGTGCAACGTCCGAGCTCACTGTTTCATAGAAGCCGTCAATGCCGAGGTTGTGTCCCTGTTCATCCCAGATACGCAGCCTGTCGCTCTCAGCGCAGACTTTGTGGGAACAGATGCAGCAGGGCATACCACTTGGCGATTCGGAGCGGGTACCGCCAGCGGCACGCTCAGCCCTCCAAAGGTCGCACTTCCCTCCGGTGCGTGCACCGTCTCTGCATGTGGTCAAAGGCTGACATGTACATTGGACTGTCGACGGAAACAGCGACCATGGTGGTCAGCCCGACGGACATCCACGTCGTCGCAGACGTTCCGGACCTAGGAGCGACGCTGCACGAAGACTGCACGGTCAAAGACGGCGTCGCCGTCTGCACCGTCGTCATGTCCAGTGCGGGCGGGGCGACGACGATGGGAGAGACCACGCAGACGATGAGCGCGAGGGCGTTCGAGGTGCAGGTGACCGCTGTGCCTCCTGGATACTCGGCCGCCCCTAGTCCGACTCCGACTTCCGGGGCGTCGACTGTGTCTGGCCCGGCCCCGCTCGCGAATGGGGCAGGGGGAGGGGCCGCTCTTGGTTCAGGGCGTATTGCGTCGCCGTCGCCCATGAGTACCGGTGGTTCCTCGAGCGGTAGTGGTAGCGCGAATGGGGCGGCTGGCTTGAGGATGGGTTCGATGTTGGCCACGGGTCTGGGCGTAGTGGTCGTTCTGACGTCTTGCTTGCTTTGACCGTCTGTTCCTTAGTCCGTGAAACATATTTGTGTCTTCGCTTGTTCTGTCAGCACGGTGTGTCGTTGGGATTGACATTATGCCACCGGTCGGAGCCGGCGGACTTGCGCAGCACTGGCAGGTGTGGATCGGTCTTTGGTTTATGTCAACGATGTGTACCGCGTGTGTTTACTTTTTTACGGTATGTCGACACGTTGTAGAGGGTCAGGGCAGTCAAGGGGCTTGTTTGCACCTGAAGGGCACTACGTATGCCATGACATGCGACATCATATCAGGATTGAGCACTGCAATTTGTATCAGAACAAGTCGGGTAGACGATGGTCGATGGTCTTGACTGTCTTGGCATCTGCCAATATTGAGGTTGTCAACATCGACGGTAGGCTGTCGACAACTTTGCAGGTGGCCTTGCTCCGGAACAGCGATGAGAGTCAAGGGATCCGGATGCAGTTCATCGTGATTTTAGACTCGAAGCGATGCACATTGCACACCGCCGTGATCTAAGATGTCGGCACCTCTGGACGCAGATTATCAGCGGTACATTCGGGACGCATCCGAGTCCACAGCGCGCATCGAGGCAGTAGTAGTCGGGACCCAACTTCATCTCGTGTCCGTGCTATAACTGCCGTACTCAACCATTACTAGGATGTAGTATATAGGCACTGGTATGTGCTCACAAAGATGCCATCGGCAGATGTGCAGGAACAAACTGTCCGATGTAGAGCTATGTACATAGCATCAGCATGGAACATGTCTGTCGAATCTGGGATTTGAACACGTACATAGCTGTTTGGATTGTTCATCGACCGGAATGGCTTCCGATACCATGGACGTACAGCGATGAAGACGGTTAGAAGGGACATCAGTCAGGAGCAAGCCTCGACCGTCTGGCGAGACGGGCGAGTATAAAGAGAGAGGACTTCGAGAGGCTGAGATCCCCAACATCGGACTTCCTTTCCTCCATCTCTTCGTCCCATCACCATCTCGACCTTCTTTTGCCTTTCTTTCCAAGACAACTGCAACAATGCTCGCCGGCGCCATTGTTACGATTTCGCTCTTGGGTTCGGCTATGGGCCTCAACATCGGCCGCGACTCATACAGCACAACTGGTTTCGTGCGTCGCGACAATCCCACCGACGAGGACCTGTTTGCATCCTGCCCCGGGGGTCCGAAGGATATCAAGCTCATCCGTGCCGACAGGTGCACCTTGGTACGTGTCAAACGTTGAACTTCCCCGCGCTCGCGTGAATGCCCAGCGCTTGCGGCTGAACTTGATTTTGTCTTCTCAGATCAAGCCTGTCAACAACCCTGACGTTCGTCTGTTCTCCATCCTCGGAGATCCCCAGCTGAAGTACGGGGTTGTCCTGCTCATAGCCGTACCAGCGCACTGACGTACTTCTTGCACAGCTGTGGCGGGTCCGAGACGCCTATCACGGTTACCTTGGGTGGTTCGACCACGATTACACAGACGACGACGATCAACGCCGACTTTGGGCTCGAAGCCGAGGGGCTGAAGATCGGGGGCGGGGTGTCCGACTCGCAGTCGACGGAGACGTCGACGTCGAAGACAATCGAGTTCACCGTCGACCCTGGCCGACAGGCGGTGTTTGTCGCGGGCGTGATGCATTCGTCGCAGACGGGCAACATACAAGTCAATTATGGGTCGAGGGTGGATGACCACTTCATCGTGAGTTTTGCTTCATTTCTGAATGGCTGGGCGAGGTATTCGACGAGCTCACCTGTCCTCTTCGTCCTCCCACGTATCTAGTGGTTCACGGGCACGACAATCACCCAGCTCACGCCCAAGGACGATGTTGTGTTTGATGTGCACGAAAGTGATTGTGGTACGTGCCAGCCGGTCATGTCTGCTCTCCAATGGAGCGAGGCTGAATGTTGGGAATCTACGTGTGTGTGCAGGTCAGGACCCCCGCGATCTCAACACTTTCACCCCCTCGAGCACCCGGTGAGAGGGCTTCCGGGACATGCTGGCCATGGCGGTTGCGCCCGAGGAGTCTTCCAATGCTACTCACGCCACTATGACCATCTTATGTGTAGCTAGGCATTCGAGTATATCGGAGATTGCTCGACTTCTTCTGGGTGCGCGTGAGCCTTGGAAGAGACCTGTCTGCTATGCACTATCTTCCTGCGACGTGAATGTGAGCTTGACTGTATCGCACGAGGGAAGAGCTCTGATACTACTCACGATAAGTGTTACGGACGTCTGGAGGATCGTCCGAGCTCCTTGATACGCATAAAAAGTCTAGAAAGTCAATGCCGAGGTTGTATCGCGATTCCCTGTTCATTCCGGATACGCAACGCTAGCCCGTCACAGCGCCGGCCTTCTGGGTACGGATGCAACAGTACAGATGCAGCAATGCGTACCAATTGGCGATTCGGAGCGGGTACCGCCAGCGACACGCTCAGTCCTCCAACGGTCGCGCTTCCTTCGAGAGCGTGCTTTGGACCGTCTGTTCATCCGCTCCGAAACTGATATGGACATTCATCCTCTGACACAAGCTACCGTGGTCGTCAGTCCGACAGACATACACATCCTCACGGGCGTTCCGGCCTGAGGAGCGACGTTGCACGACGACTGTACAGTCCAACAAGGCGTCATCGTCTGCACCGTCGTCATGTCCAGTGCGGGCGGGGCGACGACGATGGGAGAGACCACGCAGACGATGAGCGCGAGGGCGTTCGAGGTGCAGGTGACCGCTGGGCCTCCTGGATATTCCGCTACGCCTAGTCCGAGTCCGACTTCTGGGGCGTCGACTGCATCTGGCCTGGCGCCGCTCGTGAATGGGGCAGGGGGAGGGGACGCTTTCGGTTCGGGGCTTACTGCGTCGTCGTCGCCCACGAGTAAAGGTGGTGCCTTGAGCGGTAGTGGTAGCGCGAATGGGGCGGCTGGCTTGAGGATGGGTTCGATGTTGGCCACGGGTCTGGGCGTAGTGGTCGTTTCGATGTCTTGCTTGCTTTGACCGACTGTTTCTTATGGCGATTTGCGTTTTCGATTGTTCTGTCAGTACGGCGCGTCCTTATATTTGACATGTCCTTTCGATATGACAAGTCCGAGGGAATTGGTGATAAATCAAAGGGATGATAAGTAAGGTATCGAGTCATACGTACTGATATGGCGATTGGTCTTGCACACACGACATACTCCTGCAGGAGTCTGAGGACGAAGAGGGGGTAGTGGATAGAATCTACGTGAATGAGCAACATTGGGGGAGGCGAAGTCTCGGAAGACGCACGGACTTCTCGATGATCTGTAGGACACCGGGACCTAAATCGTGCGCATACACCGGGGGCACCGATACGTGGGACACAGTGTTCCATTTGTATCGCATGCTGACCTGTGGCAAAATAGGATAATTATGCAGTGTTATGTTACATTCATGTTATATAATTGTCCCTTTTGACGTGGAGTTGCCAGAGATTTCTCAATGAACTGATATTGTTCCATTGTAATCCCACACTCTATTTGGTAAGCGTGTGGCACTGTGTCCCATTTGAATTCCATGTAGGATGAGCCACTGATGGCTTCAAAATGGGACAAAGTGTCTCACTGCTGTGCTACTCTAAATCAAAAGTAGAAATAAGCAAGATGGAACAAAAATGTTGCACCTTGTCTCATACTATCTCAATGAGTATCCTGCTGCTATTTTATATTATAGACAATATTCAAGTAATAGCAGTAAGAAATCAGAAAAACCTTTTGTACTACAGATTGTTTATTCCATGCTTTGTATTCTAGTAATCAGAATGAATTATATAAGAAGCAGATGTACAGATTGACTGCATATTGAGAGATAAAATATGGGAAATTACTTATAACCAGAATGCTTAGATTGTTTATACAGCAAGCATGCTTAGATTGTACATATAGCAAGCATGCTTAGATTGTTTATACAGCAAGCATGCTTATTTTGCATATTATAGCTAGTATGCTTAGTTTGCTTAGTACTGCATATATGCTTTCTTAGGTAAGAGAGTTTGCTTGATACAGCAGGTATAGTTTTATCAGTATAGTTAGTCTACTTAGAATATCTAGTATGCTTGGTGTTATTGAAATGGAGAGTTTGCTTAGTAGAACAGATATGCTTAGCTTTCTTGGTACACTTGGTTTCCTTAGTTTTCTTAGTTTCCTTAGTACACTCAGTTTACTTGGTATGTCTATATTTATAACAGAGAGTTTGCTTAGTACAGGAGGTACACTTAGTTTCCTTAGTATAGTTAGTTTACTAAGTATAGCTTGTATGCTTAGTATAGCTACTGTACTGTGCTTGGTTTGTTTAGTATAGAGAGCTTGCTTAGTACAGTAGATATGCTTAGCATGCTTAGCATAGTTAGTTTGCTTAATAAAGTGAACATGCTCAGTTTGCTTAGTAGATTAAGCATGCTTAGTATCTTTATTATGATTACTTTGCATAGTAAAATTAGTACACTGGGTTTGGTTAGCATAGTTGGTTTGCTTAGTATGGCATGAATATTTAATTTGCTTGGTACAGCTAGTATGCTAGATTTGTATACCATAGCACGCATGCTTGTTTTGTTTAGTACAGCAGGTATACTGAGCATGCTTAGTATAGTTCATTTAGTTAGTATAGGTAATATACTTAGTATGGTTGGTACATACATTAAGTGGGATTAGTTTATAGAGCAGAGGGGTGATTCAGTACGAGTATACCTGTCATTCTAAGCATACTAAGTATATCCCCTATAACAACTAAGTATAATAGCTATGCTTATCAGTTTTAGTATGCTTATTAGACTAATCCCACTTAATGTATGTACCAACCATACTAAGTATATTACCTATACTAACTAAATGAACTATACTAAGCATGCTCAGTATACCTGCTGTACTAAACAAAACAAGCATGCGTGCTATGGTATACAAATCTAGCATACTAGCTGTACCAAGCAAATTAAATATTCATGCCATACTAAGCAAACCAACTATGCTAACCAAACCCAGTGTACTAATTTTACTATGCAAAGTAATCATAATAAAGATACTAAGCATGCTTAATCTACTAAGCAAACTGAGCATGTTCACTTTATTAAGCAAACTAACTATGCTAAGCATGCTAAGCATATCTACTGTACTAAGCAAGCTCTCTATACTAAACAAACCAAGCACAGTACAGTAGCTATACTAAGCATACAAGCTATACTTAGTAAACTAACTATACTAAGGAAACTAAGTGTACCTCCTGTACTAAGCAAACTCTCTGTTATAAATATAGACATACCAAGTAAACTGAGTGTACTAAGGAAACTAAGAAAACTAA
The DNA here is from genome assembly GCA_020543525.1 of Coriolopsis trogii. Taxonomy (NCBI): domain Eukaryota; kingdom Fungi; phylum Basidiomycota; class Agaricomycetes; order Polyporales; family Polyporaceae; genus Coriolopsis; species Coriolopsis trogii. The sequence goes on from JAHYIO010000004.1 coordinate 1,013,779, forward strand.
GGAAACCAAGTGTACCAAGAAAGCTAAGCATATCTGTTCTACTAAGCAAACTCTCCATTTCAATAACACCAAGCATACTAGATATTCTAAGTAGACTAACTATACTGATAAAACTATACCTGCTGTATCAAGCAAACTCTCTTACCTAAGAAAGCATATATGCAGTACTAAGCAAACTAAGCATACTAGCTATAATATGCAAAATAAGCATGCTTGCTGTATAAACAATCTAAGCATGCTTGCTATATGTACAATCTAAGCATGCTTGCTGTATAAACAATCTAAGCATTCTGGTTATAAGTAATTTCCCATATTTTATCTCTCAATATGCAGTCAATCTGTACATCTGCTTCTTATATAATTCATTCTGATTACTAGAATACAAAGCATGGAATAAACAATCTGTAGTACAAAAGGTTTTTCTGATTTCTTACTGCTATTACTTGAATATTGTCTATAATATAAAATAGCAGCAGGATACTCATTGAGATAGTATGAGACAAGGTGCAACATTTTTGTTCCATCTTGCTTATTTCTACTTTTGATTTAGAGTAGCACAGCAGTGAGACACTTTGTCCCATTTTGAAGCCATCAGTGGCTCATCCTACATGGAATTCAAATGGGACACAGTGCCACACGCTTACCAAATAGAGTGTGGGATTACAATGGAACAATATCAGTTCATTGAGAAATCTCTGGCAACTCCACGTCAAAAGGGACAATTATATAACATGAATGTAACATAACACTGCATAATTATCCTATTTTGCCACAGGTCAGCATGCGATACAAATGGAACACTGTGTCCCACATATCGGTGCCCCCGGTGATAATACCATTCTGTCTCGCGGTAGAGCTCTTCCACAGTTTGAATTTGCTTGGCGCGTGTACATTCAACAATCTTCTCTAGGTGGGAGTCTACCATGATCGCCCCTGGCCCAAGGTTGCGAAGATGAGCCACGCCATATTTCTTCTTGGTCTGCTCGCGGCGATATGCATGGAGAGCCATACGGAATTCTCGGACGCGGTCGTCGTCAGGATGGGCCATATCAAACAAACGTCAACCTATGAGCCTAAATCGTCCTCCGTCGCAGAGTGAGAGAGGAGCAAGGCAATAGATGGTAGCTTGGAGTAGTAGACTGAGTTCAAGTTGGGAGGCTGTGACCCATCGCGACCGTGACAGTGACCGACGCGTCGAGGCGCCTTTCGTGGGACGACGTCGGCCGCTGTAATGCCGTCGTGTCTGAACTCAACTACAGCTGCCAACTCCACTCACGAACTGGACGACCTGAACGACTGAAGCCATGCCCGGCCCACGCAACCAGAAGAAGAAGAAACAATCTCAGCCAAAGAAGGATAAGAAGGTACCCGCGGCACCTACGTCCATCATCGACAGTTCTGCCGACGGTCCCCAGACTGAGCTCTGTCGATTATCGAGTCCAACATCTGCAGGTTTCATATCGCATGTACGAGCGGAGACCGCACCGCCGGCCTCACAGGATTACCAATATCATGCTTTTCCAATCTCATGCGTCCAAGAACACATCCCGGACCCAAGTATATACCCCCATCATACGTCATCCTCATACTCACCAGAAGAGCCAAACTCACCACCGATACCCTCGTCTCTGCTCAAGACACCCTTTATACACGACCCTGGGAGCGGACCACGCGTGAAAGACACGCGCGCATTCCTCGCGTCCCGCTTCGCTTCTCCTCCCTCGCTGGACGATCCCTTGTGTGCCGAATTCGCTGAGGAAGCAGTCACAGAAATGCTCTGCAGCGTTCTTCCTGATGAGACTGCACTGGTACGTCCTCATGCGAGGTCACGAGGCAGTGAACTCACGTTTGCGCTATGGCGTATCTCACAGATCTTGTGGTACAACAAGAGCAGACGCCTCTCGCGGATATGTCCCGCGTGTCAGCGATTATACCGGCTCGGGGACGTCTTACCAGAGCATCTCTCGGATCGCAGCACAGAGGAGCAGAGGGAGCGGCAGAGATCGCCGTACCTAGCGAAGGAACAGGCGTTGAGTGGGCTATGTGAGTGGTGTCTACTTGTCCCTCTACATTCCCCACTTTCAAGACTCACGTTCTTACCACTGTATTGCCCAGGTTCACCGATATGCTTCATACTCGCCGCGTACAACTATCCCGGCGCCATCCGCTCGACATGGGGACGCATGGCAGAGGAGCTCGACGACGCGACGTGGGACCTCCTGGACGGCCCTGGTCAGAACGCGAACGATATGGGCCTCGGGATGCTCGTCAAGATGACACGATGTCATGACCTCGGCCTTGGCCAATTATTCTTCCCCGACCTCGACCTCGAATCGGACGCAACGGCACATGAACCTGATAGCGAGCGCGAAGACTTGGAGGAAAGTGGGAAGGGCGGGAAGTGGAATGAGGATGACACGATCAGACTCGAGACTTTCGAGGCTACGCGTTCAGAGGAAGGTGTGGTAGGAGATATGGAGGAGGCCGACAACGTGACGTCGTGATATGGGATGTGAGTGTGCTATCGGCGCGACCTCTCTGTACATCGACGGTCTGCCATTCTACATGCATTAAGCTATCGCTCCGAGTCCCAATTGCAAGATGCCATAGCGTATCAAAATCCATAGTGTGAGATCTCGCGAGTGAGAAGACGCATGTTCGCTTCTGAATGCCATACTTAGTCTCCGATGGAATACGTGGAGTAGTGGCTTTCCAAGTCATCACACAGCTCGCAAAGTTGTGTGTGCTCGTCGTCGCCGTGACCATCTTCTACGCGAGCCCCGGCTGCTCGGCACGTAACTCCGTGCAGCGTACGCGCGTTGTTCCTAGCATGAGCGCCTCTGTGCTCGTCGTCTCGACTCTCCTCCGACTACTGCACGCAGTCGTCCATCCATGCCATCCAACGAAACCCGCCCGACGCTTGACTCACCGCGCGTCGGTGGACTCATCGATGTACCTGAAGACAGCCCACTCACACCGAGCGCACGCTCACCATACTTTCACCATGCTGTGACAGGCTCTGCGTCCACATTCAAGCCGGCGGGTAGCTCCTCGAGTCTCAACAGTGCCGGCGCAATCTCTCGACCTCCCTCTGCTGTGAGCCAGCGCACACCCTCGGGTCTCACCAGGTCGGGTACCGGCCGTTCGACGAGCGGCGATACCTTCAGTGGTGTCGCTACCCCGCGCAGGCCACGATCCGGGTCCCCTGCTACGGTCAAGGAGAAGGATGTTAGGGAAGAGAAAGGCTCTGGTCGTGAGCGAGAGGGAAGGGAAGGCGGCAAGAGCGCAAGGGGACCTACGGGGCCGCTCCCGACGCACCGAATCCGGAACACACCCCATCTGCCCCACGCGAAGGACGTCGAGCTCGCGCCGGCGACGCTCATGCACTGGAGTCGGGCTCCGATGTATGGTGCGATGCCGACGCATGGGACGCGCGCGCATAGCGTGACGCTGATCGACAGTGTTGCGTGGTTGTTTGGAGGGTGCGACGAGAGGGGATGCTGGCGAGATGTGTTTTGCTTCAACACAGGTGCGTTTCGGCAATTTGTTCCGGCGCGGTCACCACGCCGTGGGCGTACCTCTGACCATTGCCTGCGGTGCGATGAGTCTGGCTCAGGTCCCACCATGCATCTGGGCTTGACTGGCCCAGACCCCCTCAAAACAATGTGCTGATGCCATCCACAGAAACCATGCAATGGACGCATCCTGATGTGATAGGTGACATACCCCCACCATGCCGCGCGCATACAGCCACCCTAGTCGACCGGAAGATCATCGTCTTCGGCGGCGGCGAAGGGCCCGCGTACTACAACGACGTGTACATCCTGGACACGACCATGCGAAGATGGTACCATCCGGTGTTCGATCCTGAAGCCCCCATACCTCCCCCACGTCGCGCACACACGTCGGTGCTGTACAAGGGCAAGCTCTGGATATTCGGCGGAGGGAACGGAAGCAACGCCCTCAACGACATCTGGACGCTGGACGTGAGCGGGCCGGTCGAGCGGATGAGATGGGAGCCGATCGAGACGAAGGGCAAGAAGCCGAGTCCGCGCGGTTACCATACGGCGAACCTCATTGGAAACGTTATGGTCGTCGTCGGTGGAAGCGACGGCCGTGAGTGCTTCTCGGACATCTGGTGCTTCAATCTCGGTTAGTGCTGTGCTGCATACACGGTGTGAACACAGGGTCCTGATGCGGCGTGTCAGACACGCTTATGTGGAGCTTGGTCAAGCTTATGGACAACTACAAGCGGTTGTCGCATACAGCGACTCAAGTGGGCTCCTACCTTTTCATCAGCGGTGGCCACGACGGCAACTCATACCAGTCTGACCTCTTGCTCTTCAACCTGGGTGCGTGGTCTTGAGTATCTTGACTTTTAGTCGTTCAATTCAGGCTGATCCTTGATTGTTCTTCGCAGTGTCACTACAGTATGAACCACGTCAGATCGCCGGTAGACCGCCTTCTGCGCGGGGATACCACGCAGCATGTCTCGCCGACAGCCGGCTGTTCCTCTTTGGCGGCTTCAACGGACTCGACGTCTATGACGACGTGCACATCCTGGACCTCGCTGGGGCTGCGTACCTCCCTCAAGTGACCAGCTTCCGCATCGACGTCGAATGAACGGGCCGTCGTGCTCCCTCGTGCCGCTCCCGATTACTCCGCCCGCCCGCCTGCCTCCTCCCCGTATCCGCGTTGCCCTCCTCCGTCTACCTTCGCCACTCAACACTGCAGGAAGGGCTCGACATCAATGTTACGAGCATACCTCACCGTTCAACGCTAATTTATGCCATGATGGTCTCCGTATGGGTCGCCGTGAATCGTTTGTTGTATCTGACTGGTGCATGCGCACGCATGCGATCATCCGAACATTTTGGTGGATGTACCTGTGTCTCTCTGTCTCTTTCTCCCTCCCTCTCTTTCCTGTATCGTGTAGTTGCCAAAGCTGAAGTCGGAGCGCTCGCGCCAGGTCGCTGGGGAGAGCTGGAATGGTGATCTGCGTCGTATAATCCGTAATGTGTTCTCGGTGTGTATCCAGGTAGCATTGTGCGTTGTTGTATATATTTGGACTCACGCCTCAGACATCCTTCTGAAGTACAAGCGTACAAGCGGTACGACTCATCATCAGAGTAATGAAGTAAGTTACACGAGTTAGTCCCGTATCTGGGCATACTGACCGGCTCCCACGAAACCTTGGTGGTCGGACGTGTGTCACTGTGTGTCTTGCACATTGTACCTCGGTATGCGCAGGAAGTGCCATACAAGCCGCTGGCGATGGTCCCTATGCGCGCCAACACCTATGCGTACTGGCCAACGATGATGTGCGTTCCGAGCAACCCGGAATACCAGGGTAGTGGCTCCATGGAGCGGGCTGACAGGGAAGCCATTGCCGTGGCATGCATCAAAAAGAGTATGCTTGCAGTGCACTTGCGGGGGAGGGATCGTCGACGGGGCTGACGTTGGTAACGGCAAGGCGGCGTCTGCAAATGCTATTCATAGATGAATGTGCGTGAATTGGATATGGTGTGGTTTGTGGTTTGGACGGCGACGAGGGGTTCGTTGAGCACGATCGAGCACTGGCAGAGCCTTCGACGGGCACCGTTGGCCGACTGGCTAGCGTTTCGCTGGCAGGTTCGTTGTGTGCATGAGTACACCGAAATGTGATGCTTACGGTCTGTAGGATGCTTCGCGGTGTGACATGTGCTGTGTGGTCGGATTGTAAACGCAGGATTAAAGGGAACGTCGACGAACGGTCAACGCACGTTCAGGTTTGTTCGCATCTGGCCATGGATGGCGTGTGGATGTCTGAAGTGCCGCATCACATCAGCGAACTTAACTTGTTGGATACGATGGACGTGACTTGCCTTGGCATCTGCCAATCTGTGGTCCGCGGGCTGTCGACGATCTACATACCAAATCGCGCTCTCGGAACGGCGACGAAGGGTCAAGGCATCCAGATGCACGCTCGAAGCGGTGCATACCGTCGAGGTCTGAGATCCTTGCCCCTCCGGATCCGGGTCAGCAGTAATATAAGTAAGAGCGATGAAGCCACGATGCGCAACAAGGCAAGTAGTTGGGACTCAACTCCATCTCAGACCTGGCCGTGACAGTCAGAGCAAGCAGACGAAGGCACACTTTGTTGTTAGCGTGGGGGCCAATGTCCGCTCCCGGTGTATGTGGACCGGAAAGGCGAGGAGGCGAGAGGCCGAAAATATTGGTGGGACGTATGTAGTACATGGGCGTAGGTATCTTGCTCCCGAGGATGCCATCGACAGATGGGTAGGAGAAACAGTGCCTGATGATGAACCAAGTATCAGCCAGAAACAGATCTGTCAGTGTGGCGCAGCACGAATAGTACCCCTTCGAATTCATGCCCTGATGGTCCAACATGAGGCCTGGGAGTCGGACATATATGCATTGACCAGAATGACTTCCGATCCCAAGCAACCAAGATGGCCGGAAGGGACATCGAGGGGTCAAGCTTCAAGTGTTGGTAAACTGCACGGATCCCTTGTGCCGGGCTCGTGCCTGCGGCAGTTGCGTGCTGACGTACCGAGGTCCGAAGCGCGTCTCGAGGAGGACTTACCGAGGAGGGTGCGTCAGACAGCAGAGTGCACGGATCGGAGGAATGAGATCGATTATGCACCGCACCTTGAACGCGAAGGCAACACGAAGATGCTCGCGAAAGGGGCCGAGGGGCGTGCGAACCAACCCTGAATCCATCAGCTAGGAGTTCTTACTCAAACTCTGGCGCCATGTACGACATCCAATCGCTTCTGAACTGTTTCTGTCAGTGAGAAGTCGGCCGTGAGCGCATCAGGGGCCGAATGCAACACGGTCGTAGAAGTGTACGGTACCCCGAACTGTGAGTCTGTGATAGCACCATGAAGGGGTCGGGCCAGCTGGAGATCCTCGGCAGGTTGGAGAGTCAACGTGCTGATGGGACATATGGTATGTACAGAAATAACTTTGGGTGGCGCGAAGAGAAGAGGACGGCTGGGGAGGGGCCATCACGACGCGGGTGCCGACTGGTGCTGAACAAGCGCGTGCCGAGGATCCCGAGAAAGATGCCGCTGGAATCTGCTCAGTGCCTGGATGGATCACCAGCGGGCGGATGGGGGCAAATGGGCTGCTGATGGCCGTCGGCGGGTGTTTCTGGCCATGCTCGCCGTTCACGGCGGGGACGGCGGGGGTTTGGGGGACGGCGTGAGGGCGGAGGAGGGGGGTGGAATAGCATTGCCGTGGCGACGGGGAGCGCGGGCGAGAGGAAGGGGACGATAAGGGAGCTTGAGGCGTTGGTAGGGTGACCGGATGGCGACTGGATGACTGGCTGATCAGCCGGCGAGGGGCAGCCCGCGGCCAATGGAGACGCAGGGCAGGGAGTGTATATAACCCCGCGAGGTCTTGGCTCGCCATCATCCCCTTTTCCCTCTCTTGCTCTCGTCTCTGCTCGAGCTGTCGCTCACTCCTTCAGGCCGGTGCCTACTGTTCTAACTAACGCGACCCGGGGTCGTTTCGTTTCTTTCGTGCTCGTCAAAGCAAACACTTTCCCTCGTTCTTACCCAACCGGTCGTCGTTTTTTTCAACTTTCAAGCACCATGTACCCTAAGGCTCTTTTCGTCGCTTTCCTTTCTCTCGCCCTCACGGCCTCCGCTGCCCCCAAGAAGGGCTCGCAGAGTGCTACGGAAACGTGCGCCGTAAGTCTCTTTTAGCCTTTGTATGCCCCGCGTTTGGCAACTTCCCACGCTGAACGACGCCCCTCGTCCGCAGGTCTCCGTCAAGACCGTCACTGTCACCGCGACGGCCGCTGCCTCCACGGGTACTGCTGTCCTTGCGGCCAACCCCAATGCGGGCAAGGGCAACGCGGGCAAAGGCAACACAGGCAAGGGTGGTAACAATGCCGGCAAGGGTGGTAACGCCGCCAACGCTGGCCAGGCTGGCAACAACGCTGCTGCCAATGCCAACGCTGGCAAGGGCGGCAACAACGCCGGCCAGGCTGGTAACAACGCTGCTCAGGCTGGCAACAACGCCGCTCAGGCTGGCAACAATGCTGGACAGGCTGGCAACAACGCTGCGGCTGTACGTCCACATGATTCTCCTTTGTCCTTCCCTATCTCATTGCAATCATGTCTAGAACGCCAACGCGAATGCCAACGCCCAGACTTCCCTGACCATCGACCCCTCCAACATCTTCGCCTTTACCGACGACGGCAACAACCCCCCTGCCGACAACCAAGAAGCCTCCCAGACGTCCTCGAACAACTTCATCAACTTCTGTGTCCTCCCCGAGAACAAGAACCTCCAGAAGACGAACGGCAAGCAGATCGTCGAGGGCTCCTGCAACCAGACGCCGATGGGTGTCATCGCCGCGCAGGCCAAGATGCCGTCCGCGAAGTTCGTGTTCCCCGCGAACGGCGACACGGTCCCTGCGAACCAGGACTTCACGATCCAGCTCGCGATCAAGAACCTCGAGACCGGCCACTTCACGAACGCGCAGAAGACGTTCCACATGGCGCCCCAGACGGTGAACGCGCAGGGCCTCATCCGCGGCCACTCGCACGTCACGATCGAGCCCCTCACTGAGGGCCTCGGCCAGAAGACGCCGACCGACCCCACCAAGTTCGTCTTCTTCAAGGGCCTGAACGACGTCGCGCAGAACGGCATCCTCACCACCGTCGTCCCTGGCGGTCTCCCCGCGGGCACGTACCGTATCGCGACCATCAACTCGTCTGCGAACCACCAGCCGGCGCTCGTCGCTGTCGCCCAGCGTGGTGCGCTCGACGACATGGCTTACGTGAGTGCCCCTTAATGTGTCACCCCTGTTCGAGTCCGCATCTGACCTCGCCGTCCCTTTACAGTTCACCGTGACCAACGGCGGCGGTAACAACGGCAACAACGCCCAGAACGGCAACGCTGCGAACGGCGCTCAGAACGGGAACGCTGCTGCTGCTGCCGGCCAGAACGGCAACAACGGCGCAAACGGTGCTCAGGCAGGACAGAACGCGCAGGCGGCACAGAACGCGAAGAACGCTCAGGCGGCTCAGGCTGCCAGGCAGAGGGCGCAGCAGCAGGCCGCCGCTGCTGCCCGTGCTCGCAAGGGCCAGGGCAAGAACCGCCGTACCTTCTAAGCTGGGTTCGGTATCCTGCCTTGTTCGTCATGACCCATGCCATACCCCCCTCTGCCGTTGAACGCGTAACTTATTCCCTGCTGCGCTTGCCTCGATGACGTTCTCTCCGCCCCTCCACCTCCCTCCCCCAACCTGATGTTACGCCTGCCTTATTTTTGCCACAAGGGACAGTTCGTACTTGATATAGAACACCGGCCGGTTCACTTTTTTTCCACCACTTTTTTACTCCCATCCTTTCAGTTGGATTGTACTACTGAACAGCATGGTGTAGCCGCCACCACACTCACGGATGTGCCTGATTGGCGGGGTGCGCCCGACGACGCTAGTTGTCGTCGGCGGCTCCTTGTAGCAGAGCGATTTAATACAGAGCACGATGGAAACTCACCTTATTGCGTGTGCGTGTGCGTGTGCGGCACAGTGCGGGGCATGGTCGGGCGTGGAGGGCATCGCATCATCGACAGACGTTATGGGGTGCGTAGCAACCGAGGTTCGAGTGCGAAGTGCGACGAGCGGCGATCTGGTGGGGGAAACTTCTCGAAGGCTTGATGCGAGGTCTATGGGCATGTCACCCCGCCTCGTTCGTTCGTCCGCTTTGGCACCCAGGTTATGAATAACAAGCCTCCTTCAGAGTCGATCGCGAGGCATCAACCATGAGTGGCATCAAGAGGCCTAGTATGAAAAGAAGGAGAAGCTGTCAGGCCTGGGTAGACAGACGGATGAGGTTGCATAGTGGGAACGTGGGTGTCGGGCGCCGCTCGCTGACGGCGGGGAGGGCGGGGATCATATGCGGGGACGTCGGCCAATATCTCAGGATTCTGTTCTCAGCACTCGGGCTCGGACTATCGTAGGGAAAGATGCTTGTCAACTGTTCCGAGTGCTCACGTACGTCTGATCGACTCCGCTCCGTCCTGCTAGCTCTTCCGACGAGGCCGACGCTAGCACGAGAGCGGGAGGCTCCGAGCGTCACTCGGGGATTCGAAGTGGTTGCAAACCATATGCATCCGGATCCACGACACTTGCCATATCCGCAGCGCGTATACTCACCTCCGGCCCTGGAAGATTAGCCTTTTGGTGACAGCGCACGCTGTCCACTGTACAGCAAGGGTCCAAGTGGTGACTCCTCTCCGACAGCTCTCACGTAAGGGAAGCCTGTTGGAGGAGGGGTACACAACTTGTTGAACCATGCTTGTGCTACTGTGCAGCCTGAGTGCGCGACGAATCACAGTGCGGGGAAATCGGGATTGACAGACACGCTACGGTGTTCTATTCTTGTCCGTGCTTCGAGTTATGCTGGGAATTGGATTTAGGAAGACAAGGATAGGTCAGTGAGCTGTTTATAGACAGCCTCAGCGCGGACGGTCGTCAAGCATGTCAAGCCGTTAACGCTCAGGCCTCCGTTAGACGACTCACGAGTACTCACGGCTAACGTCGAGTGGACATGGGACGACAATCTGTGAATGATGCGCTCGTACTCTTGCTTCTTTGAGAGGGGCGGTGTGCTCGGGGAGGACCACGGTCGGACGCGGTCATCCTCGGTTCGCCAAAAAAGTGGAGCATAGCGTAGCGGCGGGGGCCGGGTACAACTCATGGACAGCTGGTCGTACCCGTAGGAACACGGACGGCGCAAGGCCAGTGAGTCAAGTCGGCCGATGTTCCAAAGGCCTTGAGCTAGTCAAAGTAGCCACGACCCCGTATACGTGAGCGCAAACGCGGGCCTTTCGCTGAGTGCACGCGAATCTCTCGTCAGATCGGACAAGTGTATGTGTATAACGTGAATTTCGACGGACGTACCACATATCGCCTGTTCTTCTACTGGCCACGAGCGGAGAAGGTGCTTCACACGCAGGGGATTAACCTTCACCCGCGACTACGTACGGAGGAGAGCCATCAACTTGCCGCCGTATTCCATGTGTGCTCACCGTCGTCCAATGCAATGCGGGGAAAAGGCTATGTGGCATGGTCATCGTCTGGGGAGCGCACGCCGCGAGATGATGGGTTATCAAGGCTATATTCATTGGTTTTCTTCGGAACAGTACAAGAGTCGGGGTCTATGCAAGTAAGAAATGGTTGGTGATCAAGAAGTCAAAGTCATGAAACAAGGAGACGTCGGCTACCAGGGCGTACAGGAGTCGGAGACCACGGGGCGGGTGAGTCTGGGACGATGACGATCTTCCTCAACAGCCCGCCCGCAACAGGGGCACTGGCAGGAGAGCGAGGACGCGCAGGTGCGGTTGCGACTGCAACCGAGGTCCGGGTCGGAGCCCTGGCCTTCGCATTCTCCCCAGAGTCGTGAGCACTCGAGGACTTGCGCAGAGAAGGCCGCGATGCGCTCCGAACCTTGGAGGCCGGGGTTGATGTGCGTGTCGGTGCAAAGGTGATCTTCATGTCCCGGTCAAGGGTCGCCGACTCCACTCTCGCGGGGCAGGTCTTGAATAGCCCCTGCGAGAGCGCTTTCTGGACTTTGGGCGTAGGCGTCGACGTGCGCACGGGAGCGAAGAACTCCTCGACGCTTGTCGATGCCACCACCGGTGGCGACGCCGGTGACAATGTTGTCGTCGGCGTGGGTGCTGATGTCGCGGTCGCTGTGGGCATCCCCACCGCCGCTGCACCAGTCTTGCGCTTGAGCTTGGGCGCCGCCTCGCGCCTAAGGGCGCGTATCTCCCTTCGGATTTTCCGCAATTCCGTCGAGGGACTGACGAACGGGGAGGTCGGCACCGTCGACGCATTATTTTGCGACTCGACAGTGGGAGGGACAGGGAGCTTGCGGAGGACGTCGTGCCAGCGCGCAGCATGCTCGTCCACGAAGGTCGCGAACTCGGTCAGCTCGCGGTCTTTGGCCTCGAGTAAGGAGAGCACTCGGGTCGCGCGCGCGAGCTCGGCATCGGCCCGCTCGACCTCCCGCGTAATGACCGCCGCGGGCTGATCGTTGCTGGAACTGGCGGAAGAGGATGAAGCCGAGGAGGGCGACGGCCCAGAGATGGGGGTGTTCAAGTTCGAGTTAGAAGAAGTGTTGCGGGATCGCTGGTCTTCGAGCTGGGTCTCGAGGGTCCGGACGTTCTCTTCCTGCTCCTGCATGTGGCGGACGTGGCGACGAATCTTCGCCTCGAGCAGGTCGAACTTGTGCTGTGGGGGCAAACGCAGAACGTCAGAAGTCCGCAGATACAACGGAAGACTTATGACATACCATGAGCTCGGACTCCGCGTCTTCAGCCTGATTCACCTCAGCGGTTGCGGATTGCGCATCTGTAGGAACATCGCCTAACGAGGAGTTCTGCTCCGTCAGAGCCGCGACAGCGGTCTAGGTTGTGCGTTGAGAATACTTCGCGAGGAATAGAGAATGCAACAACAAACTCACCATGCTCTCCGCTAGCGCTGATTCTGCCTTTTCCGTCTCAGCACGAGACGTCGCCAGAGCAGCCTGCGTGTCCTTGAGGACCTGCTCCCGATCTTTAGCATGCTTCTGCGCATCGCGCAACGCGTGTTCCAAGTCATCGACTTTCGCCAAGCTCGCGCGGACAACGTCTGCTGCGTCCTTGAGGACCGCGTTCTGCTCCTCTACTTCTGCTGTCTTCCGCGCAGCCCTTGAATGTGCGACCTGGAGTTCTGCGAGGAGCGCCAAGATGCGATCATCCTTTCCACTGAGCTGCGACTCGAGGAGCTTGCACTTGGCGTCGGCGATGTGCAGGCGAGCGGTCAGAGCCTCGACAGTAGGGAAGCCGAACAAGGATAGGATGAGGTTCCGTATAGCGGTGAATGTTGGGGTGAACACATTCTTGAGGTTAAAAGAGTATATCCAGGGGGCAACAGGAGGGGTAGAACCAAGAGCCGAAGGTTGATGAACCGGTGGGGAAGGAGGCGACGAGTGCTTGAGGGAGTAGGCCACGATGATGAGAGTCTGCAAGAGGTAGATGAAGCGGAGTCCGAGGATGTCCAAGCCGAAGGTACACAAGAAAAGAGAGACGAGAATGAAGATAGTGGCAGTATTCCAAGAGGTTGTGTGACGAGTGTTGAAGACAGTCCCGAAAGGTACAATCCCGCAAACAGTGATGATAGAGAGACCGAGGATAATGACCGTGAAGATGGTGCCGGTAAGGATCGAAGTCGAGATGTGCAAGTAATAGTTGGTGAGGATCGGAGGCGTAGAGATGGTGCAAGAGGTCTGTGTGTTGTTCGCGTGAGACATCATGTTGGCGGAGTGTCGAGTCTGCGGAGGAACGGGGTGTGTGAGCGAAGGGAGATACGGAGACGGAATGAAGAGGAATGTCCTGTGTAATATAAATCTTATATAAGTAGGAGGCTAACGTGGGCCGTTGGGTTGACCGTCTTTGCGGCTGGCAGTGGACTTATTGCCTGCGCCGCCGTACCGAATAACAGTGAGGAGGCTGACATAGTCCTGACTAGCTGTTAGGGCTGTGCATCCCTAGCAAGTCCAATTCAAACAGCTGTTCCACAACATTTTAGACGCAGATACAAGCTGAAATATTGAGGTTGTCGCAGGGTGCGCATGGTCGTCAGCATGAACGAAGACAAGGAGGAACAAGCGCCAGGACGCGACGCGACGGCGTTTGGTACTATACACGTGATTGGAAACTTGCATAGTAGAGCGCCTCTTTGTTCCAGCCACCGTCCGCCTCTTCACGCTTCATCCCGGGCCGCTGTCGTGGGCCCGTGGCCTTGTCTTACTCACCGCTTTACCTTATCCAAATCATGGCAGGCAACATGAACCGTCTTCAAAGCTGGAAATTAGCAGGGCGACTATAGCATGCGTTCCAGTGACGCTTACTCGACTTTGAAGGGTCACTTCTATATGTCCAAGTCTCCTACGCGTACAATTCTAGGTTCTACTCGTGATGCTCCAGACTCCCCTCGCCTTGGACACCAATACATATTTCATTGCTGCGTCTTCAAAAACTCCTCCGAGAACGGGTACGTCGTATAGCCTTTCTCGCTCATTGGCAAGTAGAACGTGTCGTACTCGGGCTCGTTGAGCGGAATGTTCTCGCGCAAGCGGAACGGAAGGTCAGGCTATGTGACGAGGGTGTGTCAGTCAATATGTTCTTGCATTTGTCTCACAGGACTCACGTTGGCGAGGAACAGACGACCGTATCCGATCAGCTGCCCAGTCTCCTCTGCGACCTTGATACCGGACTCGCGGTCGTATCCACCGGTGGTGATAACCGTCCTGGGAGCCCAAAGCTTATAGATGAAGTCCGATTGCTGTACGTGAATCCCATATCCTTAGCATATGCGTTCTCTCAACACAACAAACGCGAATCCTTACAGATTCGTCCGCTGGAGGCTTCTGTGCAGGAGCGCCTAATGCAACGACGTGCAGGAAGGCAAGATCGGGGTGTTTCTTCTTGAACTGCTCGACAATGTATGTGAAGGTAGGGACAGGGTCGTCCATGCGCTGATCTAGACGTTAGTCAGTTCAGGATTCCAGGTTCAAGGAGCAACCTATGACAACGCACCTTGGTATGTGCTCCACGGACTCAGACGGATGCCTGCTTTGCTGGGCCCGACCGCGGCGACGACAGCGTCAACGACCTCGAGTGCGAAGCGCGCCCGGTTCTCGATCGAGCCTCCGTACTCGTCCGTGCGTTTGTTCGAGACGTCCTGGATGAACTGGTCGATGAGGTACCCGTTCGCGCCGTGAATCTCCACCCCGTCGAATCCGGCGCCGTGGACCGCGTTCTTTGCCGCAGTGGCGTACCACTCAACGTACTGCTTGATCTCTGGAAGATGATACACAAAGACCAGTTTGGCAGCTGCATTGAGAACATAGGGAGGAGAGAGCACGCACCCTCCTTCGTCAGCTCCCGGGGAACGTCGTTCGGGCTCTCGCTCAGCCCGATCGGTGAAGGCGCGACATAGTCGAAGTCAGGGTTCTCCTGCTTCAGCACGGCCGGGCGAGCAGCGCGACCGAGAGCCCAGAGTTGGAGATAGATGAAGGATCCCTTGGCATGAACCGCGTCTGTGATCTGTCAGGACATGGTGTGTCAGAAGGTGTTCATAGCTTCCAAAGGCTGGATGTGCGCAGAACTGCCGGGCTCGCGCTCCGACATAACTCGGAAGCTCGCGCGCGCGAGAGCCGCGTCTTTCTTCAGTTCCTGTACTCCAATGACCTCACCTTCTTCCAGGCGGCGATCTGGTCATCGTTCCAGATTCCAGGGACGTGAGGCATCCCGCCCGCCTGCGCAGTAATATACGTCGCCTCGGTGATGAGGAGCGTGCCGGGGACGCTCGCGCGCTGCTTGTAGTACTCGACGCCCAGGTCGGTGTGGACGTGCGCGGCGTCCGCGCGG
Source organism: Coriolopsis trogii (assembly GCA_020543525.1). NCBI lineage: Eukaryota > Fungi > Basidiomycota > Agaricomycetes > Polyporales > Polyporaceae > Coriolopsis > Coriolopsis trogii. The sequence goes on from JAHYIO010000004.1 coordinate 1,029,212, forward strand.
AAGCGCGTGAGGGGCGCGAACACGACGCGATGCCCGAGGTGGACGTCGCCTATGTTCCCAGGCTGGAAGAGTGCGGGAGTGTCGGCCATCTCGGTGTCGGCTGCAGAAGCTCGTAGGTTCTATGGAGCGGAGGGGAACACTGGCAGTGGGTTCGGAGGAGAATGTCGTGTGGCTGACCTTCGGTACGAGATGAACTTTATACAAGGGCTTGCGTGCGCAGGGACCGCATGGGGATGGTGGAAATTGCTGACTGAGATGCGTCATTTCGAATCGTCGGGGAGGTCACCGAGCTGAGTCTGGGCTGACAACGCGAGAACATCCCTTGCTTCGGGGTCGAGGAGTATGGTTCAGGCTGCTGAATGATACCCACGCTGGCTTTCGAGACTGATCGCGCCATCGATGCGCTAACGACGTATGCAGCTGGTTGTGTGCTAGTCTGCAAAGTTGCGTCTAAACTAATATCGACGACCGTCCGACATGTCAGTATGCTTGGCCAAGATTTTGACTTGAAGTTGAGGCCTGTGATTCTTGAATGACATCACACGCGAGACTTACCCAAGATCTACCGCGTCGAGTGCGTGCGTAACAATTGAATGCTTCCGCAGAACTGCTGCGATGAATTACTCCACTATAATAGTGAGACGGGCCACGTTAGCGGGCCCGGGACTGTAAGGGCCACCACGATGTCAGAATCTCTCGATACACGGATAAATGATTGAATAAGATGAGAGAGACGAAGCTCCCATCTCTACGGAGGCAATATCTCCGTGTCGGACACATACTCGATATGACAAAGCCCAGTCCCCTGTCGTGCGAGTGAAACGTCAAGCTTGACAATCCGACATCGTCGGCTATGGGTGGAACCCAAAACCGCTGATGGCTATTCCAGTGCTTGTTGAAGCTGGAGGCGATCCGGATCGCGAATGTTTAGCATCCTTCGCGTCATGAGCGTTGAGGATGAGTATATTATGGCGACCACCTATCGGACTAGTGAAATGGAAAGAGGAGAACTAAGACGCACACATGTTAGAGTTGTCAGAATCCCTTCTCGGACAGGCGTGATTAGCATAACGGGGTGAATTCAGTGACGGGAGCTAGAGGCAAATGCCTACTGTGGCGACCTGGATGGGTGTAAGTCAGGTTACAGCTCAACTCTGAACCAGAGAGCTCTTTCACATACCATATATGTCAGAATTATTGCCAGGTAGCAGATTGCAGTAATGCTGCACTGGAAAAGGAAAGATAGCACTACATGTAGACGTACCCAGAAAATTACTAGTTCTTGGCCTGTTCACTGACGGTGGTTTGGTGAGGACCCGGACTCTTTCCCAAGCTTAGAATTGGAATGTGTGTATACAGTATCAGGGGTTTAGAACGATCCATGGACGAAAGTGACGCGAACGTGCCATGTAGTAGATTGTCCTGGGCTCATAGAAAGGGAACACGAGCGACGTCAAACAATATTCTGACCATCATACGCTCTCGGGTTGACTACGGGCCGCCATCCAGGGCTGAATGCGCTCAACTATGCATGTGATCCACGAGAGTCGTTCGCGTGTAAATTCATGTCCGTGTTCATCAAAGTGCTACTCCGCAGGCTCCCACGGTACTGCAGCTCGAGGCCTTCCGATCGAGAAAGTTGGTTTCAGGGCAGTTCCATTTGCTCGTGGCGGTCGCGGAGGTTGAGCATCATCCGGGTCATGAGTACCGAGGACAGACTGTCGGGCGGGTGCGAATTCGTGGGGGAAGACGACGCGTGACAGAATGAAAAGGTGACTCTGCTCTTACATATTTGTTAGTGTCGCGAGGTACCCTTGGTAGCCGGGCTGGCGCGTAGACTCGGGGTCAATACATCGACTCGGCTGGACGAGACAGTTGGACATGACACGCCGCACCTTCGAGAACTGAGGGAGCAATCATACACGTTGTGAATATCGAGATATGTAAGGAAAGAGGATCGAATGATGGGCCTGCGACTCACCGGAAAGGTCAAGATGTTGGACAGATAGCATACAATGAGTATACTTGTGAGTAAGGGTACAGTGCGGATCCACAATTTACTCAAAGCCCCGGGCTAGGAGACGTACCCGAAGTACGAGTACATAGGGCCATCTCGCAGAATGACATAGAACATGCCCCTTCGCCAAGCGATACCCAGCCGAAGAGCTCGTGCGAGTGTCAAGGCGAACACGATGGTGTCAAAGAACAGCATGACGGTCCATGCGATCGCAAAGTCTACATGGTATCGCGCACACTCAGATGATGAACGTCATTCACAAAGAAGACGATGGAATACTCATGTTGGCCCCAGATCGCGCGACTTTGGTGTGAGCGCTGCACGCCAAGGGGAGGAGAGGAGAAATGCACTTACTCGGTCTTCGAAAGGACTACAATGCACCCTCCATACGAAGCCATCACGCCCGGCAGCAATCCGTCCCGGTAGGTGGACAGGGTTCCGCTAATCGCCCACTATCACAGTATTCGTGTAAGCCATGACTCAGCAAATGGAGAGTGACATCGCAAACTAATTGAGCTTCCCGCGCAAAGGATGGTAACGAGGAGCGCAAGCGCTTAGCACTCTGCGATTGCGGCCATAAAGGGCGTACGTTCGCATCTTCATCAGTACTGGAGCACAACTGGAGTGAGCGCGTGTCAATCATGCGACCAGGCTATGAGGACGTACAAGTGACGATGCCTTGCAAAACGGCGGCAAGAAGGCCGTGGTACAGCTGTAGCACAAGAGTAATAAGAGATATCACAGTAAAGGAAAGGCTTCAACATTTGCTCACCGATTCTGGGAAGTCACCTCACGCAGTAGTCTTCGGCGTTTTGCTGCACTGCCCAAATAGCGACTTCAGCCACCCAATGCTAGAACCAAGACGACGAACGTGGTCGAGGCACTGAAACCTTGGGATTGACGTGTACTCACTCTTGTCACCCTTGGCCTTCATGACACCCGTCAGGAGCGAAAGGCACTGATGCTAACAGAGCGGTTTCCCATCCCTGTCCATGGTAACAGAGGGTTGTTAGGGAGAAAGTCGGATACCCTGCGCCTGCCATGGCCCAAAATGGTCAGTGCAACGTGGTGTCGATGCCTTTGATGCCTCTTGTGTTCAAGCAGTACGCTGCAGTGCGGCGGTTGGCAGAACGAGAATACCGCATATACGGGACACGGAGCGCGCAGCATGAAAACTGTCACACGTTGCCTGTCGACCTGGAGGAGAGCTTTGTCATATAGTACCGCTACTTTGATCAAGGTAGCACAGGAACTCACGGTTCTTCCCTGGAAGAGGTGTCGTGCAGCACTAGTGATCTACCGCAACGTACCTTCTGAATGCAACCACTTGAAACATACTTGAGCTGTAGAGAGTAATGTTCGAGTTCTGGGGTAGCTTCCTGAGACAGCTCAGGACAAGGTTCCCTCGGACGTTCGAAATCTCAACACAGGCGCTGCAGTAGTTTCACCGTGGGAACTCCGGACCGGCAGGAGGGATTGTCAGTAACTCTGATCTCACGGCACGACGGTCACTCGAAGATGTCCCCAGGCCTCCAATATGGCGATCGACGACAGCCTTGAGGCTTCGGTCAGTCAGAGGTCTAATGCTATGACAGAATTGTGACACTAATGAGCTGATGTTGTAGCTCCCGTCATGGGCGGAGATCTCTCTTCTGTCTGACGAACAGCTCTGGACGGTGTTCCAGATGTCAACATTTAAATTCCCCTCCCCTCCCGTGAACTCAGTGGATGTTCGACGCATTGCCATCGATGCTGTTATGAGACTAGGTCCCGCGGTGCGCGACTCCGAGGTTCTCACAATGCGGCTTGTCAGCCAGTCTTCATCCATACCTGTCCCCGCTATTCGACGAGTCATTGAAGTTGGAGGCTGTCAACAGGGAATTATCATGGACTATATTCCAGGAGAGACCTTCGGAGGCTGCTGGTCTCGCCTCAGTTACTTACAACGGATCCGTATCATTTGGACGCTCCGTGGGTACATCAGACAATTGCGACGCATTCAGGTTCCGGATACGCTGCGAAGAACCACCTTCCCTGGTCCTATCGCAAGCGAGCCCCAGGTCTGCTACGGCCCAATGTTTACTGAATATGTGCGTTCCCTGCTTGCGCTGTTGTAATCCAGTTTGATCTGACTATCTGACAGGGTGCGGGCCCGTTTGCATCATACGAGGAACTCACAGCGTGGTTCATGCACAAACTCGAAGTCAACCGGCGCATCACGAAGTATCCGCCGCCCGGACCAGTGACGTTTGATGCGTCGCTACCCCTGGTGTTCACCCATCTTGACATCCATCCGGAGAATATCATTATCGGTGACGACGGCCGGGTATGGCTGATTGACTGGGAGCTCGCAGGGTTCTACCCGCATTGGTTTGAATATGCGGGCATGGCAGCTCATAGATGGAACATGTTTGGGCCGCTGCGGTGGGAACGGGTCATTCTGGGCCTTATGGCCGGTTTCTACGAACGGCAACTTGAGTTTATTGCCAGTATCGGGTGGGCCCTGACTACCGGTGTACTCTTGTGACACATCTAGTGTCCCCTCCTGTGTTGACTCGTGTTGACTCATGATACCTCTACATCTCATAGCGAGAATCTTGTGCCACAAACGTGCATAGATCCGGGACTGTGTTCAAGCAACCGCCGCCCTTGCCATGATTGAATTCGCCCCAGTATGGAACAACATCTTTGTAATCCATGCATACAACAAGCTACAGCGTCACCGCCAACCAAGCGCGCGTCCTGCGACGCAATAAGATATTATGAACGATCCGTTCATCTAGCGAGGATCATAGCGTGTACGGGCCATACACGCGGTCGTGATAGTGTTCGAGGTCATGCGTATCATCGCCTCCCCAGTGACCCCACAAGAGCCTTTTGAGCGAACCACACCGCAGACATGGCGATAGTCCAGTATATGATGGCTTGGAAGGTCATATGCACGCATTGCATATCGAGCAAGGGGACCAGTAACATCAGAAGACCCCCAGTGATGTAAATGCCGAAGACAGTGAGACGATGTTCTATGGCGAGCGCAGCCAGACTATGATGTTGTCAACATAGATAGACAGAAAGTATTGGCAAAAGACGCAACTAGTTCGTCAGAGCAAATCCGACGGCGAATGCAGGTCCAAGGACCGTCGCGATAGTCCGCTGACCGACGGCCGCGTCTGCGTCTACGTCTACTGCTGCGCCGAGAGCGTGTACTCCTGCGGTACAGAGACCGAGGACGTGTCCTTTGAGCGTGAGCATTCTACGATCAAGGGCGCCGCCGCCGGCCGTATAACCGGCGAGATATGCAAGATCGACGATGGCTCCATTAGACAGCGAATCAAGGATGGGCCTCTCTTTGAGGCGGAGCGGTGGTGCGGAATATTCCCAAGATAGCACAAGGAGAACGGCAATGACGATTGCGTTCGACGCACGACGGACGAGAAGCGCAGCGGCGAGAATAAAGGCCGTTGCGAGCGATGCTGAGAGAACGACGGTGGAGTGGTATGACGGATCGAGGACGGTGCCCTCGAGGCCGTGCGCAGTCTTCCGGGGGTTGCGGAGATCAGAAGCGTAGTCGTGGACGTCGTTGATGCCAAAAACAACTGGAAAGAAGATGTGAGTGGAGTGATGTGAAGCGACGCATGAGACGGACTCGCACCCAAAGCGAGTGGGAAGGACAGCGAGACCAGTTGGACAAGTACCGCAAGGCGGAAACGTCTTGGAGAGTGCACAAGGCCGATAGCAAACAGAATGGGTCCGAATGACCAGCCTGCTGGCCGACTGACGGCGACGACGACTCTGGCCGTCTCCAAGTCCATGGGAGAGTGCAGACCGAGGCGCCGGCGGCGGGTGAAGTGAGGTGGCGGGTGTGACAGATACCACGTGAGTGTGACTGAGCGCGTCGGCGCGCAGTCGTCGCTAACTGATGACGCGAGGGGCACCACCTGCTCCTCGCTGTGTCTTCGCCTGCTTGCTCGATCGCACCAAGTCCACCAAACGCGTGTTCTAGACATTGGTCTCAGCGCCCCCGCGCTCCACCATTCCCCTCATAAGCCATGACTCGCTACGCACTTCTGCCTCTGGCCCCTATCGACCCCTGCTCTCCTACCACGCATCGTTCATCGTAGCGTTCACCCTCAGTCGCCTCTGTACTCGATCTCCCTCTCCTTCTCAGCCCAGATCCTACACCACCGCGACCTATACACATATCAATATGGCCACCATGACTCAGACTCGTATTGTTCCCCGTGTCATGTCCGTCGAGACGACGGTTCCTCTTGTAGCGGGCGACGTCCTTCGTGCGGTTGACACGCCTGCAGTATCGCCTCCCGTTGTCTCCCCTCCTCCTGCAGTCCCCGTTACTTCCAACGCAACGAACAAGACACACAGGCGCACGTCGAGCGCCGCTTCCGACAGGGCCAAAGCGTCCCCCTCTCCCACCACTTCCATCGGGTTCGCAGCAAAGAAAGGTCACAGACGCCATTCCAGTGCCGCGTCTGACATTGCAAAGGCCGCTGGCATCGACCTCGAGGCCGTCTCCATGGGTTGGTCTTTCCCGCTCCTATCTCGCTCCGTTCCATTCTCACTGGCTCCACTCCGCAGCCGAGGCGCGTAAGATCATGTCGGAGGAGCACAAGATCCTCGGCTTCCGCCCCCCCCACGGCTCCTTTGCCGCCGAGGTTCAATCCGTAGCTGCGAAGCATCCCGAAGGGAAACCCGAAGTTCCTATCGACACTGGCAAGTTGAAGGAGATTGCAAGAGAGGATGCTCTTCGCATCTTGTAAGCTTCTCGCGCCTTCCCCTGTGTAGTGGCTGGCCGGCTGACTCGTTCGACAGGGCTGAGCGCAAGTCAAGCACTGGGGGAGACATCTCCCCTCCTAACGGCAAGGTGACGAGCGCGGACAAGCATCCCGCTCCCGCACGTCACTCGCCCCCAAACCCCGGTGTCAATCTCAACAAGCTTAGCGCAAGTACGTACCAAGGAATGCCCGAGGTCTCGTGCATTACTGATGATAGACGTACCTGCACAGCCGACGCTCGCATCCTCATGTCGCACGAGCACCGCGCGCTCGGTTTCCGCCCTCCCCCCGGCTCGCTCGCCGCAGAGGCTCAGAGCGCAGCCGCCCGTCATCCCGACGGCGACGGTACACACCTCGATGAGGAGACGTTGAAGGAGATTGCCCTGCGCGATGCGGAGCGCATCAAGGCCGACCGCGAACTCAACATGGTCGGCGAGGTGAACGTCAGCACCGTTGGCAAGGGTACGTCGCATTGTGCTTCCTGCGAGAGTGGCTGTCGCTGACCCGCGATTGCGTCTTTGCAGAGGGCGCGTCTGAGATCGTCTCGGCGGAGGCGCGCGAGCTTGGCCATCGGCCACCTTCGGGCAGCATCGCCGCGGAGGCGCAGAGCGCAGGGGACAAGCACCCGGCTGGCGGTACGTTCAACCCGAGCGCCAACCCGGTCGAGATGGACGCGTTGAAGGAGGCTGCAAAGAAGGAGGGTGCGGAGCTGCGGGAGGCGGAGGCTGCTACCGGTACGAACGAGGGGGCGCCATCGTCGGATTCGAAGGCGGAGTAAGCGTTGATATGTTGCTGTGTACGATTAGTTGTACGATATTGACTGGATGTGGTCTTTTCTTTGTGTGCTCTGTACGACAGGTCAACTACGACTATGACGCCGACGACGGCTGCGAAGACGGAGGCGGATGTGCAGGCGAGCCCAAGCAAGGTCGACAAGGCGCTGCAAACCGAACCCGAGCCCGAGCCTGAGCCCAAACCGGAGCCCGAGCAGACAGTCGTCGCTGCAAAGGTTGGGCAGGTCGTCAAGGATGCGCTCGAGAGGAGACGCGAGGTGCCTCCGCTTGAGCGGATGGAGACGGGCGATTCTGTTGAGATCGTGTGCGAGGTGCTTGCTTGAAGTGCGAAGGAGCGCGGACGACTCTCACCCCGTAGACTGTGGTCTGGGGTGACCGTTGACCCATTTCATAGATTTGATCAATCCGGATGGTTGCAATTGTTTTAATGCCTCACATATCGTAGATAACGTTCGAAGCTGTTCTCAGGCTGCTCTTGGTCGTGACTGTATTTGTACCTAGATAGCGCTGTACACACATGTAGATAGTAGAAATTGAAGCTCAAAAGCAAAGATGATGCGAGAGCTACGTGTGGCTCCGGAGTAGAAGACAAGTACCATTGCCGCGCTGCCAGATATCGGACGACTAGCTAGGAGTCTGACAGCTCAATTTAGTAGTTCAAACGCCGGCAGCGCTTACTTTCTGTCGGCTCGAGCTCATTACGACAGCACTAGCTGTGGGCCTACCGAGGCCTACCGTCGTGCTCTCTTGCCACATCTCAGCAAATCCCTCCCTCCTCGATGCCTGCAAAATCCAATGCAAGATTCCTGCTGCTGACTTACAAGTGAAACTTGACTATTATTCTGGTCAACTGGATGACATGTAGGCTTGTCGCCGTGTTTGAGGCGAGTCTGGGAAGTGTATGAATAGTGACGCGAGGCTTAAGGTCCATGGTCGTTACTCGGACAATGTAGTAAAGTAGTATTGAGCCCCATGGGGGTGTGCAATAGGCTGACGCAGGGTCTCCGTGCAAGGGCTTTTTCCCACGACAGGTTCCAAGTTGTCTCCCCTAGGCAGACGATTTACGGACCTATTGTATGGGGGGATGGACGGTCCTCAACGTCTGCTATCAAACGCGACCCCTTTGCAGAGAGGGTCCAAATCAGCTGAGTTTCAACGCTGCCGGCTGAGCCGGGCTACTATAAAAGGCAATTTCCTTGTAAGGACTAGCGTAGGTACTATAAAAGGCGATTTCCTTATAGAGAGAATAAACACCTCCAGAAGTATTCACCTCCTCTCGTCCGACAAGCAACACGCTCTCTCTCTCCAACTTGCCACAATGTCTGAAGGCAGGCTGTCGCCGTTGTTTTGTACCACCAGCAAGTATTTGATGACCTTGTTCTCACCACCCATCTTGTGCTTTGCCTCTACAGAACAAGGATCCAGGGTAATCTATAAGTTTTTGAATACCTCTGCTCCTTCCAGGTTCCTCCGAAACTGTGGACAAGTATGATGAGTCGGCGCGGCCAGGAATTTCTCTCCTATTGGCTGCAGCATATATGCACCTTCAGATGCTGGCAGCCACTTCATGTATGATTTTGAATACTGCATGCCAAACAAAACTCCCGCAGTATAGCTTTCTCGCCTACATGCCAATGTAATATATCATTCATCTCCAACACCTATCGCGTGCAACAACGGACTTGGCATCCCTCCCCTTTTGTACACGTTTGCTCATGACGTACCATGAACTGGTGGTAGTCGGAGTCGTGGAAATTGCATTTAAGTCCGAGTTGCTTGGAGATGATCTTGCAGCAGAGCTCTTGACCTTCGGGTGTTGAAACATATACACAGGACCCAGGGTCACCAAAGAAGTAACGGTAGAAGGATCAACCTGAGCACGTATATAACCGTAGTATTGGCAGCGTACAGAGAGCAAAGCGCCGGCGACGCGTCGACGCGTCGGTCGTGTATAGATCTTGACGCGTGGTCGGAGATCAAATTCGTGCTGACAAACTCAGATTTCGACCCTCACGCTAAACTGCTCCAATTGATAGCAGACTAGGTTCCAAGAGGCTTGAAGTCCTTATTCGACATACCCTGAATGGCATTGAACATGGAGGCGTTCGACACAGAACCTAGCCTGCCGACCGCTCGCATTCGGGGTTGGATGACATCTTGCGTGGCCATCCTCATCATCAGATAGAAGTTCGTCCGCTTTGCCTCCTGGACGTCTTTGGTCGGCAGGTGTCACGGCACGTCCGTCTATTTGTGTTTGCTTGCCAGGCCTGTGCTACGATTATTGTCTCTCAGGCCTCGGGTCTCCATCGCTGGAAATCACTCCTCGAGGTTCATGACGAGAATGAGGTGATGTATCACTTGCGTCTTCCACATTCATCATAGTACCATCCATGGCCAGTCGCTTCCTACCGATACCGCCACGGTCCACGATGTTCGTCTTTTCTATCTCGTGTCTAGCACATTGATACCCGATGGCCGATTAGCCCTGCCTTTTCTTTTCACCGTCGGGCTCCTTCGCAGGCACGGATATGACTCCTTCATCTCTGCTTCTCAAGTTACCCGCTCTTGACATCGTGATCTGCTTCGCTGTCTCTCACCCTTGTTTGCATGGCCCTGCGGTCAGATTCTGGTCCGCTTCGCGTTCGTGGAGATAAATATACCCCGGCCAAGGCGTGCATTACCGGGGATCAACATCATTGTCGTTGGTCAAAAGATGCCACTCTCATGCCTGTGCAATGCAAACTCGATCTGCCAGCGTGAGTTCAGGCTCGGCACCAGAGAAGATCAGCAGACGGCGGGCCATGGATAGTAAGTAGCACACCGCGTAGGGTCCATCCTCTCTCATTCTCTCTTCTTTCGCGCTCAGCTAGTCTGGCAATTGTTCCCGGTTTTCGCGCTTTGACAGCCCTGGAAGGTTATTATTATGGTTCACGCCGTCATGTGAGTACATATGTCCATTCTGTGCTGTTATTGTGTAGGAGCATGTACTTACGCTATCGTCAGTTCCGCAATTGGCCACGAATACAGGATCATCACTTTAGTTGCGTTCGGTACGACTCTTTCGCATTGTGTTCCGAGCATATAGCACTCAGCACCTTGTTGCAGTGATTGTCTGTTACGAATTCGTGTTAACGTTACCGATGGAGGTCGCCCTTTATTGGAAAAGCCGCTGGTCCTTGGTATCCTTCCTCTTTTTCCTGAATCGCTACGTCCTTGTCCTGTCGCATGTGCCTGTCATTTGCGAATACTTCTTGGATTTGTCGGGTGCGGTGAGTCCCCTAACATTCTCCCGTTGCTGTGGTTTCATCAACGAGTTCGTTGATCTTAGAGGTATGTGAATTATGAGATGTGCCATTCGACCTCCCTCTCATGATGTTCGCAGATGTGCGAAGCTCCACGTGTACCATGAGATCCTGAGCGTTGTCTCGCAAGGCATTGTCGCTCGTACGCTCTATTACGTTTGTTGTGTGACGGGGGTTGGCTGACTGGCGATCTACTTGTAGTGCTACTGGTGATGCGCACCTACGCCTTATATGAGCGCGACCGAAGAATCATTGTGCTCCTTGCCACTATTTTGATTATAGGCGGCTCAGTGAGCTTTGTACGTCAACCCCCTCTCTCACTTCCAAAGTAGTCAACAGGGAGAATCTAATATCGCGTATACGTCCCTCATTGACCGTGCCAGTGGGCAATCCATGGAACGCTCTCCTGCCCACAAAGCGATTTTGGGGATCAATGTGTGGTAGTTGTGATCCCGAACACCCAGTAAGTAAATGTCTCACCACATGATACCTTGCGGCATTCATTCCGAGGGGTACGAACGCTTAGGGTTCAACGTCAGTGGCACAATCTGCTTGCGAACGATTATGGGATGATGTCTTCTTAACAATGTCGTCATTCACAGACTACGCAATCGCATGGGGCGTCATGCTACTCTTCGACACGACCGTCTTTAGCCTGACGATCGCACGGGCTCTCCTTCCCGCCCTCGCCTGGCGAAAGGGGTTGTTTTACCTAATGTTGCGAGATGGTACAGTGTACTACGGGTGCGTTTCTGCCCAGACGATCTGTATGCGACCTGAGCTGAGATCCTGCCCAAGCATACTGATGATCTGTTATCTGTCGAACGTCCTCAACTTTCTGGTGAGTCTCTTCATACTCCTATGGAACACATCGTGTACCGAACACCATCTCTCTCCCTGGCTAGTTCTCCAAGGTATAGCGTACACTTCTGCAAGTACACACTCGCCGTACTGACACTGACTTGACGTCTCAGCCCGAGTATCGAGGGTTTCTCGCAACGTTGACCAATGTGTGAGCACAGTTCCCATCTTCTCCGCCTGAATATTATCGCGCCCTCTCTTACACTCGTATTTGGCAGCTTGGCCTCTGTTATCGCTACCCGGATGATGCTAAACATCCGCGACCACGACGATGAAGTCTCAGAGCTGCCTTACACCCAACCTTCCCGGTCGGAAGTGTCCGAACTGCGATTCCATTGAAAGAGGACAATGAACAGGTCTCCCAGTGACTCAGAAGCCTCGTCGCCCAGTAGCTGACAGAAAGAATGACCACTCTCTAGTAATATGCAGTACAACGCCAACGTCTCACCCGAGTGAATGACGGTTCGCTACGATTCTACTGATGTCACGGACAGTGAGGAGTTACTTGGCGCGTTCAGAAGATTGAGATGAGGACGACGGTAAGTTTGTGGACGACACGAAAGGGCGGGTCTCCTCATCGTGATTACCTCGTGCTCTCTAGGCCATATGGACGGCAAGCCTGTCAAAGGTTGTATCCGCCAGCCCCGTACCACGCGCGCCCTGAATTGTTTCTGATGCTCACAGGAATCGTTGGCTTCAGGCTCGCCGGGCCTCCTCCAGGGAATTACAGCCAACATGATGCTCAAGATCATAGTCGCTGCGCTCAAATGCCCACGGAAATTCACATACTTGCAAGGTCTCCGGTAACTCATTCCGACTGCGAGCGGAGGCAACACGCAACTTCAAGAATGCAAGAGTTGCCTGCAAAGTTCTTGTTTCGTTCGGATCTTTCATCTACCTGACCACATTAGATGGGCACCAAGGCTTCCAACCGTCACGTTTGGATGCCTTGGTGCCCATTGACGGTCGTGATCATATGGAAGACTCAAAGTTGGAGCGAGAAGCTTGTCAAGGGAGCGGGCTCGGAGCCCGACCGCAGGAAGAATTCGGGATTCAGAATGTAAGAGTTACCACAACCAAGGTGGCAGAATTGAGGATAATGAGAGTGCTCATTTGCGCGGGCATGGATGCCGGTTGGCCAAGAATTTGTACACACGCTACTTTATGGGGATTGTCATAGACTCCCCTAGGTTGCAGGCGACACAGTGCTCATCATGCCGCTCACGCGTAGGGCGCGAGATGTCACCGCTTGCGAGACGGAGACTGCACTTTCTTCTTAGACGAAAAATGGCACACTTCCCTGTCCGCCTGGCCTGGCAGGTGCCACAAGTAGACGCGAGCCTTACTAGGAAGGGTATTGTGAATCCCTATCCTTCACTCGTAGCGAGGATTTGTGGCAGCAACCTCTCACCACATGAGTGTTGTGCATGAAATCCTCCCACACTGACACTAGCGAACAGGCCAAGATCGCCTGGCGGCTCGACTCTGACGAGATATAAAAGCCTGGCTCGTTGGCCCTCTAATCGTTAGCAGTCCTCGACGACACTCTCGCATCTTCTTACACATTCTCGCCCACCCTTCCAACCCTTCCAACCAAGATGAAGCTCACTGCTCTCGCCGTCGCTGCTGTGGCCTCGGCCACTAGCACCGTCGCTCGCTGGGATTTCGCCGTAAGCCGCACAACTTCTTCATCGCCCCCGTGAACAATGTTGACGTTCCAGATCTAGCCGACCCCCGTTGGCGGCGTTTTCATCTGTCGCGACTTTGGTTGGGGAGGCCCGTGCACCCGCCTCGTCCTGCCCATCGGGATGTGCGTTGTCTTGAACAAGCAGTGGAACGACACCATTTCGACCGTCGACCCCGACCCGAACATCATCGCTACCGGTACGCACCCTTATGCTTTTTTGGTCCCGATATCGTGTCTTACCAGATGTTCCGTTGCAGGTTTCGAGTAAGTGTTCATCAAAGCTCTACATTAATTATCACTCACTTGTCTCGGACTTAGTGAGCCCACGTGTACGGGTGCAGGAGCTCGCTGGAACATCACGACCGAGGACACTACGGGGGCCACGTTCGGCAACGACAGGATCTCCGCATTCATGCTGACCGTCGCCTAGTAGTGGATAGGTGTATTCGTGCGCATCGCGTTACACAGAACACATGTATATCCAGCGTTGGAAAGTGAATGTTGGTCAGCTCTGGTACGGGTCACTCGAATCGTATCGTGTCTATCACCGATTGCAGAGCATTCGGCATCGCCGCCGCTCCTTAAGCATGACCAAGGACGGAGTCACATCAGAGGGGCAGGCTTGTTGTCTGCACACTGTGTCACGGGCGCATTTTCGGGACTCCATACCCTTCCCTTCGCTCGGCATTGGCAAATGATAGCTATAGGAAAGAAAATCAGGCGTCCCGCCTATTAGACCAAATCCCATCCCATTAAGTGACAACTACACTAAACAACAACCATCTCCACCGTTACAGCCTGGCCCGAATTCTTTCACTGAATGGTGATCTTCTTCGGGGCCTGCTCCGGGGTCGTCCGCGGGAATGTGACGGTCAGCACGCCGTCAGTCATCGACGCCTTGATCTCCTCAGGCTGTAATACAATCGTTAGCACCCAGCTCACCACAAATATCACGACGAAAGTCACATATGTACCTTGATTCCCTGTGGAAGCGGTAGCGACCTCGAGAACTTGCCGTAACGGCGCTCCCGGACAGAGTAGCCTTTCTCATCCCGGTCGCTGGAGATGGTCGACTCGCCAGAGACGCTCAGGACACCGTCCTTTACGTCGATCTGAACGTTCTCCTTCGTCAGCCCAGGCAGCTCAAAGGTGGCCGTTACGAGGTTCTTGTCTTGATCCTCGTGCAGGTCCATCCTAAAACCGGAGTCAACATCGAATCCTCCATACCGTCGAGTCGGATAGGAAACCTACCTTGGCCGCATGGGCCTGGAGGCCGCGTTGGTGTTGTCCCTGTTCGCCAGCGCGGTCGAGGAACCGCTAGCGCGAGCGTTGAAAGCCTCATCGAAGAGGCGGTCAAAGTCGGCGAGGGAGTAGAACGGCTCGGTGAAGAACGTGAGGGACATCTCGAGTCGTAAGAGTCGTTAAGAAGAGTAGTGAGGGAGAAGGGGGAGAAAGAGGAAAGCGGTCGTGAACTGTGAACTTGTCTAACTTTCGTCTAGCTGAGGAGACATGGCGATCGAAGGGCGTCCTTATATGCTCGCAGACACGATGCGTCGAATGATCGAGAATTGGCTCGTTGAAGTTTCTGGATAAGAGGTGGGCGCCAGTTCTGGATCATTCGAGCGTTGGCGGGAGTTCTTGGGCGCTTGCATTGCTAAAATCGGCGAATGGACCTGAACGTCATCGCACTGAGCTCAATCGAAAGCGTATCTTCGATGCCTTTTGGCCTCAGCCCTGCGTCCAGATTCGCCACGATCCCTTACTACAACCCACTCCTCTGACATTGCTTTGCTCAATGACGACTACCACAGAATGTCTTGCATCTGCTAACGAATTGCTGGCCACCCACAACGCGCTCATCTCCCGCATACGCAACAAGCAACGCAACTTCAGACGGCAGCTCCGGAGCCTGCCCTCGCCTCCTCACGCCATCCTCAGCTTACCATTTATATCGACACCGCCACGATCGCCTTCGCCCTCTCCGCCCTCTTCTCCACTCATTTCGTCTCCCCCGAAACCGATCCGCCCTGACCTACCACCGGCGAAGCGAGCGCGAGTCGCGCGGTATAACAACTACGTCCCGGAAGAGGAGACCATCCGCAACGACTACTCGCAGCGATATGTAGATGGCGGGGAGTGGCCGCAGAATTGGGTCCTTGGGGCGGACCCGGAGCATCGGTTTGAGGAGTGAGTGCTGCGTCCTCGACGTCTCCTAGCATCCATCGCCCCTCCCTGCGTCAGATGGCTACGAAGAGCCCTCTCTTCATTTTGATTAGAGCGTATCTGAGTCTCAGTAGCTCCTGCTACATGGACGTTAGTTTCGCCAAGCTGATAGGCTCGTAAGGCGACGTATCGTGCGCTTTGACTGAAGTCGTCAGCTGTTAGTCTGTGTAGGATGCACGAACAGATGCGCACAATTGAGTCCTCGGGTAAACCGCTTTAATTACTACATGTACTGAACTTGCACACCACCGGATAGGCCTCATAACTTGAATAAGAGAGGGATAATGTTGAACCCCATTGGCGCGTTTCATGCGACGATATTCTCCGTCTCTGCACTTACCTGTAATCTGACACCACCTCTCAGATATCCCAAACAACAAAGACTGCTGGCCCTGAAGAAGGCTGCAGTCGCTGCTCACACTCTTCCGCCAACCTTTTTGCCATATTCCGAACTCTCGTCATTACAGGGCTCGAAGTTCGATGTCATCCTCATTGACCCTCCATTCTCCTCTTCGTTCACATGGGAAGACCTGCAAGAACTGCCCATTCCCTTGCTCTCCGCAGACCCTTCGTTTGTGTTCCTGTGGGTTGGGTCTGGTTCCGGCGAGGGTCTCGAGCGCGGGCGTGAGGTGATGGCAAAGTGGGGGTTCCGACGATGCGAAGACATAGTGTGGGTAAAGACGAACAAAACGTCTAACAAGGGTCCTGGGGTACGTATCACCTCTCTATACAAGACTCCCTGCATAACGGACTACGGCTAACGGCGTGCGCAGACAGATCCTCCGACAACGTCTCTGCTCACACGAACGAAGCAACACTGTCTCATGGGCATCCGCGGGACCGTCCGTCGTTCCACAGACAGTTGGTTCGTGCACTGCAACGTCGGTACGTCCCAAACGCAGTGCATACTGCCCTTCCGCCTCCAAATAACTGATCACCTCATCGCACAGACACCGACGTGCTCATATGGGAAGGCGACCCGTCAGACCCGACGCTCAAGCCACCCGAGATGTACCAACTGATCGAGAACTTCTGCCTCGGCCTCCGCCGCCTTGAGCTCTTCGGTCGCGCGCGCACCGTGCGCCGCGGCTGGGTGACCGCACTCATGCAGGGTGAAGAGGATCGGATCGAGGAAGGCATGACGCTTGGGACAGACGACGCCCAGGACGGCGCGATGCGTTGGAACCGCGAGCGCTGGGAGACGAGCATTAAGGAGCTCGCAGAGGGCCCGAAGCTTGTCGTGCCTATCACCTCCGAGATCGATGCGCTCCGGCCAAAGTCGCCCGTGCGGGGCGGGTCGGCGAACCAGGGAGGCGGCGGCGGCGGTGGGGGGATGCACAGCATGAACAACACGCCCGTCATCCCGGGAGGTTCCCCCATGCAGATGCCGATGAACATGAATGCAGGGACCCCGCGTGGGGTAGGCGGGTTCGGGAACCACAACCACAACCAGAACCGGATGATGGGTCCGCCGATGGTACCGATGAATGGGATGGCCGACATGGGCGGGATGGGCATGATGGGCTGGCCCGCGGACGTGGGGATGGGCGGGATAGGGCTTGGGATCAACGTCGGCGCGGGCGGTATGGCTATGAACGGCATGAATGGTATGGGTGGCATGAACGGTATGAATGGTATGAACGGCATGGGTATGGTCATGGGTGGGGGTCAGCAGGGCATGGGCTTCGGCGGAGGAGCGGGCGGCGGGCGGTTCGTTGGCGGATTCGATGGTACAATGGGCATGGGCGGCGGTGGTATGGGCGGAGGAGGCATGGGCTGGATGGGGAACGGCGATCAGTTCATGGACGGGTCGGGGGGTGGGATGTGGGATGGAGGGATGGCGGAGGGGATGATGGGGATGAACGGCATGAACGGCATGGCGAACATGGGCAACATGAACAACATGAACAACATGGGCGGTATGGGTGCGATGCGAATGGGGATGAACTCGGGGATGGGCTCGAACATGATGGGCATGGGTATGGGCCAGTGGAACGGGGATGGTTTCGAGGGAGGATATACAGGTTGAAGCTTGCGTCGAGACACATGCTCGGGACCACATGCGCGGATTGCCTTCTATGTTGGATTTTGTGTTACTTGGACTTTTGTTATCAGGACGTTTGTAGATGTACATTACCTGCTATCCAGCTGAGTCGTGCCATTGCCCATCGTATAGGTACCATACGGTTACTAACGCGCATTCTTCAGATTCTACGCTATCGAATCCCGATCGTACTGTTATACTATTACTTGCGATTAGCCTCAGCCTCATGCTCTCCGTCGCTGAGGCAAAGGCATACCATATTGTTACAGCTGAGTGCGACGCATTGACTCTACATGACCCGGTGAGACGATCACATCCATACCCATGTGTCAGGAAGTCCAGAAATAATCGCGTCCACATAAGAGCCACAGAACCCGATAAACCGACCCAACGGTATGATTACTTGAAGTGTTTCCTTGCATAGTCGTCCAACTGACGCAGGAGGGCCGTTTGATCGTCTAGAGACTTCTGCGCACTATGACACGAAGGGGTCAGAGATCGCAACCTAAACGTAAAGATTCGGATACACGCACAAGTCCTGCGCAAACTTCGGAAGGTCCTCCGGGCTCTGTAGCAGACCTTGTTCAATCAGCGCCCTCTGTCGGGTACGCAGCCTAGTCACGATTCTCTCTATCAGTGCCATTGAACGCCTAATGAAGTGACGATGAAGACGTACTTCGAGCGAGGACTGGGCGGGGGCTTGTGATGCCTCCTACGAGGCGGCCACTCTGGCTCCGGGGATTTCTCCTTCTCCTTGCCAGACGCGCGGCGCCGCTTCGCTTTCTTCGCCGCTTTCTTCTTTTCCTGTGCCTCCCTCTGAGTATCCGCGAGGCATGAACAATTATTCAACTGCGTACCTCAAGTAGCTTCTGAAGGCGCGCCGCCTCAATTGTACTCCCGGCTAGGAGGTCATCGTTGCGATGCGTGTACTGCACGCCGATGGCGGTAAGGGTCTTCTCGACATCGTTTGTTTCGTGCGTGATATCCGGAGGAGCTGTTACATCATGCGATGCGATGAGGATCATGATGGCGGTGGATACCAGAGGTGGCGCATACCATCGTCGAAAAGTAATGCACCGAGACCGCGGAGATCATCATCCTGAGAGGGGGGAGGCTTAGAACCTTGCACTTATCAACGCTGAGATCTCTGCGACTCACGAACTGCTTTCCGTGCTTGGCATCCGCTTCGTATACCCACTGGACATTATCACTTTTGGGCTTCGGACGTCTCGTCCCGCTGCCACCCATATAGGCGAAAGCCCAGTCAAGGTCACTGACGTTCGCGCGTTCAATCTGTATAGCTATCGTTAGGACTGGTCTTGAGACCATGATCGTAGCTCTTACCGCCATCTTTGTGGCTAAGGTGTTCTCATGGAGCTTGAAGATGTTCTTGATTCCGAAGAGCTCTCCTTGCTTACTCTTGTCCCCCTGAACGCCTTCGAAGTATCTGAGAAAGGCTGAGCCACTGCGCACACTGGAGATTTCCAAGGACTTGCCTGGTCTGTAGGCTAGCGTTGTAGCCAACCTGCATCTGCTGTTGCTTATATACCTGCCGAGCGTAGATAAGCTCCTCGATAGAGCCCGCACCGAGCAGCCGGTATACAGCAACGTCGCGTGTTTGTCCGAAGCGGTATGCTCGGTCCATCGCTTGTAGGTCGTGTGCAGGATCTGTGGGAACCTGATCAGGCGTGTGCAACGACGAAGGAGAGGCAAAACAACCCACTCCAGTTCGGGTCTATTAAGTCCGGTTAGCAAAAGCCAAATGCAGCACATCAATTAGGACTCACCGAATATGACAACCTTGTTTGCGGCAGTGAGGTTAAGACCCGTGCCTCCGGCCATGGTAGAGATCAAAAAGATGAAGATGTCGGGATCCTCCTGGAACTTGTCGATCACGGGCATGCCTACGATCACCTCATCAGGAAACGTGACAGGGACGTTGTCAACATATACGTACGTTCTGACTGCTTGGTAGAACCGTCCAACTTCACGAAACCATAGCCTGACATGGTTAGGAGTTAGATCAGATGTGTAGGAGCTCAACCAACGAAGCCAGACCTTGAGTGTCGAGGTGAAACTCCAGCATATCCAGAAGTTTCACCGACTTCGTGAAGATGAGGACCTTGTTGCTGCGGTCCTTCCGCCATCCCTTCAGGAGCGTCTCCAGCACCTGCCACTTCCCGCAGTATTCTGGGCGAAGCATCGCTGGTCCATACTTGGGAAGTGCGCCTGTGCCTGGGAAAGCTAGGCGAGCCAGCTCCCTGTTACGCGCGGTCTGTACTGCAGGTGAGTGTATGCAGTCAAAACGAAACCTTCGCAAACGAACTTGTTCTATGGTATCCGTAGGTGCTGAGATACAAGGGTCAATCGATGTTCACTTCAGGACCAGGATTACTCACATGGAAGAATCAAGGCCAAATGGTTCGAAATCTTGATTAGTGTCGACATGTACTTGAACAGATCGCCAGGATGGACAGGATGACAGCACTTCTTTCGGCTGAATCGAGAGATCAGTTATCAACCCAGTATTGGTTGCATGTCATACACGTACGCCTTGCCTGACTTGCACTCGCAAGGCTCGTCTTTGCGGACCAGACTCTCCACAGCTTCGAGATTGATAATACGCTTGTATATTTCGATTTGCGTCGGTGTAAGTGGACAAAAAACGACTTGATCGCTTTTGTTCGGTAGCTGAGCGATGACGTTGAGCGGGAAAACGGTAGAGACTGGATAAGAGAGATACAACAGACCTGGTCTTGGATAATCTGCTTTGTCCTGTGAATATCAAATCAATGCCCGTAGATTAACGATTGTGATAATTCCTCCTACCTACGCAAGAACAGCTCCGGTAAGAGCTTCTCGGTGAGAACTTTAGCCACAAGCTAATTCAGGCAACCCTATCAGTCTCTGATGCTTTTGAATGCATATTATGACTTACAGCAGCTCTGACGTGTTCTTCGTCTGTCGCAGACTTACTCTGTCCCACCCGCAAAGGCTTCTCGACAAAGATTTCCCATTGCTTTCTCGTTCCGACAGCGCCAGGGTTAGTCCAGTTCAGCACAGTCCAGAGTTCCTCATAGCCGTTCTGAATCACTACGTACTAATTGTGTCAGTGTGGAAACGATAGTAACATGCCATGCTTCCACGTTACCTGTGCCACTGAGCCCAAATCTGCAAGCGCAGGTAAAGCGACTGAATGCAGTCGCGAGCTTCGACCTCGGGTTCTTCACGCGATGCACCTCGTCGATGAATATGCACGACCAAGGTAGCTCGTCGATGAGGTCGATGTCCATCCTCGCAACTTCGAAGGACGTCACCACTGCATCCTCCATGAGTACTCCCTTTAATGACAATACCTATGTTACGCACCGACATCCAGACGACCCAACTTGAAGTCATTGAGAACCTCCGAACGACTCGCCGGCGGACCGATGTATAAGCCATGCTCGAAGTAGCCCCACTGAACGTGGTTCAGGAGGTGCATTCACACAGAAGGAGACAAGCAGCGTACCGTTTCCAACTCTCGCTCCCAATTTCCAACCACGCTACTCGGAGCAATGATCAAGCAAGTTGGCCAGGTTGCATTCGCCGGAGGTAGTCGACGATGCTTCTTCCACTCTTTTCCATCTTGGAGCTTCGAGACATGCTTGCGCCGTCGCTCAAGGTCGAATATTTCCCCTCGTTTCTGCATGATGGCGGAAAGGAACGAGATTACCTGAATAGTCTTGCCTACACAATGCGTCAGCATAGAAGGGGTGCTTCATTCGAAATTTGATACTCGCCCTGGCAAGGTACACATTAGCATCAACCAAAAGAGCAGTATACGTTGTTACGTACCAAGCCCATATCATCTCCTAGGAGGCCGCCCTTACCAGCCTTGTAACGCTCCCAGAAGAACCGGATCCCATCTCTCTGATATTCGCGCAAGAATGTGTTTATGCGATCCGGCACCTTGTGATCGCGGTCGAGGACCAGTGGGCCCAGAAGTGGTTGTCCGGGTTTCAGTGGGAATGCCGGGCGAGGTTGCGTATACTAAGATTGCATATATCAGCCCACGATCATGGGGAACAGTAAATCAGGACTTACTTCCTCTACAAAAGGGTCAATCTCAGACTCTGGCTCTGTATCCGATCCAGAGTCGTCCGTGAGTGGCGTGGCCTTGGCGCGTAATTGGGTCGGTAGGTTGCTCTTGTTCGTTTGCGTCGCTACTTGCTGGTGAGAAAGTGGAAGGAGTAGGGGTATATGAACAAGCAGACCTGGGGCGACGGCAGAACTCGCTTGCGTCGAAGTATTCCCCTCTAACCAGTCCAACTCCTCGGGCTCTGGCTCTGTGAGCGACTCGTCTGGGTCCTCAATCTTGGCTTTCTTGCTCGGCGACGGCTTTGATCCAAGCGGTTGAGCCTGCGCTGGTCGCTTGTCACCTTGGGTGGCTAGGGCAATGAAGTCGACTTCATCGGACTCGTATTCTGTGGACAGTAAGTGGCGTACAACTGTGGATAATGTCGTGCTTACCTGTCACAGATTCTTCGGGATTAGTAGTGGCTGAGACGACAGGCAATGGTTTGGTTTGTGATGCGGGATTCTTCACTGGTATGGGTGGGGCCTGAGACGTGGGACGCCTTATATCATGCTCCTCGATGGAGTCGCGATCCTCCTCCTCTTCTTCTTCTTCCTCCTCCTCCTCTTCATCGTCCGCTTCGTCATGATCGCTATCGGACTCTACCACTGCGATGCCCAGGTTGCCTGTGATAGTCTTCAGTACGCAAATAAGAGCAATATTCAAGCTGGGTGTTACCGAAGAATTGGCTCAAAAGATTTCTCTGGAGAGGGACAGCTTCTGTACGCTTGTAATCATCTATGGACATAGTCAGAGGTTTATATGTCATCAAAATAATATGTAACCAACCTATACGAGGCGAGCGCTCCCGACCGACACCCTCGAGATTTCCCTTGCGTCTCCTCTTACTAGGAGGTTCTCCAACCTTTTTGGATTCTCCTGACCTCCTGCTGCGTTTCTTGGGCTCTGGAACAAATGAACCAGGATTAAAGTCGGAGTCGGAATCCGGATCTAACGACTCGGTGAGCAACAATAGCGAAACACTGGACTGCACCTGAGGTTACCTGGTGGAGCGAGGGTTGCGGCGTTATTTCCTACAAGACAAATGAGCAATCACCATTGTAGAAAACTTCAATACACACTCTTTGCATAAGCAGAGGCTTTTTGCGAAGTGGCGGACATCGTGGTTATGGAGAGAGAAGTGTAACAGACGGCGTCTGTGATCCAGACTCGCCTAATTCGGTAAACCTCCCGAATCACTGGATCGCGATCCGGGAGCAGGCGCTCAAGGTTACCATTGTTCGCAGAAATCATCCAACAAAAGTACCCTACCGTTACATGCGACATGCGACAGACAGCGTATGTGCAATATTGTGAGGGTCTGGATGTGCACAAACTAGGCAACGTCGAAAGGGAAGATGGCTGGGTGTACGTCTATGACAGCGTTAATGGCCCGAGGCAGACGAACTTAGGAACAGCGGCTAGCCTGCTTGAAAAGAAACATGAGCTTAGTTGCAGTGTGCACGGCGTACAAAACACGCGAAAGTGACTCTCTAACATTTGGCCCGCTGACCCTCCTGGTGCATGTACTTGACTACCTTCGCTGCCTCATCGTCCGATGGCACGATAGTAGTCTCGCAGCTGTTGACGAGGAGTATCACCAGAACGCGCTCGCCCCCGACCCAGACGAACGTGAGGCCATTTTCGCCTCCCACCACTCCTCTAGCTCCTTGTTCCAAAGGTTAGCAAGAGGGGGCGATCGCGAGCGGTACTCGCTGGTCTAGGATTGCACAGCCTGTTTGATCATCAAGCCATAGATCATGCGTGCGAGGAGGGCAGCTGCGGCGTTGTTTGTTGGCCTCAATGCGGGCGCCCGTGCGTAACGCAGGGGGCAGCGTGTTCAGCTCGTTCGTATGGCGGGGGGAGTGTCGAACGTGACACGCTTCGTAGTCCGTTGAGATGCTGATGAGGAAGTGGAAAGCGTGGTGGATATGGTGGTCCGAGGCAGGAGTGTCGATCGAGATCGTTTGGATTATATCTAATGCACAGTTGGTACGACAGCGACTACGACGTATGTATGTATTCTACGGAAAGCACTCGCAAAGCAAAAACCTCACTCACTCGCACACAGAATGCCTAGCTCTCTCAGACGTTGTAGTACTCGAATGCAGGGTTTCCGGGCTCCGCGCTCTCGACCAACGCCTTCGTGAGAACACTCAGGTCCTGCGACTTGGCTTCCTCGACCGAGAGGACCTCGGCGCCCGTCAGGTTGAGCGTCCGCTGCAAGTACGGCGAGATCTCGTGCAGCACCTTGACCTCCGAGAACGGTACCGACCGGTTGAACGCCGTCTGCGTGCCAAACTGCGCCATGCGTTTCTACAGGGAGAAGCAAGATCAGCGAGGAACACCCCCGCCCCGAGACATGGAACATACCTTGAACGCCTGGACAAACGGCATCGCTCGCTTGTCCTTAATCAGACCGCGCTGCGTCAGCAGCTCGCGCACCTTCTGGTCGTCAACCTTGTCGTGCTCAGCCGAATAAGCCTCCTTGACGATCTGCACGCAGGTCTCCTGCCAGTCGGGGAACGATGTGGTGACATAGATCCGGACCGCGCGGGGCTTCTTCGGGTCATATGTAGCCTGGCCCTGCTTGCCCTTGTTCA
This sequence comes from Coriolopsis trogii, assembly GCA_020543525.1. Classification (NCBI taxonomy): domain Eukaryota; kingdom Fungi; phylum Basidiomycota; class Agaricomycetes; order Polyporales; family Polyporaceae; genus Coriolopsis; species Coriolopsis trogii. The sequence goes on from JAHYIO010000004.1 coordinate 1,053,653, forward strand.
ACTTCTTGAGCAGAGACAGCTCGGCGTCGCGCATCGTCTTGATTGTTCCGCGCATGTAGACCGCAGAGTCGAGGATCGACTGGTCGACGGACGTGGTAGGCTCGGGGTACAATGCGAGCTGCACCGACTTCGGCTCCTTGAGAATTGTTGACCATACGTGCTCGGAGAAGTGTGGAGCGACAGGGAGGACGAGGAGCGCCGCGGTACGGATCCACCATTCAACGAGGTCGGCATGCATACCCACATCTGCCGTGACCTCACGATACCAATCACGGGTGGATTGAAGCTCGTAGAAGCCGTACTTTAGAGCATCCTTATATTGCATACTTGTAGGCGAAAAAGGTATCAGACAAAGGGACAAACGAGATGGTGATCAATCTGACTCACTCCGAGTAGAATCGCTTAGTCTTGATGATCAAGTCGTTCACTTCATGCTCGAACACGATGTCGTGGTAGTTCTTCTCGTCTGTACGCAAGCTCGACTTGCCCTGAATCATCTCCTACACAGCACATGAGCTCTCTTCAAGCCAGATCCGAACGGGTTCTGGACAACTTACATCACACCAGCCAATGAGAGTGTGCAGACGGAGAATGTTCGCGTTCGCGGTCTTCTCGTCAAAGTTCGCATCCTCGATACCGTCACCCGCGTCGGCCAAGCACAGACGTGTCGCGTCCGCACCGAACTTCTCGATACACTGGCGCATCGTCATCGAGTTGCCCTTGCTTTTGGACATCTTCTGTCCGTTAACCATCAGATGCCCGTTCGTGCGCATGCTTCGCGGCCACTTGTCCTCGGGGAACAGCGCAGCGTGGTTGTACACACAGAAAGTGAGATGGTTCGGGATGAGGTCCTTCCCGGAGGAACGGACGTCGAAGGGGTAGAAGTAGTTGAATTGGTGCTTCATAGCATCAGCCTTCTCCTTCGGCAGGGGCGCGGGGTCGGGCCATGCTCCATCGCCAAGGACGTACTCCCAGACCTCGTCTGTCATTTGATCCGCGGTGATGCCCAGAGACCCGGGCTGGCTTCCGTCGAGTTTGCCTGTGAGAGCGTAAGTCGCACGCAGTCGTACTCAGATGCATACACGTACTGTGCAAGAGATGGGCGACAGTGTAGTACGACATGTAGATTGTTGAATCACTCAAACTCTCCACGAGGAAGGTAGGGTCCCAGGGAATCTTCGAGCCAAGGCCGTAGGTACGTGCACAAGCCCACTTGTTCAACCACGCCAAGACGCCCTCGAAAGCGTTCCGGGTCTCAGCATTATAGGTTTCCATCCTTGCTACAAGCCTAGCGAAACATGAGCACAAGACAGCACGCGGAGATCTAAACCACGTACTTCTCAGCCTGTGCCCTCCACGTCGGCTCGCCGTAGTCCAGGTACCACTGGTCCATGAGCGCAATGACACACTCGTCCGAACTCCGTGAGATGATCAGACCCTCCGGCTCAGCATACGCGAACGCTAGGCCTGCCTCGATGAGCTTCTCGCGAACTCGTGCCTTTGCCTCCTGGACAGGGGTACCCTTGAATTCACCGACAAGCATGGTGCCGTTGTAGAAGCCCTCCTTGTACGCGATCTCCTTTGCCTCCGCGAGCTGCTTCGTATCCTTTTGTGACTGGATCTTGAGCTGCTTGATGACAGCGGGGGCGGTCATCTCGCCGTATGTCGGAGTCGAAATCACGGGAACGGGATCGAACGCACACCAGGACGGGTCGATCTTGTAAAACTCGGGCTTCTTGCGCAAATCCGTCAAAGTCTGGAAGTCATCTGGGGAGTCGGACGGAACGGAGGTCACTACACCGGTACCCTGATGTGCGTTAGTATGACCGTCAATCGAATAACGCAATGGTTCATACCTTGGTAGGCAAGACATTCTCCATTGGCAAGACGTAGACCTCCGGGTTGATGGAGAACGGCGCCTTGATCTTGGTACCAACAAGGAGAGCCCCCTCAATCTCGGTCAGCTGGTTTACTTGTCCACGGACGGCAGTGATACCCTGGAACGCCATGTTGCGCGCAGCACGGTACGTGCAGACGTACGCCTCCTGATCGTTGATCGCAAATACACCGTACTTGATCTGAGTTCCGACAAAGCAATTCGTCTGGCCATACCTGAACGCCGCATAATCAGCAGCTCCCGTGGGGAGATTATACTATAAAGCAACTCACATGGTCTCCGGCCTCAGAGTGGCAGCAACCAAGTACACCTTCCTGTCGCCGACCTTCTCCTTGATGACCTTTTCCGCGGCATCGCTCCAGCTGACTACCTCCATCTTGATGCCGGTGTATTCCGTCGGTCCCAGAGCCTCGCCCTCCGAACGATCGTGGTCCATGCATGGCTGTCCGTCTTTCGGGCTGTAGACCGTGTAACGCTCACCGAACTTGATCTTGCCGAGCTTGTACAGCTTGTTGGTTTGCCATCGGACGAATGCATCGTAATAGGGATTGGCGTCCGTGGTGATGAACGACCGCCGCCAGTCTATCCTCGAACCAAAGAGCTTGTTGTCTTCCTGTGCGCATACAGACAGGGCGTCTCAAACATGGACCGCGCGTGTAATAGTGGAAAGACTCACGATGCAGATTGGCGGGTAGTACTTCAGCCAATAGTACGGGTCCGCGAACCTCTTGATCTCCTCCCTGGGCACACCCATGGATTCCATGATCTGGAACTGGTACTGGAGGCCAGTAGCCTTCGCCGCCACCTTGCCCTTCTTTGCCTTGTCTACCGCCTTTGCCGGCCCGTCCGACGTCGTCGTCGGTGCTGCAGGCGTGGGGTCTTCGTCCGGCACGAACCGTTCGAAGTTTTCGCCAAACATTTCGATCTCGCGCTCGATTTTGTCGGCAGCAGCCTGCCCGTCCGCCGTTCCAGCCCCGCTCGCCACATTTACCCGCGAGAATGTTGACAGTACGCACCTTGATCGGCATGCCCGTGCAGTGGAATCCATGCGGGAACAAAACCCGCTCACCCAACATCCTGTGGAATCCCGCCGCGAATTCGATTTTCGAGATGGTGAACGCATGTCCGAGGTGGAGAGAGCCGTTCGTGTAAGGGAAGGGAAAGTTACCGAACCACTTTGGGAACTTCTCCTTGATCTGTGCTTGAGAGAGCCCCTTGAGCTCGTCCACCGAGGGAGGCTCAACCTCAAAGAGGCGTTCCTCCTGCCATCGTGCTTGGTACTTCAGCTCGAGCGCGCGGATCTCGTCGCGTTTGCCGGTCTGCGCGAGTTCGATCGTGTTGGCGGAGGCTGCAGCCATGATGGTGCGGATACTCGTCAAACGAGCGGGACGTGAAGCACGTCGCCAGAGGGAGAGAATGGTGGCCAATTCCCCGATGAAGCAAGATAAATCTGTCCAGAAAGCTGTGAGCGAATCGATAGTCAGTCCGAGTCATCTATGAACAGATAGTAATCTCTTACCTGCTCGGAGTGTCTGGGGTCCTTCACACCAGGACCGCTGAGTGTGCGGAACTTATACAAGCTCGCCGAGGAGAACCAGGGTGCAACACCTCGTTGCAGGCAGGGAGTCAAAAGTCTAGCTAGCAAGGGCAAGAGGATGTTTGAACGTGTACCAAGACTTACCGGCTTCAACGCCTGCCAGCAGACCACTGTAGGGTTCCCCTGCTGGTAAGACCGAATGCAGGGTTAGGGTCTTTCGCATCATGTGGCACGCCTCCCCCAACTTCAAGGCTTCGACGACTCCGTCCACTACTGCTACATATACAAGGGCGTTGAGTCACCGAAACCCTGTGTCCAGGCTCAATGGTTGCTAATGAATTCGAATCGTGGCCAAACAAAAGGAACAACCAACTTGTTGGACGTATGTGGGCAAGAGGTTGGGAAGGAAAGATTTACTGCAGGTATGCACCAGGATTTTCATGTCATTCGACAGTAGCCGTGTTCACATAATTCACATCGGCTCTGGTCGCTCATCCACCTGGGAAGTCCTCGATCTAGGCTCGTCCATACGTATTCAAATACCACGTGCCACTGATCAGTTGCGCCGGGTATTGTCCAGGACCAAGCAGTCAATGTGACACCCCTGCCAGGAAAATCGACTGCCTTCAAGGACTGTCCAAGAACGCTGTCTATGTGCAGCTTGATACCATCAACCTGGATCCGCTCTGCCCGGCTTCACCGCGTCAGTCACGTTAGTTTCACTTACAGCAGTTCTCTATCCTGCTCGATGCCAGTGGTCAGTATCATTCCTTATTAGAGAGCTCACACGAATCTTCACCTCCTGGCGCTTCGCACTTGAGTTCGGCTTATGTGCATATGGATTTCTCCGACTTCTGCTGGCTAGGTGAGGTTCTGTGGCTGCTCTTCCAGATTTGTCATTGTCAATGGGATAGCGCGGGTTGGGTACGGGTACTTGAGAGGTACCCGTGCGCGTACCCGCGCTGGTGCACACTCGTGAACCATGGGTACGGGTCCGTGGAGGTAGGGACTCTGGGACGTGCGACCCGTGGGTCACGAACTTTGGAGCGACCAAGTATGTATGTCTGGCTGAATAGCTACGCTAGCGCTGTCTCAAGCAGGTAGACATCGTCGCTGTCTGACACCATGAATCAGCGTATGTCTCAGGGTGTCTCAGCACCGACGGAGGGTTTGACGCTCACTTGCATGGGTATGGAGTTAGCGACCACGGGTACGGGTTTGCTACCCTTCCAAGTGTCCGCACCCGCACGGGTATATATGCGTAAGCGCCACAGTTCATACAATACCCGACCCGTTCTATGTTGGGGCTCTGAAGCGATGTTGAAAACCGACTCGCCGCTTTCGTGGGCCTCAGCAGGCTCCAGAGCTCGCGCTCACCCTTGTCGTGGTGAATCCGGGTATGTTCTCTATGAAAAGATATCTCATATTGACTGCGGCAGGTATACAGATGTTCGTACCGAAGAGCATGTGGTGATGCGCTAGAGGCTGCGGAGCGCCCTTGCATACATAGGGTCGATATGCTCACATACTATTGCAGGCGTTCAGGCTCGCGCTCGAATTGCAGGGACGATGCTCCTAGGCGAATGTCAAAATCCGTCATGGATGCACTGGTCAGTGACAATGATCGGGAAGGTTTCGCATACAGGCTATTGTAGGCTGGATAGACTCGATATAGATCTGGAGATTCACAGAGTCGTATGTAGGTCTGCATACTGAGTATTGAGCCAAATACATAGTGCATCATATGTCTTGAAAGAGGCGGCCGGTGGGCGTTGATAAGAGCACAGGCGGCGAGCGGCAGGCCGTTGTCCGTCCGATTGCCATCTTTCTCGAAGCTTGCAGGGCTCTACATGCACCGAGCGGGCGTGTGTGGGAGAGCGCATGAGCCTGGCGGCGGTCAACTTCGAATTCTTCTGAACATAGCGTGGCATCACGAGCGCCCGAGGGTGTTGAGGCACGCGATCAGAGGCGATGGAATCCTTATATAAATCCGGCAGTCGCAGGATCTCCGCAGAGTGTTAGACACACTTCCCACTAGCCTCCTTTTTATCTTCCTGGTTTGTCCGGGCCACGACCAGTGTCCTCTACAGCCCAACATGGCCCTCTCCAAGTCGGACGGTGAGTGCTCTCTGGATTCCCGCCCCTTTCCTCTCAGTAGCGCTGACGGTCCGGGCGTCGGCAGACAAGGACGAGTCGATCGAGATGCCGTCCGGTAAGCAAGCGTTCTGCTATTCCCATAGCCATGACGTTCCCCCGACTCCCGACCTACATTACGCGTCCTACCCCGCATTTGTCTTCAATCAACGCGCTCACGCCTATGTTCTGAAGTCAAGGGATCAGTCGAAGAGGCCTCGACGGAAAGCAGTCCGCAAGAGTATCGGCTGTATAGGAGACGATGGATAGGCTTGGTTGCACTCGTGAGTGTTATCAACTCCATCGCATGCTGTGGCGGAGACGAACGGCAGCCCTCAAGGTCATATTGAATGTCGTGTCGGGCATGAACTTGGTCTGGTTCGGCCCCATAGCCAACTCTGGTGCGTCCCAAACACTCTCGCCCGTTGAGTCTCGGCCAGCTAAAGATGGCTATCACCCAAAGTCGCGCAAGACTTTGGCTTCAGTCTTGATCAGGTCAACTGGCTCGGGAACGCCGTGAACGTCGTCTACTTGCCCGCAGCAGTGGTTGTTCCCTACCTGTATCGCAGGATAGGCTTGCGTTGGACGGTGAGCATATCAGCGATAATATGCTATCCTCCGACTTAGCCACGGGCCAGTGTTACATCGGCGGCATACTCTTTGTGGTCTCGGCCTGGGTTCGCTATGCTGGCACAGCGAGATCCCTCTCCTCAAATGGCTCCTTGGCCCTGGTGATGCTCGGACAAGTAAGAGTTTCTCCGTGCTCTCCCATACACCTCCTAATGCATATCTACAGCTCCTTGGAGGATTCTCAGTGCCCATATTTCAAGTCGTCATTCCCAGCTACTCGGAGCGATGGTTCGACTTGAAACAGCGAACAACCGCAACTATGATGATAGGCCTTGGTATCTATCTTCTTGCTAGAACCCAAGCACATAGTACTAAGTTCTCTTGCAGCTAATCCCGTCGGGAATGCTCTCGGTCAGTTGATTCCGCCACTCATCACCTCGACACGGCAGTCGGTGAGATCTCCACAATCTTCATCATAGCTAGGGTGCTTACACCAGGCAGCTCCTCGTTATGGCGATCATCTTTACCGTAGCAGCGCCCTTCGTCCTTCTGGTAGGAGAGGCCCCGCCCACTCCACCGAGTGCGTAGATGTCTCGCACATCACATTGCTTCCATGTCAGCTCATTGTTCATCTACAGCGTTCGCTGCCACACATAATCGTTCCTCAATGAGGTCGCTCTTCCTTGCCATGACAGGGAAGACTCCTCGAGATGACTACACCTTCATGAGTGTACGACAACGTATTGACTTCGCGATCATGGTTGTCACTTTTGGTATTCTAGTCGGAGTGTCAGTGCTCCCGTCTGTTTGTCTTACCCCCGTAGTCGTTGACGTCTTCGCCGCAGTATCAATGCATTCGGTGTACTGACCGGCCAGCAACTGGTATGTATCCACTGTCCTTCAGTGTGTGCCCGAACTCACCAGATTATCAGGAACCTTATGGCTATTCCGAAGACACCGCGGGACTCATGGGGGCAGTCCTGCTCCTTGTCGGTCTCGTCGCCGCGATCGTCACGGCGCCCCTCTACGATCGCGTGTTCACCCGACATCTCTCCTTGTCCGTGAAGGTTATTCTACCCATCATGGCTGCAGCATGGATAGCCCTCATTTTCGAAAGTACGCCGTTTTCTCTCCTTCTTTCCGATTTCGGGGCATGTCTGAAACGTGTCATAGTCAAACCGAACAACACCGGTGTCCTCTACGCACTAGTAGCCATCATTGGTGCAACCAGTCTCAGTCTCCTGCCGGTCGTCCTCGAGCTCGCGGTCGAGCTCACCCGGAACGCGGACTGCAGCTCAGCCATCCTCTGGTTCTCGTAAGTCTCGATTGCTCTTCACCACATAACATACCCAGCGCGATCTCATCGCGTTCCCTGTCCCCTTCCCCCAGCACAAACCTCTTCGGACTTATATTCGTCCTTGGTGAGTCCGAATGGCATTTCCGCTCTCGAACCGCTCCGTTGACAGATAATCACGATCGTCCATATGCGCATGCCGTACCTCCCTTCCGGAACCCGCCCACGCCTGTCACACGTTCCCGCAACTGCACCCTTCCGCACGTCCACGTCCACGTCCTCTCACCTTATCAACTCATCAAACATCCCAACATCCCAATATTCTAACATCGTCCGCCCCACGCCCGCACGCACGTTCGCAAAACAAGTCGAGGGCGCCTTACGCGCGGGGCCCGACGCAGATCCGCCGCTGAACATGCACCGCGCGTTCATCTTCCAGGCGTGCCTCGTCTCCGCCTCCGTCGTCCTCGTCTACGGCGTCGAGGGCAAGCAGACGCGGCGTGCGCAGGACGAGCTCAAGCGCGACGAGGCCGCGGCTGCGCAGCAACGCGCCGGCGTGCAGGTGCGTGAGGTTCCTGCGGAGGAGCGCGTGGCTGAGGGGGCGGAGGCTGTATGATGTACTGCTACGTTGTCTGTTGTCTGTTGTCTGTTGTCTGTTGTCACGACTTGGAACTTCGTTTTGCTCATGAGTTATGGTTCTCACGCCGTAGATGTTGTATTAGTATACATGGACACCTCACCCTAATATTGAGCGGTTTTACGTATGTGCTATCGAGGACAAGGCACGAAGACTCCGAGTCGGACCATTTGAATTGGATGAAGCGGAAGGTATATAGACACTCTGTCTGGATTGAACTCCGAATCTCGTGAGTATGGAAGTTGGTCGTCACCGTCTTCGACCATGGGATGTGGCAAAGTGGGCCGTCCCAAGCTCCCGACGCCTTGAAGTTGTCTTAGAAAGTATGCGATAGTCCGAGGGCCGGGCGCGAAACACGACCTTCGTGACTCAGACTTTCACCCTGCCCAGCAACAGACTTCCTCCGCCAATTATGGAGAGTAGGAAGAGGAAGGACGATGAGAAGCTCCCCGACACCGGTACACGAGCCAAAGTTCGCATACGCGGTATCGTCTGCATCTGGCACGTGCGGGTCGCTCGTCTCGGAGGTCACCCAGAGGCCCAGCTCACGAAGGCCAGTCCCCTGCAAACATACGTCATGGTGGGTTCCTCCTGACGAGGAAAGGAGATCATCCTTCTGGAGCGCGCGCACGGGCATCCTCAACACGCGCAGGTGTGGACATTGACTAGCGAGCACCTCGGGCATCCCGGCGCTGTGCGTCGCGTCGGCCTCGTAGAACGCATGATGGCGCCGCAGGCTCGAGGGGCACAGACTCAGAGTCTCGAGCAGGGGCATGGCGTCGACGAGCGCTCGAAGCCCGCCGTCGTCTGCTCGTACCGGCATCGCCTGGTGCTCGAGGCGCAGCGTGCGGAGCTCGCGGAAGCGCAGGAGTCCCATGCCGACGACGTCCGCTAGAGCGACGGGCGCGAAGGGGTGTGCGACGTGGGGGTCCCAGTAGAAGAGCGCCGGCGTGGAGAAGAGGATGGTGAGTTCGTGGATGTGTTCGGGCACGATGGGGAGCGTGCGCGCGAGGGTGGTCAGGTAGTCGCGTCGCCGAAGAAGATGCGGAACGTTCTGAGCGTCTTGCGCGAGGTGTCGACGTAGGTGGACACCCAGCGCGGGGGTCCCTGCGAGCTCATGCCGTGCACTGCTATCGTAAGCTCCTGCAGATGCGAGAAGCGAGGCGTCTCAGAGTTATTGGGAGGAGCGCGGACGGGCATGTCACAAAAGTGGACTGCGAGAGATGTGAGGTGGGGAAGAGTCGTCAAGTGCGCAAGTGCTTTTCCATGGAGATACTTGTGTATGATTCAGAGTTTCGTGAGGTAGAGGAGGGTGGTCAATCCTTCTTGAATGGCGTGGGGGACGGGATCTGGAGAAGAGCAGGCACTGTACATCTCGACGGGTAACAATAACTTAGTGATCGCTTGAGGCGGAGCAGCTAGCCAGTCGACCCAATGTGAGCTGCAGCCTTGAACAGGGTCAGCATCTGGTCTGGGCGGATGGACATGGCGCAACTGTGGGCCAATGAGAAGTTCCAGATAGACCTTGTCCCTCCAGAATCTGTCCCAGCGCACTTCCACGAGATTAGGGAACAAACAACCATAGAGTGAACCAGATACCCGACGCAAATGTTCGGCCATCGGTTTCAGGACAGATACTAGGTCCACCTGTTTCCCAAAGCACATGGATGGATTAGGCAGAAAGGGCGTGCCAAGGATCCGGACGCGTTTGCCGTATTCTGCCAGGCGTTCCCACTCCAGAATTGTAGGTGCCTCTGTATAACACAGCTTACCACAGCCATACGTCAATGAGGGCGCGACGACACTCGTGGTTGATTTGCGGGACTTACAAGAGTATCGTGCTGCTGAATGGATACAATACCCGTCCGGACGAGACCCCAGATAAGCACCCACGAGCTGGGAATGTCGCGCCAGAGTACATCCAAAGCGGGTTCCTTGAATGTTTTGCAGGTTCGGGCCAAAGCTGCCAGACTTGCAGAGGAACTTTCCCGTCGAATGTGGGTATACAACGAGACATCATAGTCGCAGACGTCCACCATACGAAAGATATGACCGAGCAGTTTTTCGATGTGAGGCCATCCATGCATTGCAGGGTATCGAGCCTAGAGAAAGCCCAAGCGGGCTCAGGATACGGGAGAAATGAACATTGAATATGCGACTCACGTTCAAATATTCAGAGAATGACCGAGTGGAGGAGAGCGTTGACAGCTACGGTTGCGAGAAGATATAGGTTTTCGGCTAAGATGGTGGAGTCATAAGCATCCTGAACGATAGGCGACCTACTGCCACCCACACGTGAAAGTTTTACGACCAGAGAGTCGATTATAGGAGATTATAGGGTTCTCACCAAGGCTTTGCTGTGAGCGACGGTTTGCGTATTATGAGTAACCCAGAGCCAGGTGTTGGACTTACGTGCAAGCAGATTCCGTCTACACTTTGAGCACTATAACAGTAGGTGTACCGGGGCCGTCCTTACTGCGCTGTATGTACTGTGCAGTCGTATGCACGGTGATGACCGAGCGTTTACTGTGGTTCTCTCCCCGAATTGTTTCGGAGCGCCAGCAGCTCCCAAACCTTCCTCCAGCCGTTGTCCCGGTAACAGCAAACAGCCGCTACGCGCAAGAAATACTTGTTACCACTGATGCAAGCGCAGACATACCTGAGTTCTCCTGACTTCGACCTGGGGAGAATGGCGTACTCGGCAGTTCCAAAGTGGACAAGATGCCCGCTGAACCATGCTATTGAGGGCACATCGTAAGGATTCCATGAAGATATATCCAGATTCTGGAACCAATATCATGGGCATCAACATTGAAAGGGAAGGGCGGGTGTCGTGGTCAAGGCAAGTTGTAAAAACCAAGTTGCGCGACGTGGAATCCAAAACGACACGGGAACTGCGGCCCGAACTACACTCCTCCCCAATCAGGATATCGGAGCGCCATCAAGGTCGGGCGTCACCCGACTTATTCAAGTTGCTTGACAATCCTCATCTCAACGTTTCGACTCTCCCTGCATGCGGCTCACGGGCTTGACTATTGTCACTATTTTATATTTTCAGCAAATCTCTAGCAAGCATGCCAGAATGTCATAGAAAGCTCACCCGACAATCGACAAACACCACGCGGAGCTCTCGAATACTCCAGAACAAGCGTGCAAGGCAAGTAAGTACGCAACTCTGATCATATTCGCCTCTGGGCCAAAAACAAGCGATCCTCCGCTCGAACATTCGGTGCATCGTAGGTTCGAGCATATAAGGACGCTCATCGACCGCCATGTCTCCTCAGCTAGACGAAAGTTAGACAAGTTCACAGTTCACGACCGCTTTCCTCTTTCTCCCCCTTTCTCCCTCACTACTCTTCTTAACGACTCTTACGACTCGAAATGTCCCTCACGTTCTTCACCGAGCCGTTCTACTCCCTCGCCGACTTTGACCGCCTCTTTGATGAGGCGTTCAACGCCCGCACGAGCGGTGGATCCTCGACCGCGCTGGCGAACAGGGATAACACCAACGCGGCCTCCAGGCCCATGCGGCCAAGGTAGGTTTCCTATCCGAGTCGATGGTGTGGAGGATCATTCGATGCTGACTCTACACTGCAGGATGGACCTACACGAGGATCAGGACAAGAACCTCGTAACGGCCACCTTTGAGCTGCCTGGGCTGACGAAGGAGAACGTTCAGATCGACGTAAAGGACGGTGTCCTTAGCGTCTCTGGCGAGTCGACCATCTCCAGCGACCGGGACGAGAAAGGCTACTCTGTCCGGGAGCGCCGTTACGGCAAGTTCTCGAGGTCGCTACCGCTTCCGCAGGGAATCAAGGTATGTGATTTCCGTCGCGATATGTATGGTAAGGCTGCGTGCTGACGAGCGGATTGCAGCCTGAGGAGATCAAGGCGTCGATGACTGACGGCGTCCTGACCGTCACATTCCCGCGGACGACCCCTGAGCAGGCCCCGAAGAAGATCACCATCCAGTGAAAGAATTCGGGCCAGGCTGTAACGGTGGAGATGGTTGTTGTTTAGTGTAGTTGTCACGTAATGGGATGGGATTTGTTCTAATAGGCGGGACGCCTGATTTTCTTTCCTATAGCTATCATTTGCCAATGCCGAGCGAAGGGAAGGGTATGGAGTCCCGAAAATGCGCCCGTGACACAGTCTGCAGACAACAAGCCTGCCCCTCTGATGTGACTCCGTCCTGGGCCATGCTCAAGGAGCGGCGGCGATGCCGAATGCTCTGCAATCGGTGATAGACACGATACGATTCGAGTAACCCGTACTAGAGCTGACCAACATTCACTTTCCAACGCTGGATATACATGTGTTCTGTGTAATGCGATGCGCACGAATACACCTATCCACTACTAGGCGACGGTCAGCATGAATGCGGAGATCCTGTCGTTGCCGAACGTGGCCCTCGTATTGTCCTCGGTCGTGATGTTCCAGCGAGCTCCTGCACCCGTACACATGGGCTCACTAAGTCCGAGACAAGTGAGTGATAATTAACGTAGAGCTTTGATGAACACTTACTCGAAACCTGCAACGGAACGTCTGGTAAGACACGATATCGGGACCAAAAAAGCATAAGGGTGCGTACCGGTAGCGATGATGTTCGGGTCGGGGTCGACGGTCGAAATGGTGTCGTTCCACTGCTTGTTCAAGACAACGCACATCCCGATGGGCAGGACGAGGCGGGTGCACGGGCCTCCCCAACCAAAGTCGCGACAGATGAAAACGCCGCCAACGGGGGTCGGCTAGATCTGGAACGTCAACATTGTTCACGGGGGCGATGAAGAAGTTGTGCGGCTTACGGCGAAATCCCAGCGAGCGACGGTGCTGGTGGCCGAGGCCACAGCAGCGACGGCGAGAGCAGTGAGCTTCATATGTTGGTAGTAGAAGTTGGTAACGATGGTGTAAGGAGAGTCGGAGAGGACTACTGACGGTTAGAGATGCAATGAGTGAGGCTTTTATATTTCGTCAGAGTCGAGGATTTTGGCCTGAGCAAGCGTCGGTGTAGGTGGATTCCATGCACAACAGTCATGTGGTTGAGAAGGTGCTGCCATGAGTCCTTTTACGACTGAAGGCTCGGAATCCACGATGCCTTTCCCAGTAAGCCTCGCGTCGACTTTGTGACACCTGCCAGGCTGGCGGAGACAGCGAAGTGCGCTATTCTTCGTCCGAAGGGGGGGAGGCGTGCAATCTTTGTCTCGCAACACCTCAGCGCTCGAGCCTTATGCGTGAGCAGCTCTTTGTCGCTGCGACCCGGAAGAATCTATGTCAGTAATTGAGGTCGTCTATGTGTAGGACTCCAACCAAGGGTGATCCGTGCCCACGCATCGGCATCACTCTTCTCTCCCTCAATTCTGCCACCTCGGTTAGATCACGAATCCCGTAGTATCCTCTGCGGTCGGGCTCCGAGTCCGCTCTCTTGACAAGCTTCTCACTCGAACTTTGCGTCTTCCATGGAGTGGCAATGTTCGGAAGCTGTGGTGTCAATTACTTGCGGTCACGATAGAGGTTCCAAGAAAAGAAGGAGAGCTCTGTAGACAGCCCTTGCATTCTTGTGCATTGCCTCCGCTCGCGGTCGGAGGTCTGTAGAGGCCTTGCAAGAATATGTGCTAGACAAAGACATATCCTGTAGACAACATGTGCACATCAGCTTCATGGTACTGAATGGTAGGAGACCAATATCGCACCTTCTTCGAGTCCCCGGGAGTTGTCAGCGCTATGTATTACGCGACTTACCATGAACCTCTGGCGTCTGCTTTGCTATTTCTGGTCTTCAACGTCAACCTTGGATCAGCGCACTGCCGCCGCCTGAACTGACTTCGAGGAGCGTATCACACGGAAGTTGGGATGCGTCGTGAGCCCTGGTCTATTGCGATGGTATGCTATATGACAAGGCGTGATAAACTAATTTTGCTCCGAAAATAATAAAAACACAATGCAATGCGATCGAACCAATGATACGTCATCCATCACAGCTCGTCGTGCGAGCGTCCGTACTCGTCATCATCGTCACCTCCACCGGAGGAGTAGAGCTTGCTCGTGATGGGGTTCACGACGCTCTGAATGTCCGAGAGCTTCTCCTCGAGCTCCTCGGCGGTAGCGGACTGACCGTTCTCGTCGATCCAGTCCGTCGTCTCCTTGATCGCGTCAAGGATGGCCTTCTTGTCGTCATCGTCGAGCTTGCCGCCAAGACCCTCCTGGTCGGCGAGCTGCGTCTTCAAGCCGTAAACGAAGGAGGAGAGGTGGTTCAGCGCCTCAATGCGCTTCCTCTGAGCCTCATCCTCGGCAGCGAACTCCTCAGCCTCCTTCACCATGCGCTCGATTTCCTCGGGCGACAAACGACCCTTCTCGTTGGTAATGGTGATAGACTCCGACTTGCCACTGTAGAACGAATCAGCATGGGTCATGCTCACTAAGACGACAGACGAGACCATCACTCACGTTCCCTTATCGACCGCCGAGATCTTCATGATACCGTTCGCGTCGACTTCGAACGTGACCTCGATCTGAGGTACACCACGGGGAGCGGGAGGAATGCCAGAGAGCTCAAACTTGCCGAGGAGGTTGTTGTCCTTCGTCAACGAACGCTCACCCTCGTACACCTGGATCAACACAGTCTGCTGGTTGTCGGCAGCAGTCGAAAAGCTAGGTAGACATGTAAGAATGGTCACAAACCGACCGCAAGTCAAGCATGGGACTCACATCTGGCTCTTGCGAGTGGGAATAACAGTGTTGCGGGGGATGATCTTGGTCATGACACCACCGGTTGTCTCAATACCGAGAGTGAGGGCGTTGACATCGACGAGGACGACATCACCGAGGGACTCATCACCAGCGAGGATACCACCTTGGACGGCGGCACCGTACGCGACGGCCTCGTCAGGGTTGATACCCTTTGAGGGCTCCTTGCCGAAGTACTCCTTAAGGAGCTGCTGGACCTTGGGGATACGAGTCGAGCCACCAACGAGGACGATCTCGTCGATATCCTCCTTCTTGAGGTTCGCGTCCTTGAGCACCTGCTCCACTGGCTTCATCGTCTTGCGGAACAAGTCCATGTTCAGCTCCTCGAACTTAGCGCGGGTGAGCGTCTCCGAAAAGTCGTTGCCGTTCTCGAACGCCTCGATCTCAATACGGGTGGACTGCTGGCTGGAGAGCGTGCGCTTGGCCTTCTCAACCTCGCGCTTGAGCTTGCCCAAAGCACGGAGGTTGCCAGTGACGTCTGTGCCGGTCTTCTTCTTGTATTGCTTGACGAGGTACTCAATGACACGGTTGTCAAAGTCCTCACCACCAAGATGGGTGTCACCCGCGGTAGCCAAGACCTCGAAGACACCGTCGTCGATGGAGAGAAGGGAGACATCAAAAGTTCCACCACCAAGGTCGTAAACGATGATCTGAGACTCGCCACCCTTCTTGTCAAGACCGTAAGCGATGGCAGCAGCGGTAGGCTCGTTGATGATACGGAGGACCTGAAGACCGGCAATGGTACCGGCATCCTTGGTGGCCTGGCGCTGAGCATCGTTGAAGTACGCGGGGACGGTGACAACGGCGTGGGTGACCGGACGGCCAAGGTAGGCCTCAGCAGTCTCCTTCATCTTGCCCAAGACCATGGCTGAGATCTCCTCCGGGGTCTAGAATTGACGTCAGACCATGTAACAAGGCGTATATGCGATGCTACTCACAAATTCACGGAGCTCACCACGGTACTTGACCTGAACGTTGGGCTTGCCACTCTTGTTAGTGACCTTGAAGGGCCAGTGCTTCATGTCGCGCTGGACCTCAGGATCATCGAACTTGCGACCAATGAGACGCTTGGCGTCGAAGACGGTGTTCTCCGGGTTGGAGTGGAATGCGTTCTTCGCGCTGTCACCAACACTGGATACTGAAATGAGGGGATGCCAAGAGTGCAGATTGAGGGAGGTACTTACAGACGTTCCTCGTCCGAGAAACTGACCCATGACGGCGTGATACGGTGACCCTGGTCGTTGGCAATGATCTCGACACGGCCCCCTCGTTGTACACCAACGCAAGAGTATGTTGTTCCCAGATCTACTATGCGTCAGAGGTCATGGTCGGCTATAGAGACACGCTGCTACTCACCGATACCAATTACCGGACCGTACTTCGCCTTCTCATCATCAGCACTCACGGAAACCGGGCATAAAAGAATGAGAGCGAGGAAAGCGAGGAATACAAGGGACAAGGAGGACAGCAGTCGCCGAGACTGTGTCCGCGTCGGTCGACGAGGAAGAGACATGATGAGGGGAGAGAGAGAGAGGTGTTTGCTCGCCAAGTCTCTCTCTCGCGCGTATTTATTGGCGCACACCGCGTCCTGGCCACGTCAACACTTTCGAGACGACTCGACCCCGATCACCCCCTTTCAGCCCTCGGCCATGACGTGGCACAGACGGGGACAGCAAATGGGCGCTACCAACGGTTTACATGCCCGAATTTTCGAGAAACGCCAGGCGGATGTCCGGGGTCTCTCCGTCCTTCGACCCATCGAGTGCCACGTCGCGTCCGGTCGTCCTGTGATGTCTCTCCGTATCCGCGCCACGCGCAGAATCATCGAGCAGGCGGTCAGCTCATCCAAGTTTCTCCGGCACGGGCTTCTGTACAGCATGACTAGCCCGACACGTAGAAGGCGGCGGGCTCAATCCGTACCGCCGTAGGCCGAGCGGGTATGGAACTCACTATTTGCGTGTCGATACGTTGGGAAGACGTGTACACCGGTGAAGAGCAACCAAATGTACAAGCAGAATAATATTATGAGGCGAACCTGGGAAGGACTAGTGATACACCAGCGATACAGACCGGGGGACGGAGTGGGGAGCAATAAATATGTACATGTTGTACAACAGAGGAGTACTAGTAGCCACGAGAGCAGGAGCCTAGAGAACCAACAAAGGGATAATAAGTTACTATAATCATCGCGAAGAAACGTCATCATCGCTGTCATAAGAGAGGGATGGTATAGCCATCATACGCGCCGGGGCCATAAAGCGCATCGGTAGCGTCTTCCTGACCACCTTGTCGTCGTCCTCATCGTCGGGAGGGACGACCAACACGAGTCTGAATGCGTCCTTGCCATTGAGATAGAAGCGGTAGAGCCGCTTCTCTCTGATGAAGCCCAAAGACTCGTAGAGTGAAAGGGCGGCTGAATTGTCGAACTCCGTCTCGAGAACCACCTGAAAGTCACGTAGGTCAGTACGCCGGAGTCGCCTTGGTCCTTGAGAAGATGCCACAGATATGCGTACCTCCGCAACACCATGCTTCTTCATGACTTCCACGCTCCGACGCACCAGCGTGCTCGCTTTCAGTATATGCACCACCGATGAGCCCGGGCGGCAAGATGACCGGGACAGATTGACTCACCAATCCCCCTCTTGCGCCAGTTTCTATGGACGCTCAGCATGGCAATATAGCCTCTGTTCGCAACGTCTCTGTGCATACTTTGCTTGCAGACGATGACACCCACCGGGTCAGAGGACTGACTCGGATAAGCCTGGCGATACGCCGATACACTCAGTATTGCACACATGAACGACAAGGTATGCTTACAAGGAAGGCCAAGTGAGGCCTACGCGCATCAAAGTCAGCGACACCCGTTCTCGCTATGGGTTAGTGTGCTTACCATTGCTGAAGGAAGTACCGGTAGGTGTAGATAACATACGGCTCACTCAGTTCATGCTGAACGAGTGCCATAATATGAGGTAATTCAGACTCGCCACTATACTGTCGGTAGATTATAGCGTCCATAATGAGCGTGAAGCAGGAGCAAGGGGTGCGCGGCGCAGATGAAGGATGAGAGATAGGAGAAAGGAAGGCAGGAGATGGGAGTCGAGCACCGAAGCGAGGCAGCAGCGTGTCGCGCGTCGTCGCGTGCGCGTGAACTCTGGGTGGCACGCGTCTCGGCAGCGCGCACCGACCTTGCCCTCAAACCTCTCCCTCTCTCTCCCCTCCTCTATGTCATCCGTTTCTCGTCTTCGGGCAGTTCTATCAGCTGTGTTTAGCTCTCGGGGTCTTCCAAATGGAGAGCAGGAGTTCTTCGAGGAGCTGATGGCCCACAAGCCACAGTTGGTAAATCTGTACGACGTAGGAGCACGGAATCCGCAGGAGCAACGCGAACTCGAGTCAGGTACGTTCGAAACATCTAACACTGCACCAAATTTGCCCATGTCTGTTTCCAGGAAGGATCACAATCAATGGCACCCCTGTCGCTGTGAACGACGCCTTCACGAAGCAAGCCCTGTTCATTTCCCAACAACTCGACTGCTCCGAACGTTATGTCGTCGGTCTACTCCAAGATGTCATGTCACACAATCCAAACCTCTCCCAAGAACAGTGCATTGAAGCTGCTATCATGGAGTTCCACACACGAAGGAGGGAGATCGCGGACTGTCTAGGGACCTTACTGCAGGCGGCGGAACAGGCGGAGACGGCGGACGCGTCACCATTACACCAACGAATAGCAACTTTCGTGCTGCAACAGCTCCTTCATCCAAGCGGAAAGACGGGGCTTTCAATGGCCATGAAGCTGTTCCAGGAGATTCACAACGTAGGAAATACGTTGAACAAAGCGCAGGCAGCGCGACAGAACGCGAGGAGCGAGACTGTTAGCCCAAGCCAAGGTGAGTTCACCATGGCGTATCATCTTGTACCATAATCAAACCGTCCTACAGGTGCAAATGCGGGATTGGGCGCGGATATTTTGACTGCACGCTGTGAGTCCCTCAAGTACGAGAGGCGCACCCTCGCGGTGGCGCTGTTCCTACTCGCGCGTATGGGCCATCTTTCGTCCAAAGATATACCGAAGATTGTCGACTGGTTGAGCGCAAATACGCGTCATCCCATGGTTTTCTACATCCTTCCAACCCTCATGGCCGCGTTCGACGTCGTCGACCCGAACTCAACTGGAGGACAAGCGCGCAGGATGTTATTCGCAGACGGAAGCCTGGTCGCGGAGATGAAGCGCAAGTTGGACGTGTCGAAGGAGTGGCCCGAGCCCGGTCTCAAGGCGACCGTTCTTCTCCAGTGGACATTATTCCTCACCGCCGCGCGACGAGCTGACCCAGCCCTTGAGAACACGGATGGATTCAAGTCGGACGAGCTGGAAACTCAGATATGGAACGCGGTTCAGGGCGACTGCTTCACGTATCTCGCACGTCTACTCACGTTGTTTCAGAGGAGACAAACCATTCATGCATCTACCTCCTACGCTGCCTCGGCTCTCACTATCACGGACCAGGACCTCCAGATTGAGCTCCCAGGGGACGACTTCAAGCCAGTCATTCTCGAGGCATGCGAGGCGCTCGTGCGCTCCCTCATCACTCAAGCGTCGTCCGAGTTGCGTAAGATCAAGCAGCGCCAAGAGGACCTCTTGCTTGCGGGTTCTCGTGCGGACAGGACACGCATGTACCGCTCATCAATGCCCCCTGGAGGCCCACGCGCAACCATCGTAGAACCGGACAAACCCACAGCGCCTCCGCGAAACGACATGGCCATGCTCTTCTCTTTCCTTGGCATGCTGTACACTATGCTGCCACCGGAGAATGCATTGCACTTCTGGGGCGCGGGCACCGTTTACGCTGGACAGCGGACGTCGTACAGAGAATACCTCGAGCTCAGCTCCGGAAAGCTCGCCGCGTTCCTGCAATGGTCGATCTGGTCCACGCAGGCGCGCGACGTCAGCATGTCCATGGCCCTTTTCGACATGCTCGCTGGACTTGCCAACGGTCAGCAATGTAGCGAACTGGCGTACAACTATCTCGTGCGTGGGGGCGGTGATCTTGTGCCCGGCGCATCATCAACGTCGACAGCACACTACAACACTGGTCCATCCGTCTCATGGAGTTCCATATTCACTATGCTCGAGACATGGGCGGCTGCCGGCCAACCTCCCCGCACGAACGCGCCTCCACAGGCTATCGGAGGCCCACAGCAAGGACTGGGTCAGACATGGCAGCCCCAGCAGGCGCCTCAGCCACGGCCTTCGCAGCAGATCCCACTCGCTGCCCAGGACGTTATGCTTGCGCAAGCCTTTTTGCGTCTCCTCTCGGTCGTTGTCACCAACTCTGTCCCTGCACGGGTGAACATCTGCGCCCACGCTCGATTCCGTGCGATTCCTACCCTTGTATCCCTCGTTCCATTGGGTGTCCCTCTCGAGCTCAAGGGTGCCATTTTCGAAACCCTCGCCGCTTTCTGCGCGCCGGGTGCAGGAGCAGCTGGTGTGGAGATTTGCAAATCTGTGTGGACCCTGATGGAACGGCTCGAGGTGATCAACGTCCGAGCAATGGGTCCGAACATCTCTATTGGAAAAGGAATCGAGATGGAGTTGGATGAAGTCGAAGCCATGCACAGGTTCTACCCATCGACAATCTCCTTCCTCAATCTCCTTAGTACGCTCATCCACACTCCCAAACGCATCCCCTTGCGCGAGCGTGTCGCAGATCCTACACCGGTCAACACGATTCCCGAGGGTCTGGGTGCTCCATACAGATCGCCAGGGATTGGACCATTCGTGTCCTTCGTGGTAGACAACGTCTTCGCCCGTATTCCCACTCGCGAATATGCCCGCCCGTCCGATAGGTGGCACATGAACGACCTCTGTTTGTGCTTCATCGAGCGCTGCCTCGCGAGCTTCGATCTCGAATCCCTCGTCACAAGCGTCGAGGACCTTCAGCCGACCAAGGAGGCCGTCGTACAGCTCGCTATTCATCCGGGTTTCGAGATGATGAGGCGATTGCTTACTGCTACGCCGCTTCAAGCTTCCATCCTCTCGTACCTTGTCGAGGGCTTGGACGGATTCGAGAAGGGGTTGGCGCAGGAGGAGCCGTTCTATCGCACGACTATCATCCGTGTACTACGGATTATCCATCGCGTCCTTGAGGTCCAGGACATCTTCCTGGACGTCTTCCTTCCTCTCCTCGCAGAGCTGAACGAGCCCGCGCTTACTGGAGAGGTACCACCTGTGTCTTACTTCATCAGGTTCGATCAGGCTCTCTCATTCACTCCTGACTATGTCCCTGCGCTTGCGGCGTACATCTGCTACCCCTCTTACCCGGAACTCATGCTTCTCAGCGTGAAGATCTTGCAGACGCTGTCGACCTCAACCGCCTTCTCGCAGCTAGCACTCTTGATTGACCGTAGCAGCGAGTCGATACGGATTCTCGAGGGCTACCTCCGAGCTCTGGACACACATGTCGTTGAGGACGTGGAGGCATCGGAGACCGTCGCTGAACAGACGACCGGAGCTGGCGCGCCAGACATTGACGAGAGTTCCGAACAGCTCACCCAAGCGATCCGCCTTGCTATCCTGGATCTCTTCATCCAGAACACACACCCGAATCGGCCGTTCCCCAATGTCGCACACTTCCTCCTATTTGGCGGCGCTTCCCAAGACAAGCAGATCCAAGATCCCCACGCCCTCGGTGCTCGCCGATCATGCGTCCACTCCATCCTCGATCTCCTCAACTTCGGCGTACCACGGCTGAAGAGCAAGAAACAGCAGCAGCTTGGGGAGCCTCTCTTCATCACGCTCCCTGCATTCGCGGAAAGGTGCTACCACGTCATCTATCAGCTCTGCCAGCATCCGCGCACCTCGGAGTCGACGATGCGCTATCTGCGGACACGGGAGGACTTTTTCGCGCGGCATCTCGCTGCTGTACCCTTCAAGGTACCTCCAACCGAGACCCAGCCGTTCATCGAGATCGTATACGGTGACGGCTCGCGCGTGGTCACGACAGTGACTGCGATGGCGTCTTTCCTCAAATTGCGCTCGTGGATACTTGACCTCGTTGCGCTGGACCTGCACGTGCTCACAAATCGAGGCCACCAGAAGAGCGTTTCCGAACTGTTGGAACTCATGTTCGGAAATGAGGAGGAGTACCTGGAGAGCGGCACTGGCAATTGGAACATGGATCTATTCAAGCCCTTCCGAGAGGTCGGTCAGTCACACCTGAGGATGATTGAGCTTGTGCAGTCTCTGGACTTCGACTGGTCAGACAGTCTAGTGGTGCAACCTCAGGAGCTCGAGTTCCTCAGTCAGCTCAACCTCCAGTCTTGCCTCCGCGTCGACGAGTCCGGATGCGAGGTCGTTGACCGCACCGCACTGCTCACCCTCCTCACTCTCGCAAAGCGAACGTTGTATTTGCAAGGTCGGATCGCGACCAAGGCCCATATCGACGTTCTTGAGGCGGAGAGCAACTACGTTTTGGAAAGTTGCGCGATCGAGAACCACAGACGGAAGATCCGCTACGCGTCAGCATCGGGCTACGAGGCTTGGCGTAGGTTGCTTGACATGGCGCTCATGAAATGCTTCGATCGCCTACCGTTTGACCGTCGAGAGAACATGCTGTTCGACCTCCTCCACGTTCTGCCCACCATTCTCCGTTCCGCCAACATCCACGAGTCGACCGCCGTCTTGCTCTCGGAGACGATTCTGACTACCATTACCAAATTACGCGAAGACCGCCGTCACCAGGTCTTGCTCCAGTCAGCAGGCGGAGATATTGAGGCCGGTGCACTCCCGGCTGAGCGTCTCAACGTGCTCCTCCGGAGTATCTTGGAGTGCATTATTGACCACAGTCGAATCGAGCTTGTCCGGGGCAACCTCTATGCTGCACTCGTCAACTACCTGCACCTCGTCGTGCAGAGCGAGCCGTCGGAAGAGCGACACGAAGGTCTCCCTGATCTCGCTGCGTCAACAAGAAACGAGCTTGCGTTCAGTGATAGTCTGTCTCTTATTTCAGCGTCGAGCGGACTTGATCGGCATTCCGCAGGCTCGTCTCTCGTCGCCTCAAGCATCTCCATCCTCAAGCCTGCTATGGAACGCCTGATTGCGATAGTGTCACGAGACGCCATCGATGGAACGGAAGTGTGGAAGACGGTCGCGTTCATGCTGCTTGATTCTTTAGTGAGACTGTCACGGTGGGAGAGGCACTCCTCGCCTCTCGCCGCCCTTGCGCGTCAAGGATTTTTAGGCGGTTTCGTGCGAGGCCTCAAGGAATCGGATCTTGCGTTGCAGGCCGTTCTCAAACCTGATCCAGGCAAGTGAAATACCTTCCTTCTTTCCCTTACAGCCTCTGATCGCACGCTAGACGATCTGAACGCGCTCTATGTCTACGAGTCGAAGATGTCGCTTTTGGTCCGCATGGCTCAAACTAGACAGGGAGCGGAACGGCTGCTGGAGGCGCGGGTACTTCCCATACTGGCCGACTGCGACTACCTTGACGCGCGACCTGAAGCAGACCAAGCATTCCTTGGTACGGTGACGTTCGACTGTGTGGTAGAATGACTACTGATATAATATTACCATAGATCGTGATAGCTTCCTACCTTCTGCAGTCCAACGATACCACCAGCTGTTCATGCCTGCTTTGCAGCTTGTCAGCGGAATGCTCATTACCCTTGGGCCAAAGCACACCACTGCCGCCAACCATGTATGTTTAATCCTGCCTGACTGTATGCGCAATCTCACTTTGTGTGATAGGCTCTGCAATTCCTGTCAAGTCATAGGGATACTGCTGTCCTCCTCCTCAAGAACGAGGTGGATGAACTCTCGCTTTCTGTAATGGAGGAGATCCGCCTCTTGGTATCAATATGTGGCAGTGTGGTGCATCTTGTCCCCAAGACCGAACTCGTGAGTCGGCCTTCCACTCTAACGCTTTGCCGACCTCACGAATCTGCCTGTCACCAGCTGTCAAGTTCAGGGTTCGGCACGGTGCACGGTGCCATATCAGGCTTAGCGGCAAAGTCTTTTGGCGATCGGTACTGGACGGAACGTGTGAAGCCTCAGACCGACTCCGAGTTGGCCGATGCGAGTGTTCAGTCGCTTGGTGCGTCATATCTATGGGACTCTTTGGCGAGAGTTCGAAGCGACTTATACGTCCGCTACAGAGTATGCCACAGAATCGAAGTTCCGGGCCGCTGTTCGTCAGAAGGAAGAGCTCCTCAAGAACGCGGTCATTTCCTACCTCGGAACTGCAAGCGACTTTGCGGAGACGGAATTCACGTTGGTCTTGTCCCCCTCGATCACTACGCCCAAGCACGAGGAGCGGCCGACAAGATTCATAGGTGAGCAGACCCTTCCAAGCTTAGCTCTGCTCCTCCATTTGTTTGCTCACAGAAAGCTTGCGATACAGCTACCGTACCGACCATTGGCGATGCCATCGAAGCTCTGGATGTCTTCTGTCGCGACCTCGCTCAGGTGCTCCTGCGGATCGTCGACCTTTCCGCAGAGCTGGCCAACAAAGACCACATACGGGTTGACAACATCCAGGAGGTACGTCTCTGAATTTTGCTTTACCATGCTCTCACACACAACACACATATGATGTTGTAACACAGATTGTGCATATCTCGGATCCGGCGCTCCTCGAGAACCTCGACATGCGGCAACGGCAGTCCTTGGTTGCTCGTGAACTCATGCACTGGCGGACCGGCGCAAAGCGACGCGCGCAGACGATCTTGAGTGAGTTTCCGAATTTTACACACCGGATCCTCTCCCTTTACCCGATAGTAAGTTGAGTACGCGAGCCGCTGACGCACGTTCCTTCCTATGAATAGATTCGTTGGAAATGCTGCTCTTGCTCCTCTGGAGACACCTCACGTTCTACCTCGAGGGCCGGCACATCAACAACCCAGACCTGAAGGGCTCGATCGCACACACGATGCGCTTCGCCTCCTCCCCGGACGTGGACACGCTCCGGACAGAGGCACAGCGTAAGCTTGTGCCGGTGCTCACCGCGCTCCAAGCGCTCGACCTCGTAAGTATCGTCTGTTCGCTACGCTTTGCTTCGCTTTCCACTGACGAGAGGTGTCGTTGTAGAACGAGGAGACACTGGGGAACGAATGGCGTTCGTACGAGAGCTACCGGACGATCATGGCGCGGAGACTCGCGGACACGGCCGGGCTGGAAGACGACGTGCAGGAGCACGATACGCCGAAAAATGGGATGCTGGCGCTGTAGTACTCAAGTAGCCCGTGCTTCTGCTGACTTGGAACCTTGTGTTGCGATTGTGATGTTATGCCAGCGATGGACCAGTGTATCATAATAAATATAATGTATGAACGAACCAAGCTCTCCCGTCGTGTGTACTTTTGCGCCGAGCCTTTGGTGTTTGGTGGGCTGACTAGGGAATCATGGTTCCCGGCGAACGGGGGCAAAATCGAGAGGTATAAGCAGTACATGCGTATCAAGCAGGCTGAGAAGAGGCAGAAAGGGTGACTAGAAGGGGAGCAAGCTTCCCGCGCCGCGTAGTGCCATTTGGCCGCCGAAGCGCAATGTTTGCGTTCCGCCGGGGAAGTATGCAAGCACATATGAGACCAACGCGATGACCTTAATGAGAGTGTACGGTGAGCCCAAGGACAACGCGTGCTTCGTGAGAGAACATACTTGGACAATAGCACCGATGAGCGAGCCAAGGTAGGAGTGAGCCTGACGGAAGTCTATGAGATGTGTGCCGAGGCTTGTACGAGCCTTACTCACTCCGAGAGAAAAATAGAGCGTGAGTCCGAGACTCGCTAGGTAGGCAATGGAGAACGGTAGTCGTTCTTTCGATAGCAAGTGCTTGATGTGGTTGATTGGTCCAATTAGGACCGAGAACCTGGGGTAGTGGAAGACGCCATGCCTCAACACGCCGCAATGTATGGTCCACAAATTACTCACCCGAACATCACCAACAAACTCCCCAGACTGTATGGAGAGTGCCATTTGAACGTCTTAGCCAAGTGAAGAGGCATACACTCGTACCTGAATGCGAGTGCGAACTTGGCTGGTCGCAGGGCAATGAGAGGAACAGTCAAGAACGCGACGAAGAAACAGACGGCCGCCCCAATCAGACATGCTCCAAATCCTAGTAACCTGTAGACCCATGCGCGCGAACAGCACAACCGCGTCAGCATCTTCTGTGCTTGCGCTGCCCGCAGCAGCTTTCCAGGGCTCGGGGCACGCACCTCTCCCATCGCGACAATGCAAAATACGCCTCATCCTCATTAGACCGCTCGTTGGAGCGTAGTGGTACATAGCCGCTGCCTATGGCATTGTAGAATCGTGAGAAGGGGTTCGCGCTCGCCGAAGTGCTCTGCTGCTGCGAGTCGTCGTTGTTTCCTCGCGCCCAGCGGAATTGCGAGAGATTATCGCGGAAAGACTGTTCTGTGGACTGGGGCGGCATGAAGGTAGAAGGAGCGGACAAAGAGCCAGATGGGCTGGTGAGTGGGAGAGAGAGGGAGAAGGAGAAGGACAGTCACTCTGCACTGACGCGCCTCCACTCGTAACTCGGCCCGCCAGTGGCAGCCGAGAATGGCAACTCAGACGCCCAGAGGGTCCCAACATCCGAAGGCACCGTTGTCTTCCTCTATCGCTCACTCAGATGCATAGGGAGTGACAACTAAACATTCCAGTAGCCTCGTTACAAGTTTTGGGGACGACATTATCGCCGCGTTCATGCTGACAATCGCGGGGAAATCACTGTGTATGCTACATGAAGTTTGGTCTGGCCTGTACTAGTGCGAATTGTATCAATTGTTTGAAGCCAAGTCTTACGTGCTTGTCTCGCTCATTTACCGATGTTCTTCTGTGCATGATTGAGACGTACAAATAAACTCTTAAGTCGGATCCTCTCACACGAACGATGTGAATGGTCCCCGTCTTGCTGCACTCACAAACCGATAGAAGAAAGCCCATCCCATTAATTGACAACTACACTAGAAACAACAACCATCTCCTCCATCACAGCCTGCCCAGAATCGTTCACTGGATGGTGATCTTCTTCGGGGCCTGCTCCGGGGTCGTCCGCGGGAATGTGACGGTCAGGACGCCGTCAGTCATCGACGCCTTGATCTCCTCAGGCTGTAATACAATCGTTAGCACTGAGCTCACCACAAATATCGCGACGAAAATCATATACCTTGATTCCCTGTGGAAGCGGTAGCGACCTCGAGAACTTGCCGTAACGGCGCTCCCGGACAGAGTAGCCCTTCTCGTCCCGGTCGCTGGAGATGGTCGACTCGCCAGAGACGCTAAGGACGCCGTCCTTTACGTCGATCTGGACGTTCTCCTTCGTCAGCCCAGGCAGCTCAAAGGTGGCCGTTACGAGGTTCTTGTCCTGATCCTCGTGTAGGTCCATCCTGCAGTGTAGAGTCAGCATCGAATATTCCTCCACACCATCGACTCGGATAGGAAACCTACCTTGGCCGCATGGGCCTGGAGGCCGCGTTGGTGTTATCCCTGTTCGCCAGCGCGGTCGAGGATCCACCGCTCGTGCGGGCGTTGAACGCCTCATCAAAGAGGCGGTCAAAGTCGGCGAGGGAGTAGAACGGCTCGGTGAAGAACGTGAGGGACATTTCGAGTCGTAAGGGTCGTTAAGAAGAGTAGTGAGGGAGAAAGGGGGAGAAAGAGGAAAGCGGTCGTGAACTGTGAACTTGTCTAACTTTCGTCTAGCTGAGGAGACATGGCGGTCGACGAGCGTCCTTATATGCTCGAGGGTAGGATTCGTCGAATGATCGAGAAGAGGGCCGCTTGTGGCTGGCCAAGAGGAATGAGCAAACGTATGAAGTCATCTCGTGCGTACTTGCACAGGCGCTTGTCCATGGATTGTTCGAGAGCTAGTACCTGGCAAGTACTGAGCAGAGCATTTTGACCAACTTGTGGTAAGCTCGCTCGATTACATAAGTATTCCACCAATTGGCAGATACTATCCTTTCCTCAGAGCCCTTTTATTGTACATATTGCGCCGAAGGACTTGACCAGTCATTGCCAGCTAATCTCTTGGATTCTGGGAGACTGTGGCTCACCTGGCCAGGCTCAAGTCTGAGAGTGTCCACACTTACACTCAAGCTACAATCGCGAAATCATCTCACCTGGATTTTTTGTTTCAGCATGAGTTTGGTCGTCTAGTAGCCAGGATGAGTGGTTCCACTACTGAGAGTCGCCGCGAATTCCGAGTCGAAGAGTTGAACGTTGAACGTTGAAGGCTGGCTAGGCGCTAAGCACAAGGCTGCAACAAAGCCTCGGCTTATGCCGGACCACTGTGTGCTAGGCGCTTCGAGCGGAACGCAACTCAGCGAGGACCGTGTGCCTGCCGCCGTCAGTCATGTCCGTAATGACAGATGGCGTGGTTGGCAGTGTTGCGCATCTCATCTATCAAGTGTAGCTCAAGCCTTATAACAGTGGACGCGAAGGGCGAGCTCACACCGATCTATAACCCCAGACTGCAAGCCGCAAGCGCACCGCCAGGCATATCTCGTCGCCGCCATGCCGATAACTCGATATATCCCTGTCCGTCCGCGACTCTCGGGGAAGGACGCACTCAGTGTCCTCATTTCTGCCTCTTCCGTTACGAGAGAAATTGCGGACCTTTTGCAGTGCACTCCAGTTAAGGCAGCGGCCTCCCTCCTGCTCGTTATCTTCGAAACGGTTCAGGTACGTGACATATTGACTTCGCTCTGTACAAAATCACGAAACTAAGGAGAATTTCTCACCCCAGAGTCTTCAGACCAATAGGCAGGATTGCTACCGCCTTGCCCGACGGTGTCTATCCTTGCTGGTCGACATCCGCGATCAGCTCGAAGATCATTGGGACTCGTCTCCTCCGTCACTCCTCAGGGCTTTTGCCAAATTTGAACAGTGAGAGACCCTGAATATAGCACTACTCTCTGGAAATTGATGGCTGAGTGTATGCCGGATCAGGACGTTAGAGGAGATATACAAGTTCATCAAACAAGAAGCAGACCAGAAGTGGGGGGCCCGTCTCATGCGCAAGAGTACCATCGAGACCGCCTTATCCGACTACAACGCTGCTCTTGATGACGCTGCCAGAGCATTTCAGGTGAGAAGGCACTCTGCGCGCAAGGAGCAATACGGTGCTCACACGGCACCCAGATCGCGACTCTCATCAACATACACCTTGCTGTCGGCGAAGCCACACCAGGACATAGGAATAACAGGTCAAAACTTAGCGTTAGGACACGGCCGGGAGAAACCTCTGATTCAGCATCACTTCCCGCGTACTCGATGGTACGAGGGGAGAGCGCAGATGCCCAAGAGCTCCTAACCGATGCCGGGGAATTGACGATGTCTCCCAGATCTCGTTCTGGTACCGTAAGTGCACCGTATCTTGCACTGCCAAGTGGTTGCCGACTAATGCGTCATTCAGGGATCTGTGTTCGAATTGGTCGATCGATCCTCCCCCTCAGACCTGAATACCAATAGCCCGCCAGTCAGGGAAGCGTCCTTTGATCTGATTGAGTTGTCCACGTCGGCTAGTACTGCGCTCGATTTCGATGCTGCAGCACTGAATATTGCAACGTCTCTATTGGAAGAGGATGATATGGAATACCAGATAACCGAACATCATGGGGTATGTCTTCTTCAGAGATCAATGTGTGTTGTTCTAACTCCACTTCATCGCAGTTCAGCAGGTATCACCAGTCTCAGTTCCGCCTCAAGGGGAAGTCTCGAACAATCAAAGAGGGGTGGTGGGCAGGAGCCGCCGAAGGTGACATCTCGGGGCAGAAGGCGCTGATGCTCCGATACGAAGGCGAACGCCAGAAAGCTATGAAGGTTTGTGACAGTCGGATCCTGCGTATCTTCTCATGTTTCTGAATGTTGGCGGCAGCGTTGGGTCCGAGACGTTAAGCTGCTACAGAATGTCTAGTGAGCGACATGCATTGTTTGCTCCCGAGAGGATCTACTCACCGATGCCAGTCATCCCAATCTCCCGCAAATGGTCGGGTACTCCAACGATGAAACACCCACGCCGTTTATACTTCTCGCGAACGGTACGCTCAGAGGTGTCCCGGTGGCTCGCGCAGTCGTTCATTCCTGATTTCCAGTGCAAACACGATTGCCTCAAGCACTGCTCCTGGATTCCCTGAAGAATGCAAGTCTTGCTAGGTGCGCGAAGGTGATACTTGAGTTTGTGAGTCTGTGCTCCGTACAAAGGTCATACATATTGCTCATCTTATATCTTCCAAGTATCGGGACACCCTGGTATGGACAGGTTGCAATCTGACGAGCGATCGACTCATAACATCTACAGGACGCTGCTTTGTACCTTCAACAACAACTGGGGCTCTCGGACTCGAAACTCCAAGACTACGTTGAGGTTGGTTGGATGCTACCCCGGAATCAATGACGACTTATCTCCCTCCAGAATGCGAGCTACAGGATCGACGCTGAAGAGTCCGTGGTCATGGGGCTTCCTCCGCCCGAGGTGGACAACATCCATTCGTTCAGGAATTATGGGCTCGCGTACTCTATTCGAGACATCTATCTCAAAGTTAGTCACGAACCTGCAGTCAGGGGTGATGAACTGACTTCTCTCCATGATGGCACAGCTCCTGCCTAATCGTGGACTCTCGCCTCAAAGGCCCGTGAGCAAGGACGATACATATGGTGATATCCTTAGATGTGATTGTCTCCTCTAATTCTCATACGTTTTTGCTGGAATAGGACCCCCCGAGCTGCAGCGCAAAGTCAATCACCTCACCGTCCTGGCGCGCGCTCTTCTCCCCAGCTCGGAAGACATGACCTTGGTCCAATCGCGGCTGCATCGAATTCTCGGGTCAGAGGACGAAGATGAGGAGATGTCCGTGGTCCCTCTCAGGAGCTTGCGCCAAATTCGGAAAGCAGCCTTCGCTGCGAACGCTCATCAGCAAGCTTGGTTCGAGAATAACGGCATCACCCCGCATAGGTTCTCCGTTGGCGACCTTGGATATCTACCAAAACGAGAGGCGGGAGAAGAGGTAGATTGGAAGGATTTCGTCGTCTTGTGCAATGTACTTGAGGACGGCCATGCGAACTTTGAGGTGAATCACACCCGGAGTGGAAAGCAGGGTAGCTGGCAGGGTCGACATCACAATTGGGATGACTTGACTTCGTACGAATTGCCTGGGGAGGTACATGGGTATGTTGATTTTGGTGCCCGCCGCTGACAAGCGACACGATACTGAAGTTGTACGATAGGTGGACCATCATCGTCCCTCCCGAAGCGGAGTACATCATCCACGTCGTGTACACGGACGAAGTTGTTCGTGTCCATGAAGCATGGGATCACCTCCTCGATTCCGGCAAGGCCATCGCAGAAGACCATGGGATCAAACCGGAGGATCTCATTCTGAGTGAGTGCTCGTTTCCTATGTCTTCCCGCGATACGATGACGATGCGCCGCGCCATAGTAACACGGGTTGGTACGGAGCAACGGTTCCGCGTGCGCGACCTGCGGCGAATCCGTTACTGGGCCAGTCACAATGCCGCTCCCGGTCCAGGACACGGACCAGGGAGGATCGGCT
This sequence comes from Coriolopsis trogii, assembly GCA_020543525.1. NCBI lineage: Eukaryota > Fungi > Basidiomycota > Agaricomycetes > Polyporales > Polyporaceae > Coriolopsis > Coriolopsis trogii. The sequence goes on from JAHYIO010000004.1 coordinate 1,085,013, forward strand.
TTCCCGGCCACTCTCAATTCCATGGTGGAGGCGGCCAGTTTGGGCACCAGCCTTTCGGCCATCAGCCCTCCGGTTGGGGCTCGGGAGGACTCATCCCGGGACAGAACCTCGCCCCCAAGGTGTTCTTCTTGCTCACGTCGGGAAGCAAGGAACACGAGCCGTACTTCGCGCTGACGCCTGTTCCGCCTCCTCGACCGAAGGGAGAGAAGCCGCCGGAATTGGACTCGCATGCCTTGGAGTGCTTTGCACATTTGGATATGTGAGTGGCTTGTGTGATTTTGGTGGATGTTTGACTGACTGCAGGGTGCAGCACGTATGCGTTCTTGAACTATGTGCAGCTGCATGGGGAAGACTTCGCAGAATAGTTTGTCGTATTTCTTTTTGGAACGACCTCGATATCTCTCTATGGTACTATGCATACCTCCCATTCCGGCGCTACCCGGAAGCGTGTGACAAACCATGTCGTTTGTTAGGAAGGCTTGCTCACCCTTGTGCAGCTCGCACTCACCCTTGCGGTAGCATACTGTGAAGTCTACAAAAGCTCTGACATTTTTTCAAGTGGAAGATCAAGCTCGATGAGTTACCTTTGGAAGTCCCACGATGCCGGCAGGAACTCGCATCAATTTCAAAGAACTCTGAATCTGAGTACTCGCAGTAGCAACTTTGCGTTGCCATCTGCTGAGTCACACTCGTCATGGGGTCTGTCTGCTCATGACGAGGAACAGTGGCAACACACCACATCGGCGAAGAAGCTAATCTCAGGTGTGCTCACTGCTCCCTGCATGCCGTTATTGACAGGAGGATGACCTGCGGTTGGGCGGCAACCTTCGTCGCAGAAGTTTGTCGCCCTGACATTGTAGCACTTGTCACCTGCAGCAGTATTCCGCATGTTGCCGTCGGCTATACTGCTGTGGAAGACAAGTCCTGATGATTGCACGACTCGCGGGGGGACCCGCGTATGAGTACTTGCTTCTTATCTCCAATCGCGCGCTTGGAGATAAGAAGTTCTGTCAAGTGTGGGGTCACAGCGTCTTCCCCCTGGCCGGTTTAAAGTCGCACACGGGCGAGCCGTGCGCGTGAGCCCACTTTGCTCCCGCAGCCTTCGCTTCTGACGTCTCTTGGCCAAAACTTCCATGATGTCGACGGGAACACAGAGACAGAAAACGGCTATCGAGGCTGCCGACGAGGCCCTCCTCGCCAGTCTGGGTTACAAGCAGGAGTTCCAGAGGGCTTTCACGGGACTCGAGGTGAGTACGGTTCATCCAACCGCAGTCTGATCAATGATGCTGGTGTTACTCGTGCATCCATGCTGTCAATTGGAGTACTGACCATGGGTTTCTAATAGACATTCGGAATTGCGTTCAGTATTATCGGTCTCCTTCCGTCCATTGCGTGAGTACTATATTTATTGTGTCTTCTTGCCATCTCACTCGTTCCAGATCCGTATTGGTTTATTCGGTTCCTGATGGCGGCCCATCGGCCATGGTATGGGGTGTAAGTTTACATGGTCATTAGTCACTACTCTGCATCCGAGACCTCACGTCCTCTTGCTTTCAGTGGCTAGTAGCTAGCATATTCATCCTCTTTGTGGGTATGTCCATGGCAGAGCTTGCTTCTGCCGCCCCAACATCCGGAGGGGTAATTTCTGTTTCACAAGATAGACGCCGCCAGTGGTGCTCATGTCGATATGCAGCTGTACTTCTGGACACACTCCCTGTCATCACCGAGATGGCGCAATCTGCTTGCCTGGATCGTTGGATGTGAGCTCTCTCTCGCTTGCTACTATTCGAATACTCACAGAAGATCATTGCTGCAGACGCGAACACGATTGGCTCCATTGCTTCGGTTGCATCCATTGACTGGGGATGTGCGGTTCAGATCACCGCAGCCGCAAGCATTGGTTCCGGCCAAACATTCATAGCGACGAACGCACAAACATTGTACGTATGGCGTTGGACCTACCTCCGTTTTTTAATGTTGAACCAGTGGGAACACAGCGGTGTCTACGCCGCGATAGTATTGTCGCACGCGGTGATATGCTGTTTTGCGACGCAGGTCCTTGCACGTCTTCAGACAGTCTACGTTGTGCTTAATATAACGTGAGCAACATGGCTTCTATGGCTGTTGGCAAATGCGCTGAGAGAAGTTTGGACAGATTATGTCTTGCTGTCATTATCGCCCTTCCTGCTGCGACACCGAAAGAGTTCAGGAACAGCGCATCTTACGCTCTAGGGAACTTTACCAACGGTATGTATCGTATGTTAGTTTGTGTTTGTTGGCTGCTGGCTGATCTACCTCCAGTAAGTGGGTGGCCCAATGGGTTCGCGTTCATCTTGAGTTTCCTCTCTCCCCTCTGGACAATCTGTGAGTATGCACGTTAATCTGGTCCCTGCACACCCTCATAGATATCATATAGGCTCCTTCGACTCCAGCGTGCACATCAGCGAGGAAGCCTCAAATGCCGCAATAGCCGTACCATGGGCGATCGTATATGCCATCGGGATTGCCGGCGTACTTGGATGGGGTAGGTTGTATCTCCCGCGTTTGACGTAACGATGGAACTGACAATCGTTTGTGTAGCTATCAACATAGCTCTAGCGTTCTGCATGGGAACCGACTTGGATGCCATCAACAACAGCGCTATTGGCCAGCCGATGGCCGAGATCTTCTTCAACAGTTTCGGACAGAAGGGTACGTTGGCTATATGGGCCATCGTTGTCATCGTCCAGTACGTGCTTGGAAAGCGAAGGATGAGCACTTCTGACCTCGAATACGTTCGCCAGATATATGATGGGCTCCAGCATGCTTCTGGCTGCCTCGCGCCAGTCGTTCGCATTCTCCCGAGACGGTGCTCTGCCCTTTTCGAAATGGCTCTACCGTATGAACAATTATACAGGCACTCCGGTCAACACCGTATGGTTTGTGGCGGTGTTTTCGATAATTCTGGGGCTTCTCGCATTTGCAGGCGATGCAGCGATCAATGCGATCTTTTCAATGTCAGTGACAGCGCTCTACGTCGGTATGTGGAGTTTCATTAGAGTGATGTTTTGGAAGAATGTCGCCTAACCGGTGAGGATAGCTTACGCCATCCCCATCGCCGCACGATTCTTGGGTAAGAACGACTTCACCCCTGGACCGTTCGACTTAGGATGGTTCAGCATGCCTTGCGCTGTCATTGCCGTCTTATGGATGGCTTTTATGGGCACGGTCTTCCTGTTCCCAGCGTCGCCTGGTTCAGATGTCGCTGACATGAACTACACTGTCGTAAGTGTCTTGCTTCGTAGTGGAGGTGATCATCTCTCGTTTTCTCACACAGTTGCGCAACCCAACAGGTTGTCCTTGGGGGTGTGCTCGTGCTCTCCCTCGTATGGTACTACTTTCCCAAGTACGGAGGGGTATACTGGTTCACTGGTCCCATCCCAACGGTGGAAAAGCAAACAGATGGTGCGGATTCTGGAAGGGCGTCTACATCAGACTCGATGGAGAAGAAGGAGAATGTCGCTGTCAGCCAGGAGGCTACATGAATTCGCTGACGACTACGCATGACACACGATATTTTGAATGACCAGTTCGCCTCTTTTTATCTCGATGGACGAAGCTTGGATAGATACATAAACTATGCTACGCCCCGAGACTCGAATTTTGCTGTCTCGGTCGACATACCAGCTGTGCTAGAGGGACACAGAGGTGGTTAGCCACCACCTCCGTAGCCATGGCGTCACACTCGAAGGCAAGCACGGCAGCCTACATTCAACGAGCAGCTTGACTCGGCGCTATGACGCAGTTTGTGGTCAGCCTCGCGGGCCGGTCTGCCGGGGTGACTATTTGTCACGAAACGGTCACCCTCAGTCACGGTGCCGCCGATGCGGTCAGTGGCAGAACCTCATCCTGGCTTAGTCCTGACCACCACCGCTTGCGCGACCCTCCCCACGACGACGGCGAGCAGCCGGTGTGCATTTTTCTTCCTGCTCTCCATCTCCCCCTTGTGTCTCGACGCTGTTTGCAAGCCAATCGCCTGTTTAGCACTGAAGCGGAGCACTAGAACGCGATCAAGATGCACTCCGATGCCTTTGATGTCATTCCCTACGAGGTACGTGTTAAGCGTTTGCTCGCGCCGCGTGTTAGTGCCCATGAGGCCGTCCAGGATGTAAAAGGCGACTGGAAGAAGCTTGGGTCGGGTTCGTTTGGTAACGTCTACAAAGGTGAGTGTTGAGTCTCGCTCCAGTGGTGGCAGGGCTGCCGGAGGTGAGGCTGACTCCGGCCCGTGGTGTTGTAGCCACTTACCTGGGTATCGATGTCGCGATCAAGGAAGTCTTGCCATCGAATGACTACGACGTCGCAAAGTACTTTGAGCGCGAATGGCGGTTGATGAAGTGAGTCCACGTTCATTGTGTGTGGTTGCGACCACCAATCAAGCCATTCCTCTCCAGAGAGGCGCGCCATCCGAATGTGGTCCTCTACCTCGGACTCTCTCGTGCACCGGATGGCCGCATCTTCATCATCTCGGAGTTCATCGAGAGCGGGAACTTGCGCATGTACATCCACGACAAGACGAAACCCTTCCCATGGCGGTTGCGAATGTCCTTTGCCACCGACATTGCCCGTGCTCTTGCGTATCTCCACGCGCGGAAGTGCATACACCGGGATCTCAAGGGCGAGAACCTTCTGGTAACCGCCAACGGTCGTCTCAAGATCACTGACTTCGGATTCGCACGCATCGCTGCCCGGAATGAGGAGGAAAGCAAGCGTTTGACGTTCTGCGGCACTGACTCGTACATGTCTCCGGAAATCCTGCTGGGGAACGAGTTCGACCTTCCGACGGACATATTCTCACTTGGCGTCATCTTCTGCGAGATTGCTGCCCGCAAGCTCGCTGACGACCACACGTTCCGCCGGACACCCCCGCTGTTCAACATCGACGAGGACGAGGTTAAGCGGTTGGCTAGCCCGGGGTGCCCCCCTGCGTTCATCAAGCTTGCCCTCGACTGTCTCAATCAGGTTCCGAGCCAACGCCCGAACATGCGGACTATCCTGGACCGCCTTCGGGAGATTGAGGCTGAAGTGCTCGCACGGCCTTCGGAGGATGACATCCATCTGGGTACTGTCAAGTTCATGACCGGCATTCGCAGACCCGGCGCCGCCCCACGCATTCCGAGCTTCGGAATGGGTGTGGGTAGACCGTCGGCCACCCAGAAGACGAGCGGAAACAATTCTAGTGATGACGAGAGCGATGAAGAGTTCGCTGCCGCCGTCGAAGGGCTTAGCAAGGTTGACCTGCACAGCGCATGGAGCGACGGTGCTGACGGTAAGTGTTTTACCTCAGCCTTGTGACACGGGCAATTTCACGAAACAACCCAAATCAGGCAATTCGAGCAACAACAGTGCTCAGCCACTCATCGACAGCACGTCCAGCACGTACTCGGACTACAGCACGACGGTCGTCCGCGGGCACTCGCCGACCTACACCGACACAGTACCGCCGTCTTTGTCCTCTATCCTGACGATCCGGCCGTCTCCGAACCCCAACGGGTCGGATGATCTTACCTCCCATCCCTTGGCTGTAGGTGCTCACGGACCGACACCCACCAGCACAGACTCGATGATGTCGATTGAGTCGTACCACACGGCGTCTTCGTCCAGCATTATGTCTATGGCCAACGCCACCGAGGGTGGCTCGACCATTCGCGGCTCGACCATTCGCGGCTCGACCACAATCCCGATGGTGCACCGTTTCACGCTCATCAAGCCCGGATCAAAGCGCACGTCGAGCGGAAAGGAACCTCACAGTGCTCATGGTCGCAGCACGTCCCCAACGCGGTCGACGGAGGCACTCTGGAGCCCCCTCGAGATGTTCTTCTCGAGCACTCTCTTGAGCGCTAAGTGCGATGTCTGTGCAAAGCGGTTGGGTTGGAAGCCGGTGCTCGAGTGCGATGACTGCGGCATGAGGTTCGCTGATGTTCAACTCATCCTTGTCCTCTACGATGTCCTCATGCTTGTGTTACAGGACCCATATCAAATGTGGAGACCTTGCTCCTGCAGATTGCGGGGTTCGAGTCCCGCACCCCATCGAGCATACGTCGCCACCTTCGCCGCACGCGAAGGCGACAAAAATCAATGGAAAGAATACATCTCCCAGGTGAACGCACGAAGCATACGCATACGAAAGATAGTACGGTGTTATAGCTATACAAACGTCTTGGCACAGGTCCCCGCATAGGAACGACATTACGACCTTCATGAACGCATTCTGCATCATCGTCCGTTGTCAGGATATCCCCTGCATGTCTTGTCCATCTATCTATTGTTCTCTTCCTCCTACTATTCGCATCCATCTCCAGCTTGCCTTGTGTGCTATTCGCTCCCGGATCCACAGTGACAATTTCCCCTTTCCACCCATCCATCCCATCCATTCCGCCACGGACTTCGTCGGACGACAACACTGTTGTATCGCTACCCTAGGCCTCTGCCTTCGTAATGAGTATATTATTTGTGACGTTTACGATTTACGACTGGTACCATAGACCATCCACGAGTGTAACTGACGACCAGTCGACTCGACGCAAGTGTGACATGAGACGCGTGACCGACGCGTCCAGACGCGTGTAAAGAGGCGCGTTGCCTTTTCCGGGAAGCCGACGGAAATTTCTTGAGGCGCGCGAGTGGAATTCAATTTCAGCCACAGTTTCGCCAAAGCCTAGCTCGCGCGACCGAGTCATCTCCAGCCCTCTTCCTTCTCTTCCCGCTACCTCCCCTCATACCGTCTCCAACTCTTGTACTAAGTTCCAATATGCCCGAATCCAAAGGTCGCGTTCTGCTCGCCTACTCTGGCGGTCTCGGTGGGTCGTTTGAGCCGCGATCAGTGCGCGCGATATGGGGGACTGAATAGGGGAATTTGTCGATGCACGCCATCGCGCGCGCTGTGTGTAGATACCTCGTGTATCCTTGCGTGGCTCATCGAGCAGGGATACGAGGTGATCGCGTTTATGGCCGATGTCGGTCAGGAAGAGGTGAGCGTTCTCGGTACTGGCTACTCGAGACTAGAGTGCTGAACGCAGATTTTAGGACTTCGAGGCTGCGCGCAAAAAGGCCCTTGCGGTTGGTGCAAAGAAGTTCTACCTCGAGGTACGTATACGCTATCAGTGTCGCTAGATAGGTGCTGAAGTGAGGCTTTGAGGAAATAGGACCTTAAGCGGGAGTTTGTGACGGAGCTCATCTACCCTGCTCTCCAAGCGAATTGCATTTACGAAGTATGTTCCCCGTATGGTACATTATGCATGTTCGTGAAGCTTACAGTGATTATAGAACGTCTATCTCCTGGGTACCTCGCTCGCGCGGCCAATCATTGCCCGCGGAATGATGTCAATCGCCGAGAGGGAAGGCTGCGACTTCGTCTCGCATGGATGCACAGGCAAGGGTAACGACCAGGTCCGGTTTGAGCTCGCCTTCTATGGCCTCAAGCCCGACATCAAGGTCATCGCCCCTTGGCGCATTCCTGGTATGTCTTCCCCTCTGCCCCTCATCGTGCGACATCTCATCATACTCTCTAGAATTCTACAATCGCTTTGCCGGCCGTCAGGCTCTCCTCGCATATGCTGCTGAGAAGCAGATCCCTGTCCAGCAGACGGCGGCTAAGCCCTGGTCGACTGACGAGAATCTCTTCCATATTTCCTACGAAGCCGGCATCCTCGAGGATCCTGACACCACTCCCCCGGCCGACATGTGGAAGCTCACCGTCGACCCCGAACACGCGCCGGAGACGCCGCAGCGCATCTCCGTTGAGTTCACGGCGGGCATCCCGACGAAGGTGACCGTACCCGACGAGAACAAGGTGTATACGGACGGCGTCGAGATCTTCCTCGCCCTGAATGCGCTCGCGCGCAAGCACGGCATCGGTCGCATCGACATCGTCGAAAACCGGTTCATTGGCGTGAAGAGCCGAGGATGCTATGAGTCTCCGGGTGCGACGATCCTCCGCGCGGCGCACATGGACCTCGAGGGCCTCACGCTTGACCGGAACGTGCGCGCGCTCCGGGACCAGTTCGTGACCGTCGAGTTGAGCCGGATCCTGTACAACGGCCACTGGTTCACCCCCGAGCGCGAGTTTGTAGTGAGCTCGATTCCGGCGAGCCAGCAGACGGTGAACGGCGTTGTGCGGATCAAGCTGTACAAAGGGAACGTTATCATTGAGGGTCGTTCGTCGGATGAGGTACGTATATGCATGCACTCATTTTGACCGGCGGAGATCCTGATTGGCACGTACGACGTGTAGGGTCTCTACGATGAGAAGCAGTCGTCGATGGACGAGCTTGGTGGCTTCGAGCCCACAGACACGACTGGATTTATCGCCATTGAGTCTATCCGCATCAAAAAGTAAGCATTATATGAACACTGTACCTGTTGATGACCCCTCTGACACGTTATTCTGCAGGTGGGCGCAAGCCAACATTCGCAAAGGTCGTGTTTGAAGTTGAGCCGAACGTTCAAAATGGATCCGGATTGAAGTGAACTTGTATAGACTGTAACATCACGCTGTCTCGCTGCAATACACATCTGCTTTTCATTGACGTACCCAACTCATGATGCCGTCACCAGTGGGATCAACGACAGTGGCCAGGTATGGAGCTACTCGCTACACGACTGATTTGAAAATCTCTTTTTCGCGACCACGTGTGCGGGACGAGAACGGGGAGAAGACGCGAAATAATGGTAGAGTCATATACCCTCTCCTTTTGCCTACGCCCCGGAGGACTTCAAAGAGAGACCATACCTCTGGGCACTAAGACATCTCATGATGCATTATGCCGGACGTCAATGTTTGGGAATCGTATGTCTAAGAATCAGGTAGGTCAGTCGGCGCCCGCACACGGCTCGAACACGTCGAAAGCTCGTCCAAAGGATGAACCAAGCCAGGCTTTCATTGTGAAGATCAAAGCCGTAAACTGTAACTTGAAAATGGTCACCAAAATGTGCGCCGCGAGGATGACATAATACGTGTAGTAGTAGATCAAGATCGCGTCAGAGGATGAACGGAATCCGTGACCTCCAAATTTTACACAAGGCGGATGCACAGCACAAAAATGCAGCTCACAAGCAGTTCGCTCTATCCTGGTTTTTGGGAGCATGAGGTCAAGTGGATTGTCTGAAAATCTGAAATCGAAGCTATTAGGTTCGTACGCGCTGAGGCAAGGGTTCTGATTGTTCTTACGTTTGGCTTAGTCGGCCCGGGAGCCGGTCATAATCGAGTAAGGACTGACCAGATAGGCAAAAGTAAGTACCTGACAAATGCATGCCTTGACTCCCTTCTTTGCTAAAGAACATCAATCCCGACCTTCACGATAGTACAGTGCTCGCAGGCTTGTTCCCTCTCCATCTGATTGCTAGAGGCTATCCCTCATCTCGGTTACTGGCTTGCCTGGCTCAAGGGGTGTGGGACGAACGCGAAGAGGACGACTACGGATTTTATGGCGGCAGGACATGGGGACACCGAGGAGGAATGGGCGAGGGTCGCGCAAACGAACTGGCGAGGGCTGGGGCTAACGGATCCAATTAAGAGCGTTGAGGTGCGTATGCAAGATTTATGTTGTACTTATCTTGTAGCTGAACGCGCAACCGCATGCAGGACAAATGGCTCCTTCTCCCTGCTTTCCTCAAGGTGAAGGGTCTAGTGAAGCAGCATATCGACTCTTTCAACTATTTTGTCGATGTGGACATCAAAAACATCCTCAAGGCCAATAGCAAGGTCACATCCGACGTCGACCCGCGCTTCTGGCTCAAGTACACGGACATCATGGTAGGATTCCCCGACAGAACTGACGCGGATGCCATAGACAAGAGCGTCACCCCCCACGAATGTCGACTACGTGATACAACGTACAGTGCACCTATCCTTGTCACAATTCAATATACCCGTGGGAGGACTGTCGTCCGTCGCGCGAACGTGAACATCGGTCGACTGCCTATCATGCTTCGGAGCAACAAGTGCGTGCTTACTGGGCGGAGCGAGGCGCAGCTTGCACGCATGACGGAGTGTCCTCTTGATCCAGGGGGTTATTTCATTGTCAAAGGCACAGAAAAAGTTATCCTCGTGCAAGAGCAACTCAGCAAGAACCGGATCATAGTCGAAGTCGACCCTACCAAAGGCGTGGTCCAGGCATCATGTACATCGTGAGTATTTCATCCGAGCTCAGGAATCCTTCAGTGAACGACAGTGCTTGTCACTGGATGTCGTGCAAGCAGCTGTACGCTGTTACTCTGAGCTGGTGGACTATGCATTGGCCAAATGAGCCAGTCAATCTCTGCGAAGCGCTCTGACAGCTTTTGGCTCTAGGAGTGCTTGTTGCAGTCGTCGTTCTGCACCTACTTCCTGCAATTGTCCGACATCACGGCAGTGTTTTCATAAGCCATGCCGATCAAAACTCTGCTTTCGACTTGTGCTGCCGGCATATGTTGACCGAAAGCATGGTGGGGTCGGTGCATCCGGTGTGGCCCGCCGCGAGACTTAACACCGGCGACGTGAGAGACATCGTGTTCTCATTATGACGTTTCCTTCTTGTGCACCCGTGATTCATTCGCCGATTCTTTCCGTATTGATCGTGTCGGCTGCCTTCCATGGCTTGTGCATCGGACTGAACTCTTCTTAACAGATCAACTCATGGTGGCCTGAAGTCGAAAACTTACGTCGCAACGAAGAAGGGAAAAATATACCTTCGACACAACTCTATCCACGAAGACGTCCCAATCGCAATTGCTCTCAAGGCTCTCGGCATCCAGTCTGACAAAGAGATCCTTCTCATGACAGCCGGGAACCACGAAGCATACAAGTCGGCATTCTCGCCGAACCTTGAAGAGGCGGCGAAGCTCGGCGTGTTCACTCGTCATCAAGCCCTTGAGTGGATTGGTTCTCGAGTGAAGGTCAACCGCAGGGTCGTTGGTCCGAGGCGTCCCGCCTGGGAGGAGGCACTGGAAGCATTGGCGACCATTGTCCTAGCCCATGTTCCCGTACACGGACTAGATTTCCGTTCGAAAGCCATTTTTGTGGCAACCATGACGCGCCGCGTCCTCATGGCCATGGACGATGAAAACATGGTCGACGATCGGGATTACGTTGGGAATAAGCGTCTTGAACTGTGCGTCTTTCCACCTGCTTCCTTTACGTGGTTAGGACGAGTTTTCACTCTGATGTTTTTCCCTGCATCAGGGCAGGACAGCTCCTAGCGCTTCTCTTCGAGGACCTGTTCAAGACTTTCAATGCAAACCTAAAAGCTGCTATCGACAAAGTCCTCAAGAAGCCGTCACGGACGAGCGAGTTCGATGCTTTCAACACGATGCAGTTTCAAGGGGATCATATCACTGCGGGATTCGTGCGGGCGATCTCGACAGGGAACTGGTCCCTGAAAAGGTTCAAGATGGACCGAGCAGGCGTAACGCACGTCTTGAGCAGGCTCTCGTTCATCTCGGCTCTCGGCATGATGACCCGGATATCGTCGCAGTTCGAGAAGACGCGGAAGGTCAGTGGGCCTCGAGCACTACAACCGAGCCAGTGGGGAATGCTTTGCCCGAGCGACACGCCTGAGGGCGAAGCCTGCGGTCTGGTGAAGAATCTTGCACTCATGACACACATTACGACCGATGTGGAAGAGGAGCCGATCATCAGGATAGCGTTCATGCTGGGCGTCGAAGGTATTCCTATCCAGCTACTGCAAGCGTCCCGCCTTTTTCTGAGCCCATCTCTCTATCGCAGACATCAGTTTAGCGACGGGGGCGGAGATCTATGGTCCCCACACCTTCGTTGTCAATGTCAACGGTGCCATTATCGGCCTGACGCGTTATCCTGCGCGCTTTGTCAGTAATTTCCGACGGCTGCGGCGGGCTGGCCGCTTCAGCGAGTTTGTCAGCGTATACATCAACCACCACCACCGGACCGTGCTCATTGCTAGCGATGGTGGTCGCATCTGCCGTCCTATGATCATTGTCGAGAACGGGAGGCCGAAGGTGACATCCGAACATATAGCGGTACGCGTTTGCTTCAAGTTTGCATCCGTTCATGCATTCTCACGATAACCATGTTCAGCTGCTAAAAGAAGGACACCTGACATTCGACGACTTCCTGCGGAAAGGTCTTGTGGAGTATCTCGATGTCAATGAAGAGAACGATTCCTACATTGCCCTCTATGAGAAGGACATCGTGCCTGGCACGACACATCTGGAGATTGAGCCGTTCACCCTTCTGGGAGCCGTCGCCGGTCTCATCCCCTACCCACACCACAACCAGTCACCGCGGAACACGTACCAATGTGCTATGGGTAAACAGGCCATTGGCGCCATCGGTTTCAACCAGCTCAACAGGATTGACACGCTCCTCTACTTGTCTGTGTACCCGCAGCAACCCATGGTCAAGACCAAGACTATTGAGCTGATAGGGTATGACCGACTTCCAGCGGGTCAAAACGCCACTGTGGCCGTCATGAGTTATTCGGGGTACGACATTGAGGACGCCCTCATTTTGAACAAGGTTCGGCGTGTATCTTTGGTCTGACATCAGTGGCCTTGGGCTGATTGAGTATCATCCCTTTAGGCCAGCCTCGACCGAGGATATGGGCGATGTCAGGTCCTCCGCAAAAACGCAACGCTCATCCGCAAGTACCCCAACGGGACGTGAGTGCAGAGCCTAGCCCCATTTGTGTCCCCTTCATCCGCTGAACTTCCGTCTGTCAGCTTTGACCGCTTAGCCGACGCCCCCTTGGATGAAAACGGACAGGTGCAGAAAAAGTTCGACATCGTCCAAGCGGACGGGCTGGCAGGCGTCGGCGAGCGTGTGGACCCGGGTGACGTGTACATCAACAAGCAGACCCCGACGAACGCCAACGACAACTCGTTCACCGGGCAGGCGGCGACCGTACCGTACAAGAACACGCCCATGACATACAAGTCGCCCGTGGCGGGACAGATTGATAAGGTCATGATTACCGACACCGAAAACGATCAGACACTTATCAAGGTCTTGATCCGTCAAACGCGGCGGCCTGAGCTTGGGGACAAGTTCTCGTCAAGGCACGGCCAGAAGGGTGTCTGCGGGCTCATCGTGAACCAGGAGGACATGCCGTTCAACGACCAGGGTATCGTTCCTGGTGAGTTTCGATTCCATCGCGCCCCCCAGTCATAGCGAATCCGCGTGCCTTATGCCATCGATTCTCTGTGCATGGACGCGCTGCGGCCGAATGCTGGGTAGCTGACTCCTGCACATGCAGATACGATCATGAACCCGCACGGCTTCCCGTCCCGGATGACAGTCGGTAAGATGATCGAGCTCCTAGCAGGGAAGGTGCGTACCGCCAACGCCAACTGGTTCCTGGACGCTCCACACTTCGCTGTGATTCAATGCTGAGATCGTTCGATCCCTCTCTAGGCGGGCGTCCTGGCTGGGAAGCTGCAGTACGGGACCGCGTTCGGTGGCTCCAAGGTGTGTACCCGAACTTTGTCCGTTCCGCCACCGTCGGAGGGGTGGTGTGGTTCTAGCTCAGGTGTCTGACTGCGGTCGGCAATTCAGGTCGAGGACATGTCACGGATCTTGGTCGAGAATGGGTTCAGCTACGCAGGGAAAGACATGCTCACGAGCGGCATCACTGGCGAACCGCTAGAAGCCTACGTGTACTTTGGACCCATCTACTACCAGGTACGACGAACTGCCACCGGTTCAGGATGACAGCTTGTGCTAACCTCGTACGCTCGTTTGTACAGAAACTGAGTGGGTGTATTTGACGTGCGTCCGTTGCTGACTTGTGTATTGACTGCAAACGCACATAGAGCACATGGTCATGGACAAGATGCATGCCCGCGCAAGGTCCGTACTAAATTATCTGAGCCAGTATACGCGAATGGATTTGGAGGTGCTCATGAATGCTATCGGATAGGGGTCCGCGCGCGACGTTAACGCGGCAGCCTACCGAGGGTCGATCACGCGAGGGTGGTCTTCGTCTAGGCGAGATGGAGCGCGATTGCCTGATCGGCTACGGGGCGACGCAACTGCTGCTGGAACGGCTCATGATCTCGTCTGACCAGTTCCAGGTGGACGCGTGCGAAGAATGCGGCCTTCTGGGTTACAACGGCTGGTGCCCGTACTGCAAGTCGTCCAAGAAGATGGCGCAGCTCACCATTCCGTATGCTGCAAAATTGCTCTTCCAGGAGGTGAGTGTGATGTCAATGGGTGTGTGTGGGCTGTTCTGCCTGCACGCCCGCCTCCTGGTTCTCTTCGTTCCCATTGTGCCCGGTTTTTTTCTCATGCGATGCGCCTCTTCTAGCTCATGGCGATGAACGTTGTCCCGCGGTTAGTGCTGGATGACGCATGATGGGAGACGAAGAAGCCGGAGAAGCCCAACTAAATTATCCATCGCTCTGCGTCTTTGGGTGTCAAGTCCAAGATATCGCACATTTGTATTCTGCACAATCTGTATGACTACCGGAACCCCACGCCCGTCTCTCCGGCTTGCGATCCGACGTTTTCTCAGCTTTTCATCTCTCCCCTTTTGACCATGACTTCCGTGCGTGCGCGCGCGTTCTTGTGCGGACATCGGCGGCGGAAGCAATAGCAGGTATGGCGTAAGTGTGGTTTTGCGTCATAGCGAAGGGTGACGCACTGAGAAGGCGCAGGAGGGGGGTATCGAAGGCGAGGTGCGTACGTTATCGGGCGGTTCTCGAACACTGGCGCTGATCCCGGGCGAGGGACTAGATGAAGGCGTTTGTATGCTGGAGTGAATGTGCTGTATGAAATACAAGACGTGAGCCTTTCCTGCCAGCGCGGCGCGTGTGCGGTGGTAGAACTGTCCTCCGGGAGAACGGTGAAGATCGCAGCACAGCTGAGCGGAGCGGGAGGGACGTCTCAGGTTGCCCGTATCCCGGCCGGACAGTACACCCGGCGGGCCCTGAAACCGGATTTGAAGCCTTGGAGCGCGTGCTATGTCCAGGACGTACGCGCTCCCAGTTTTCGTGCGCGCGCGTGCGTGCGTGTGTGTGCGGCGTGACTGACAGTTCTTGCCAGTTACCGATCGTCAGTGGCGAGGGTCCTTCTAGGGTCTGCCTGCTGATGTTCGGACGCCGGGGCTGGCGCTGTGCTGTGCCACGCGGTGTATGGTTCGGAGGACGGACGTCGTCTAGCGCATGAGTATGTGTTTGTCTGAGCTGCGTCGTGGCGTTTTCTAGAGTGACTTGTGGCACTGACCGACGTGTGCGTCCTCTGTCAAACGGGGCCGCGCGGTGCGGGATACTTTCTTCCGATCCGTAGTGAGAAGAACGTAGGGCGAGGCATGTGGTGTCTGTACATGGCCCTGTTTGAGCCTGATTGATAGTCGGAGGGCAGACCACGTTCCAGTGTGTTGAGTCTTGTGCTGTGAGATCAGGGGTGCAACTGAGTGGTTCTCTGCTCCTTTTCCGAGGAAGCGGTGTTTGGCTGAACCCAATTTGCAACAGCGCGAAAAGGAGACAAGACCTGAGGCCTGAGATGCAGGCTGCTTAACAGTGAGGACGCTAGCAATTGAGGTCAAGGAGAGAAACTGTGGAGAGCGGCAGCCGGGCGGGCCGCGAGTGGTCCCCAGAAGCCGGCGACCAAGTGATGACCGGGCCAGCCCGAGGAGCACGGCGCCTGTGGGGGTGGCTGCTCGTCGCGCTCGACGCCCATCTCGCTCTCCTCCTCGTCGTTCTCCTCCCTTCTACGGTCTGACCGTCTCGCCTTTCGTCTTCCTGTCAGAGCCTGACCCGAAATGAACTCTCGCGCTGGGAATGCAACCGCTCTCCGTCGTCTGATGACGGAGTACAAGCAGCTCACTTCGCAAGGTATGTGGGATTGCACATCGGCGTCCCGAGCCACACCCAAGCCAACGCTGACCACTCTCTCGGCCGAACGTCCTGGTCACAGGAGCACCGGACGGAATGTTTACTGCAGGTGTGGCCTCCTCTTGCCCGTTACGTCGACTGAATACGGCGCTGACCACTGGCGCTGCACCCAACCCCCTTGTCGTTCGCGCAACCCTACCGGAAAGGGCCCATCTCCGAGTCCGACTTCTTTACCTGGGAGGCCTTGATCGTAGGGCCAAAGGACACCCCGTTCGAGGGCGGTGTCTTCCCGGCCATATTGACGTTTGTACGTAGGGTCCGTATGTATGACGCGCCTATCTTCTTCGCTGATAGTTGTGCATCGTGCCCCCCACGCACTACCGCATCCGCCGACACATCCACTCCGATGTCACACACACACATGGGCACCCACCCTCTCTCTCGTCCACGTCCGCGATCCGTGTATGCTCACATCATGCATCATTCGTCGTGACCGTGCGCATGTATCCGTCCGGGTCCACCAGCCGTCGGACTACCCTCTATCCCCATTCAAGATGAAGTTTGACCCCCCGTTGTTCCACCCCAACAGTGAGTCGCTGACAGACAGATGTGCTGCGCCGGACGGGCTGCGGGTGCTCTCCCCCGTGCTTCTCAGGGCTGCTCCTACGAACGAGGGGCAGCGAGAGCTCCTACCCGCGCCCCGCCGTACACGCGACCGTTCTCGTTCTCGTTAGCTGTTCGGTCGTAACTGACACACTTGCGTTCCGCGTTCGCGCCTCCGTTTTTTTTTCTGTCTGCCTCACGCGTCGCGCAGTCTATCCGGACGGCACCGTTTGCATATCCATCCTGCACACGCCGGGGGACGACCCGACGATGTACGAGCAGGCGTCCGAGCGCTGGAGTCCGGTGCAGAGCGTGGAGAAGGTGATCCTGAGCGTGATCTCGATGCTCGCAGGTGCGCCCGCCGTCGTCGATGGCCGTTCGTGCCTGGTCTTTGTGCCGAAGGAATTGACGAACGAATCAACATACGCCCCTTGTCCACGACCCTTGGTTTTCCCTACCTCTTTCTTCTCGCGCAGAGCCGAACCTGGAAAGTGGCGCGAACATCGATTGTTGCAAACTGTACCGCGACAACCGGGCGGTGAGTGTTCTCTCCTCCTCTGGTGCTAGGTTGACTTATGCGGTAAGGGCACGTTTTTCTTCCTCATTTGCTGTTTGCAGGAATATGAGCGGATAGTGAGGCAGTCTATCCGTGAACAACTGGGGTTGTGATCCGGGGTTGGTCGAGTGTATTGACTCCTCCACGATGCTCGTAAAGCGTATTCTTAGGCCCGACCGGGGATTCGGATATGCGCATGGATGGTGGTAAAGAACATGCGCCCATCGAGTCGGAGCGCCAGGGTGGCCGTGTGCCCCTTTTTTGCATACGTCTCTTTGTCTCTCTTCTTGCAGCGCCGGCAACGGACGAACGCACGACCGTGGTTAGCAAGCGTATGGGAACGGAATGTAACGTTTTCTTTTTATTTTTGTCCCATGTCACTTTATCGCTGCGCCATGACGACTAGGCCCAGGGATCATCGTACGGCCGGCTTCCGGAAGGCTGAAGGCTGAATGAAAGCTCGTGCGAGAGGTGGAGATCTTTCCCGCGTGGTCTACATGGGCTGCGCACCTCCCGAATTGCACGTTCAAGGCCGAAGATTGCGAGACGCTTTCCTTGCGCCACTTACGGCCTTTCCGGGATGTCCTAAGGCTGAGGCTGAGGCTGAGGCTTCCTTTGGAGGACGTGCGAGGACGGACGCCGCTGTCGCGAAGGTGGCGTTCCGCGGTCCGCGGGGAGGAAGCGGTTTACGAGAGGGGATGGGCCGGCTCTCACCCGAGGAGGAGAGAAGACGGAGGGGCAGCACACGACCCACGACCTCGGCGCGCGAAGCGGCGGGGATGGGGTCGCCAGTTCTGAGTTGCTGACCGTCGTCGGTCGATGCTGCTGCTGGTGTGTGCCTTGCCCACTTGTCCGTCTTCCAACCTTCTTCGTCGCACGTTCCGCCCTCGTTTGGGGGCACGAGGGACGGTTGACGAGGGTGGGTGGGGCGACGGATTCTGTGGCACGCTCCTGGTGCACGTGTGCCTCGCGGTGTCTCCGGTGGGCAGGATCTCAGCGAGGGTCGCGTACGGCACGGCGCACACACGCACGTCAGCCTGCGATGAGGCGCGGGCCGGCGGCACACAGGTTCATGGACCAGGACATGGACATGGCCATGGACGAGGTGGTGTGCGGCGATTGCGGCAGCCCGTTGGGTCTGTGTTCGTGTCTGTGTCTGCGTCTGTTGCGACTGGTCCGGTCGGCGGTACGTAAGGCCTTCCGCGAGGGAACATGGGTGTTCACGTTAACGTTGGCGTTGCCCCTTGGGCCCTTCTTCTTTCGAGTGCGCAGTCTAAGGGACGCTTGTCCCTCGGCCTCCGCCTGGATGCGTCACCGGCAGTCTGCGGACGAGCGTGTGTGGCCTGTTGCGTATGTGGCACGACTGCTTCGTGCGCTATATACGAGGAAGGTCTGGACGGAGCGGGCGGAGAGGTAGCTCGTTGGCCTCCCTTATCGGGTTCTGGCTGCTGAAGCTATGACCCGGGTCCACTGCGGGCGGTGCGCAATCTCGCGAGCCCAATCTCCCCCGTCAGCAGTGTCGTCGCGGTGTGGCGGAGGGTAGGGTGCGTGTGCGCACGAAGCGAACAAGCTCACCACCCTTGAGCTTGTCCGCTTCCGTGCTAGCTCCGCGAGCGTCACGACTGCAGTTTGGGAAAGAGGGCCTGGGCGTGCATCACGTTTTCCTTTGCGCGCGCAGCCCGACACGTCCGTGGATCGTGATCGCGGCCGGTGCGGGTGCCGTCGAGAGAGATTGTGGGCTCCCAGACACATGCACGTACGTCAGGCCGCTCGACGCGAGGGAGGAAGAGAGGCTGCCTGGTCTGACGTCTGTGGCCTCTTCCCATCTGGGCATCCGCGATTTGCCCCCTTTCGCGTGCCGGTCGGGCACGCCGCGGGTCCTGAAAGGTCGGACCACGGACCACGCGGAGCAGGCCTTGGGCTCAGATCCACCGTCTGCGATCTCCAGTCCGGCTCCCGAGCAGCGGTGGCAGGCGTGGACGTGCGCCGCGCGCTCGGGCGGGGACTCGCCGCTAGCTCGGGTTCCCTCATCGGGCGGCCGACGGGCGGGGAGCGAGCAGCGAACGACGCACGAGGCGAACAGACGCTGCATGCGGTCGTGTGCTCGTCATCTGCTTTGCGAACACGTGAGTTGCGAGTTGTTTGGACCATTCACTACGCCATGCACGGCGACTCGGCCTGTGGCGATGCTCGTGCCTCTGAGCGTCGACCCGGTTTACGCCCGATGGGGCTGCGGTTATTTGTTGTTCGACGTTCGCCGCTCTTACCGCGTCAGCCTTCCAGCTTTCCGCGCGGTCTCTGAAATCTGCGCCCGCGAGGGAGGCCAGAAGGGCGGCGGGGGCGTTTATTGCCGTCATCGACGTACTTAGTTGCCGCCACAGAGACACACACGTCGTGGGCCGCGGTCTGATGATTCGATGTCCATGACCGGTGGTTCGGATTTGCCCGGAATTTGTGTTCCTTTGGACATCCCTTCTTGCTCCTTCTTCCTTACTTCTCTGTGCCAGGGTTTTCAGACTAGCATGAGTACTAGTCAGCTCTGGTAACCGCCAGTCGCGCGCGCCGGTCCGCCATAGGCCACACAAGTCGTGCTACAGCGTTCGTTCGACGCGATGAATGTTCGCATGCGCAGACCTGGCCGCCCGGCGCTCCCTCTGCTCTCATGTTCGATGTGCGTGTGCGTGTGCGGCGCGACGCGCACCAAACGTACCGCCTTACGAGAGACCGTACTCGATGATGCGGGTGGGAGCAGTGGTCAAGGCCAATGGAAGAGACGCGTGGCCCGCGAGGGTTCAACGTTCAACGTTCAACTTCCGACATGCGATCTTTCGGGTTCCCCGAAAGACATTTGCCTGACGTGACATATGCTTGACATGTTCCCGTTCCTGTCAGTGATCAACAGTGCAGTACTCACTGGTGCCGGCGCCGCCAACCTGAGCGCTGGATGGCAGGCAGGCAGGCCCGGCTGCCGTGGCCCGTGGGTGGTAAAACAAAAGAAAGCAGGGGTATATCGCCAACCCTGGACGTTAACTGAACCAGTGAAGTATGGAATCTGTGACGTTTCAAACAGACATTATGAATCGTCGGATGCATGCCGCAGGAAATCCAAAGAAATTCACTGACACACGCCGTACGTACACGGGCCCGTCGAAGCTCTGACCGCGAACGGCAATTAAGACCATGTACTTGGCCATCGAAAGTGCGCCAGACTATGTAGCTGCCCAACTGCGCTGCACGCGGCACGTATGTTCCGAAACTGGCAACGCCTATTGATTACATGACACGAGGTAGAGAGGACGGGGACGCTCCGAGCATTAAGGTCTACATATATGGGACACTGGCCGTGCAGACAGCGATTACCGGGGGGAGCCGCGGGACCTCCACGGGTATGTGGGAGAGAGAGAGACGAAGGATGATGGTGACGATGATGGTGATGATGAAGGTGGCGTGTGTGACGATGAGGATGGAGGATGAGACTGGTGATATAGTGGTAGGGAAGATACGGATAGGAATAAGAGGGAAGACCCATTACTCGCCGGGGACGCGAGCGCTACCCTAACGAGGCCAGATAAGAATATATGCACAGCGACACGATACATACAGTAACAGACACGGCGGCTCCCTCCATCACACAACCAAGAATATATCAAAACCCAGAACGGGAAGAAGAATCGCGGCAGCGACGAGCGAACGCCCCCATCGCAGAACGGCAGAATGCAATAAGCCAGCGGGCTCACTGCTGCCCCTCCTTGATCTCCTTGAACACCCTCTCCCCAAACTCGGGCCCCTGCTTCCCAAAGATATGCCGCTGCACGTACGGGTTCCTGAACACCCCCTCGGGATCGTACCTCTCCAGCACGCGCACAAAGTCGTCAAAGCGCGCGTACAGCGTCCGCAAGCCCTCGGGCCGGAGCGGGTGCGCCTTGGCCCAGTGCGGCCGCCCGCGGTGCCGGAGGAGGATGTCCTCGAACCGCGCGAACAGCTTCCGGTAGGGCACGTTCAGCCCGTATGGTCTGCGCGGTGCGAGTGAGAGGCAGGGCGCGGAACGACGAGGGGGTGAGAGCGGTTGGGGCAAGAGTGAGAAAGGAACGGGTGCGTGGGGCGCGGAGGGAGCCGAGCGGTGGCGGAGATGCGAAGTGGGAGGAGAAGAAGGAGGCCGGCGAGATGCGGGGAGGCGGTGTTCGAACGAGTGAGAGGGAGGGGGATAGAAGGAGAGGGAACCGTGCACGGAGGATACCGAGGCAGGTGGCAATAAGCGACGGGATCGGAACGAACGTGGCGGGCGTGATCGAGATGGATGACGCAGTGAAGACGCATACGCAGGACGCGTGAAAGAGCGGATGATACGGAGGGAGAAGAACAGAAGACTGATGAGCAAGCCGCCCATACGCTGCGGAGCGGGAGGGGGAACTCACTTGTACTGAATGATCCCTATCCAGCACGTCCGCTGGTTGTTGCTAGGACTCAGCCAGATGTCGTCAGCGTCCGAGAACCGGATTTCGAGGGAGCAATGGGGGCGCAGGCCGGCGGGGTCCGAGAACTCCTCCTCGAGCCAGGCTCGGAGCTCGAGCAGGCACGGCACCGTCTGGTCGTACGGAATCGCCCATTCGGTCGTGTACTGCGGGTACTGTAACAGACAGACAGATGGCGTCAGCACCGCGCGCGCGGGATCGAGAGTGGGACAGGTTAAAGTCCGAGCGAAGCGCGGAGGGGAGACGAGGGCGCACCTTGCAATCAAGGTTGAAGATGCGGAAACTGTCATCGACGCCAACTACCCTGTCCGAAATGAGCCATGCGGTGATGTGGCCGTACCAGAGGTTGAGGAAGGTGAGGTAGCGTGCGAGAAAGAGGAGGAACTGGAGCAGGTGGTATCCCACGATGGAGTGCCAGAGCCAGGTCTCGACAGGTTTCCGGGGCTGGTGACCAATGGGGGTGAGGATCAAGAGGGCACAGTAGGCACGAGGCAGGACGGTGGACGGGGGAGTGAGAGAACACACGTACCTCGTGCGTCCGATCCATGGTGCTAACGCGAACTGTGCCAGGCTGAGGGAACCACCAGAAGCGGACGTGCTGGGAGGAGTGGACGAGCGTGTCCATGTTTCGCACGGCGTCGTCGAAGCTGCAGCTCTCCTGGACTTCTTTGAGCCTGAACGCGGGTTCGACTGCGAGGGTGACTTCGAGAATGAGGCCGGTGCTGCCTAGGCCGCATATGGAAGCCATAAAGAGGTCCTCGTGTTCGTCGCGGGAGCAACGGATGCGGCGACCGTCCGCGAGAAGAAGGACGAGTGCGAGGACGTGCATGGAGAGGACGGGGTAGTGGATGCCGGTGCCGTGGGTGGCGGTGGTGACGACGCCGGCGAGGGACTGCTCAGAGATGGAGCCGAGGTTGATCATGGCTAGGCCATTGGCGGCGAGCACGGCGTGGAGGTCGGTGAGGGTGATGCCAGCCTGAGCGACGACATAGCGTTTGTCGTAGTTGACCTGCGGTTGTGGATGGAGGTCAGCGTCAGTCAGGTCAGGTCAGAGTTGTGCGCTCAGGGACAGTGGCGGAGATCTCCGAGGGGGCGAGATTGGGCCTGACCGAATGCGGCCAAGCGGAAAAAGATAACGATGGGACGGGAGACGCACCTCGAGAACGCGGTTGAGTTTGCCGGTCCGCATCATGAACTCGGACGTGCAGGCAAGGTCGCTCGGACTGTGGCCCAAGCCGACGACGCGGAGGGACTTGCCCTCGCGACGGGCGAGCTCAAGGATGATCGCGCACTGGTCCTCGTCCTCTGGGTCAAAGACGGCGAGAGGGGTGCACTTGAAGCTCCTGCCCCAGTTCCTGAAGGTGGCCCGTCGCGAGCCGGCGCGGACGGTGACAGGTGCGAGAAGGTCATAGAGGGCCGGAGTGGGCAGGCGGTCGAGGTTGGAAAGCAGCGGGTGCGATGGCTCAGCAGACGACATGGTAGGAAGCCGGGCAGGGAGAACGCGAGTGTGGCGAGCATGCTGGGCCGGCTTTATAAGTTTAGAGGAGATTGGAGGCTTGCCCTGCCTATATTCGATCGATTGCTCAGCGGCGGACGGGGCGACGGAGGCAAGATCGTGGACGGACCCTCCCGAGCGTGCGGCAACGACGACGACTCCGATGGCAAACGCCGAGCCTGGCAGATGGCTCGGTGCGTTCGGGAAATCATTCGCCAGCCGCTGCGTCGTATTTGCACGCCTCCCCCGCCTCCGAACGCACACTTTTGTCCGGATCGCCTCTGCCGCTTTGGGCGATTCCCTGTTCCAGCACAGGCGCCCCCGAAGGAGCGGAGACCCAAGGCACGCCAGCCATAGGCGCGCTGCGGCAAGTCCCGCGGCGTCTCCCGTCCTCGTCCCAATCCACTCGCCCTGCACGCACCGCTCGGAGACAACCACCGGTCAAGCCGCCCTCTCCAGCCGCCCATGTGCTACCTCACATCGATAAGACACTCGCCCGCCCCTCGCCACACCGACGACCGACGATCGTCCCACTCGTCTCACAACGCCAAGTGTCCACACACCACTACGCCTCGCAAGCTCGCCATCGGCCCCCCGGATCCGTCCATCCGTCCCGCCGCTTACCACATCACCAATCCCCAAAAGACTACTCCAACTCAGACTGTCGCGCGCGTGCTCGATCCCCTCATTCACCTCTTGCCGCCAAGCCTGGCGCGGTTATATTGCTTCCGTCATACTGCTCTCATCTTAGCTCGTTCTGACGACGCCCGACGCCCTGGACGGAAACGCCTCACCCTCCTCCTGGTCCCTCCGCGCCTGTACACCATATCCATGATCCATCTCTCTGCTCCGACCGCGTACTGAATAGCCTCCTTCCATTCACGCGCGTCCCCCCCTTCGGCATGCAGACGGTCATGTCATCATGCACTGCATCCTCACGCGCCCAGATCAATGTGCATTGTACAATACACTCACATCCCCCTTGGGTTCTCTCGCATGCGCGATACGCCTCCCAGGGTCTCCCCGTAACCCATTCATCGCGTGTGCGCACGGCACGGCTTGCGATCGTGCGAATGAACACATGTACATGTACATGTGCGCGCGATGCTCTGCCTGCCGGCGATCGCATATCGCATGTCGTTGTATGAGTATGTATGCATAGCACGCGCAGCCCAGAAGGTATATACGAGCACTCCACGAGCCAGTTCAACCCATGAGGCCACAAGATCGAAGGGCTCCCGGGGGTACGTGCGCAGAGCGGTGAGCTGTGCCGCATTTCGAGGGCAAGTGCGACGTCGTGGGGAACGTGTCTTTGACTGGGGACGATCGGAGATCGAAGACGACAGGCTGGCGAGCACGATCGAAGAACACCCTGGCCACGGTTCGTAGTGCAGGGTGGCCGGTGACGCAACCGGGAATCCACGGGCTGGCACAGGCATGTCTGCCGTTCAAGGTCACCGTGGGACAATGCACATGCATACGCTCGAGCCCGGCGTTAGTAGTCACCTCAGCGTGCAGGGCCTGGTTCTCTTGGTGGTACAGAATAGAACGAGTCGGTGATACAGAGCGCAGTGGTACCAGAGACGCAGCGCGATTAATAGATACGAACCTTCTTCCGCCCACGCACTGTACATGTGCTAGCGCTAGCCAGACATAGCCATAGACGAAAGCGTGGCGGGGTGACGCAGTTTCCGCTGCAACACTAGACCTATTCGAGGCCACGAACGCGCTCTACGTGCGACCCACCGTTGACTCACAATGCGCTCCCAGCGGATCCGAGGAGGAAGACCCAAGCGTGCATCAGTTCTGAATGACCGGCGAGGTCCTTGTCTCGATCCGAGACGCACGTGCACGACAGCACAGAGGGTTGACGTTGACTGGCAGTCTTGCCACAACGAAGACGTCGTCCCTCTTGAGCTCGACGACTCGCAAGTTCGCAAGCCCCGAATCCGATCCTCCGAAGAAGAACCCCCGGCCTGCGGCACGTGTCTGATCCAGCACTATGTAGTCCTAGTCCCAACCAACTTGGACACGGACACCAAGCCTGAGCCGTGCACTGCAACCCCCGAGGCCACGTACGGCCGTGACAGGAAACGGGTGCCCTTCCCTACCCTTTACGCTATACTAGTGCCCAAGGCGTCCCGCAACAGCTGCGGCATCAACACCAAGTGCTCACAGAGATAGACACGCACGCACTCGCAGCCGTGACATCATCCTCATGCGCCTGCACCAATCGGTACCGGTAGCCCCCCGGGCCAGTGGCAGGCAGCACGGGCCGCACCGCGCAACATGTATGGCTGCCCACAAGCAAGTCCAGCGATCTGTTCCCTCCGAAGAGCGCGCGATTGATGGCCCCTCCTCGCTCTCGCTCCGGGGCCCCGTCCGTTCGGCCGTCCGACGCAACGTTCGAGGCTGCACCAGGGCGGAAGGTCCAGATTTGCCGCTCGTAGGCGGATGGTGGGTTCATGGTGGGGGAGGCAGGATGCAGCGTGCGCGGGTATGATGCACGTCCCCGGACGGGAGAAAGCTGAGAGTTTGCAGAAATGCAGAGGTAGTAGAGTACTGGGTGCCATACTACATGGCGCATAGCAGTGGTATAGAATGAAGACGCACAGAGCACAGAGCAAACAGTCCACGGCCACCGTCCCACCATGCTCACTGTCCCTCCGCGCCCCGACGCCTCCGCACGGTATCCAAACTGAGGCAGCTGAACCGGCTGCGTAGGGCAGGCCAGCCGCTCACGAGCGGTAGTCGAACACGACCCGGCCCCAGTCCTGACCCTGGTAGATCAGCACGCCCCGGACTTCGGCGCTGTCGAGTTCCAGCCCGAGCTCGAACTCTGGGAGCAAACGGAAGAGGATGATCAGCACATGAGCGCATCGTAGGCATGAAACCGCTCGAGCGCCGTAGTGTTCTCGGTTGGGAGACGGGAAAGGAAGAAGGTGGAGCGCGAGGGGACAGACCGGGGCCTGTTCGGGTCTCGACTCTCGGGCGTATCGAGCACATTACTCAGGCAAGCGAGCAACGACTGCCAACGGCCATCACCTCCACGGCCATCCCGGTCATCCGCCCCCAGAGCCACAACTCGCAGACAATCGGGCGCCCGAGCATATTTTGCAAATGCCGTCGCAAAGGTAGGCCACCACGAAGCCGAAGATCGAAGGAGGGACACGTACCGGTGTAGAACCCGTTCGAGTTTGGGATGCTCGCGTTCTGCTGGAAGCTCGGAAGCGCGCCGAGGTCGATCGTCCACTTGCACAGCTCCCTGATCTCTCCCTGCGAACGCGTCAGCGCTGCGTGCACGACGCTAGACCGGAAACGAGCAGGCTCGTCGTTGCTAGCGACAGGAGCGAAAGGCAACACACGTTCCCCCTCCGATCCTGTCGAGGCGCACGGAGCCCGAGACTGCAGACGAGCCGCGTGCTTGGGCTCGACTCACCTCATCTGTGTACCGCATGATCTTATCGCTGTCCGAGACGAACAGCGTCGCCGTGAACGTCCGGTCTGCGCGAACAGAAACGCACGTTAGTACATCACGACCAACACTGCCGCAGGGTTCGAGGCGGGAGGCGGCATATAGCGCTGGGCCATCGCCGTACGTCCGGTACGAACTCACCGTTTGCGGTTTGAGAGAATTTGCTGTGAAACGGAGGGCTCGGTTAGTAAAGGAAGCCGGATCCATTGTCCATAGGAAGGCTTACCAGAACGTCGTCTTCAGGCGTTGTCTGCAAATCATCATGCGCACAACGGCACGGGCACGGTCATCAAACCATCCGTCAAGCTCCCGGAGCGAGAATGCGAAACACGCACCCTTTCCGCAAAATTGCGCCCTTAGCGACCAGGTACTGCAACCTGACAAAACCCCGGACTCAATTCAATACGCCGCCCTTCGAATCGAATGAATACCGCGCGGCGGTAGACGGCTCGCAGCGGGTATGCAAAAGAAAGCAGACTATACCTGTTCTCGCATATCGAGACGCCTGCGTCGTTCTCCCGGATATAGGCAGGTCTCTTCAGCCAGTCTTCTTGCTCCGCAGGCAATTTCACCTGGACGGACAGAGGTGCACAGCGTCACGAGCGCAACGGGTTTAGTGAGCACGAACGGCCGCAATACATCGGGCCATCGGGTCATTCGCACCTTGAGCATGTATGATTGTGGCGCGACGACGCTCGAGACAAGGTCCCGGCGTGCGAGGCCGTATTGCGCTGCGCCTCTCACCGTAGCCGTGTCGCAGTCATGCGGGCGGGCAATGACTCTGATCCGGTTCCCAAATTGCGCCTAAAGTTGTGTGAATTCGACGCCATCAAGCTCCGGCATGACGTGGCAACGTAGAGGACAGCGAAGGGGAGAGTACGCACCTGTACCTTACGGAAGAGGTACTCGCTGCCTGAGAAACCTCCCACGAGAAGGAGCGCGTCGAGCCGTTGATCGACCTTCTTTGTCTGAGCTTCGATGAGCTCCAAAACCTGTCCAAGCAGTGTCGTGCCGTAAGTCGTTGGCTGGGAACCGCCTACGGGAACCGGCACAAAGGCAGGACATCGTGTAGCCGGCTAATAACAGGGTGGCCAGACGCACCTGGTTCACAACCGGGTCGAACACTTCCCGTCGGAGAAGGACGCCTGGAATGGCCACCTCGCCGTTCACCAAGCCCACGGCGGGATCGTCCGGATCCTCGACATTGAAACAGGTAAAGTGGAACATCTTGTCTGTGAGTTCCCGGTCAGAACGTCAGCATCGAGGCGCACAACCGTCTTGTCCTGACCGTCGTCTTCTTCCCCAGTATATCTCAGCTTCTCCGTCTCGCTGAAGTGCTCCATGAAGTTGGCCAGACTGATGGGGTCGAGGTGCACCGGATGATCAGCGAGGAGGGTCTTCATCAGCTCGCGGAAACGCAGATCGAGGAATAGAGAGCCGCAGTTCGCGCCCGACCGCGCGCACATCTCTGCTATTTCGAGGTTGGAGAGCATGCCGATGATCCTGTACACGGCAAGGTCCTTGACGCCGATGGAGCATGACCGTCAGTACATGCCGCGGGCCTACCGGACCACACGCATATGTCAGGCAAAAACAGCGGGAACGTCGGACGTACCACCGTACCACCACCCGCATCACATATCATGAAGTTATGGTTCGGAGTGAGTTTGTGCACATCCGTGAGGTTCGCGCAGTGCACCGCCGCGGCTTCTGGCTCGCTGCATGATTGGTCAGGGTCGCTCGTCCTAGAGCGGCCTTTCACCTACCTGATAATACGCAAACGCTCCCTCCAGTCGTGGTCACCAGCCCTCGCAGATCGAACGAGCCCGGCGGCAATGGCGGCATCCCGCATCATTTGACACCCTGTCGCGTCCCATGCCGCAGGCACGGTGAGCCAGACGTTCGCCGAGTCTAATTGAGAACGCAGGTCGTGTGAGTGAGTTTCCGGACGAGTTCGACCCAGACAGGTAGGATGCATACCAAGGTCGGCCACAGCGCCGATTTCGCGGGTTATCTGTTGCTTCGCATAGTCCCAGAGGCATGACAGAAAGTCGATGATGAGATCGATGGCTCGTTTGCCAGGCTATAGAAGGTGCAGGGCCGGCATGAGCAGCCTCCTATGCCGATATTGCTATATGACTTACGGGAAGTGCCGGCAGACGGGGATCCACAGTTGATTGATCTCGTAGTGCTTGCGGTTCGAGGAATAGCTTAAACCTGAAGCCCATTCCTCATGACGCTTCGAAATAGTGGGATAGATAGGGTCGACATACCATTCGCACTTGATTGCCCCCGGCATTGGACCCGCGTTCTTCGCCTCGATACCCCAAGCCAACACCTGCCCTGTCTGATCGTACAGCAGACACGTCGGGATCTTCCTGAAAGTCTCGAACGTCCCTGGCCAGTTCAAGATCTGTTGTACCTTGCCGGCGGCGATACGCGAAGAACCGTACGCCTGAGTGTAATTACATGAGCGTCATTCGCTCCCAGCCCCAGCCGTATGAGACTTACAACACCCGAGAACGTCGTACCTAGTATAGAGGATGAGTCTTCTTCCGTCGGTCTTAGCCGAAGGCAACTCACCGAAATCTATTGAGACCGACAACTTCCCTTCATCCGCGAACGAGGACTGCTGGGGGAGGTTCACAGGGGGACTCGCTCCTCTTGAGGTCACGGACATGGGCACCGTGCGGTCCGTGTTCATGGCCAACGGGGGACTCCGGATCGAAGCACTGTACGTACTGAAGTTCGAAACCGTCCCGGGAGGGGGCGATCCAGGGGCCTGAGGTGGCATCGCCCCGTCGGGATACATCCCGTTCGGAGGGGGCGAGCCTGACGCGGGAGGATAGGGAGAGAACGTGGTCTGCAAGTTCGGGGATGATTTCTCCCCCCATTGTCCATAGTTCTGGTACGCCTGTGGGGGTGGCGAGGGTCCTCCAGAAGGCGCGTAGGGCTTCTCGCTGCCAGGCCACTGGGGACTGGGCTGAGGACCTGGCTGCTGGCTAATTGGTCCGTGTGGCTGGAAGGGGGTGACCTTGCTCGCGTCCTGGGTGTTATCGACCTGGTGATTGGGCTCGCCGCAGCAGCTCATGGTGGTTCAGGTCGTCGACGACGTGGATAAGTGGTAGTGGTAGAGAAAGGGGCGGGATGCGCCGACATAGACCGGCGGGTAGCAGACATTGGCAATGGCAGTGCGTGCGGGGACAGCGTCAAGCGGCAGGTGGCGTAAGGCGCCCATAGCCAACTGGACCCGGCCAGTTCCAGTTGGCCTCATTGAAGTCATTCCGCGCGGTTCGGGGTCTTCACGCGGCTCAGGCTCTGCTCTGCGCTCTCAGATGGCGATGGAAATATGCACGTATGTACAAGAATCAAACGGAGTCCTCCAACGAGTTACTCAAATGTGCACCGTGCCATCATCGCGTGTTTGGCAAATTGCTCACAGCCACAGGCACGTATGTCAAACAGTCAAACAGTGAATCACCAGCAGGCTCAACTTGATCATCAGCTTAATGCAATTCTGCAGGCGAATTCACTCCGTCAGTTCATCATCGATCAGGTCTCGATAAATCTACTCAACTGAAGTGCCATGTCCAGCGAATCGCGGCATGGACTCACATGTACTAGGATCCGAGTTCGAATGCGAAGGGAGAGCTATCCAGGTCCATCCACATGCATATGGTCGACACCATGAGTATATTGCTCCGAGGATCTGCACACGCGTAGGGGACCTGAATGACCGCGTCCAGGCGCTGTCGTCCAACGTATCGTTCTCTGGGCAACAGCGACATATTCTTCGATGTCCGACTTCCCGGGGTCGACCTTCATCGGGATGATCAGCTGGAAGGTACCACGGATCAATTCGTATTGTATTGCTCCTGTACTGCAGTTTTGACGTGACCGTGGCGCAGGATCAACTTGAAGATGAGTCACTGAGTAAGTAATGCTTCACCGGGAACGACGCACCCCGATTCGCCCTGGCATATATAGGTGCAAACTGATTTTGGTTAACAGGCGTTGCACGTCCTCGGGAAGCGTGTGCCATATTTCTCTGGCATAGCAGATGCTTATCAGCTTGTCCGTTAGACTCTGGCAGTCATTGCGTTCTTATGCACAAAACGGGGTTATCCAAGTACCAAATGCAATCCTCCACTTGAAGGCCAACGGACCGGCTCGCTTTGCATCCCGGGACCACGAGGCCGACGGACGGAGGTATTCAAAGGATGCATGTATGCCGTCTTTCCGAACTCACTACAGGAGTTTTCCCTTTCGACAGTCTCCAGGATTCCGCATGTGGGCATATGGTGCGGTACCCGTGAGGCTGCCGATGATTCAGTCGGATTCGGCGGTGGATCAAGGACCTATTCGGTGGTCAACACCCTCATCAGGGAAAACCCAAAACTCTATTTAGGTGTAATGATTCCTAATTATCACTAATACTGAACATTAGTCCATTAGTCTAATTCGCTAGGTCCCCAAATAACAAGCGCGATTAGTGAACCGTTAGTTGTATGAATATTCCATTATTTAGATCCAGATTATCATGCACTCACGCACCCAGGCGCACAAATGAACGGCGAGAACAAACTAATATTGCCAGTACCTACTAACAAAGTGGGCTAAGAGTAAGAACACATATGCTACAACGAGATAAAGACAGAAATGTCGGCCCAACCCCTCGTGGAGAAAGAGGAAACGTGAACGCATATCAAATGCCGTCACGCATTGACAGACATCAGAGGAAGTGCCTCCAGCTGACTTAGTATGTAGCTGTCGACATTGACGCTGCTCAGGTTGATCACATCATTCTCCTCAACCTCGTTCAAGTGTGCTACATGCACGTACAACCTGCACGTACAACCTGCAGGAGGTCACACCTTGTTAGCGCGTTCGCAATGTTCTGTGTCCACGTCATGCACGCACCGTCTCAGTACGAGAACCACCGCTCCCACACATTTCCAGTCTTATCGGTCGTAAGTATCAGGTGTCCCTTCTCCGTCGGCCCATCACTGCAAACAAACAAGCCCACATCAGTGGCCGATATAACCCAAAGTTCAAACAGACCGCTACCCACTTTCAAGGATTAGCTTCACACTTGCCACAGTTCAGCTTCGGGGCGTCCACCGAGAGGGTAGACAGACTATACGTCACAATCAGGAAGAGTGAATGGGCGATGAAGCAATACGTACATTGAATGGGCCTGGCACCTCACCCGTTAAACACGGCCACCTGTATGCTAGTATGCTACCCTTGCGACCCCCCCTTCCCGGCGCCCTACCAGAGACTGACCAAGAAAAAAATGGACACCACGCACGAGTACCAGGATAGCCCCTCCAACTTCCTCTACTCCCATGGCCGTCACCCGGAACTTCACATTTGCACGCCTCCGGGATGGTTTGACCGACCGGCATCAGTAGGTGTCCAGTCAGAACTGAGAACACAGTCGAGGCAGTCTAGATAGTGAGCAAGCCACAGACGTGACTCGAGAGCCCGAAGCAAGCCCAAGTCCAGAAACTGAGCCTAGATAGCCCCTAGACGAGACAGCAGGAGGCAAGGGAGCACGGTGGTACTAGGCAGAGCCGCGAAGTTCAACATCGGAGGGCACCCGAACGGTCCTCGGAGAAGGCCGGATGTGTTTAGGGCAGGTCCCACAGCACTTCACAACCTGGCAATCATGAGCGCTTGCCTCGGTCGCCTGTCAGTTCATGTCGAGTCTACCTACTATGACACTAATTCTCGTGTCGGATGTATGTATGTAACCTTTACGATGGCAACAAACACCTTCATAGCTTGAACATACATCCCAGGAAGAGATAGTAGACGTTATCAGGTATTATTCGGATTATTGGGCCGACCTCTCTAAATTATCTCTTATTAGGGTTTCAGGTTTTTCCTGAAGCTCGTTCCACGGGATCGATGCAGGGTCGCGGATGGTACCAAACATTCCCGGTCGTGTGCGCATAGTCTCCCACATATTGAGGCTCCCACTGTGCGGATCGATGCCGACGTATCGCCGGTCTGTTGTCCATGCTGCAGTGACGTAGAAAGGAGGGGGGTCGGAAAGCAGGTCGGACCGTACCTTTCTAGCCACGTAAGTACTCAGGCCAGAGGATCCGAGACCGTCACTGCGGATAATTCCGCACTTGCACCGGTTGAGAGCTTGACAAGAATGTACAGGTTCAAGATCTGGACGTCTCTTCTGATGGAAAGTCTAGAAAGGGAGTTAGACAGGAAGAAAGGAAAGAACTACTCATGGTTATTAATCGACTACCCTTTGCTCATCCGGAAACGGGCAGAATTGAGAAACCCCCGATGCCTCAGGGACCGTCGGAATGTGATATTACCGTACTCACAACCGAGGGAACTCACTTCCAGCCAGTCTGTCGGTATTTGCCGTCAGCTTGAACTTCGTACGATCAGGAGGCCATGTGCTTTTTTTCTAGCTCCCAGAACACGTTGCATTCGAAGCCGTGCAATTCGCACTCAACCTCGGCTCACAGCCCGGCAAGTAGGAATCGCGGTCCATATGGCTATGATCTGCCCTGTACGGAGAGATGCGAAGGATTAACTGATGCCGATGCGTGTTTGAACATGAGGAATCAGCCCCTTCGTAGGTGACTGAAGAGTCCCGGAAGGCCTCTAGGCACACCATATTCTGAAACACGTCGTACGAGACATGCTAAGCAATTAACTGTCTTGGATTATGGCAAGGCCTCACCAGGTACATAGCGACAAGCGCACGTTTGGGAGAATTCATGGAGTCTTTATGGAGACAAAGCTGACGACAAAGGAAAGTGCTCGCGGCATTTGTGCGGTCGGTCGGTGAGTTCTTGAGTGCGTTTACACGCACCGAAAGTGCAGATGCGTAAGCAGCCGACGCATATCGAAAATATGAGACGACATCACGGACCCCTCGCGGTTGTGCGGTACGTATGGTGAGAGTGTTCCGCATCCTTGTCAGTTGCCAAAAGGAGCGGAGTTGCCTGATGACGTGCGTTCAACGGCAAATGCCGAAGCGCGTCCTCCCGATGCGACACGCGTGCAGGAGCAATGTGCATCAACGACTTGTCTTCCACCCCCATCTCGCGCGGTCTACTCGAGGCTTCTCTGCTCACACATGGCGGCTAGTGTGTCTATAGCTAGGCAGCAGCTGCAGAAGATAGCCGCAAAATGGCCCGGGGATCCGTTCAGGCCTGAAGTGCAGCTGAAGACATTCCTCACGTCCCTGGCCGACCATCCGAGGCTCAGTCCGGAAATTGTGTCTGCTGCGCGCGCGCTACAAAATGATGAATTCAAGCACAAGGTGAGCCTCGTTCTTCTGATCGCCTCGAGTTGGGGTCAGATACGGGAACGGACAGTGAGGGATACCCGGCATCAATTGCCAACCATATCTGGACTATATCCTTGTTCCTTGCACAAGACCCATGCTCCCTGCGTGACCGAGTAAACAGAGGAAGAAGCAAGCCCTGGCTTCGTCTGGCTGGCATGAGAGCCACAGACCTCTGTTGCACGAAGAATCCCCGCTCGCTATCCACAAACAGCGCTGCTGTTGCCGAGGAAGCGAGCAGAGTGGAAACGTGTCTATATGTGCCGATCTTCCACTCTTTCTGACCAGCCAATGTGAACGATTCTCAAACCTGTGGAGCGGTCGTATACAAAACCGGCTAAGACCCGAAGTGTTCGTTATACACACGCTGCCATCTTACTACACAGACCGTTCTTGAGTTGTGAGAGCTGTTCACTGACTTTGAACCCTTCTTGTCATCAGTATGCGCTTTCATCGAAGACACTGCAGCCGGCCTCCAAGCCGCATCATTACACACGCCTCGTGGAGGCGTTCGACAAGAGCGCACAGGGCATCGCTCGTCCCTGGTGGAAGATTTTCTTCAATATCTGGTAACAACCCTCCGGCATTCCATTCCCTCGTACGTCGTGATCTCTCACTAGTATGCTTCTCATTCCAATCGCACCTTCTCTCGCTCATGTCGGGCAGGTACCTCGGCCGTAGTCTCGTGTATGCGCTAGTGGGTTCTCATCAACCGAGTACATCTGTCAGATAGCGTGCGGACTAGGTGTTACGATGTGGCTTCCCTCATATGAAGACATATGCCGGGCTCTCCTATGTGGGCGGCTTGGCTTATCCTCGCCAACCTTGCCTCAGAGTCAGCTGGAATCAACTCCATGCCATACTGATAATCTGACCATGTAGTCTACCCACATGGCAATAGAGCATACCATCCCGATAACCATCGAGGATCTTGATCACAGGATTCTGATCGACTGTCCCCTCTCTCCCCGACAGGCTTTGTGGCCAACGTTCGCGGGAGAAGATTCGAGCAGAACGTTCGCCAGGGAAAAGAGCGCTGATAGCGAAAGATTTCGACGCATCTCAATTAGCCTGAGCAAAGCGGGAACTACGCCTTGCACCACTGTCTGTGTTGCGGAATTGTGGCCAGCTTCACACATAAAACGTCCGCTCGACCCTATGATAAGCACTGACAGGTCCCGGTGCCTTGCTGAGGATATGGAGGGGATACGGCAAGCTACGTAGAGACCCGGCTATTGATTCGAGAGACCTCCCGCCGTCCAACATCGTATCACTAAACGATGCCCGGCCATTAGACGGTGAATGGCACTTCACACAGCCGTGGAGGCACACTCCCATCGCACGACCGCCTCGAGCATTAATCCTCCTCCAGAATCTCGTCTTCTCCTTCCCGTGCCTGCAGTAGAATCTCCCAGTCAGCAGCTGACGACAAGCGAAACATATGTTCCCAATCGCGTAGACCCCGTGAACCGACACAGGGCCCCGCGTGCGGTGGGAGGGAACAGAAAGAACAAAAGAATGGTGGCGCACCTTCTCCACGAGCTTCTTGCGCTTTTCCCTCGCCTTCCGCTGCACCTTCACATAGCGGCCCAGCGGAGTCTCATCCACCTTCCCGCTCAGCTCATCCTCCCATCGGTCGACCTCGCCGAGCTTCCCCGGGCCGAACGCCACGCCCTTGCGTCTCTGCTCCGCCCATCTTGCGCTCTCCTCGACACGCTCGACGAGCGCCTTGGCAAGGGCGGCCTCCTTCGCCTTCCCGCCTCCTTTGCCGTGCGGGGCGTTTTTCGCACTCTTGACAGCCTTGCGGAGGAGGAGGACGATCGGCACGGTCACCTCAGGGAAGCCGATGCTGCCGTGCACAGGCGGGCTGGCGAGGTACTCGGCGAGGAGGAACGCGCTCTCTTCTGCGAGACCCTCGTTGTAGACGCGCGTCTTGAGGTACTGCTGCGGGGCGCGGATGTTGGTCTCAAAGTCGAGTGGCCGGAGAGTCGACGCTTTGGGTTTTGAGGATGGGGAGAGAGCGGTAGTGAGGATAGGGAGCAGATAAGGGGCGAGGGGGACGTAGGTATGGGTGTGGCGCGTGAGATGCAGCATCGAGCGGACGATGTGGAGGTGGAAGGGGAACGAGCGAGCGTTGCGGATGAGTCTAGTAGAAATGTAGCTTCAATTATACGGAATATGCAGGGGAGATCGAATTCGAATACCTGGCAGCTCCGAGCGCAACCTGAACGAGGGGGTATATGAGTGCTTTCAGTTCACTCTCTTGACCCCCGCGTTCAATCAGCGTTTCTTTGCTGCACGCCCGGGCGATCACGATGGCCCAGAAGTCAACGCAATGCACGTATTGCCAGTTGTAGACTTGCTTGTACGCCTCCTACGAACAGAATGAGCGGCGAAGGAGCGGATCTCAATGCCGTGAGATTACCTTCGTCTTAGTTTTCATGCTATTCCTCAGGTGAATAGCAAGCTGACGGATGTAACCGAATGCATGCTGGTAAGACGCAGCATGGTCGGCGCAGAATAATTCGCTCGCGGAGTTCTTCATGAGGTTGATAGACGGAAGAGTGTGAGGACTGGTGGATTTGCACGACCTCACAAGAGTTAAGTACGTGTTCTATTCGTTATGAAGGTCATTAGTGGGCGCTGGAATATCATATATGGCCCGAACGCGTACCTTCAGCACAGTGTCTATAATTGATTCGTCTGTAGCGGCCGCAAGTCGGCGCACAGACAGGAACGCAACTATACGAACACCGTCTTCGGCGCTCGACCAGTAGTCCAGACAGGTCTTGAGGTAGAGCTTGACGGTCTTCCGACTTGTTGTCACGTAGGGCACAAGTTTGGCTGTTTCGCTCAACGCAAGCCGAAGCATATCGTTGTCGGATATCTGACCCATGAGATGGACCACATTGTGGAAGTAGGAAAGTATGAGTTTCTGCAACGTTTTCCACTTCGTCGTTTGTGTCGGTGGCTTACTGTAGGAGATGAAGTGCATCAGATGTAGCGGTATAATGTATATATGTCGCAGAGACTCACAATTTGCCATTCGGGAGCGAACGTGAAGGGCAATGGTGCTCCAATACAACGGGGGTATATCGCAAGCAAGTCGTTACAAGTTTGTTGTACACTGCAGAAAGACGTTAGTCTATGCACCAGTGTTTCACAAGCCGCAGTCTCATACCCGAGGGACTGTCTATTCTCCACGCGAGGACTTGGTCATCTTCGTTCATATGCACCGCGGACCGAAACGCGATAAGCAGTTTCCGCAACGCTTTCAGTGAACGGTGCTGCGAGACGGCGCATGTTACCAATGACAGCTAGACAGTAGGAGGAGGCCACGCACATCAAGCAGGGCTTTTTGCCACCGCTGCAACACCTCTTTTGTCAAAACAGGAGTGATATCTTCCGCCATAGCTTCTTCGTCTCCCTCATCATCATCACCCGCGCCCGCATCATTGAGCTTGAATTCAAGAAGCTCCCTGTCGTTCTCTTGAAGGTACTTATAGAACTCGGGATCCTTCTCCGCAAGTTTAGAAAGCTCCATGAGATGTGCTTCTCCTTCGTCTGAGACAAAGCCATGAGCTGAAGAGACAAAAGGATCTGCTTCTGTGACGCACCGTCAAGGTCATCCACATCCGCGAAAGACTCGTTATCGTCGACGTCTTCGGAGCCTGCGTCCTCGTCCTCGTCTTCGTGCATAGCATCGTCCCCACTCTGAAATCCACGTAAGTGACCAAGTTTTCGTAGAATGTGACAGGGATGAGTTACCTCCCCATCTTCGTCGTCACTGGCACCTTGCA
Source organism: Coriolopsis trogii (assembly GCA_020543525.1). Taxonomy (NCBI): domain Eukaryota; kingdom Fungi; phylum Basidiomycota; class Agaricomycetes; order Polyporales; family Polyporaceae; genus Coriolopsis; species Coriolopsis trogii. The sequence goes on from JAHYIO010000004.1 coordinate 1,122,563, forward strand.
TGAAGCCACCACCTAGGAAGTCATCTACGGACATTCCCTTGAACCTACCAAAACGTGTTAGGAATGATAACCGCATCAATACTCGCAACGCACATACTTTCCAGATGCTTCATGTACGTCCTCATCCTCCTCTTCACTGGCATCCGACTCCTCCAGCTGTTTCCCCTTGCCTTTTGTCGCTTGGCGTTTCTCCGCCTTCTTCTTGATGTCGCGATGTTTCCGCCTGGCTTGAATCGTCTTCTTCAGCTGTCCACTCGCGGCAAATTTCCTCGTCGACTTGGCCACCTTCTTTCCCATGGTTTAGCAATGCGATATGTGCGAGCGACGTAGAGGGGAGAGGATAGAAAGCTTCCAGCTCGCCGCGTGCAAAGTACCTCCACTTGTCCGCGAAACTTTCGAGCGCGGGCGGCTATAGAACCCCAAGGACCCTAACCTAACTCCAGGGTTCTTAGACTTAAGGCTGACTTCCGAGTCGGAACTTCCTTAGCAGGCCTGCCTTCAACCATATGTCTAACTTTTTCTCCCTGCCTCCTCCCAGTTCGTTTCTCTGATCTGTGCATCTAATATTCACTCGATATCTTGTAGGAGATGGCCTACAGAGGCCGCCATATCGTCGAGAACCCGGCTCTCGTGGACGGCATCTTCGCGCTGACTTTCCGGAGGATAGAGGTGCTTGTATCAGCGCCGCTCGCGCCTGCAGGGCCCTCTCCGAACCTGCATGCCGCGTCCTGGTGGACCCTTGAAGGATTCTACCCCTTATGGAATGTTTTGAGTTCTTATCCTTCTATGCAAGTGGAGAGTAAAGAATACACAGCATACATTCTCAGAGTCCGTATACCCCAAACACCCCTAGACCAGCATTTGGTGCTCATTGATGATCGATGCGGCCCACTCAGCTACTGAACAGCAAACTGTACTTCGACACAAGCCAATGGTCAAGATTACTTGCTCATCACGAGTGCAACATCTGCGGTCCGTCTCTTCCGACGAAACAGAACACATCCTCCTGCAGAGATTGTTCGTGCACAATCACCGCACCACCTTCTTCCCATCGTTGCGGACGATCGAGTGGATCCAACACAAGTGTTCCAAGGCTTTACTCTTCTCACTATCCCCACGCTCCGTGGAAACGCTGTCGATTGCCTCTCACAAGGACCAACCTCCGGAGATCATAGAAGGCATCGCTTCTCGACTCGCATCCGTATTTCCATCTCTCCAATCTATCAAAGTTCAGGGAGCCCCACATGGCACACTCCCCTTGTTGCAAGAACTCGTCAAATTTAGACGTCTAACCAGCCTTGATGTTTCTCCCAAGGAACCCCTTGCTGCACATTGGCGAATGCTCTCCTGTTAAATCACGTCTATGCGAGCACTGTCACGGGTTTCGAAAATCCGGTATCGCTCGAACTACCCACAGTCACTTTCATCCAGTATGGGGGCTCTTGGGACCAGATCCTCTGCTTTCTTTCATCCCTCGTGGTAGTCCCTGAGAAGGGATATCAGGCACATCTAGTTGATATCTGTCGTTTGTTCGAGGAAGTCTCCTCTCCGCATCTGTCAATGGTTCTTGATCACTTCGAGCTGCCATATGAAGGAGACCCTACAACCACCTGTGTAGATATTCTCGCGCCAACGTACCTGCCGGAAACCTTCTCAGAGATAATCTCGCCCCTTTACACTCGTCGGCACCTGACGCAGTTCACACTCTGCATTAGTTGGAAGTCACAGCCGGTGTGGTTCACAGACGACGACGTTCGCGTCATAGGACAAAGCTTTCCCGAGTTGGGGGTCTTGAGTATCAAGAATGCGCCCAGCAAACCCCTTACACTCGATGTTTTAGTGCACATCGCGACCCATTGCCGGAAGCTGAGAATCTTCGAGTTCGTCGAGCTCGAGGTCCGTCGGCCTCTCCCAGCGGCGGTGGCCCCCACACGGAACCATCCGCTGACTATCCTGAAGTTCTGGTCGTGGGTAGTGAACTCGAGACTGGGAGAATACCTGGACGCCCTTTACCCGAACCTCGCCATCTTCGATCAGCGCATACATACCTATTGTGTTGTTCGTCACTCTGCCTCACCATGGCCGACAGTGTGGCTGCATGTCGAAGAGCTCCAAAAACGCAGGAACGCGGGTCATGCAAAAGTACCGCCGCGCTACGTAATCCTTTAAGCGTCCAGTAGGGTCATATATCCGGCATTCTTGGATGACGATGAGTCTGTACCTTAGGTTGTGGTATGCATAGCGTACATGGCAGGCTGACACAATCGCATATTATTCTATACATATGATGTGACAAATTACGAAATAGTAGAGACAGTCTCGTTCGATATCTATATAGGTAGAGAGCTTCTACTCTATTTTCAGTAAGCGTACCGGACATCGTCGCCAGGGGAGATAACGCATACAGAAGGCGGGTATATGAGGGCGTAAGCATGAAGGCGTTGAAGTGTCCGCACAAGCAGACGCCCCTACGAGCCCGCAGGTTTTCTACTTGAGCTTTTGTCTCCACCCAGCAGCTCCGAACCTTGCGAGACCATGTCGACCGACTTGCGATCCCGACATACCCATGCCCGTCAGCGCCTGAGTATTCATTGTTGCACATTCGGCGGAAGTTGGTGGACGACACCCCTGGGAGCGTCAGACGTTTGAACTGAGAACGAAGAGTCCCTATCGTAGTACGTGAGCAGCGACTCGAGAGAATCGGACATGTTCGCGTCCGAGCCAATGCCGTCGTTGAAGATGGGTTCGGAATAGAGGGGCACGTCCGTACACTGGCTGGGCACAGCGGAGTGCAGGACAGGGGACATTGACCCATCCCTGAGGCAGAGCACGCCCGACGGCTCGTCTGAGTTGGCAGGGTGCCAGACCTCAAACTCCCCAAACTCTCCTTCGTCCAGTGACCATTCTTCAGCGGCAGTACACTCCGGCAAAACCTCCCGGAGGTCGGAACGCGCTTCAAAGCTCGATGGTCCGTCGCTAAACTGACTTCTGAGATGTTCCTTGTTCCGCCTAGCGAACTTGTGGGAGAAAGTGGGGATGAGCGTCTTGCTCTCTGGGCACCCCTCTGTCCATCCGTGCTTCTTCCGGCGATGCTTCGCGCACTCTTTCGGACTTTCGAAGCGTTTCGGGCATCGGAAGACACTCCCGAGCGGGTCCACCCAGCGGTGTGGGCACTTGAGGGAGTGAGTCTTCTTTGGGACGGTGCTAACGCGCTCGGCGGGCATGGCGAAGTGACGTAGGAAATGTGAGTAGTGGGTATGACTCGGTAGGAGAGACGCGAGGTGGATTGGTAAGGGAGGATCAACTTGGGGTAGGGTGGAAGTGTTTGTTAGCCGCGGATGAGGCCTCAAGCTAGTGAGCAATGCAGGGCAGCGCAGAGACACATATAACTGACGTTTGAGGAGTCAAAGCGTTGATGACTTTGCCCACGCCGCGCTGCATTGCTGCACGACATCAATTTGGTGCACCTGACAAGGGAGATCTGCCACTCAGAACCAAACAACGGCGAGAGGGGCAGTCAGCTTTGTGCACCACGTTTCCTGCCTGCTGGGGAAACTCGCGATGTTTTCTTTGTTATCGTATGCTTGGGAGAAAGTCGTGCCTGAATCGGACCGTGACTCGCTGAAGGCAGTAGAAGGTCGTCGAGGCTCGTTGCCCTCATTACTAAGCGGAGGAGATGGCGCGTGCGGGTGCACATAGGTAAGGTGGAATACGCTCCGCCGAACATATACGGCGTTCGAATCGTTTCAGTGGTCTGCTCCGATGCGCAAGTTCGGGCTGTAAGCTCGAGAAATACAAGAAGTCAGGCGTCTCGGAGTCGTTATCTGAGTGGCTCATCAGATTCATCCATCACGTTTACGGCGAGTCCACGTAATGATAGACTTTGATCCTAAAGCAGTCGCGAGAGGCTTTGACCGGACCAAGCCATTCCCTGCATAAGGCAAAAGTCAGCAGTGGGCATCGTGCACTTCATTCACATAACAAGAGGGCTAGGAACATACCAACATCCTTCATATATTACAGATCATTGATACAAGTACAGTTCCATCCGTTATACATGCTCCTAACAAGCTGCAAATCTTGTGTCCTATATCAATCGACCGTGGTAAGTTCTGTGATGATTTTCTCGTAGTTGGTCGAAGCGTATCCAGCCTCGATATCATGGGCGCTTCCGCGATCCATATATGCGGTCATGATTTTCTCGTCCTTCTCGCTCAGCTCGCTGGGCTCCATTACCCCCTGCGAGAGTTCAATGGCGTGTCGATACATCTTGTATATCGGCTTGCGATAGTCGACCTCGTCACCGGAGGTCACGAGGAGCTCCTGTCCCTGTTCAATATACCTACACGTCATAAGGCGCATTTCAGGTGCCCTGATTGTTGGGATAGGGGATGTACAACTCACTCTTGATACTCTTCCTCTTCTTTGACGACGGGATCCAAAAGCCGCATGACGAGTTGAGGAAGTGTCTCTGGGGCAGACTCATTCGGCACATGAGGTTTCTTCATCCGCGACTTAGGGTCTTGCGACCGGTCCATACGAGAATTCCTGGAGCCTGGTATCGGGTGTGCACCCATCCAGCGGCGTACGCCATCCATGAGTCTATTGGAGTCCATTCTTTGAGCATGCAACAGAGGCAGACTCTCCGTCAGACATACTTCGGGTGTTGGTGAACCGTGTGTACATGATGCGGGAGGAACGGGCTCATGTTGATATCTCGCGCGGTCTTCCTATCATATGACGACAAGGTTAGCCAAAAATACACACAGTCGCATTGAACAACCATACCCAGGAAGCTTTAGTGTGCTGTTCATGGAGAACGCGAAGTGTTTCCCCAGCGAGGTGAACAGTAAGGGTCGATAGTATTCGATCCAGTAATCTGCGCGTGAGTTGACGAAGTGATGCACAGCCTTTTCACACTCCTCGACGGGATAGGCAACCTCAAGATGCTCGTCCGCGAACCACTTCTGGTAGTTGCCACGCCGCGGTGGAGCGCGCGTGCCGGTCTTCTCTGTAGGAACACCGAGAAACAGGTTGATCGCCGCCTGCTTATCGTTGTCTGTTCGCACACAGCGGTCAACGCACATCGGTTACCAGGTAGAATATACGCACCGAGGAGAGAATTGGCATAGAACCGGCGGAGATTTTCGATGATGTCTCGGGAATGACTATTCCAGTGGGGCATCCTCCTGTAAGTCTCGACACGGTTCACAAGTGCGCTCCCGGTATACTGTAGAGCAAGACCTGCGGGCGATGTTGCTCAGCAGAACACATGGTCCAACCAAGCACACTCACTGTCGCCGTGATCGTGGTACATCTCCGTGAGCATGTTCACTGCGTCAGAATCGAAGGCGAGGTTGGGAGTGTCAACTACGCCCAACGCGTACAATTGATGCCCAAGTGCGCGCTTTCCGAAGACGAACTGTGCGGCGTTGGTTCGATCGAGGCAGTCGACACAGTTCGTCCGACAAATACCATTCTGGACAGACATCGTAGTGCGCCAGGGGTATTCTTCTTCACTATCATGCAGGTTAGTGGTGTATGTGCTGCATGCATACCTCACTCACTCGGACTCGTTCTGCAAATAGTGCGAGAATGGCTCTGGGCCGGTGTGAAAGAAGCCCGTCATCTGGATTGACTCTTCCGCCAGATCCTCTAGATAACTGATAACATCTTGCGTCTTTCTGTGAACGAGCATCAGACCCAGCATCCCGGCGGCCTCTCTGCACCAGCCTGACTAACTCCTTGTACGCGCGAGCCATGTCCCACGCCCGATATGTTATCTTCTTATCAGGTGGCAGGAATTGATTGAGGTAGCGGACACATTGCGTGTACTCCTCAAGCAACTTCGATTCTCGTGGCTGGGGCTCCCGCTTCTTGACAAGGTTCAATATCATCACAGGTGTTCCGTATCGCTTGAAGAGATCGTCGAAATGTCGTGCTGCAGAGGTATAGAAGGGGTCCATGACGGGTACTACGCGAGGAAGGTTGAGACATTGGAAAAGATCAGGCCGGCATGCCATAGGGGCGACGCACTCTCGATAGGCGGCTTGGGAGCCACACCAGTCACTTCTTGAGTCCAGAATATTGGGATGCTACCCCGATACTAGTAGCTCCTAGTCTTAGTTGGTTGTGTTTCGTACTCAGAACAACGTGATTGACGAACGAACCTGAACATAACTCGTAAAGTTGGGGCTTGGACGCCTCCCTGGTTTGCCATCTGAAGCGTCATTCGCGGCGGGGTAGTAGAACGGCGTCGTGAGGGTTTCAGACACGATCTGCTCCGTCTCAACCTCATTGGCGACATTGCCCTGTAGGATGTGAGAAATGAAAACCCCGAATTTGAACACAATGTGTACCTCATCGTTTACTCCGCGCTTCAGGTAACGGGCTCCAGCGTGATGGCGCGATCTTCGTGCGATGAGAGTAATGAACACGACTCGACCCAGGACCGTAAGCTCTGGCGCATACAGTCAGCAACACGTAACTGCATGCGGATAGCAGCCCGCTCACTAGCTTGATCTACATGGCCATGAATCAACGGAACAAGCCAGTGTGATCTCGTCAAGGGCTCCTTAAAGGGAGCTGTTATTAAATGATGGTTCCACGCATATCGGTCGTTCATGGACCAGCGACGCGAAGGACTCAGTCCACTACGAGTGAGGTTATGTTGCAAAGTTGAGGTGAGATCATACGTGTAACTGCATTTGCGGGTATATTAGGGCGTGGGTGGACAGACTGGGACAAACTAGAGTATTGACCTGAAGTAGAAGTTCTTCGACATATCCACTTGCTTGAACACGTTCATGAGACGCGCTTCCTCGGTAGGCTTGTCGACCTTATGGTTGAACGCAACAGGTAACATGTCGGTACTCTCACAATGGTAGACATAGTGGCCTCCAATGAGAGCGACCACAGAACGCTTCAAGATGAGTATCATGTACCAGCCTGCAGTAAACCTGACGAAGCCTGTCCTTACATCAGTATGCTGCCAACAATGTGGAGCACTTGGGATACGCACCTGCAATCCCAAAGAACACCCGTGCTTTACCCAGACCACCACTCTGTTTGTTTCCGTCCTCCAGCATCTTCAACATGGCACTCATCTGCTTTCCACTGTACACAGTCCCATCATCAACGACTGTCAGCTCATCTTGAGAGGTACGGTCTATCCTGATGAGACGATGTCGAGAATCGGAGGTATTGGACGCGACAATGAAATATTTGAGTTTGTTCTCGTACAGAATGAACTTGTTGAAAGCGAGAGACTGGTCGTCATTGCGGGGCCGAGCTTTAGAAGAGGCCTGAGGAGCTGCAGCTAGCGTTGTTGAGAGACTCTGTGTGTCTTTCGATTTCAGTGACGCAGCATCTGGGACAGAGGCCGTAGCTGAAGGTGGCAATGTGATGGAATGCTGGGAGACGGGCGTGACTGTGCCACTAGAGTCTGATGCAGACACTTGGGGAATCTGCAGGTGTATGAGAGGAGCTTTTGGTGGGGGATTCATGAGGTCCTAGATAGCCCTGAGGACCCAGTGGTGGCAGGGTTGGCGCAGAGCGAGCAGTGACGATGTCCGAGGAATGTGCCCGTCCTAAAAAGGCAGGTTTGATGGGGCCTATAGCCTTAGATACTAACACTCGCAAACAACACCCAATTCTCCGAGTCCCTGACGTTGGAAACCTCGCGCTCGGAACACTGCATGACTTCTTCTATCACACTTCCCGACTTCAACTTCTCAGCAAACGAAGATGAAGAATACAACGACGACTACGAGGACGGAGAGGGCGAGGAATACGATGAGGGAGGGGATCTAGATGCGGAGGCGGAGGCTATGGCGCGGAGGCTCGGGGATCAGCTCCTCGCAGACATTGCTAAGGCTCAGGCCGAAGTAGCTGCAGCTGCAGCTGCTACAAGCGCAGCAGCGGCAACACAGCAGCCAGTCAATGGAGCCAGCTTCACCTCATTGACAACCTGCAGGAAAAAGCAAGAAGCTGCGCTCTTGACAATGCGAGGTATCATGGCCCTCGCTTCCAAACACCCCATCCTAAGATCCACTATGTCGGCATCTCAAGTTTCCGGTGGTGAAGGTGGCACCCTCTTGGACGTCTTCACACGTTGTATATCTACCTCGTCCATATCGAGGTCGCTTGCTAGAACTTTGACAGAAGTAGTCTTGTCTCTCGCAAAGTCCGACATACTCTTTGGCTCTCTCCGCAACTCGGACGCGCCTGCTATTCAGCTCGACAAGGGCAAGCGCAAACGTGACCACGAGGACGAGGGTGGACGCTACGCCATCGACTTCCCACAGAAGCGTATAGCTATCGCCATACCGGTCGACCAACCCGACCTCTTAGGTCAGATTGGTGAAGCTCTTCGTGTCATCTCCCATGCCCTTTCAACCTCTTCCGCATCTGCGCAAAGTCAATCTATCGACCCCGCCGTTATCTCGTCCATCCAACTTCAGCTCCATCAAGTCTTCCTCTTTGCCGTCACTTCGGCACCTCGCGCTGGTGAAGGGCGTATGCAGGCGCTGCAGGAACTTGCGGGACTCGTACAGATGCTGGGTGTCTTGAGTGGTATCCAGATAGGTAACCCCCCTCAATGGCATGTCCCTCCGGGCAGCGCTCCCCCACCACCCCCGCCCCCGCCGCCTGACATTGGTACGGCCGTCTATCCGTGTCTTGTACCGGGCTGCCCGAAGACGTTCCACAGACTGTACTCCCTCCGCACTCATCAGCGCCTGCACACACTTGAGCATCGACCATATCGCTGTGCGCACTGTCCTGCATCATTCGTACGCAACCACGACCTGAAGCGGCATACCCAGCTGCACGATAAGAAAGCTTGGAGGTGTGCCGGGTGCAACAAGATCTTCTCGCGTCGGGATGCTATCAAGCGACATAAAGATGCCAGGAGCCGGGGCACCACGGGCAAGACGCGTCCGAGCGATGCCGATGCGGTGGGCGACACAGCCTGTGCACTCGCGGACATCGAGGAGGTCGAGGTCGACAAAGCGGATGGTGAGGAAGAGATTAGCCGACGCGCGAAGCTCTGGAACGGCATTGCCGCCTCGTCCGCGGGGAACACCGTCGCCGAGCATATGGGCCCTGAGGATGGCGAAGTCGACCCCGGGATCGTGCACGAGGCGCAGAACATGGTCCTGAGCATACATGGACTCCTTCAGGCCGAGGTCGCTAAGGGCCTCGGGGCACCCGCTGAGGCCGCTCCTATGCCCCCGCCCCTAGTGGGTCAGTCGACGCTGGCCAGCATCATCGCCCGAGCGCAACAGTCTGCTGTCGCCTCTGACATCGCTGCTCCGGCGGCTCTCGATGTCCCTCCTGCTGAGCTTGCCCCGGCTTCGGCTTCAGATGAGGGAGCATCATCGTCGACGCCCCCGCTCTCGCTTTCGTGGTTGTCGGAAGAGCAGACCAGGCTCCTCGAGCAGGCGATTGCTCAGGCAGCATCTGCGGCGCAAGCCCAGGCTGAGGCGGAAGCCGCGTTGGAGGAGGAGGGTGAAGAGTTCGACGAAGACGAGGAGCAAGAGGAGCAGTTCGGCGAATGATCGCCTTTAGGACATCGCCGTTCGAACGATATACACGACACTGTGCACATGGCAGCGTCCACTGGAGCGTCACATCACCGCATTATCAAGCTTACTATAGGGACGTGGCGCAAGTGTCGCGAGCACAGAGCTCTCCAAGCAGTCCCCAGTGGACAGGGCGGGCGAGGCCTCAGAGGAGAATGCTGCGTCATGGAGCGCAGTCTCATCAGAGGCAAAGTCTACAGCGTCATCCCCCGATATACGTAGCAGATGTTCGTTCGAAAGGGTAACCCAAGCACGAGCAGACCAGATCGTCGAGGGGCGTTGGCCTGGTACCCACGTACTCGGCAACATAGAATATCATAATACAAGCTGCCCTCTCGAGAGATCCTGCTTGTATACTACAATTTTGCGCGCTCTTGAAGCTAGCCGTGACAGCGCATTCCTGGTTGTTAAAACCTGACACCTGGACGTCAGTCCCCTCACTCGGATGATGGTGGAACGAGTGAGGGTTCGTTATGTGATATGCGAGGTAGGTATGTGGACTCGGGTGACACCGCGAAGGGTCGTATGCGCGTCTGGCGCGCAACACTGGTCATTCATAGCGAGCAATAGATGTTTCGTTGTGCGAAAGCTCCCGCAATAGCCGTGAAATTCCGAACAGCAACAAATAAGTAGGCGTGTTGTATGTACAGTACCTAAGTATGTATAACCAAACGCTGGCGGGGCATCGGGTCATTACGCATTGAGAAGTCCGCAAGGGACCGCTAGCTATCTTTGTTCATGACAATACGACAATAGGGCTCTATCTTAGTTCCGCGCGTGAGCGGCCGCCACATAACGGCGTGTTCTGCTGCCTTCTGCACGAAGGAGTCCGATTATTTCGCAGGAATCTATGTATCAGGACTAGCGCGAGGGTTTGAATAAGCGAAGCGTCCGAGTGTAAGTGAACAACTCACAAGGATCCCTTATCATCCATCACACGTCTACATTACACCTGTCCTGATTAAACTTTCTTAGGTCAGAGAGTGGAGATATAGACGTCATTTTGAACAGCGCACCAAACATACGCACGTCATGCCCTCTTCCGCAACTTCCTGATTTCCGAACCCATCTCGAGAGCTCGGCGGCCTTCGACCCATTGCATCGCCTCTGTCAGGCCATTAGCAGCCGCTCATTCAGAGACAGGTCTTACAGGGTACACCGAGAGAATTCGGAGACGCACCGCCGTAAGTCTTCGGAACGACAATTCGCTTCAGCGGAGGGCCGTTCTCCCTGCACCACGTGAAGCGGAAGTCGTTCGTCCGCTGCTCCGTGCCTGTCTCGAGGTCGACGACATCCGCGTGCACCCAGACGTGCTGCAGCCGCCGTCAGTACACGAGTTCATGCATAGACAATGTTGTGGGAGTATATGCTTACCACCAGAGCGGGGTACTGCTCGGACGAGGTCGAGTGGACGACATTGGAGGTCAGTCGGAGGAGGGAGCCGATGGGAACCGGGCGGGCAAAGGAGATGCCATCGAGGGAGAGGAAGGTGACGCGGCCGCGAGTGAAGAGACACGAGTTTGAGAAGCCGAGCTCGTAAGCTAGACGCATGAGGTAGCCTGCGGTTGCAGGAGGTCGTCAGCCAAATGTGCTGCAACATTCATGCGTCATAAAAGCTAGGCGTACCTCCGAAAATTTTCTGGTGCACGCTAGAAGAAGTGATCAGATGCTCCTCTCGTAGAGCGTCGAATGTGAATGTAGAGAGGCGTACTCACTTGCGCTCCTGGGGAAACATGAGCATTGTCTTCTCGAGACGCGTGTCCCCCATCCAGACCGTCTCTGTCCCCGCGTTCGTCGGCATCGCGTTCTGCTCATCCTGTCCATACTGGAGATACAAGGAGTGCAGCGCTTCAGCCTCCGAAGAGGTCGGTGGGACCCGAGTGAGAGAACGTCCGGCGCGCGTGAGCCTCCTGTTCTTGTGGACTGACACGCATAAATGTGAGCTTGTCATTTCCATTGCCCCGACTATCCGCCCGGCTCACTTTCACCCAAATTGTATAGCGTGTGATCCTCAGGTGTTTCCAGGATGAGCGGATTGACAGGGGTCGAGCGATGCGTTCTACCATCTCGGCAGACCATACAGAATCGACCTACAACGACATCCCGGGTAAGCCATGGGGTTCGCGCGTTATGAGGGAGACAATGATTAACCCAGCATGATTGTCTGTTCGCTTCCGTCCTTGGCAAGAGCCTCCATGCGGACTGCCACTTCCATCGAGCTTTTGCCGGTATGAACGACTTGCCCGCTTAGCCGCAAGTCCCGCACGGGGTGCAGCGGCGCGAGCATGTCCAATCTAGGTCCGACCAGTCAGGATACGCGAACCAATGCAAGTCTCAACGCGGAAGACAGGACCGACCTGTCAACTGAGGCGGTCACGATGTAAAATCCGGCGTCCTTGGGGAGAGCAGAGGTGGCGGGTCCGAGCATGTGTTTGTACGCGATGCTCCCAGCGAGCGAGTCAAGATGCTCCATAAGGAGCCCAGTACGGATCCCTCCAGAGGCGTTCGTGTAATTCTCCAGCAGCTCCGGAGAAGACGCGAAAGGGAGGAGGATCTCGCAGTAGGAGTCGTGCATGCATCGCGGTACAAGCTCGCGCTCTCCCCTAGCAGACCTGGACTCCCCCGAGGATGTCGCGTCGGAGGGCGCTTCTGGGATAGACAGCTTGCTCAATGCTTCTGACCACAATCCCTTCGACCGTACTGGCAAGACACTGTGCAGTGCATCAGCCAGAGAGTCGGTTCAAGAATTCGGGAGAAAGTCAGTACGAATGATGTGCCGGATTTGACCGTTGTCCTGCCAGTGTAAGTCAACGTTGCTGAAATCAGCCTATCTCACCCTTGTGCCCATTCGATAGCAAAGGATGAGCTTACTGAACATCTTCAATAAACTATCCATGGTAGCGATATCTTGTGTCTCCTCTACGGCGCCAAGCTCTGTCGAGCTTTGCAATGCCGATTGAGAGTTCAGTTTCGGTGCGGAGGCGACGAAGCCTCTGCGTGCGGATGTATCCCGGCATAGTCGATATACTGCGCTGGTGTTACCCCTCCTGAGTCCCAACATTCTGGTCGCGCAGGAAGGAATCAAGAGCGGGTGTAATGGCTCAGAATAAGGCCAACTTGGGCAAAAACTGCCCCTATGTCGTCACAACATACCATCTTCACCGCCACGGCCCATCGGCACCGAAATCCGAAGAGCGCCTCTACTAGTACTTAGCGCGCGTTTGGGGCCTTCTGCTCTTGCTGCCATTTTCAGTCGCTGAGTCGCCTTTGTGCTCGAGGTCGAGCTTGTGCCACGTCTGTCCCACAAATCTCGAGATGTCTCACGATATACTCAAAGAGCCTGCGATATTGGAAGCCATTTTCCAGATGCTAGACATGGAACACTTCACGGCGGACAGGCTCGCTTGTATTCGTGCCGCCCATGCGTGTCGCGCCCTTTACGAGCCCGCGTCGCGCATGTTATGGAGGACTCTCCATAATTACTACCCTCTCTGGAACATCCTCGCCCCTCTTCCCAAATATGACATGGGCGACAATATGCTGTCGACAGCACGAAGACTCTATCTTCTCCGCGTATGTATCATCTACTGCATCCAACTTTGTCTTGTTTGTCTCTAGCTCTACGCTTGCGATCCGTCATCGATTGGAATCAGAACCAGGATGGAGGATGACATCGTTTAGCTTGAGGATTACGTCTGCTTCACGGACTCTCATAGACGCGCGTTTGGATGAGACCCGACTGCGACTTTTGAGTCGCAGCCGGATCTCTGAGTTACCAGCATGCTCGAAGCCGCACGTCAGATCTGTTATTCAGGAGTCGCGGACGTAACGGAGGCAGGAGGCAGAGTTCGCTAAAGCATGCCCCGTCCCTCAAGTCATGAAGTCGGGAACTGATCTTCTGGCGAGTACAGATCCTCAATAGCAGGCCCTTTTTGGACCAAGCTCGATGGTCGAGATTTCTCATGTGCGCCGCCAGAGTGCAACGCCTCTGTGCCTATTCCTACAACGACAAAGAGCACTTGCTCTTACAGAATCTGGTCGTCCACAACAACAACACCACGTTCCTCCCCTCTCTGCTTGAGGTGGACTGGTTCCAGCTTAGCTGCTCCGGCAACCTGCTCTTCTCGCTTGCACCCCGTGGCTTGGAAGATATATCTCTTCTCTCTTACGCCAACGACCGCTCCGAGTTAAGGAATATCGTCCATCGACTCTCGTCTGCCTTTCCTTCCCTTCGGTCCTTCCGTATTCACAAGGCTCCACGAGGCATTCAGGCACTGCTGAAGAGTTTGGCCGGCCTGAAGAAGTTGATTCTCCTAAAGCTCGAGAACTTTGACGCCCTGACAGTACCTCAGTGGCGTCTACTCTCGAAATCATTCTCGTTGACGAACCTGCGCGTGTGGGTGGTCGGGTTCGAGCACCCGATTGTATTGTAGTTACCCACCCTTCACGCCCTCGAAGTCAAGGGTTCATGGGATCAGTTGATCTGTCTTATATCGTCTCTCCGCACCCCCACTCTCGTTCGTTTGGACATAGAACCTTCGACCGCTCCAGGGGGCTACTTCGTTGACTTCTGTCGCCTCTTAGAAGAGATTTCCTCTCCTCATTTTGCACCAAACCTCGAGCTCTTCAGCATGACATCGGAAGACGATCCGGACAGCGTCAAGGTGAAGATCATTTCGCTGACAGCGGTACCGGAAACCCTGGCGGATATTCTCCGACCGTTTTTCGTGCTGCGGCAGCTCAGGCAGCTCTCACTTCGGGTCACATTCCTCCACTACCCAGTGGCGTTCCGAGACGACGACTTCTTGCAAATCGTGCAAGCTTTTCCGGAGCTCCGCGTCCTCGACATCAACCTCATGCTCACGACACCGCTCACGCTCGAGTCGCTCATCTACGTCGCAATGTACAGCAAGAAGCTCGCCTCACTCCAGTTCGTCTCTCTGGACGTATCGGCCTCCCCGCTGGCCCGGGGTCGCGAGCCCTTCCCTCCACCCCCAACGCCGAACCACCCGTTGCAGATTCTCAAGTTCTGGGGCGCGAGTGGGCTCCCTGGAAGTCCCGTCCAGATGGCGAAGTATCTGGACAACCTCTTCCCCAACCTCAACATCGAGGAGCAGAACCGCCACTTCAACGAGAACACACTCGTGCGAGCTCCCGGCTGGACTGGGGTCTGGCTGCGCGTTAAGGAGCTGCAGACGCAGAGGAACGGTGGTAGGCCGTTACCGACCAAGCGATATATCAACTTTTCGTAGAGGGTAAGCTTCTGCCTTGTCGTCTTGTACACTGTACTGTGTCCCTGGGCTCATTGCGACGGCGAAGACAGGAGTTGAGAGTCCGACTCAATGTTCAAACATTGGATAGAGGCAGCGATGTACTTCATCAACCTCACAGCTTGGCCAACACAGAGTCGGAGAGTAGCGAATGAACTTGGGAACTATCCAGCGGACTTTTCGGTCTTACGAGGGTTTGTCATGGTCCGCTTTTGTCAGTATGGATTGCATCGGGGAGACCGGCCCGCAAAGGGTGTTAACGAGAGGCATGTAACAACCTTGCAAGCCATAGTTATCCAGAGGTGACGGAGGTATATCTGGCGGAGTGAGAGCATATGACACTCCGGTGCTTTGAGCGCAGTGGCGAGCCCTTCCGCACGATTGGGGGTCGGATGGGAGAAAGGAGCGGGCCGACTAAAGTGAGGAAAGTTGCCATAAAAGTCAGGCGGCGTCGTTATATAAGCGGTCAATTCAGGCGTTATGAGCGCCAACTCCAGTCTCGCACTTGCATCGATCCCCACACCACATCTCCCTCTCCCGACCGCATTCTGTTTCGTTTGCCACTCCCAGTCATGACTTCCAGGACAGGTACTCCCGGAAACGTCGCTTCCAACACCCTCTTACTCCGACGCCAGCTGAATGAGCTCACCAAACACCCGGTGGAGGGCTTCTCCGCAGGTACGCCGCTTGTAGTCCTGTTCGCAGTTCGACTTTACTTACGAGCAAATCCATGAATTGCATTGTCTGTTGGGTGCATGACTAGGCCTCGTTGACGACAATAACCTGTATGAGTGGGAGGTCATGATCATTGGGTATGTGTTGCAGTCTTAGCGCACGCAACCATCCTGATTCTGACCCATTCGGAACGCTAGCCCGCCAGACACGATCTAGTGAGCATCATTTGGCGCAAATTGGGACGCAAGGAAGGCTGACATTTTACACAGCGAAGGCGGCTTCTTCAAGGCTCGTTTGACCTTCCCAGAGGACTTCCCCCTGAATCCTCCGAAGATGCGATTCATCACCCCGATGTGGCATCCTAACAGTCAGTCCTTGTCCCAACGATCTCCTCTGAACCTGTCTAATCGACCATTCCCATAGTCTACCCTGATGGTAATGTCTGTATTTCCATCCTTGTGAGTCATGACTACGATTTTCGATAAAACACCCGATACGACCGAGCATGTGAATGTCTAGCATCCCCCTGGCGAAGACCAGTACGGATATGAGGAGTCAGGAGAGCGCTGGCTGCCCGTGCACACTGTGGAATCTATCGTAAGTCTACTCTGCTCTACTTCTCACATCTCTGACTCCCCGTGTGATCTCGGTTCCATCAGCTCTTGAGTGTCATTTCGCTCCTGTCCTCCGACACACCAAACCTCGATAGCCCTGCCAACGTGGATGCAGCAAAGGAAGTCCGGACCAACTTTGAAGGTTCGCTTGGATCGTACCAATGACGCGGGGACGAGTCTGACCCAATCTCCTGTACAGCATACAAGAAGAAAGTCCGTCGACTCGTGCGGAGGAGTGCGGAGGAGGCCTGGGATTAAAGCCTCCTGCTCCACTCATCTACCATCCTCCATATACATTGCCGTCATACGTTATCTCCTGTCCTGATTTGTGTGCCAATCGATGCGTCCACGTCCTCCCACGTCCTCCTGTCATCGTTTCCAGGGTCTATTAGCTGTATTGTTGCTTTGTCCAATATCGACTTCTTTCTCCCTTTTCTTCTCTCTTGCGCTTACAGTCTACTCTTGGACTTCCGCTCTTATACAGTTCCTCTTTACCACGTTTTCACGAAGTCCTTTCCCGCTCTTCACAATGTGAACATTAGGATTGTTTGTATCGAGATATAGCAGAACCTCAGTCGCCTGTACTTGTCACATTTTCTCTCACCGTTCGAACTCCCAGCTCGTTGTTCCCCATTGTGAGCCTTCTTTACCCGCTAGCACCAACGCGACGAAGATACAGGCCTGTCCGGCTGAGGGTATGTAGTCGCTTCCCTTGGGATGGTCATCTGATGAGCTGATGGTGAATACAGCGTAGATTACGTTCAGGGTACAGTGTGTTCGTCGCAATGGAGCCCGCTACACATGCAGACATCATAAGCATGGTCCCTCCCCTCTCATAGGGCTCATACCGGTCATAGTGACCAAGCTCTTGACCATGCCCTCCACGAATATAGGGTCGTTGATATCTTCATCTCGTACGACTACTCGAACTTTGCTTCTCCTCATATCATCTTGATCAGCATCAGCAGCAGACGAAGGCATCCCCAGCCCTTCCACCAATGCTTGACAGAGAGCATCGTCCGCTTCTCGATCGTCAAAAGGCCCTCCTTTCACCCTCAACGCGCTCACACCTCCCTTTGGCGGCCATACTTCTGTCTTCCCAGCGTCGGCTGCACCAAGTTTTTCGGCGACGATCCGCCCCAGCTGGGCGCATTCCTCCTTGCTCGTCCGCATGAGCGTCACACTGGCGTTGTGCTCATACAGCTTCCTCCCACCTCCTCGTTCCCCCTGTGCCCCGCTGGTCCACTTCTCAGGCACGCTCTCCCTCGGTCCAAAGTTCACCATGTCCAGCGCGCCCAGAGACACGACTTGCGGGACGCCCTGCCGCGCTGCCGCGGTCAGCCGGTCTTTGCCCGCGCTGAGGACGCCGCCGACGAGCTCGTCAGCGAGCTCCGTCGTCGTCAGGTCGAGCACGCTGTCGAAGAAGCCATCCGCGATGAGGCGCTCCATCGCTCGTCCCCCTGCGCCCGTCGCGTGGAAGACGTACGGCTCGCACGGGTATCGGGCGAGCACTTCGCGAGCGTGCGTCACCGCGGGGGCGGTCACCCCGAACATCGTGATCGCGATGGGCTTCTTCTTCTCTCCTTGACCGCTCGCAAGCCGTGCACTCGTCCATGGCGCGCATTCGGTGCGCGCGGGCCATGCCCGCGATCGCCCCTGCGGCGTTCTGGAGTATGGGCCGGAGGATGTCGTTTGGGGCCGGCGATGTCTACGACGCTGTACATGACGGTGACGTCCGCATCGCGCACGAAGGGGGACACGTCCCCGCAGGTCATCGTGCTCAGGAGCAGCTTGGGGAACCCCAGTGGGAGATCGGCGAACGCCCCTGCGGCGAGCGTCGAGCCGCCCGAGCCGCCCATCGCGAGGACGCCGTCGATGGCGCGGGCGGAGGCGAGCGTGCTGAGGACCCGCGCGGCTCGGGTGGAGAGCGTGTTGATGAATTCGGAGCGGGAGAGCGACGAGATGTCGTCTGCGTGTGGACTGCCATCTTGGGAGGAGGCGAGGATTGAGGATTGGGAGACGTCGACAGCCGGGTGGGTGCTTGGGATGCGGCCGACGTCGAGGAGCTTGACACGGATGTTGTGAGCGGAGATGAGAACATCGCGGACGTAGAGGAGCTCGTCAAGTTTTGTGTCGCAGGTGCCCAGGATCGCGACGCATGGTACATCCTCTTCGTGTTGCTCGGCAGACATGGTGCGTTCAGTTGTCCTGGATGCGTCCGTTGGAGATACAAGCTGTGGGCGTGGTTGAGTAGATGGCGTTAAACGGCAGTCGGAGCTTTGTACGATGCAGTATAGGACACGAATGCTCTATATCATGCTTGGAGTTTCACAGGTCATCACATGGCCATGAGAGTACGTCACTGGCAACTCAAAGTACGCTATGCATGCTGCTGCACCGACCCATGGGCAACAGTACGTACACAATGTGCATTTCCTCAAGACCCCGTCAGAGTACACTAACAAGATGCAAATGCGGAACTTTGCTGTTGGGACATCACGTCGGTCGCAACGCGGTCACGTTTCCTTAATTGAACGCGTCTGTGGCGTGTCGCGTTGTTCTGCATATGTGTTTGTCTGCCCACTTCTCTAGTTTCGCACAATGCACACTGGTTCATACATGCATAGTGCTGCCCATAATGAATGTTTCAACGAAGGCGACGGCGGGAACGCTGGGGAATCATCGTAAGAAGTATTACATCCGAGTACAAGCCCCACTCAACGGCATGCAGCCGGCCACAGATGTACGGACTGTCACTGAACGTAGATTCACAGGAAATCGTAACGTCACCACAGGTGACCGTCATCGATGTCTCATCGAACGGACCATCGTGCTGTCATCTCTCTCCTCTTTCACTGTCCACCGAACGGGCCTCCTCCCATATGGCATGGCACAGAACAGAGAAGAGGCCCTTGCTCTCCTGCGGCGAACAATCGCCTCGGGCAACATCGTCCTCGGGGCAGGGGCCGGGATCGGCCTCTCCGCAAAGTTCATCGAGAAAGGCGGCGCGGACCTCATCGTCGTCTACAACAGCGGACGCTTCAGGATGGCCGGCCGTGGCTCTCTAGCCGGGCTCATGCCCTACGGCGACGCGAACGCCATCGTGCTCGAAATGGTACTGTACCCCCAGCTCGTACCACTCGCGTCCCCAGCTCTCTCTCCCCATCAGTCGCTCACATGCACCCACTGCAGGCGAGCGAGGTCCTCCCGATCGTCGAACACGCGGGTGTAGTCGCCGGCGTGTGCGGGACGGACCCGTTCCGGTCCATGCCCCGCTTCCTCCGCCAGCTGAAGGAGCTCGGGTTCTGCGGCGTGCAGAACTTCCCCACCGTCGGCCTCGTCGACGGCGCGTTCCGCCAGAACCTCGAGGAGACGGGCATGTCCTACTCGCTCGAGGTCGACATGGTCCGAGAGGCGCGCGCCCTCGGCCTCCTCACCTGCCCCTACGTCTTCGCCGTCGAGGATGCGGAGGCGATGGCGCGCGGGGGGGCCGACGTCCTCGTGGTGCACGTGGGGCTCACGACAAGCGGGAGCATCGGGGCCAGGACGAGTGTCACGCTTGACGATTGCGTGGAACGGATCCAGGAGTGCAGAGACGCCGCCGTGAAGATCAACGGAGAGGTCATCGTGCTATGCCACGGCGGCCCCATTGCTTCCCCGGACGATGCGACGTACGTGCTGAGCAGAACGAAGGGTGTGTATGGCTTCTTTGGGGCTTCCAGTATGGAGAGATTACCGGCGGAGACAGCTATTGAAGAGAACGCGAGGAGATTCAAGCAAATTGACCTTGCGAAGGTATGAGCGAGGAGCTAACGTCGAATCCATTCCATGAGCTCTTGACGATACAAGTGTTGATCATACATGCTACATACATTCCAAGAAAACAAGCACTGTCCGGCAAAGTCCATGTGATATAACGTGTCTTGGTCGCGGACGTCTAACAAGGCAGCCTCACAGCCTGCTCTCCATCACGACCATGTTGCCCCTCCAGTTCAGCACCCCCTTGCCGAACGCGGCCTCTAGCACCTCCTCCATCGTGCGCACGAACACGAATTGCATCTCCGCCCGCACTTCGAGCGGCACGTCGTGCTCGACATCCTTCCGGTTCGCCCACGGGAGGATAACCTTCGTGACCTGCGCCCGATGCGCCCCAAGCACCTTCTCCTTGATCCCACCCACAGGCCCGACGCGCCCGCGGAGCGTCACTTCGCCCGTCATCGCGACGTTCGTGGGCACACATGCGCCGGTCAAAAGGGAGACGAATGCGCAAGTCTGTTCGTGAATCGCCTCAGCGTTTCATGCATGTGCATGGGGTACATCCGAACGCACCATAGCAATACCAGCCGACGGGCCGTCCTTCTTCACCGCACCGGACGGGAGGTGGAGGTGAATGTCGATCGGGTCCGGGAACTTCAGGGGATCCTGCGAACGCAGCTTGGTGATGTACAGGTCGTATGCATGGCTCTTGACCCAACTCAACGCAAGCTCTCCGCTCTCCTTGATCACCTATCATCATGTCAATCCTTTTGCTACGAACGGATGATGAGGATCTCTCACTTCTCCCAGGCTTCCAGTGAGCTTGAGGTGGCCGCTGCCAGGGACGGCGATCGTCTCAATGGGTAGAATGCCACCCTCTCCCATCCCGGTCACGACTAGGCCATATACAAGCCCCCGACGCTCCTCTCTGTGCAATTCTTCCTCGTCCCATCTCGCGATACCGAGGATCTTCTCGAGCTCATGCTCTTCGACGATCTTCTTGTAGGTCTTGCCCTTGCCCTTACTCTGCACCTCGATCGACGGTAGTTGGGAGATGTCCGTGATGCCCGAGCTGTCAGAGTACTCGGCCCACTCGACGGCCTTGTACCTGACGACGGCACCAATGGCGCGTTCGAGCGAGCGAACTCCTGCTTCACGAGTATAGTGGGTCGCGATGTGCATGAGGGCTGGCTGCGTGAGCGTGACATGCTCTGGCGTCAAACCGTTCGCCTTCAGCTGCTTTGGCAAAAGGAACTTGTTCGCGATATGCATCTTCTCATCGTAGGTGTATCCTGGATTACGTCACGCATGTGAGCATGGGACTGCATTGCACATAAGGATGTGGTTACCGGAAAGCTGAACGATCTCACATCGATCCAGCAAAGGGGCGGAGATGGTCTCAAGAGAGTTGGAAGTGCAGATGAAAAGGACTTGGCTTAGATCAATGGGTACGTTGATGTAGTGATCCTACGCACGAGACGTTAGGACGCGCCAAGTTAACGTCACCAATCAACTCACATTGAAGGAGTGGTTCTGTTCTGGGTCGAGTACTTCGAGGAGCGCCGCCGCAGGATCGCCATGGAAATTGCTCTGACCAACTTTGTCGATCTCGTCCCTATAGACGACATCAGAAACTGTGTCACAAATCAGTGATCACACTGCTTACAACAGGATGACCGGATCGGGCCGGCCAGCCTTGCGGAGGGCCTGCACGATAGAGCCGGGACCGCTAGCAACGTAGGTCCGTCTATGACCTCGGATTTCGGCCTCGTCGCGCACACCACCGAGTGATATACGCTGGAAGGGCCGGTCGAGAGCACGGGCAATCGAGTGTCCTAGAGACGTCTTTCCGGTACCCGGCGGGCCAACGAATCTGTCGCGACGGGTCAAATGGCCTGGAACATCTCATGAAGGCCAACGACTCACAGGAGAATGGGGCCCTTGACGGCCTTCGAAGCAGAACCACGCTGAGGCTGCGAGCCCGTGGGTTTCTGTCCTGGACTGGTGTCTGGAACGTCTTGCTTGCCTGATCCCTGGTTAGCCGTCTGCACAGACTCTGCAGAAGGCGAAGACTTCAGCGCCTTGTAAATGAGCGCCAATGCACGTGAGGTCGCATCACCTTGAGCTCGTCGGGGGGACGGATGTTGAGACTCGGCCGTGGTATTGGGGGGCGGGGTGAGAGGGACCAAGGCGGGCGAGGACGCTGACGGGATAGTTTCGCGTTCGGCCTGGAGTTGCTTGAGGCGAACAACGGCGAGGTACTCGATGAGGCGTTTCTTGATCTTGTCGAGTCCGTAGTGGTCTTCGTCGAGCTGCCTGCGCGCGTCGGCCAAGAAGGAGCGGTCCCGGAGTCTGTCCGAGGACGCCGATGCGAATGCGGAGGACGAGGGCCAGGGAAGGCAAGTGATCCATTCGAGCTGCAGCGACGTCAGTGAACTCGGCTCTGGGGCGACGTGGTCCGGGACTGACATAGTTTCTGATCACGCCATGCTCGACGCTCCCAGACGGGATGCGTTGCAGGCGCTTCCATTCGCGGACGGCCATCTTCCGCTCCTCGCTGTCCTTCGCCATCGCTTCGATCTTCGAACGGATTTCCGCCAGGTCCTCGGCCTCGGCCTGTTCGGTGTCGTCCAGTTCAGACCCGTTCCCAGACGAACGCGAGCTTCCCGCGCTCTCGGGTCCAGGCCCGCCCGCGCTCCCTCGGCTTAGGTTCGACAGTTCCCGCTGGATGGCAGCGAGCTGTTGGCGGAGGAAGAACTCTTTCTGCTGCTTCGAGAGCGACTCGTCGATGGATTTGGCAATCTTCTTCGTCACTTCCGTTATCGAAGCCTGTTTGACAAACAGCTCCGTTGCACGTCGGAGGCGATCGTCCGCCCCGGCCGCAGATAGGTATTCTGCCACGGAGGTAGTCAGTACGTGGCGTTCGCCTTTTCAGACATGGCTCCGTCGATGGGCAAAGGCTTCATTGAGAATATGTCGATGGCACCAGTATTCGGCACGATACGACGCCCGAACTGAAGGAAAGTGGATGCTGGACCAAGTTCGAGGGTGGGACTCACCAAGCTTGTCGTTGTACTCAACCTTGTTGATACCAGCCACGATAACATCCGCCATCCAAGGCGCGCGGTCATCCGAGACCTCTTCAATCATATGCGAGATCTTCAGATACACGTCCCTCCGGGATTGCTGAGTCGCATCCTGGGCAAGACTGTCAAGAAGCTTCGAAGCAGCGGACCTAAAGGGTGCGACTGTCTCAGGCGTGGGTGGGCCGTCGTCCTTGGGATACTCGGCTCTTAGCTCGATAAGCTCGTTCGGGTTGAAGGGCGCCGAGGTCTTAGTGTCCGGAAAGTGTATTCGCGAGAGACCGTGGAGGGTGACGTGATAGATCCGCTGAGAGGACCTGGAAATAGGCCTGACGACTCGCACAACCCGAGCGGCAGTACCCCACGAGTGGATGGTTGTAGGTGAAGTGCATGGGACTGTGCCGATGACCAGTTGCACCTCCGAGCGCTGGACGAGTTCAATCAGGCGCGTGCCGACGGTCTCGTCGAGAGAGAGTTGTATCCTCGCCGTCGGGAGGAGGACGAGCGGTTGAGGTAGAGTGAGCGTGGGGAGGAGGGTAGAGGCAGGCATGGTGGTGGTCGGTGTTAAGGAAGAGGAGGGTCTCCCGCACGTCAAGCTCAGTGCGGAGACGCGCCGGGAGCACCGATGCGGGGAACGAGCGCCTGGGACAAATCACACGCGAGTCTTCTAGCGCTTGTCTCTCCACGTGCTTGTACGTGCGCGTCTATATCCCTTCTGGCATTGCCAGACACCATGAAGGAAATTCTCTACATACAGGCAGGCAGCTTTGCAAACTTCATAGGCACCCACTTTTGGAACACGCAAGAGAGCTACTTTACATACGAAGATGGCGACGATCCAGTAGTCTACCACGACAGGTCGTTCAGAGAGGGCGTGACCACAAAGGTATAAATTCTGCATACTCTTTCGGTGGCCTGCAACGCTCATACCGCCTCTTGAAGGGAGTAACAACGTACTGCCCAAGACTGCTTCTGTTTGACCGCAAATGTATGTGGATGCGAGAGGGAGTTGCGCGTCACATGCTCACGCCATTAGATAGCACATTTTGGTGCGCTCTCGGACGCGTTGTATGGCGGCGAGGACACGACGGATGTGTCTCAGTGGTATTAGTCTTGAAACGCATTTGCTCAGCTTTCCACTGATTATGTCATGTAGGGGAGGTAGTGTAGTTGAATTCCGGCACGACCCGATACCGAAGAGCAAGTACCACGCTCGGCTTGATGAAGGCGAACTTGAAGATGCTCAAGACGACTCCAACGAAGACGAGATGTCTAACCTGGAATCAGTCAGGTTCTGGTCAGACTACTCCCGCGTCTATCTCCATCCACGAACTGTCCAAAAGTTGCCAGACCTCCCAGATTGGGAGAGAACTGATGGTGATTGGAGCGCGAGCAGAGAGTCATTCCACCTGCATGAGAAAGTAAATGGCTCTCGTAGATCCCATGTATTCCGGTCACTGATGACACACAGGAACACGAAGTTATTGAAAACGAGCTGCGTTCGTTCATCGAGGAATGCGACGAAATTCAAGTAAGCAACATGTGTTCAGTCAACCCACAGCGGAGTCAGGTTGACGCTCCTGTAGGGCATTCAAATCATGAGTGATTGCAAGACGTTCGGCGGCTTCACTGACGCATTGCTCACGGCCTTCCGGGACGAGTATGAGAAGCTACCATCGCTCGCTTTCTCTTGCCTCTCGGACGCTTCGCGCGCGTTGGTTAGCGCGGACGACTCTGAACAGGCGATCAAGGCGATCAACGACGCGCTCTGCTTACGCAACTTGGAGACTCTGTCGACGTTGAACGTACCTATTCAGGAGCCGTCAACGTGGCGCAGAGACGGGTGGCTGGATGGACTCAATCTCAACGCAAGTGTATATCGTCATACATTGATTCAGCGAGCTGAGCGCATGAACAGCCCCGGACTCCCTATCACACATCTGCACTCTTGTCCACACATATTGAGACAGCTACCCTTCCATTCAGGTGCATGCTCCTCTGTCAACGTATAGAATGGCACTAACAATTAACAGACTCAAGAACTCCGCATACGACATGTCGTCCTTGAACGATTTGCTCAATTTGTCAGGAACCACTCGAACGGTTCACATGGCGGGTCTGTACCCCATCCCTGTCTCTAACGCATGGGCGACGAAAACAGAGAAACGCATATATGATCTCTCTGTTGTTGCCGACGGAGGCAATGTACATCATACGGAGTACGCACGTCTGCATGTATCCCGTGGCCTTAGGGCCAACGAGACTCCGGTCTACGATGAGCTTTTCTCGGCCAAAGCGCCGTCACCCTTGAGGTATGTGCTGCTCGTCGCAGAGATTGACGATGCGCAGACGGGCTGACGGGGCATACGAAGCATTCATGGGCCCGCATATTCCACCCCAACGTCCTTCCCTCGCTTCTTCTCACCGGCCGCCGACGATTCCACCACAGCAGCAGAACACAGAGAGTCACGCCACAGGGCTCTCACATCACTCACCTCGACAGCGGCGACTTCTGGTTTGTTCTCGAACTACGCACGTCTCGCACAGGAATGCGTGGACCGCCGGGCGGAGGTGGTCACGCGCATGGGTCTGGAGTTCGACGAGGTGCGGGAGCTCAAAGACGACTTGTGGGCATTGTGCGATCAGTACGGGGCGGAAGGAGGAGAGGACGCGGAAGAGGAGCATATAGGTGAGGACGAGGAATTCGTCTGAGAGGGAGTTCATCCACCCGCGGCTGCCCCGTCCGCCCCGGTTACGCATCCAGTATCAAGAGAGGTCAGCGTTGCCTGTCCGTTGTACAGGCTCGAGCTCGTGTCTTGCTGAGCGTATCTGTCATCAGGGCTCTTCTGATTCACCCTCCCTTGGCTGGAATGTATTGCTTATCCGTCTGCGATCGATGCCATTGTTCACAGGGACAATTGATTGTGCTTCGCGATCCCTGGACCGTCCCCCCAATTTCGCTGTTCCGTTCGCGCGATACAACAACGTGGGGGCTTGTTTCCACCTGATCAGATGCCCGCCCGGTGCGGAATGTTCGTGGAAGATGGAGAATAAGACCAGAGGTGATCAAAAGCGGTTAGGCTTGGGGCACGCCCACACGAACAAACATGCGTAAACAATGGGAAGCTGATGGTAGCACGGGCGCGGAGCCTGGCCCCCTCCTCGTCCCCACCCCTTATGGCGAAGAAGTACGCTCTGCGAAAGTCGCCCTGTGGGCAACATGCTTGCGCGGTCTCTCCGCCTCACGAATGCATGGCGGCGCGGCAGTGGCGGTGACAGAATATAGCTAACCAGCGGACGAAGCACACAGCCGCCCCCGCCTGAAAACTCAAGGTATGCACCCCTCGGCAGTAGACGGCTGAGCTACGTTTGCACTCATAGAATGCACTGCTGGAGCGACACAATGGACGGGTCCTTGTGTGGGGCGACCATCGGAGCAGCCCAAACCAGGGGAGTCCGCCCATTGGCTTGGCTGAACGAGACCGGCATCCGCGCACATGAGGCTCGTCCCGGAGGCTTTACGCGTGAACACGTTGGTGGTCTCCGCTGATTATCGCAACAAAATCAAGGGTTGGGATCCCACTGCCTCGCGGTGAAACACCGCCCATGCCTTCTGGACCCTGCAGGAAGAAACGGCGTTTGTTATGGTTCTCCATTTGCGGCAGGACGATAACAATCGATGCAGCGGAATTCAGAGTCAGCCCCGCCCAACGATCGGTGGACGCGCGTCACCGGACCCGAACGAGCGTGTTCTTTGTTCGCTTTCGGAGCTGACGCGTTCCATCCCACCCTCGGAGAACGCCGCTGGGGGTCAGCCTCTCGTCTATATAAACCTGCCATCCCTCTGCTCTCTCTCTCCCCAGAACCATCATGTTCTCTCAACACTCTCGACTGAGTGCCCCATAACCAGCCGGGCCCGGTGCTTTCCAGGTAAGCTCGCCTACTCCCTTCTCTCACCGTCCTATGCTGATTGTGGCGCGTATAGCATCGTCGCTCGCCAACCCGATCAATGCCATAGCACGCTCC
Organism: Coriolopsis trogii; assembly: GCA_020543525.1. Taxonomy (NCBI): domain Eukaryota; kingdom Fungi; phylum Basidiomycota; class Agaricomycetes; order Polyporales; family Polyporaceae; genus Coriolopsis; species Coriolopsis trogii. The sequence continues at coordinate 1,149,571 of JAHYIO010000004.1, forward strand.
GGCCTGGGGCCACCTACTGGCCTTCGTCGTGTCGTCGAGTGTTGTGTTTGTGCTCAGGTGTCCGCGTCCCGCGTCAGTCTAACTGTCTAAGCCGGGATGTCATCGGGGGCGGCCACCGCTCGTAAGAGCGGTGGTCGTCAAAGACGCCATAACCAACAACGGCCGTGCGCGGCTGGGTAGACGACGTACGCACCGACCTACTCTCCTGACACACTGCGAGGTCTGCTGAACGCGGCCGCTGTGCATGTGTGCTCTCGAGGGTTGCAAGGTGTCGCGTCGTCAGCGGGGTGATCCCCTGTGGAGGTATGTCTGCTCGCTCTCAATGTCTGTCCACAACGCTGATTGGAGTTAGTTCGTCGTGCGCTACATGACCCCTGCCATCCCCGGTTGATCGGCTCGTCCGTCCCGCGGCGCGTGTGGTCTGTACTAGCGATGGGCTCTCATCAACAGCGACGGTGGTGCGATAAGCGCGCCGTCGCATCGAAAGAACGGGTATTCGCCTTCGTCTCTATGTATGCTGCATCCTAGCTAACTCTATCTTCGTCTAGATTCATCTCCGCATAGCTTGTCATGTGACCCGTGCAATCCCCGGTTGACTGGTTCGTCCTTGTACGACCGTCCTGCGGCGCGTGTGGTCCATGCAGGCATACGGATCTTCAACAGCGACGGTGCCGGATAAATAGGCCCGTCGCACAAAAGAAAGGAGTGAGTTCTCAATCCTCCACTCTGTCTCACGTTCGCTTACGATTGTATTCAGACGCTTTTTTAGGTTTTTCCCCACTGCACGCTATGCGACCCTTGCTATCCCCGGTTGAGCGGTTCGTCCGTCCCGCGGCGCGCGTGGTTGATACGGTGCACATGGCTTTTTATCAACAGTACTGTGTGACAAGGTATGTCTTTGTCTCGATTTTGTCCCCGCTCGATGTCGCTCATACGGATCCATAGAATTACGATTATCATTATTACTATTTGTGTGCTTCAAGCGCCGCCGGGATTCTCCCTTTTTCAAGCAGATCCCGATCAAGAGCGGCCCCCGAGGTACGGTCGACTTGAGCCGCTCGCGGCATGGTCGTTCCTGGCGCAGGCCTCTACGTGGCCCTCGGGATTAGTACCTGCTCACGCGGGGAAGCTAACGTGCGCCGAAAGAGTCTATCCATAGTGTAGCTTATTTCGTAGTGTCGGTAGCACGGCTTTATACGATTCGTTGTCGTCTGCTCTCAGTACTAGTCTTGGCCGGGTGTATGAGTAATCTGATGTTAGCAGACCAACTTGCGAGTATATGGGTTGAACGTCGCAACTCTTGCATATCCATCATTACGACTGCTCTTTCGAGGAGTCGCGTCGACATCTTGCCCCATTCCATATATAAAACACGCGCTACGCTGTGGGATTTACTACGGCTTTACGCTCGCTGCGGCTGGAACAACACCACAGCATACCTGTAGCGGAATAACCGTCAATACGAGAGACCAGCGTTCACTCGTGCGCGCCAGCACAAGACTTACTTTCCGTTGTACCGCCATTTCTCGCCGCTTGCATCGAGTCTCTTGGCCGTGTCCTCGTCCACGGCCACGATTACATCGGCCTTGTTCGTCCGCAAGCTCAGGATGGGGAAAGAGCCTGCAATTGGGCCTAGCGGATCCAGTCAGCGACTCAGCGCACACGTTGCGTGTCTCCGGGAGCGCAGTCCGCCAAAGTCAGAGCAGAGAAGGACGTACCAATCGCGGCCTCGAAAGGCGTGGATGGTGGCCATTTCACGTCTCCGGTGAGTCTAGAGAAGCAGTTCAGTTCATGCGACAGCGTACGCCAATGATCGTATCCTTACTTGCGGAAGCTGACCGATGGGCAGGTGAAGGTCATGAGCGTGCCGGTGAGCAGACAAATGTGAAACTCGCGACGTACTTGAGATCGCCCTGTCGTGAGATTTGTGTCAGCGAAAGTAGGAAGACACACAGTGCGCATACCCGCTGACCTTGAAGATCACCAGGCTACTGCCGTGGAGGTGAGAATATAGCTCGGGCGCGAGCTCCTCCATGTTCCAGTATGCGTAGGGCGAAGTCCAGAAATTCGCCTGGAACGGCATGCGTCATCTGATCGTCATATCACACTCCTGACGGCTTCACGCACCTTCACATCTGAGGCACCCAATGGAGAGTCGATGGGTACGGAAAGCGAGAACACCCCCGAGGCGATGTACGAATCCCAGCGCTTCACCATGGTGTAGAGATGCTCTCGGGACTCTGGTGCTTCCAAGGCTCCCGGCGAGCCCTCCGAGGTGCCCTCCTGGGGGAAGAAGGTGGGAGAGAGCAACGATGCGGTCGTGGACTTGAAGTCTGGCGGCGTGACGTCGGAGACGAACCAGGGGATCAGCTTCGGGCTAGAGTATCATGAGTAAAGGGCTGATGTGCTCTCGAAACCTGGAGATCTACATACTGGAAGACGACCTTCGAGACGTAGGGTGTATATGTAACAAGGAAGTCGGCGAAAACGAAGTCTGTGAAAAGCTAGAGTGGTTATGAGTTGTGTGTTCTCGACGCGTCCGTGACTGTAGGGATTCACCTCAAAGCCGGCTACACAAGCATATCAGCATGTTGATCAAATCCCTCCAAGTGATTGTGACTGTGGCTACAAACCATTGTCCAAGACAAAGTCTATCCGGGCATCCGACTTGCCAGACAGCTTCGTGAGGTGCTGCCAGACTTTCTCTTGGTCATCATGGAGGATGTACTCGGCGCGTGCGGCCTGGGCATCCCTTCCTACTGACTGGAGATGCTGGATGTCTTCGTGAGACAGGTGGGTGAGCATCGAGAGATCCTGCATTGACTGTCAGAAGAACCGATGGCGACCTAGTAGCGAATTGGCGCACAGTAGCATTTCCCCTGTGATTATCGGATCGTAAACCAAGCTCAAGCAACAATGAACACACTGAGAAGGTTACCACAGACACATCTGGATCATCTCTTTGAAGATCACCTTCAAGTTGTCCGGATCAGAGGCGAGAGCGTCTTTGTCTCGTTCTAGCTCGTGCATAGTAGTCGCCAATTCTAGAGTGATGTGGTTAGATGAATGATGATCACCTCGCAACACAGAAAAAGAACGCACTGAAGATAGCGTTGGAGCTCTTCTGGAATGTCGCTTCCTTCTGCGAGAGGAAAGGGTCGTAGTCCTTCCAATAGTTCGTCTGCACGAAGAACGAGCGGACGAGGCGATATCTGAGACAGGCAAGGTTGATCAGTGAATCCCGCCTTTGCCGTTACCATTTGTTACGCACAGGTAGCATCTACACAGTTGCATGAGATCAGCCGTGCACTCATATTAAACTCAGTCCGTACTCAGAGTAGAGCCATGGGACGGTAAGCCATGTGTTCTGCTTCTTTTCGGCAAGACGGTCTAGCTCTGCGTTGTAAACCTCCGAGAGTGCTTCTCCATCCTCGGGTATACGCCTGTTCAGGAGTCGACGTGACTATCAACGACGTGAATCACAGATGAAGGCAACGGTCGTACGGTAACTCCCGGTCGCGGGCCATGTCATACTTGATCTGACCGACTTGGCTGATGATACTCTTACCCTCAGCTATGCGTTCTTCGATGAGGGCCGCCTCTTCCGGGGACTTAGAAGGTAAGGAAAGCCCCAGTTCATGGTTGTGACAGTAGATGTTGTCGATTATGCCGGTCAGAATGATAGGCCATCGCTTGATAACCGTTTCGAACCTGGCGGAAGTGGGTCGCTGTCGTGACTCTACTTGCGACACGGATTGATTGGCAGGATAAGGTACGTACGCGAAGCTAGATCGACACAGATCTCCAGGTCAGCACGAGCACTAGTGCGTCCGCCGCGGACATACCTATTGCGATCGGTGAAATCCCAAGGCGGATATGGTGCTTCGAACATGTTGTCCGCTTGAAACACACGTTGGGGTTCTGAGGCTTAGCGGTGAGTTCAACACCTCCAACGACTGTCTGAGCAAGACGTCGACTCGGACTGGTGCTCGCGCCCTACGGATCAACGGCCCTGTATCCGATGCCCACTCCACCTCGCCTGCAAGCGCTCTGACGCAGACAACCAATAGAAATGATTGACCAAACGCTTCCGAATACTAGGTCGTACACCAGCTACCGGCTGTACATGCATCCATCTAACTGCACAGTGCCCCACAACCCAGCCAATCAAGCTCAAGCCCGGCCGCCCGCAAAACAAATGCCCACGCCAAAATAAGTATAGTCAGTATGTAAGACAACATGATGAAGACAGATGTGAACCCCGTCCAACCAAACATGAACGTTGAACTGTAGTAGACGGACGCCCAGCGATAGCGACAGCAACGTCAGTGAACGCCTCCGACAAGCGCAGCAGCCGCAAGACGACCCTCGCGGATCCGCTGCGCGGTGCGCTCGGCGGCCGCGTCGTAGACATAGTGTACGGGACGATGCCAAGGATTCCGTGCGTGGCCAGAGTCCGAGTCCGAGTCTTCCGAGTTTCGGATCGACTCGTTGCTCTGCTCGTAGAACAGGTCGTCGGGGTCGAATGCGCCTGTACGCAGGACGGTGTCAGTCGCGGTGTTCGAGCAACAATGTGAGAATGAAAGAGAAGAGTATGAGTGAAGGGAGACTCACGTTCGCCGTCTGGTGGCTCGACCACCCTACGCTTCCCGAGCGCCTTCGCACTCGGCCGCACCGGCGTTTTGCACTCGTCCTCATCTACAGCGGCATCGGACCACTCTTCGCTGCTGTTCTGACGTAGCTTGCTGGCGGGTTGTTTAGGTGCGAGCCCTTGGGCTTCCTCCATCGACGAGCGTGGCACACGATGCAGTGACCCGCGCTCGGGTGAAGGCGTGTTCGACCGATGAGGGGGCAAGCGAGGCCCGTGTGGCGCAGGAGGTGGAGGAGCAAGAGACTGTGGGCCGGCATGCACATGATGATTCCGGTCAACGCTGCCTGCGTGGCCGACATTGTTAGCATGATTGACGCTGCCTGTGTGACCGTCATTGCTCGTGTGATTGACGTTCGCCTGGTGGACGGTGTTCGTACCGGGCGCCTGCCGGACAGGTACCGGTTGTGACATGTTGGATGGTGCGTTGGACGGCGTGATGACGAGAGAGGGTGCAGGCGATGGAGAAGTTGATGGCGAAGGGGATGGACTGCGTGACGATGACGCTCCACCATGGCTTGCTTGACCGGGTTCCAGGTATACACCCTCAGCTTCGTCATAGCGTAGTCGCTGATGACATGACTTATGAGTCCGAGACGATGAAGATGGCGGGTACAACTTACCGATCGGTCCATTCTGATTTCACGCTTGCTCCGTTCTTCTGCGTCTCGTTCGATGCCCACCCGTTCGAGATCATCATACAACCGCAAAGCCTCAAGAAGCTCTTCGTTTGCTCCCAATATGGCGGCGAGGAGCTTCTCCTCTGTTGTCAGGTGCTCAGAGTCCTTGTCCTTCTTCGGACTTGATGGTGGACGATCTCTATCGCGCTCAACAGAGCGGCGACCGTCATGATCCTTTGCCTTGTTCTCTGCCGTATTCCCAGCAGCTTCACGCGAGCGCTCGGCCTGAGCAAACGCCCAAGGAATTTGCGCAGATATGAGCTCTTGTGAGGCACGACACCGAGCGTAAAACTCCTAGAACAAGAAGCATTCATCACCCGAAATTGGAAAGGCAATAGTACGACATTTAGAACTTACCTTGATGATGTCCTTGCTCTTCAAATCCTCAGGTTTCGCGTATGTGAGCGCCTCGGATAAGAGGCTGGCGTTACCTCGTCCAACTTTGCACTCTTGGAACAATCGCCGGATATCTTCTTCCAGGGGTATCACGCGGTTCCGGGATGATCTGGTCTTCCCAGGAGTTACCTATAATGATCAGTCGGTCAGTCAGTGCACAAAAGTATCTGCATGAAAGGGCTGACGGTAGGTGGCGGACGCTGGGAGTTCTGACTCTGATGTGATGATCGATGTTGCATATGTGGTTGCGACACCGGTGCTGACTGTGGATGAAGCGTGTCTAGCTGTGGAACCTGAAGGGTGTTCGGACCGACTGAATGGCGAGGCGTTGCAGGGTAGAACATCGCGTCATCCGTATCAAATGGTATTCCCTACATAACCAGGCTGATGTGAGAATGCGTCGACAGCCTATGCATAGGGGCACACCTCGTCTGGCTGATCAGGACTCTTGACTTTACGCCAGAGATGTCGAAAGGACGAATCTACGATACGTCCAAGTTAGAATCAAGAGATGAAAGGAAGGCGGTGGATGCCTCACCTTGGTCACTAGCGTACGAAGCAGCAGCAAGGACCGCAATCAACCTTTCACGCACTACAGGCGGTGTTGTTTTCGCCTTCAAGACCTCCTCCAACGAGTCCAGGAATTTGCGCGAAGCACACTGCTTGACGAACACAAGGGTACAGTTGCGGAGCATGATCGCCCATAGTCTTGCAGCAGACAGTTGAGTCGATGGTTCTCCTCCCCTAGAAGGTCATGGCATGAGTGAGGGTGAAGATTGAGGAGCTATATACGCACTTCAACTCGCGTCTCAACGCCTTCGCAGCCTCCTTGGCAGCATCCTCACTTGCCGACACCCTGTCGCACACTTCGAGCACAAGAGACCAATCCTCCGAGGCCGTGGCAAATAGATATCCTGGAGTAGAGCCGGCTTGAGCACGAAAAGCTGGAGTAAGCGAGAGGACAACAACGTACCCAGCAAGCGTGTCAATTCCGCTGGCGCATCCTCCCTCCTGTCCCTATCCCGATCCCTATCACCTTCCCTCTCCCTTTCTCGCTCTCGCTCCCGAGCGCGCTCCTTCTCCTTGTGTTTCTCTCTCTCCCTTTCCTTCTCTCTATCCTTATCCTTATCCTTATCCTTGTCCTTCTCTTTGTCCTTGTGACGGTCCCAGAACGGACGTTTCTCCTTCTTCTCCTTTTCCCTCTCCCTCTCTCTCGGTGTGTCTTCGCGGTATGATGAAGATGTGTAGCCATCGTCGGACTGATCATGGGAGTTCACAGACTCCAGGTGTGTTGGGTTAAGCGAATTGAGAATTCCGACTGCTGCGAAGGAATTAGGAGTGGATGGTGGCTTCTTGCGCAGGACTTGCTGCTGCTCGCGTTCCTTCTGCGAGCCAGTCTTGTGGCTTGGCGGAGGTCCGTTAGGATTGGTGCTAAACGGCGAAGCTGCGCGGGGCAATGGGCTAGGAGCTGGAGAATTTGTATGGTGTATAGAGGTGAGAGAGGAGGTCTGGGAGGTGGTTAGGGTGGTCGGCCGTAGGGGTTGTAGTGGTTCCGCCTCCTGGACGTGCTCCCACTGGTCTTCGGAGGCGGTGAGGACCCTGTCATGTCTGTGGGACGAATACGGGTGGTTCTGGGAGGCCCATGACAGGTCAGCATGCGGGGATGCGAGGGAGGAGGTGGGCCGCACTTCTCCGGGATCGGCAATGTCGTCGCGTCCTCCGGGCACGACCTTGACGGGCTTCGGTTTGTCCCTCCCAAACAGTTTCTTCATCGTGTCCGACGGCGAGGGGAACGAGCTCAGGATGGAGGAGGACGATGGACAGATGGGCCGGGAAAGGCTGTGAGCCCAAGCTTGTCAGTGCGCTCTCCCCCACGTGGCCGGCGTCGGGACGAGCGCTCGCACAGTTCCCCGATGTCTCTCCCGCTCCCGCCAATTTCACTCTTTCCTCCTCTCAGGACTGCCTCCTAGAGCGCACATACCGGCTTTGTATCCGTCAGGACAGCCTCCAAATGCTTGTATCCTCCAAGACACAGGCTCCTGGAGCGGCAGACCTTCTGAGAATGTGGACCGTCAGTTGCCGTCGCCCCAATATGAGCACATGATGAGATGCACGCAAAGTGCTTATACCGATATATGTACTTACTGGCCTCCGCATGTCCGTGATTCTTCCCACCACCACCGCAAGTTCCCCAGCGTGAACGGTAAGTGTATTCGTTTGGTTGCCCGCACATGTCATGCAAGCCAATATAGGGCTTGCTGACCTGCACTCACAGCGAGCGTAGAGTTCGTGACCCGATCCGAGAATGTCGGAGTAACGTCTTCATACTTGCTCAGTCGAATTCCTTCTGTAGCTGCGGATCCATAGGATCTCAACATGACCGCATTGACTGACGCAGACAGACGGGAGATCGGACAGGTGCTCATCCTTTCTCTTGACCCAACTCATCGAGAATAATCCACTCAATCTACCACGCAGCACTTTGTCTTTGGCTTTCACGGCCATGAAGTCAGTGGCGACATAAAGACACTCATCAAGGACTATCACCTCGGGTACGTTCTTTCCACATCAGCGTACTCGAAGTGTTTCATCGTTTAGGCGATATCTAACAGTAACATAATCCTGTTCAAACGCAACGTTCAGAGTGAGTGCCTGCTGGATTGATCTCAGACCCTGATGTCGACGGGTGACCTCATCATCCCATCAGGCATCGCCCATGTGCACCGACTAACCACCGAGCTGCAATTGCTGGCCAAAGAAGCAGGACACCCACGTCCGCTTCTGATTGGTATAGATCAGGAAAACGGTACGTACCTTGTCCACAGCGGTTTCAGGGAGGATGTGACCATACTTCATGAGTTGGACACTCCGATGCTCCTGTACTGCATGCATCATAACTCATGCTGCATCCGTCTTCTTCCATAGGTCTCGTCTCCGCGTTTAGCATTCCGAATGCTGGCACGCAATTGTGGGTATAGAGCCTCCACGTCCTTCCAAGACATATTGTTGATCTGTCATTGATTCTCCACATGGTCATCTAAATCCAGTCCAGGCGCTATGGCTTTGGCTGGATCTGGCTCACCCGAGCTTGCCTCAGAAATCTCCGCGGCTACCGCTGAGGAGCTCAAGGCAGCTGGCATCAATTGGGTGTATGTCGGACTGTCTCTCACGTTGAACAGACACTGACTCGACGAACAGCTATAGCCCTGTCGCAGACGTAAACTCAGATTCCAGGAACCCTGTGATCGGCAAGTACTTCCACCAAGCTCCAGCTGGTTGCATTACCTGACTTGATGCATTGACCCGCGCAGGCGTTCGTTCGTATAGTGACGGTGGATACTCCATATCATTTGCGTTGTCAACTCACCTCGCTGACATCAACGGTCAGATCCCGTCGTAGCGGCTCTCTATGTGCAAGCCGTCAGCCGTGCGTTCACTGCCAAGAATGTCGCACCGTCCGCGAAGCACTTTCCTGGCCACGGCAACACCCACGTAGATTCGCACTTGAGTCTCCCACGAATCCTTGTGGACAAGTCAGCCTTGACAGCGACCGAGCTGGTGCCTTTTCAGGCTCTCGTGCGCGATGGTATCGCGAGCATCATGACCGGACATATGGCGCTTCCGCTGGTTACTGGAGATGATACACCTTGCTCCCTCTCCCGCGCGATCACCACCGACCTTCTTCGCGGAGAGATGGGCTATGACGGCGTCGTCGTCACCGACTGCCTCGAGATGGAAGCCGTCGCGGAGACGTACACCTCTGAGGGCGGTGCGGTACGTGCCCTCCAGGCAGGCGCAGACATCGTCATGATCTGCCACAGATACGAGCGCCATGTGGGAGCACTCGAAGCGTCATACGCAGCGGCCCAAGAGGGCACGCTCCCTATGGACGCGCTCAGGGCCAGCGGGGTGCGCATCGCCGCGCTCAAGGACAAGTTCGCCGGCTCGTGGGACAGCGTCTTCGCACCCTTCCAAGCGGAGCGTGTCGCGCAGATGAAGGAAGCTCATCTGCTCCTGAGCAAGCGGGCCTACGCCGCCTCAATCTCGCACCTTCCCAACTCCCGTGCGTTCGCCCCGCTCTCCACCGTCGGACCAGCGGTCATATTCACCCCGCGCATGGAGTCGCTCAACCGAGCCGTTGACGACGCCGAGCACCAGCTCCGTGATGCGGCAGGGAACCTGCGGAATACCGTCGGTCCGTCGTATTCAGCGTTCGCCCAGTCGGTCCTGCAGCGTGTTCCGGCTATCGAGCACGTCGTGTACGCGCCCGAGAGCGAGGTGTCTCCCGCCCTCGCGGAGAACTTGCGTGGGGCGGGCTCTGTGATCTTCGCAACGCGCAACGGGTACGATGGGGGCGCGTGGCAGGTCGACTTCTTCAAGAAGGTGGTCTCTGCGGTCGGAGATGTGGAGAAGGTCGTTGCAGTCTCCACTTGCGCACCGTATGATCTGCTGGGGATGGGCCAGATCCCGGTTCCGGCGTTGGCGACGTTCGAGTTCACTGTACCTGCACTGGAGGCTGCCGCTGCAGCCATCTATGGCGAGAGTGTTGTATCGGGGAGTGTTCCAGTGAAGATGCGTGCGCAAGCCGCTACTTAGGAAATGGCGTGAGGGAAGGACAGTATTGATTGAGTAGCCACAAATCAGTGTTGTACTTGTATCTGTAGTCTGAGAGTGTAGAGCCTGCTTGTGGAACAACATGCATATGTTGCCTCCTCATTTTGCGGGAGAGGGAGGCTTGCTCATGAACTTGTACGCCAAACTGTTGTTCAGCCGACCCAGCTTGCGGGCACAGGGACGCTGAGCGTCTTATGAGCTTGATCCGGACGTGATGCCGCCGGATAGTCATTACGTAATCAAGGGCCGGCCATCGCCCTGGCTCAGCCTGCGACGTACGACGGTGCGTTGCTTCCTGCCCTCGTCGTCGTCAACAACGAATACAGCGTGCAAGAATGGCAGGCTCACTCGACAGCGACCTCTACGACGGTAGGCCATGATTTGATAGCTAGGGCTCGCTGCTGATCTTCTCCTTAGATCTTTACGGGGACAACGAAGATACTCAGCAAGACGCGACCCCGTCTGTCACAGAACAGAAGCCAGCCGTTGCGCAGGAAGTCAAACGCGAAGAAAAGCCAGTGGTTCTGAAAGAGAGCTCACTACCTCCAAAACCCTCCGCGGAACTCTCGTATTCAGCTCAAGTAGCCAAACAGTTCTCGGCCTACAAGCAGACCCCTGCTCAGGAACGGCAGCAGTATCAGGTATCCCCCGCTACCAAGCCTGGCGCCTCTGTTGATGGAGAAGACGACAATGGGCGAAGGCCGGTGAGGCCCTCGGAAATGAAAGATGAAGGGTGAGTACCATTCTCTGTCTTCTAGCACTTGGCGTCTCCTAGGCAGTCAAAAGCCGCCACAGTTACGCTGGCACTGTCGCGGTCATACCGTGCTACCTACTCTCCGTTCAGCGTTCGTCTCTACATTCTTCATGGCGTTACGTTGCTCGATATCGATCAGCCAGACCACATCGCGTTTCTATCCCTGTTCAGGTTGTATGACTCGTTGCATCTCTACACTGCTTGCATATCGCGCTACTTCCCCCACCTTACGGACGCTAATGGTCTTTCACGTCTCGGTACACGCTCTACTCGTCACCTACTCTGTTCGTGCATTCGCGACACCAATGACTTGGACGTCCTCATCTATGGTATGCCTACGCCGCTACGACACCCGTTACGGCCCTCGGATACAACCGTCCTTACGGAACACCTTACAACACACAATACGGCACATTGTCCTCTATCGGATACCAATTTGATAGCAAGATGTTTGTTGGAGGCCTCAGTTGGGACACCACAGATGGTACACGTCTGCAATTCGTAAGATGCAACTCTGAACTGATCCAAGATGCATTTTGCCTCGAGCAGAAGGTTTGAGAAAATATTTCTCCGAGTTTGGTGAGGTCGAGGATTGCACAATTCTCCGCGACCAGGACGGTCGTTCTCGCGGATTTGCCTTCCTCACCTTCAAAGACCCCGCGTCTGTCAACGCCGTGATGTGTAGGGAACACATCCTTGACGGCAAGACTGTACGCCATCCCAGATCACATATATGCATCGTTGACTCACCGCCTCCTGCCATAGATTGATCCAAAGCGCGCGATTCCTCGGGAGGAGCACCTACGAAACACGCGATACTTCGTCGGTGGCCTCTCGCACACGACGACGTCCGATTCCATGCGCGCCTTCTTCTCCCAGTACGGCAAGGTCGTAGACTGTACAGTCATGGTTGACCGCGAGTCTGGCCGTTCGAAAGGATTCGGATTCGTGACTTTCGAGGACGCGAGCAACACCGATCAGCTAGTCGGGCAGCCGAATCTTGTCCTGGATGACAAGCAGGTAAGCACATGTCGCATGCGATATCTCATCAGTCTGGCAGTTAACCATGGTTCACGTTTGCTAGATCGAAGTCAAGGTCGCACAACCCCGCAGTCAGCGCGACGCCACGCGTACACAGGGAAACCGCGGAGGACGCGACAACGCCTACGGGAACGACGTCCCAGCCGCCACGAGCCCCATGAACAGCGGCGCCATGCCGGGGTTCTCGGGCGCGCAGGCCAATGTCGGGGTCGGCCCACAGCAGATGTCGATGCTCTACCAGCGCATGATGGGTCAGAACCCGGCGATGATGGGCATGGGCGTCGGTGCGATGGGTATGGGCATGAACGGGATGGCCGCTGGGATGGGCGGAATGGGCGCCGGTACCGCGGGTGGCATGCCGGGCATGATGTCCATGGGCACCGCCGCCGCGCCTATGGCTGGCGGCGACTTTGGTGGCATGGCAGCGGGTATGGGCGGGGGCATGCCAGGTGCTATGGGCATGAACCATTCAATGGGCATGGGAGTCGGCATGACGCCCGGCATGGGAGGCGGCATGGGTCAGGGCATGGCCGGAGGTATGGGTGGAGGTATGGGTGGAGGTATGGGTGGCGGCATGGGCGGTATGGCAGGTGGAATGGGTGGTGGAATGGGTGGGATGGCCAGGGGCATGGGAGGCGGCATGGGGAACATGGCCGGTGGCATGGGCGGCGCGATGGCTCCAGCGATGCGCATGGGTATGGGCCCGATGGCCATGACCGGCATGGGCATGCAGCCGTTCATGAGCAACGCGGCAGGCATGATGGGCCGTGGTATGGGCATGATGGGCGGCGGCGCACTCAACCCGATGGGTCGCACACGGGGCATGATGAATGCAGGAGTCGGTCCTGCGCGTAACATGTCTCGCGGACAGCATGGTTTCCACCCGTATGCGCGATAGCATTCTCTTACTTTGCGTACTTATGCTCTTCTACGAGTCGGTTTGCTACTAGTATATTATAAGTATTCGTGCTGATACGTATCTCATACTCCACGCGTCGATGTAATATATGGTGTTTTGATACCAGTTGATCTTACACTACCAAAGGCACATAGCTTACACACATTAGTCCCAATATCCCGCCCCCGTCGCACGACATACTTGTATCTCCGAGCGTTGGTCTAGAACGAACGGAGAGATATCTGGGGCTTCGCAGGCTCAACCGCTGGCCCCTTGCTACCGAGAGCTTGCCTGACAGAAGTCTCCAGGGTTTCCTTCATCGATGGCTCCAACCTGGCAGTAGCATCCTTGAATGCCGCAGGCGATACAGCCGCCAGGGTTAGCAACTGAGTGACCCCCTGCACGTGTAACGGCGTTGGGGGTTGTCGTGATGTGTCAAGGAACAGGATGAGAACAGGCAAAAAGACACCGAGGGCTCGAGGACCTGTTGCAATTGGTCAACAGGATTCTGCATAAGAATGGCCCAGTTCGGACGGGTACTCACGGAGGTCTTCATTTAAGGACATGAACAAGGCCGACAGCGCCTTGTTAATCTCGCCGACGGTCGCCATGACTCGCTCAGAAGGCGTAGCCTCATCGCTCGCAGCGGCAGCTTTCGCGAGACATTCGACTAGACCTGGAAGAAGTAATCTCGCGCATTGGCGGAGTATGGGGTTGCCAGACGTTGAGGCCATAATAAGTGTCTTCGCGCAATGAGCAGCCGTCAATGACACCTGCGAAGGCGACGTCTGGGATTAAGGGAAATTCACAGGAACAGTGTGCACTAACCTCGCTACCCTCGACCAGTTTCTGCGAGATGAGAAAGCAGCAGTGTTCGATAATCGGCCTTCCTATCTGCACCGTTGGTGGAAGGACAGTCAAAACGAGCACCGCAGCCAAAAGGTTGCACTTGATTTTCTTGTTGCACATGGGACCCTCCCGACCGCTGAAGCACGTACTTAGCAGCTGATGCGGACGTACGGTGAAGCTACGTGACGTACCTCATCTCATCAATGTTGATCAGACATGCTGACAACAAGCCGTGTACGACACGACCAAACTTATTGTCAGGGTCAGGTAGACTAGCTGGCCTATCAAGGAGAGTCTTCAGTGCCTGCAAGGTTGGTCCGACCAAGTCGAGTTCAGACATCTCGTCCTTCAGGAGTTCTGTGACCCACAGAGACAATGAGACCACGCGAAGCCATTACGAACAGGACACTGACCGCAATACAGGGTAATCGCAAGCGCTCTGAAGTCTTCTCTATGGGATGGACCGAAGGATGCCGCAACAGCCATGAAAGCCTCGAATGCCGCGATGATGAGTTTGACCTTATCCGCCGGTGATGATGTGTCATCTGCAACATATGAGTAACGAGCATACTTTGTTGAGTGGGGGTAACTTACGAACTGCTCCAGAACGTGCACCGGACACAACTCTCCGCAATACGTAGGCGCATATCCGCACACAATGGGCTTGTGGTGACGACAGAATATCTCCACTTGAAGTATGGCCGTTCCTGCAGATGTAGTTGGGGCCAGACTCAACGTTAGTAAGAGCTGGTGTCACTCACGTCGTACTCGTTGCCTTGACACTGTCCGCGAGGCTGGCAATTGCTTCCACAAGGTGGATCTGCACTCCTGAGGGCTCCGTGAGAGACATGCGGTAGAACAAATTCACCACCTCCTCGAACAGGGGAGGGTCGTTGAAGACACGGCCACAATACTTGCGGCGGACAAGGCACTTGAGGGCCTGTAGCGATACGATGGAAGTGCGTTGCGCATCTGGCCCAGAATCCGCAGTTGATGTTGCCAACGCTTCGTAGACAAGCCCGAAGATTACGAAAAAGAATACAGTCGGCTCTTCACGTTCCTCTTCTTTTAACTTATCGGGCGATTGCGATGGAGGCGCTTCTTGACTATCCATAGCTGCGAGTATGCTTGGATCATCGTTCTGCATCGCGATAGAGACAGCGTGCAAGATGACAGGCCAGGCTTTGACGTAGTACTGAAAAGTGATTCATCAATTTCTTGCTTCGACAGACTGGAATGGAAGGCTTACAGGAAGCAGAACTTCCCGTCCTAAGCTAGAGTAGGATGAATCCAGTGCACCCGCCGGTGTGTCGTCCAGTGCCTCGGCGTCGATTCTGATGCTGGCGTAGTCTCGCAGACACGAGACCCAGAGAGGAGCAAGAGCGGCACGATAGGGGTTGACAACATCGAGGAGGTATGGCTGCTGCGTACTCGCAACCTCAAGTTCCGCCCAAGCTGACAAAGTCGCAATCCGTAACATGACGGAAGCATTCGGGCTCAATTCAGCGGCGTCGCCGAGAGTCAGCATGCCAGAACCTGCCCCATTTTTGTGAGTTAGAGTTGTATGATGTGATGGTCTGAGTACCTTTGGATTGCTCCAGAGCGGATGTCAATAGTCTCAGGATACGGCCCATGCGACCAACATCCTTGACCACGCCCGAAGCGACGAAGATGGCACACGTCCCGATAGCAGACGCGAGGATCTCCGGCGTGGAATCCGAAGAAAATGCAGGCGTGAGTGCCGCTGTGATGGGAGCCTGGTGCTGCTCCAAGAGCAAGTTCTCTTCATAGTCTGGATCGGGTACTTTTGCAAAGATCTAGAACCCAAGGCTTTAGTGAATCGCAATATTGGGAGGCTATTGAGCAGTACTGACCTCTATAACGTCGGTTAAAACCGTCAACCCTTCGAGCCGAATTTCTGTGACGTGAGCTGCAGAGGCAGTGAAGGCAATCTTGATCAAGTCCGGTACACGGGAAACGAGCAACCCGTGCACAGGGAGCCCCTGACTCCGCGCGAAAGCGATATCCAGATGCTCCCGCCTCCCGGACCTCCCCACAACGGTGCAAATACTGTGGAGACACTGTAGAGCAAACAGCTGCGTCCTCCATCGAGAGGTCTGACGAGCTGCAGAAGAGCTGGTGCCGACACTGAGAGACTGGCCCTCGTCGTCGGCTGTTGCAGCATCGGCGGCTTGTTGTGAAGCTGTGGTCCGCGACATGATGCGCTGACAAAGGTCGATCCATGCGGAAGGGTTGTAGATGACAGTCTGTTGCAGCCAGCTGGCGATCACGTTTCGCACACCATCTACGGACGAGTCGTCATCGAGCATGGCGAAGAGCTCCTCGACGAGCTGATCGCCACCCAGCTTCGACATACTCAACGCGTCTCGTTGAACGAGCTGATAAAGCGCATTGATAGATGCAAGCTTGAGTGGACGACGGGAGGACGAAAGGTATCCTCGGAAGCGTCCAACCAAGTCTGGGACATTGACTTGGTCGGGAGCGAACATCAAGAAGTGTTGGATACACTTGATGGCCTCCACACAAATGCCGTCGTCTTCTTCATCAATGAACTGATGTACGAGGTCCAGGACGAGTGTCCTAGTGCGAGCCGATTCTTGGATGTCGGGTCCGAGGACGGTGATGACGGCGTCGATGTTTTGACAAACAACCTGGTATGCGGGGAGGTCGCCGCTGATGTTGACATGGTTCAGAGATCCGCCGTCGGGCTCATGAGACTCCATCATGTAGATCTTGAACAGAAGTCCAAGGGTGCTCGACACGAACGGCGCATACGCCAAGCTTGCTGCATCAATAACGCGTGCCAGCGCGCTGAGAGCCCAGAAGTGGACCACCGGATGAGGGTCATTGATAAGCGACATCAAGACGTGGACAGTCGTCTTCAGCAAAGGACCTGCTGCCAGACCGCCCACATACGTATGGATGGCGCCGAACGCTAGTGCACATCCAGCTCGTCCGTGGGGGTCACGGTTGCTCACGACTTGATCGACGAGCGTCTTGACCTGACTTGTGAGGAAGTTCGTCCCGGCGACGCTCGCCAAACGACCAATAGCTTCGCTACTGGCCTTGCGAAGGACTGCGTCGCCATCCACGAGTACGTCCTTCAAAAAGGTCGCGAGCGGGCCTGTCACTTGCGCGTTCCCTAACACCTGGCGGGAGCTGTTTGATGTGGCTTGGCGGAGGGTGAGGACTACAGCGATCGTCGTGTTGACTATCGCAGCTGCCTTGCGACCTGTATTCTTCTCCAGCTTGGCGGAACCGACGGAACTGAGGAGCTGCGTGACGACACGGGTAGTCTGAGCGACGTCCTGAAGAGGGAGCAATTGGGCGAAAAGCTGGATAGCCGCGTCAACGGCAGCCGTGGGGGCGGGAGGCGGCTCCGGAGTGCGGCGGGCCAGGTCTGCAACGTCCATTTGGCACAGGTATAGTGTGTCGTGCTCGAGCGCGGTAATAATGGGCTTCTGACACTGTAGACATGTGAGGACGCAATCACCTCGCGGCGGTGACAAGACGTACCATCTCATCGATTGATGTTTCAATACTATCGCGATTCATCCAGTCTACGGAGTTCTCGTCTACTTGCAGACTTGTGAGACCGTATGCGTAACCATCTACACTCTGCCAAATTGAGGTGAATGCTCCAGACGATGATGCGATTGCCGCCTGAACGGAGGAACCTGTGTAACCGTCGGGACTGGCAAACAGGGTGATCACAGACTGGAGCAATGAGCTCTGAACAGACTCCGTGACACCTCCAAAGCCTAAGAGCGAGAAGCATTGGAAGATGCGAGACCGAAGGAGGGCTTCCCGACCGTCGATGGTGAAGCCTTTGGTTTCCGCCATCAACTCCTCCTGGTTCAACGTCGCCCGACTAGTGAGGAAGGTGTTCGCAAAAGCTAGACCGTTGCTGAGGAGAGATGATATCCGCCTTGTGACGTCCGCGGTAACGAGCGTAGGAGAATTGTACTTCAAGAAGCAGTGAATGGCCCCCACGGTACTCTCTCGCACGTGCAGCAAGAACTCCCATTCTGCAATACTCCTCCCCATGGCCCCATCCTTCGTCGTTGGCTTTGGGAGGGCGTTGCGCCAAAGCACCAGGAGTTGGGGAAGATGAGGACGGACGAAGTTGGGACCCAGGGTCATGAGTGACGCAATACACGTCCACGCGATTTCAATTTCGACCTGCGCTACCTTGACGTCGTGCTCGCCCGCGCGCTTGAGGATTTGGACAGCCATATCGAACACCTTCGCGCTGATGTCGTAGGAGACGTAGAGCGGTCGGTCAGGAATGACTGCGAGCAATGCTGCGAGACCATACGAATGTCCCAGTGCGCGGAGGTGGATGTCAGATGGCGCCGCAGGAGTCGTCAGAGAGGAGACGTCGCGCTGTAACTTCTCCACCACGCTGAGCAGCACCTTGGGTAGTCGAAGAGGAGTTGAGAAGCAAAAGCATCGCAAAGCCCACGCAGTATTGATCCGAACGCTATGGCTCGGGTGTGACAGTAGGGTGAGTAGTGGATCAAGGAGTGCATCCTATACTATGTCAACGACGAGATTGCAATAGAGCATTTGGAACTGACCTGCACTGGACTTGGGGCATTCCCTAGTTGTTGGACGAGTCCACTGACCTCGCGAAGGGCGATAACCAAACAGAGAGGGTTGGGTGCAGCTTGTCCGGGCATCAAGGCAGGCCATCGTTTCAAATATGTGTTCGAAAGCTCCTGGATGGCGGCGATCTGAGCCTGCTCGCCTAGCAAACGAACGCCAATGAGGTCTCGAAGGACGACCTCGATGAGGGAGCGAACGAAGACGACTTCGTATCGCGACCCAGAATTTCGAGGGTTCACCACAATCTCGGACATCAGGTGATTCAGTACCAAAGCATAGTTACTTTCGACGAAACTGGAACCCAAGAGAGACAATAACGCTGAATAGAAGTCGAAAATGCCAACACGGGTTTTTCTCGACGCTTGCGGTTTGTTGAAATGAGTGGATAGTTGCAGTAGCATTTCGCTGGGTGTCATGATAGGTTTCGACTCCTCAGCGGCAACATGGGCGCCCGTCGTCGTGTCTTCGTCCTCGTCCTCGTCTTCGCCTTCTTTGCGAGCTTTCTTCCCTTTCTTGGCAGTATTGACAACAGGTATGACCTTCTCGATTTGCGTCGAAGCAAGCATGTGGGCCGCAAGCTGGGCCAGGGAACGACGCGTGAGCTGGTCTGCGCCTTCGACGCTCTTCACGCAAATGTTGACGATACTCTCCACATCGGATACAGAGCGGGTGCCGTCTCCAGCGGGATACATGAGGATGAGGACCTATGCAAATTATTGAAGCAGGGACACGACACCTACCACTGTAGACCCACCTCACATGCGGCTCGTTGCACAGCAAGGGCTTTGTCGCTAAGTGCGTTCTTGCTATGCCTGATGATATCTTTTGCCACAGAGTCTGTTACAGCACGTTTTGCCTGACACAATGCCTTCGCGAGGGTATGTAGAGCATACGCGCGCAGAATGATGGGCTATATCGACACCGCTCAGAACATGATCCGATTTTGTAGAGGCGAAACTCACACCCGAGGAGCGGGAAAGCTTGACAGTCACAGTAGCGACTTCTGCCATGAGAGACATGACCTACGAGTATGTGAGGAAAGATTCTGCACCTTGGAAATCAGAGAGCGCACCTGAGATCCGAAGGTACCCATCAATTCGCCGATGCAATATACGGCCGCTCTACACTAGCATGAGACGTAAGTTGGATTAGGAAGTCCAAAGACGCACATTCTACTCGACTCCTTCGCAGGCGGTTTGGTTTCCGCCAATAGTTTGAGGAAGGCTTGTATGGTGTCATAAAGGGACTTGGTTTCTCCACGAGTGTAGAGTGCTTTGAGCAAGCTTGCGACAAGTCTCCTCACGGGTCGGCCGGGGAGAGGAAATGGTTCCGGAGCCGAGATGACTTTGACCATCGACGCCTCAATGTCGTTCTGTGTGGTCTTGAACTCTTCCTGAACGGCGATGAGCACTTGGTGCACGAGGAGTCGTGATTGACATACCGAAGTAGCCCTCTTGGCCCATCTCTCTGTAGAAGAGAGCCATTGAAACAAATATATCTCTCCATTCTCTCCAGAGACCTTTGACTGAGATGACGTGAGACTTGAGGTGTTTAGGCGAGTGGTAGCAGCCAACCTCATCCAGCATCTCAATGGCAGTGTCGCTCGTCGCCATGATGCCTGCTACTTCCTGCGTATGCTTGCCAGCGCAGACGGTCGTAAGTTCTTCCGCGTTTCCAGGGCGTAGGGTCGCGACTCGGTACGGAGGTCAAATGGGTATATGAGTCGGAAAGCGAGAACTTGGAAGAGTATGTGCATTCGAGTTTGGGTCGGCCATAGCTTGATCGTCTTTCCACGTGGTCGTGGGCGCCAACTGTGCAATGACCTCAGAGTCACGCCCGCCTCTGCCAGTGTCCAGTGTCCACTGCCTACCAGACTCTCGCCCCGTCGTAACCTCCGGATCCTTCATCCATTTCCTTCTCTAACGAGACTCTCTCTGGTTGGCTGGGCTTATTTGTTGCCGCTACATCTCCTCTGGACAACACAAACGACTGGCTATCGAGGCATCACACAGACTTTGCAAACATACGTGCACCGCGAGTCATGGATGTACGTTCCAGCCGCGACCATGTGGCGGTATTCATCAGTTTCTGACAGATATCATTTCTTACACAAGACCTCCAGTCCCACAAAAAAGCGAAAGCTCATGCATACACCAAATGGCTTCGAGAAAGGCGACCGGGACACAGCCAGAGCTCGAGTATCCGCTCCCAAGTTCGCGTCCGCGTTTGACGATCCTCGACGCTCCAAGTTGACCTCGAGAGAGTCCCCTTTGCGGGTTCATGAGTTATCTCCGGCCAAGGTCGATCCTGACACCCGTGCCCTGCGCGTGCTCCGTCCACCCAGCCCCCGTCTTCTGGAGCCGCCACCACAGGCTGGTCCATCCATAACAGCCCCTTCAGCCCTCGTTCGGAAAAAGCCTGTGCATCCACACCTCAGGGCCATGAAATTTGCGAGTACGTTGTCCTCGCGTTCGAATTTTACCCTGAAGGATACTCTTTCTTCGCCACAAAATACGCCACGAACTTCGTCGAAACCCGTTTTGCGAGCTGGCATACATGAGTTTCTACCCGTCCTACCCGCCCCACAACCAGAACCCGAGAAGACCATTCGGACTGTTGTTACCCTTCCTCCCCCGCCTATACTTCCGCTTCCAAAGGGAGCTCTGGCTGACATCAACAAGTTGAGAACGCTGTCCACAACACGGGTCGCTGTCATGATGGATCCTCGCACCGAGAGTGGAACAGAAGAACTCATGGCGTTACAGCTGGAACAAAATTTGCCGACCTACATACCTCCCGCCGAGCGCGAGCTGAACCGCGGCCTGGGTCAGAGTCCAGAGAAGGCTTCCAAGGCCAAGGGCAGCAAATTCCTGAGGTAAGCGCCAATGTCCATACTTCGTTGTATGTCTCTAATCTGGGAGTACAGGGGCGGATTGGCTTCCCGTGCACAGCATATGTTTACCAAAGAACGAACTTCACTCACACTCTGGTATAAGGATATGGATATGGAGGTGCAGAAGAAGCATCCGCTTACGCCGGGCCTTTTTCTGCGGATCGTCGAAGTCATCCATGTTGCCTCCATCGCCAGTCTTCAGCGCTCTCAGAACGTACCTAGGGTGTGCGTTGTACGCTGCGCGAAGATCATCAAAGAGAGAGTGACGGGAGATCTCACCGTACTTCTCGACTTTGGCGGGCCGCGTTCTGCGGCTGAGAAAGCCCATACTCTAGACGACGTGAAGGAGGGGAGAGACTTGCAAGTCTGGCCACCTTGGAAGAGCTCTCAGGCAGATGAGCTGGAAATGCGCAGGTACGGAGCCCCGCCACGAGACGGCACCGTCATGTTCTGTACACGTTTCCGAATCACATGATGAGGATGCAGTCTTGAGCACCCGCATGCTGCCAGTCATGCGCAAGAGTCCGCCACCGTTGCAATGGTAGGTACGATGGAAAGGCGTCTAACACCACACGTGACACAGTTCGGAACTGAACTGGAGACAGTGAAATGCTCTCTTGTCGCTGTACGCTGAACTTCCACGTAACATCCATCACTGTCAACGCTCCCTCTACTCAGCAATCCGACCAAACTCCAATACCAATAAAACGACGACCAATGTAACGGAAATCAAGTATTATCGACAAGCAGGAACTCGTACCTCCAGATGTAAGGCGGGCGCACAGTTCATTCACGTGTGCGCTATCTCATAAACAACCATGCTAGATTCCTTGCACGTCCGTGGAAGAGGTAGGCAGTCGAGCAGTGCCGACGATGAGGCAAATGAAGGAGTTTTGGGACAACCTAGCGCCGTGGCTTGTTCCGAAAGGTATCGACCTCTGCGAGCTGCGGAGAGGAGAAGGGCCGTACGCTTTCTTGCCTGGAGTTTGGCGGACTCCGACATCCGCTGGCGGAATTATTCGACGCGATGATAACTCACGTTGTTTCTGTTCGCCTCACGGCTGAGGATGCATGGACTTCCCTCGAGACATACCCAGCGAAGTGCTTAATGCGCCACTCACAATACACGACTATGCCATGTATGATCGATTCGAACGTGTACCGGTCCAAGGTATCCCCGCGACTTCAAGCGAAATGGATACAATTCCGAGCGCCTCCCTGGTTTTCGGAGATACATTCAAGTTGTCTCGTGGTCCTGGTTATATTGCTTCCACATTCGTTCTCTTGCTATCGCCTCCCATCTATTGTTCCATCACGGACATATGGAACAGCATATTGGAGGCAGCGTGGGGAATGGGGGAACATGCGCCCAAGGTGAGTCAGAGGTCGAAATCCAATTCACCGAAGCGGCTAGGCTGAGTACACACACGTACAATTAGAGACATACAACGCTGAGAAGCTGACGCTGCCGCACGGGCGTCGCCTACGGCCTTCCAGTCGACTTCCTCTGAGTAACGCCCGTGTAAGTTGCTTCGTGGACGCCACCTCAACAGTGAGTTCTGTGGCAAAGTAGCGACCGCGTTACCGTGAGTGCTAGTATGGTTTGAATACGGGTTGGTGACTCCGCCGTCTTGAACGGGCCTATGGTGCGTGTCCAACTCGCAGATACAATCCGAGTCACTCTGGGACTCATTCCCACCAGAACACGTTGCAAGCAGTTTCTCCGCTGATTATCGCAAATGAAAATCAGGGTGGGGACCGTACCTCGAGGTCACCCGCCGCCCATGTCTTCTGGACTGCAATCGAAGGAGCGGGGTTTGTTTTCTTCTCCGTTTCTGGTAGGACGATGATGATCGATGCAGAGGATTCAGAGCCAGCCCCGCTCAACAATTGCTGGGCGCGTGTCACCAGACCCGAGTAGGCCTGTCCCTTGTTCACTTTCTGGTGTCTGGGCCAGGCTGACGCATCCCTTGTACGCCGCCCGTCAACCTCCTTTCGCCTATATAAAGCCCCCAGTTCGACGCTCCTCTCTTCACCAACAACCACCATGTTCTCCGTCCCACACCAAGGCTCTCCTACAGCCTCAACCACAGCAGCGTAATCGCGTCGCATGCAACACATGCTCGACAACGCCCTCAGCGGGTGACCCACATCCAACCGGGGCCCGACGCCATCCAGGTCAGTGTCAAGCGCGGTTTCCTCTCTCCGCATTCCTCATCGCCTTCAACAGCGTCGAGGTTCCAGGTACTCCTCGATGTGAAATTGGTACGCGTCCCTGCTTCGTCTCTCCCCTATACAGGAGCTGATCATTGCGCACTGGCATGTAGCATCGTGGTGTGCCGTCCCGGTACAATGGCCATAGCACGTTCCGACCTGAGGCCCTCTGCTGGCTTGCACCGTGTCGTTGAGCGTTGTGTTTGTGCCCAGGCGTCGGCGCCCCGCATCAGTATCGCGCTGTATTAGTCGGGGCGAAACCGGAGCGACCGCTGCTCTTACGAGCGGTGGTCGTCAACGGGCGCCATAACCAACAACGGCCGTGCGCGGCTGGGTAGGCGACGTACGCACAAGCCCACTCTCCTGACGTCTCTGCGAGGTTTGCTGTATGCATGTATGCAACCACTCCCGCATGTGTCCTTCGGAGGGTGACGCCGTGTCGCGTCGCCAGCGAGGAGTTCGTCCTGAATCGTGCGTGTGCTTCTGTAGTTGACCAGGGTCGGCTCGCGATGCTGACCACCTTTGTTCAGACCAGGGACCTGACTCCCCCGGGTGGATCTACATGATGCTTGCAGCGAGCCTGCGAGGGTAGTGACTCCGGGCCAAGCTCGTACAGCGACGTATGCCGATGCTATCGGCGCCTAGAGCCCTCTCGGCCAGGTGGTCGGCGTCCATTGGCACCTTGGCACACCAATGGCGAGCACCAACGGTTTCGCAACCGGTTAGGCGACGTACGCACCTATGGACACAGTCTTGGCAGTCATGCTAGGTGTCGCGTCGCCAGCGGGGAGATGTGCTGCAAAGGTATGTCCGCCTCGACGACCTACCAATGCTGCCAGTGGACGACGCTGACGGTACTCAGAGAGCTCAGGACACTCCTCGTTGAATGGGATGCGGGTCATATCACGCATGGAATATGCGACAACGCAGTATGCCTCGTCAATCCTCTAATATGCTGATTCCATATAACATTAGGAGCCTGTGATCTTGACTTGAACAGCGACGGTGCCGGGTTCGGGATATGAGAACTTGGGAAGGCCCCGGCCCGTCGCAAAAACACGCATTGGTATGTCTCTTTGCGCCACCTCTGTCGTCGCCCTCAAGGTTGCTTACCGCGTTGTTCAGCAATGATTTGCGTAAAATAAAAATGGGGGGATGAAGCAGCCTCCGGGAGGTTGAGCATAGGCCAGTCTCCCGGCCAAGAATGGCTCCCGAGGTACGGTCGACTTTTCGCCTCTACGGCATAGTCGTTCCTGGCGCAGGCCTCTACGTGGCCCTCGGGACTAGTACCTGCTTACGCGGGGAAGCTAACGTGCGCCGAAACGTAGCTACTTCGCACCCGTAGCTACTCCTTGTATTGTCACCCATGTATGATACCCGGATCCCCAATATTAATGCTCGATAAGCGATTGCTGCCCGCGTACACGACGCATTTATCGTGCTTGTCTGGCGTGCTCACTAGTCCGATGGTGACTGCAGTCCCGCATATCGTACTACTCAGGACTGACAGTAGCACAGAACGTATCTACCCAAGGGGAAAACCGAGCCTCGAGACTGTGAAGAGCATCTGCATGCGTCTCCGATGACCCTTCCAGGTGCGAGAGGCAGTCGCAGATAAACCTGAAGCTGCTCAGCCGTGACCCGAGCTCTGCGCGTGCCCTCAACGTCCTCTCAGTCTCCTCCGAGTCGCACGCCATCTCAAACTCCACGCTCTTCGCTGTAGGACAGGTAGACCATTGCAGGACGAGATGGCATAGGTCCGGCCAAGCGAGGGCCACCATGTCGACATGCTCGTTCAAGTCAGAGGGCAGGGTGCGCCGCAAGGTCTCTCATGCTTCCAAATCACCTTCCGAGTCATTTGTGGGGGCAGTCCGTTGTTGATCGCGCACCAGTGGGGTTCGTTCCATATTAGTCATATGCGGGAGATACCTTGAACGATGGTGAATGAGAACTTACACCTGGACAGAACCCAACGAAGAACCAAACTACTTACAATGCGTGCGCGTGGTTCAGGAGCAAAAGCATTTACGGACCCCCAGATCTAAGTCACAGCCTCGCAAACCAGCGCTCCACCAGCGTCAAGTTTCCGACGGTGAACGTTTGAACAGTGGAACATCCAGAGCGCACGACCGCGCACCTCAACAATGCAGGGAAGATATCACTCATATTTCGGGTATATAGAACTTAATACATGCAAGTTCAGTATAATACAGGTCAGGAAGGGGGTCCGACTTCGACATGACTACCATCTTCAGCCTACTGGATAGCAATCTTATGCGGCGCCGTCTCTGGCGTCGTCCGCGGGAACGTGATGGTCAACACACCGTCAGTCATCGACGCCTTGACCTCCTCAGGCTGCACAAACACACAATCAGTTCTCTGCACCCTATAGCAAATCCGCGCTATAACCTACCTTGACACCCTGAGGAAGCGGAAGCGACCTCGAGAACTTGCCGAACCGACGCTCGCGCACGGCGTAGCCCTTCTCGTTGTGCTCGCTCGAGATCGTCGACTCGCCCGAAACGGTGAGCACGTTATCCTTGACGTCGAGCTGGACGTTCTCTTTCGAGAGCCCGGGGAGCTCGAACGTCGCCGTCACTAGATTCTTCTCGCGGTCTTCATGAAGGTCCATCCTGACAATGGTGCGTCAGAAACTTCGCCAATGAAGTGGAAGAATACATATGAGCTACGTACCTTGGACGCATGGTGTTCGATGAAGGTTGCCTGCTGTCGCGGCGCGCGAGAGAATTCGAGCTCGAGGCGCGCGCATTGAACGCCTCGTCGAAGAGACGGTCAAAGTCGGCGAGGGAGTAGAAAGGCTCAGTGAAGAAGGTGAGAGACATTTTGATAGGGTATGTGCGAGAGGAGAGAGATTGGTCGCGGGATTTGTTGTGTTAGGTCGAGTGTAAACTTTCTTGATTCGTTGAGGACATAGGCAAGCACAAGGTCCCTTATATGCTGCATGTACGGCTATCGTGACATGTCCCAAACTTTCTAGAACGATTACAGAAATAGTAAGCGAGGGTGGAAAGGTCCAAGTCCTCGAAGTGTCCACTCACCTCCAGATACGGGCGCTAAAATGCAGATTGTTCTCGCCGTCTCGCTTGAAACCTGGCATATGCTAGCGCCTATGTCAGTAGTATGACCTCATGTGCATGTGCATATGCAACGGACAAGGCGATCACTTGAGACATCTGAATGCCCTATTGTGCTGTCAGAGTGGCTATCCATACGAGTGGCAAGAGTGCAAGTTGTCCTGGTTATACGACACCTGCAGCAGCAGGAACCCATGATGTTGATTGATTGTGCAGAGCATTAGTCTAATATACATATGGTACAAAACATGCCTGTGTATATGTCCATGAGATCCCAAGAAAAGCCTACTTCGCCGTAGCTCCAGGAGCGACGTAGTCGCGCGACAAGTCGATCGTCCCCTTCAAGTGTGTATTCGTGATGCGGACCTGCCGATGACGAGGGGCCGATTTCTTGCCCTTCTTCTTCGATGCTGCCGAACCCTTGAGTATTGGAGCGGCAGATGCAGTAGCCTGCAGGCCTTCCGATGCAAGGGCCTTGAGTAGGTCGACGTCGTTCGGCACTTCGAGCCCATGCCAGAGGTCATGGAATTCTTCGGGACATCCCTGAGTTTTCGCTGCGACGAGTAACAATGGTACACACCTTTCTCAACAGGCATCCCGCCCTGCTCCTCCGTTGGCTTGACCTCATTCCAAAACACCATACGCATCTGCCCATCCTTCAAAGTGCGTGTCACGTACACCTCTCCCTCCTTTTCCAGCTCCTCGATAGCCTGTGGCGCCTCTTTCCAACTCTCCTTGAGGGTGCGTACAGACAGACCGCCGCCTTTGCGTGTCTGACGCTGGATTTCTGTCAAAAGTGCTGCTTTGTTGCGCACGTTGTAGTCGTGCTGCGGGAACAACACTTAGACTGCGTGGCGTAGGCGATAAGCACATAAGTGATGCGACGCACCCGGTAAGAGTAAAGGTCTGTCTTGGGGTCATGGACGACACGATCGTGAGCCTTAAATTTCTCAAACAAGACCTTGTCCGTGTCGACGGGAGTGCTGGTTATGATTGCCAGGTCTTGCAGGCGCATGGGGTTGCCATTTGCCTTGAGCTGGTTGACGAGGTAGACGAGCTGGGTGTTTACATTCGTGCCCGTGCCTGTGTCTGCTGGCTGAGAGTAGACGACGTCTGCATCAACAGGTCAGCCATGGCTGAGACCAAAGGCAGACAGGTCGAGCAGAAAAGACGTGCTTGACTTTGGCCGCTTCTTCTTCTTGGACGGGTCCGGGTCAGAGGAAGCGGCGGGGGCGGGGGCAGCCTGCTGTGGTGGCTGGAGTGGAGGTGGTTGTGAGTGCCATGAGGTGTAGTCCTGCCTGTACAGGGCGGACTTGAAGGCAGCAGCGTCGCGAGCGAGGCCGGCCATGTCGTGGTGGAAGAGGAGAGAGAGACGAGGGCTCTGCAACGGACGGGCGGGGCGGAGAAATGGGCGTCTGTGCTGACTGGGCGCGGGCGTCTTGGGTATGGTCGCACGGCGCGAGTGGCACTCGGTGCAGTCAGCTTGCTCCTCGACCGCTGTGCGAGTGCGAGTGCGAGTGCCTGCGCCGCCCTCGCCGTCGTCCTCTGCCTCGCCAAGCATGGCTCACGGCGACATGTCCTTCTTCGCCCGTCCTGCGTCTGCGGCAGTCAAGATATCCGCTCCTTCATCAGACGAGCCCCCGAGTCCCAAGCCGTCCAAGAAGGGTACCCCCAATCTCCCTCACTCCCCCCCTCCCACTTCTCACACATCGTCCGCCAGATACCACCCAACGCCAGTGTAGAAATATTCTCATTTATGGGTACGTTGGCCTGTGCACCCTCCGTGGCCGTGTCCTCACATCGCGTAGATCGTGTAAGTTTCAGGACAAGGGCTGTATCTACTACCATCCTCCGGTGCGCTTCCACCCCGCTATGCTACATGACTTTTGTTCATTGCCCCTTAGCGCGACGAGCCTCTCTTCGCGTATGTTTCATCCGTCCATTCCTCCCTTTCTTCTCTCATCCCTTTCCAGTCCTCCCGATTCCCCCAACCCTAGCGCCGCTCTTCCTGCACAAGCAGTGAACGCGCCTGTATTCGTCCCCAAGGTTAATCCTGCAAGCCCTTCTCTTACTTCTGCTGTGCCGGCTGCACTACAGCAGCAAACATCTGTATCATCGTACGTCTCGAGTGTTCACAACCGGTCTCGTCGCTCCTCTCATCCCCCATCGCGGAGTCCGGTCTCCATGTCAAGAACATGCCAGGCGTGCTAAATACCTCCTCAGAGACTCTTCTTCCGAACCCCCTTCTTCTGCTTCTCTTCCTTCCGATCATCCCTATGAGCAGGAATATCAACCAGACATCCAAGCCGATGATGAACAGTACGATCCTTACAACCCTTACTCTTATCCACCTCACGACGGACACCCGTCCGAGGATGATGGGCAGGCGGTAAAGAATCTTCGTGGTCTTGTAGTCGGCCTGCGTCTTATTCTCTCCTCCATCAGCCTGGTGTCAATCCCTATGACATTCCCCCCGAGCATATGGACCATATGCTTGGCTACGAGACTGCATCCATGGACCCATTCTATGCGCCCTCAATGACTTTCTCTCGCCAGCCGGTAGATCGTCCTCTCGCTTAAATTCTCTCTCCGTTGACCATTAACCACAGCTCAACTACCATCTATATACCATGCCTCGGCCGGACTCTCTTGCGCACAGATACTTCATTTCGGATGACATCCGGGAGGAACTCCAGAGGCGTTCGGAAACGGTGCATACCACTGCCCCGGCGGCCTTAGGCCTTCCCGAAGAGCTGCAAGGTTATCATTCGCTTGTGCCTCTGGAGGTCATCGGTAGTGAGCGGCGCAAATTTGGTAACTGGTATTCAACGGTTTATCGTGCCACCAATGCCAACGACGGTGCTACTTATGTCTTACGCCGAATCGAGAGTGAGTGCGCTGTGTTTGTGCGATGATTCGTGCCCTCAATTGTTGCACACATCATAGATTTCCGTCTCATGCAGCAGTCTGCCTTCTCTCATATCGAAAAGTGGTCGCGTATGAACCATCCGAGCATAGTCACGGTCCACGAGGCGTTCACGACACGCGCTTTTGGTGACTCCTGTAGGCGTCTGTCCGCCTCGTGCTCGTCCTACAAGTGCTTACAGGCGGATCAACGCAGCGCTCGTCGTCGTCTACGATGATCACCCGAACGCGCAGACACTGTACGAAGCTCACATTAAGCCTAAGGCGCCTCAGTTCCAGAACGGACGTCTTCAGGCGCAATCCAACCGCGTTCCCGAGCGTACGGTCTGGTCGTATGTCATTCAGATCGCGAATGGTCTCCGAGCTGCCCACGAAGCCGGTCTCGCTGTTCGCCTCATCGATCCTACGAAGGTCATTCTGACAGGGAAGAATAGGTGACTACGCTGTTCTCTGAATGCCCTGCCGTACCACTGACCTCGTTCTTAGGGTCCGCATTAGCTCCTGCGGTGTCGTCGACGTTCTCATGCACGACGCCGGACACACGGATATCGCCTTCCAGCAACAGGAAGACCTGATGATGTTTGGAGCACTCATCCTCATGCTGTGTTGTAGCAATGTCAATGCGATGAGCAACTTGCAGAAAGCGCTGGATCACCTCACCCGCAATTTCTCTGCCGATCTCAAAAGTGTCGTCCTCTTTCTCATCTCCAAGGCCAGCCCGCACAAGGTACCGTGCATGTTAACCTCTGTGCAAGGTCGGTATCGCTGACCACGTGACAACAGAACATCGGGCAGCTGT
Source organism: Coriolopsis trogii (assembly GCA_020543525.1). Classification (NCBI taxonomy): domain Eukaryota; kingdom Fungi; phylum Basidiomycota; class Agaricomycetes; order Polyporales; family Polyporaceae; genus Coriolopsis; species Coriolopsis trogii. The sequence goes on from JAHYIO010000004.1 coordinate 1,180,006, forward strand.
TCGATATGATAGGAAGTCGCTTGCTCACGGAGCTCGACGAAACTCAGAAGTGAGTGGACGCATAGCCCATGTTCTCCCACCGCGCTCGTTAATGGCTTCTTCAGCGCCGTCGACCGCCTCGAAGGCGAGCTCATGAGTGAGCTCGAGAACGGACGCCTCGTGCGTTTGCTCTGCAAGTTTGGCTTCATCAACGAACGTCCCGAGTACGCTTCTCCGTAACGCCTTCCATCTGAAAGCCTTATTCACCGACCTTGTGGTCACACCTTCTGTCTTCCAGGCACAACCACGAAACGCGCTGGTCAGAAACGGGTGACAGGTACATCGTCAAGCTCTTCCGGGACTACGTCTTCCACCAGGTGGACGAGCTGGGGCGGCCGGTCGTCAACCTCACGCATGTGCTCACGTGCCTGAACAAGCTCGATGCGGGCACGGACGAGCGCCTCATGCTCGTGTCGCGCGACGAGCAGAGCTGTCTCGTCGTCAGCTATCGGGAGGTGAAGGCGTGCATCGAGTCTGCATTCGGGTATGCCTCTTCTCTTCTGCCGTGCTCGCATGTCTGGGTGGAAACTGATTGGAGTGTGATGGCTACCTGGATACAGGGAGCTCACGAGAAGCTAGTTGGCAAGTTGCATGCTATGACGGACAGCGGATTGGTGACTGGACGTTTTGAACGAGTGGGATGTGGCCAAGTAGAGTAGAGCGTGGCTGCCCGAGCATGCGTAAGAAAATACGTAGAACAGAAAAAGACGCAGAAAATACAAAAGACGACTCGTTTTCTCTCCCCCCAGATATCGTGCGTGTCTATGCCCCATGGACCAGTTCTGATAAATTATCCGATCTTTAGCCAGATAAGCAAGCATATCAAAGCAAAACAGATGCGAAAACGACGAAACAAACCTCCGAAACTTGACTCAGGCTCCTGCCCATCCGTCGGTTCGAGTTGAGGCCAGGATCCTGAGGCGAAGACCAGGCTAAGTCACGAAGCGCCGGACAGAAGAGAGGAGGAGGTCACGTGTCTAAGTGTGTTGGCCTCAACTCTCACCGACGGCTGGCGCCAAATATTGGTAAACAACGGGGCTCGGGCTGATAAACGCCCACGGACCTACTCCGTTTGGTAGCCTCTCCGACCTCCACCTACTGCTACTTTTACATGACTTCGATTCGTCGTTGAAAGCTCGTAAAACGAGGTCATGCGCATCTCGGTAGTTGCATCGGAGGGTCGACACATTTACTCGCAAGATATGACAGTAATTTATGCCACCAAAGAGCACTGGCAGGGGAGCTGCAATTGTGAGGCACTCCGACTTTTTGGCGGTTCTTCTATTGCCCTTGGTATTTCCCTCACGTTACAAGTACATTTTATCATGTTATTCGGACATCTGAGACCATACAACGACAACTGAGTGCAAGAGAGCAGGTGGAGGTCGGAGAGGCTACCAAACGGAGTAGGTCCGTGGGCGTTTATCAGCCCGAGCCCCGTTGTTTACCAATATTTGGCGCCAGCCGTCGGTGAGAGTTGAGGCCAACACACTTAGACACGTGACCTCCTCCTCTCTTCTGTCCGGCGCTTCGTGACTTAGCCTGGTCTTCGCCTCAGGATCCTGGCCTCAACTCGAACCGACGGATGGGCAGGAGCCTGAACTTGACTCTGCTTCAAGCATCATACATCAGTTTCGTCTACCCGTGCCCTCTTCTTCCGTGGCCTGTCCTGCTCCTCATCCGAATCCAATCCACCCTCGTCAGGCCCTTGAGGCTCTACGCTCATACCCTCCCGCTGAAGCATGTTCAGTAACTGGATGCCCCGCTGGAAACACTCCTTCGCCTCCTTCCTATCCTTCTTCGCGCGCTCCACTTCCGCCTCCATGTACTGCAGACGCTCGGTGAGCTCCTTCTCGCGTTCGTCGCTGCGTCGGACGGCCTCGCGCAGCGCCTCCTCCATCTCGTGCGCGGCTTCGCGCTGCGCGTTCAGAGCTGACGCCATCGTCTCCAGCGCCGCGTCTTTTTCAGCATCCATTGCCTCGAGCGCAGCGTTCTTTTCAGCCTCCATCGCCTTGAGCGCCTCGTCCTTTTCGGCGGCCATTGCCTCGAGCGCAGCGTTCTTTTCAGCCTCCATCGCCTTGAGCGCCTCGTCCTTTTCGGCGGCCATCGCCTCGAGCGCGGCGGTCTTGTGGGCGAGCTGCGCGCGCGCGTCAGATGCGTCGGCCTGGTGCTGCTCGAGGTCGGCGTGCAGCGCGGCGAGCTCGTGCGAGTGGTCGTTGAAGAAGGTAAACCATGCCGTCGCCCCGGGAATGAGCTGCGACAGCTGGTGGACGATGCTCGGGAAGGTCGTGGGCAGTCGGGCCTGCCCGCGCTGCCCCGCCAACAGCGGAGGCTCGACGCGGGTGAGGGGCTGGCGTTCGAGAGTTTCTGTGCTGGAACTGTCGCTTGCGCGACTCGGATGGATTTGCCTGAGAACGAGAGCCTGTCAGCACTGCGGTGTAGAGTGGGTAAGGAACGAGAGGTGAGACTGACTGAGTTGTTTGGACGTGGCGTCGACCACGGCCTGATGTAGGGGATGCTGGAGTGGGACAAGGTGTGTGTATGCGCAGGTTGGCAGAGGCTTGTGTCGCGGGCTCGTCACCACCAACCCCACCGTAGGACGCTTGGACTGTTCCGGCAGAAGGGAGGATGTCCATATAGTCGAGCTCCATGTCGTCGTTTTGGCTATTGTCTGGCTGGAGCGCTGGATACTCGAGTTCCAACCCATCTAGACCAAGGCCGGCGTGGGGTACGAGTGGAATAGAGAACTCTTGAAGCTTGGAGAGCGTGTGGAATAACCTCTCGTTGAGGGTCACAGGAGAGGTCATGGCTTCCGGCGCAATGGGGTATGAGGTGGGCGCATGGCTCAGTTGCCAATCAGTCACCGCTGCCTGTAAGGCAATCCCGATCCAGCAGAGGCAAATTTGTGATGCTGTACCACCGGCATAGTTATCATTTTCGTCCTGAGCCTCTCCGGGCGACTCCGCCCGCTCCCGGTCTTGACTACAGCGACATTTCAGAGACGAGCTCACCACAAGGCAGTTTTCATCCTCAGCCCAGGCCACCGAGGGATACAGGTATGGGTAATTGCGCAAAGACACTGGTTCACCAGAAAGGTGCGGGAATAGCTCGACAAGAGCTTTGCACAGAACGTCGATTCCAAGGGGACGCATGGGCGCTCCCGGGGCCATGAGCAGTAACGATTGAGCGAATGTCTTGATTGGGGGAAACGCTCCTGATTTCTCTAGAAGCACCTTCACATGGGGCTGAACAAGTACAGGTTTCATCTCGAGGTGCTTTATGAGCTTCTCGTTGATGGGGTCTGTGCTCGTGACGTATGGATAAGGCTTCGCGTGACCGTCGGCCAGTGTTGCATCGAGGCGACGCCAGGCATCCTGAAAAGCAGCGCGATATGCTTGCTTCCCATCATCGTCTGCAGGAGTACTGTGCAGAGAAAGGATGCGACCGAAGCTGTCAGGAGTGTCAGGAGACTCCGTAAGAATATCAAGGGCTAGCTCGGCAGCCAGGGCAGGGATCGTCCGGATCGCTATATCGAGCGCAATAGCGAGCGTCGTGCGATACTTGCGGAACGCTTCTCCGGTAACCTGTACCTTGAGGCCGGTAGGGGATAAGTCCAACTCGCCTTGATAGTTCACTCCCACCCGATTCAAGGCCTGCCCAAGGGGAACAAGGTAATCTCGACAGAAAAACCCAGGCTGCGCTTCGGCTTCGGAGAGGTAGAAGATGATATTGACCAAGGATCCACCCGGAGCGGCTATAGTCCATTCTTGTCTGGGTCTGAATATGCCATATATGCCCGAGAAGAGGTACTCAGGTGTGTGAGAGTCGCTGAGTCCGATGACGGTGACAGCAACCTCATCCGAGCGCACAAAAGAGCGTTCATGGGCGGGTTCGGTAGGCACCCCTCCGGCGGGATGGACTTCTGATCTTTCCGACATCTTGACCAAGAAGCGATAGTTGTAGATCGCCGATATCCGCGTCGTGTTTTCCGCACGAATGGGTAGATTTTCGTCAAAAGGGAACCTAAAGTCTTGGAAACGTAAGGTAAGTGAAGCTTGACTTGGATATCCGAAACGCATTTGCGAAGCAAAGTTTACCTGGTCTTCCCTCTATGTTTTTGAGGCTCAACGGAGTGAGATCCCGCTGCCGCAAGACAAGCTCGCTCGAACTGTTCTCAGGCTTGCGGTACCAGGCAAATACGCCAGTGGTGTTGCCCACCCGGAGCCCGACGCCGACATCTCCCGGAAGTCTCGGGCTTGAAGAGCGAAGCGCGCCGAAGAGGTAATGAGCAGCCCGAATGAACCCTGTGCCCTTGTGGCCAACGGCCCACTGCGAAGCTCTGTTTGTTGACGCACCATCGAGAACGAAGTGCGCGAAGTGGGCGGCTGGATCGAGGTGATTGTTGAAGAGAGTGAGTGCAATTAGTTTCTTCTCTGTATGTTGCCACATAACGTTGACAACCTTGAGGTCGGAGGTGTAGACGGTGTCGACAAGGTCTTCGCGGGGGATGGTAGCGGAGAGGATGTAGATAGGCTGCCATACATCGGCATGGAGGGCACTGGCGTGTGGACCGGAGAGTAGACCAGGGATCTCTTTGAGGAGATTCTTCTTGAACGGCTTCCTGCGTGCACCGCGATGTTCTCGGAGGTCTTCATGTTTCCACGATGTCCAGCGATGGAGGTGGGTCTCCTTCAAGATTTGGTCCACTTCGTTCTGTACGAGTGGCTGGATAGCGAGGTGCGCTGCCATGGGATATGCTAGGGCTGATTCCACGGCTTCTAGCGTCCAGGTGTGGGCCTTTGTTGGGACAGGCGACATGGCAAGCACTGCAGAGAAGTGTCATCTTGTATTTCAGCAAAATGACTGGGAGGTGTCGAGGAGACAGAACGTACGCAGTGGACAGCTGCAATTGAGGGGGAACTTGGCATACACGCTCAGTCTGGATACGAGAACAAGGACGAGCCCGAAGCCCCGTCACGGGAAAACGAGCGTGGCGGATTGAGGACGATTGAGGACGGTTCGAATTCTGCGGCCAACGCCGAAGTCATGGAGATCATAGTGGGAGCCATGCTACGTGGATCGAGTTCTTTTCCGTCGTAGCCAAAATTCCTCTGTTTCAGGGTTGTGCTTAGTTGGCACACTTACTTTTCCGTACTTGCTCTCTCGCTACACAGGCGTAGGCAAGTCGGGTCTGACGTCACGAGACAGCAGACTGTCCGACTTTCACGGAATACCGGAACCGAAGAAGGTTGCCATTATTAACTTGCGAAGCCCGGAGATTCAAGAGTTTCGTCTGCTCTCTCTCTTGTTCGTCTACATCTCCCCTGAAACCCCGTTACCTCAACAGGATAAGCACTTCTCACAAGCAAGGATGCCTCAAACCAGAGCAGATAAAGCACGTATACCAGTCGAGTGTTGATGCCAATAGTACCGGAGACTTAAATAGATCCTTGTCCCTTGCAGTCGTCGCAGATGTCCATCGGTAGCGACGAAGCTGGGTACTGCTGCGCACAATCCTGAGTTTTCTTGACTCATATCTCGTCAACCTCATTAGAATAATGGCCGTCGTCGCTGCCAAGATGCAATGTAAGCGCATATAGCCACATGCAAAGATGTACTCTCACCATTCACCATTAACGCGCCAGCTTCTTGGGAAAAAAAGCGTGAGGAGAAAGAGACCAGATTTCTTCACAACGCGAAGGCAGAGCTGGACAGATGTGTGAGTCAAGGTCAACCTGACAGTTTGGCAGTGCCTGACGAATGAACTGAGTTAGATAGCTGCAAAGCTAGAGGAGTACACGAGTGCGATCACAGAGCTGTATGCGTCCTCCATTCGCGCGTCTGATGGACGCTGACTACATGCATGCGACATCGCTTGGATCGCAGGAATAGTGCATACGAGATATTCGTGAGGGAGTATGCGCAGGTCGAGGACGAGATACGAGCACTTTGGCTGCGTTTGCTAAAGGAACAACAGAAGATGCTGGTGGGTGTTCCTCAACCCTTGATAGAAGAAGACCAATGTATTCACTCACATGCAGGTCCTCTCCGAGAAGAAACATCACGGTGCGCTCAACAACAATCGCGACCGGGAAGAGGAACAGATCAAGGGTATGGCAACCGCGAAGAAATCCGTTACAGGTACGTACAACGTTTCCATGACGCATATTATGACTGTGCCAAACAGCCCGGGCTATGCCCTCCCAGATTTTGGAAACTTGATCGCGTCGATGGAAGCGAGGATGTAAGCACGCGACTTCAGGTCGTCCAGGGCATGCCGTGAACGCTCCTACAATGTCATAGTTTGCTTGCTGTATCAAAAAGCGTCTTTCAGTAATAGGAATCACACCCAGATAGCCAAAATACGCGTACTTGCAAATCACCTGTGCAGTATGTTACGCATAGCAATACGTACAGCTCATCGCTATCCACATTCGCAAATCTCTATGCCTCCATCAATACGTCCTATAACGCGGACACCTAGATCGCGCGATATTCAACGACTCCAGAATCAAGGTCACAACTGTCGCATGACAGTCCGGCATGCCGTAGCATACGTATGGAGATGGAAGCTCAAGCTCAGGGTCGCAATGGTCACCGAGCTCGAGAGAGTCGAAAGTTCAAGCGCCTACATGTGTACGTAAGGCGATCGGTCCAGAAGCGCTGGAGGTGGTCGAGTGCAGACCCCATCCGCGTTGCGCAACTTACGCTGCCTCCTCGAACTCCCTCTCCTCCTCCTTGTCGCCAGCTCTTTATCTCATCATCCCAGACAGTCACCGACCAGACCGTTTTTGCATGCTCGTGTTCTCTGCCTCTTGGCCATCTAGCAGAAGCCAGTCGCACGGTCTCCTTCTCTATACCGTGAGCATATCGCCTAAATCGCCCAATCGCACTTACTCAAAATCAACTCAGCCAATTGAATGCCTTCGCAGAATGACGATGCACATCGGCCCGCGAGGCAGAGAGCAAACACCAGCGCGTTCACCTTTAGCGGTTGGCGTCGGGGCAGAACAGAAAACATTCCGACACCCACCCCAGCCGCCGTCTCTCCTCCACTGCAATGGGAAGCACTGATCGAAGCTCTGACTCCCCCGGCAGTGCCGTCTCTCAACTATGCAAGGTCTTTGGCCACTGCTCTTAGTTCCGTTGGTGCGCATTCCCCTCCTCCCCGTCTCGCTATCCTACAGCCCATTCTCGCGACCCTCTGCTCTCCCGACTCTCCACCACCGCTCCAAACCGCTGGTTACGACATTCTTTCCGCCTTCCTCGAGAAGAACGGACACTCCATGGTATCAACCTCTGACCGGCTATCGTGCCTATCCCTATTTGTCGACGCACCCTGGTCCCAGGAACTTTGGGAATCGCGCTCAAAAGCCCTCAACGCCCTCATCGGCTTGGACTTCCAGACTCTAGGAATGGAAGCTCACCTCCTGCGCATGCTTGAGAGCTGGATTGAGCGCGCGTTCGATGGCCTTGCTCTGACGCGTATAGACAATTCTGCGCGTGAGGACAGGTTGGAACGCCAGCGTAGTGTCGAGTCCCTCATCGCTCTCCTCATCAAGTTGGTCAGCCAACCGGATTTCGTCTCGAGATTAACAGAAGATGACACAGCTGGCGTCCTCGATCTATGGGAGAGACTGCTCGACAAGGCTCTCTTGATGCCTCCGGAATTTGCGTTGTCTCCTCCCGGATCGCCCGTCATCGAGCCACAGACATCCAAGGCAGCTTCGCCGCCAAAACTCTCTCCCGCTCACAGGAGACACCACTCATCTACTTCTCTTCCCAAGTTGTCGCCCCTGAAACATCCCGCTGAAATCATCGTCGACGCATATCTCACCTACCTCTCCGAGCGCCTTGTCGCGCTCGCGCCCTCATATCTAACGTCTATACTACCGCTCCTTTTCCGTGCATTGTCATTCCATTCTACACCTCTTCCTCGCATATCTATCGAGCACAGCACCCCACGTCTGCATTCCCTCGAACATAGGATCTCCCAAATCCTCGAGAAGCTCGTCACAGGACCATATGCAGCACAGTGCAGAATATTATTGAAACAGTACTTCTTCCCGGACCCACAGGCGGATCTAGAACGGACCAAACAGGCTACATTGGGCGCGCTCCGCACGTTCCGGATGGCTCTTCGTGGATTACTCGAAGGTCGTCTTGCACGAGGGTACATAGCACGAGCTTCCTCGGTTGAATATTCGCCGGCAGGCGTCCCCACCCATCTCACGATTGAGCGTGAGTTAATGGAACGCGCTTGGGCCCAGGACGAGAGAGCAGCCTGGGATTTGGTCCGATTCACAAACGTCCTTTCACGCGCTACGCGGGCATGGATAGAGGTTGAGCAAGAAGACAGCCCCTTGGAAGTCTCCTCTGCAAAAGAAGCTATCCTGCAAGAAATTGCCGCAATTGTCAAGGACGTGGTCCAGGCCATAGACCAACGTGGAGAAGGCGAAGAAGTCGACGATGAAGAGGTGGAGGCGGTAGGGAGGATCACGCGGGAGCTTGTTGTATACATTCGATCGCTCAAGTATGTATCTTCTGCCGTCCTCGTGGATGGAATCACCGTTGACTGTCCATTGAAGGACCCCTGACGGGAGTCTGGTGCCCATTTCACTCACCCGTCCCGAGACCGCGGCTACGTTTGTTGGTACTGTTGCAACGATTCTCGCGCAAGACCTCAAGACGACGCCGTTGTTCCCCGTCTTGCCGTCGATCATTTTGTCCGTTGCTGATCATCTACGTGATCTCGACTTGTCACAGTTGCTTGCACACATGGCAGAACGTCAGTGCCTCTCGCCAACGTCTTTGTCTTGGCTAGACGACTGGGGCAGTATTCTGACGATGCCGAGTTTCTTTGCTTCCACGCGGTCCTCAACTCGACACAGCGCTATGGGTCACCTCCAATCTGTCTGGGAATTCGTCAAGGACATACCCGCGTATCGAAGACCTCTCGCCGGTCTAGTATATGATGTCTGGAGACAGCACTCAGGCGAAGAGTTGGAAGACAGCTCTGCATTGGTTGCTTGGAACTTATTGGCCGACGAGGCCGTCCTGCGTCTCGTCGAGAGACATATGAACAGTCCGGAGACCGAGGAATGTGCACTTACAGAGACGTTCTGTGAAGACATCCTCGATTTTCTGTTAGCGTCTGCGCAAGAGCAACGGCAAGAGGACGATGACGATGCAGCCTCAATCATGACCAATGACTCCCTTCCGTCACCTCCAGGGATGATACCCCCTACGAATACGGCAACGACCTCACCCGTCATGTCGCGCATGACATCGGAATTCCCATCGCCCACGCGTGAGAAGGACACACTTCCATCTGTAATGTCTCTAATATCCTCACTTACGTCGGGCATGCCCTCTCGTTCGCAGTCCAAGCCCAGACGACCAACAAACGACATGCCTATACCCATCGAAGCACCGTCACAGACTCCAGTCGATGTCCCATCCACTACCCCACGCTCTGTTGGCGCCACTGTGGCACTTGTCTCCGTCTTCAGCCAGCTCGTCTTCACCCCACTGGCCCTGTCGCGGTGCAGTCTATGGCACGCGCGACGTGTCTTCCAGCACCTCGTCGACCTCGTCACCAGTGCAGGCTGTGTGCGCGCACGATTGACAGTGTTGCAATTCTTGATGCGCCTTCGGGTAGACCGCGATCACCGGTTGTACTTCTGTGCGGGCGAGCACGATAGGGATGGACACATTGCGTCCTTGGCGGCGCTTATCGGGAGGGCAGAAGCAGGGCCGAACGCCATCGAGGACCCTCTACGGGAAGAAGAGGTTCGTAGGGCACGTCCTCGCGTACCGCAGGAGAGGGACGGGCGTCGGGCATCGAGAGGTCGTGGTGGTCATCCAAGGATGGACGCCAGCCGGAGCAGGTCAAGAGTTCCTCCACACGTCTTTCCGGCGACGCTGAAACCAAAAGTACGCGAGCCACTGTGGTCCCTTCCGGAAGTCCTGTCGTTTTCGGCGATCCCTTCGGATGTGCCGAGCGAAGGGATGACGTCGTATGATCCGACGAGCCCGGGGCACAACGATGCCGTCCTACAGTCGTCGCTCTACTTGGCAAAGCTGGTCGAGGTTATCGAGAGTGAGAGGGATTGGGAGATTCTGTCGTACGTTCTCTGTCACCTCCCTACGCAGCTTGCCAACAAGCACCTGTTCTGCGGGCCCAAGTCGAAGATCGTCGTCGGAAGGCTGCTCAATGCGCTCTGCAAGGGCATTTCGGAGGCGTCTCTCGCGAAGCAGGTCGAGCGCTGGCCCGACGGTATAATCTCGCGCGACGCGCAAGGGCTCGCTTTCCATACCCTGACGGTCCTCATCAGCTACAAGAGGTGCTTCGAGACGTCGCAGCCCATGCACCAGCTTGTTGAAGTCTTCCTCTCTGGGCTAAATGGGCAGCCGTCGACCCAGCGGTGCTGCCTTCATGCGCTGTCCCTCTCGGCGTTCGAGCTTCAGTCGTCGATGACGAAGTATCTATCGCGCATCATGGAGAAGCTCTCGCAGATCATGTCGAACCCCACCATGGCGGTGCATATCATCGACTTCCTGGCCATTGTCGGCTCGCAGCACGCCCTCTACGTGAACTTTACTGAAAGCGACTACAAGATGGTCTTCGCGGTCGCGCTCAAGTACCTCGAGCACCACAATCGCATGGGAGGCGCGCCGTCTATATCCTGGGCGCTCTCTCAACACGTCCGTATCATGTCGTACTATATCACGTATGTTTGGTTCCTCGCGGTCGACATGCCCGACAGGCAGAGGCATGTCAGCTACATAGTCCGACAACTCCTACTCGCCAACGGCGGAAAAGGCGATGTTGACGCACCGACCGAGGTCGCGTTCGACTGGCTCGCGAGGTACACGTACGCCAGCGCCGATCCGCGACCAGCCAAGTCTACCTTGGACGAGTTCGTGATGAGTCCCAACTTGCAGTCGAAGGGATCCGAGCCAGCCATCAGCGAGAAGACGTGGATACTCGGGAATTCTGTTGTCACCATCCGTGCCCTCGCGAGGCGCGGATGGGTCGAGGTCCTGTCCCGTCGAGCGTCGGGTCTCACGAAGTTCTTGGTCCGTGCTGAGAACGTCCCTATGGTGCCCCTTGGCGATGTTGACCCCGACCTTGTGTCTGTATCGGCCATGATGATGATGGACCGGGAGGACGACGGAAATGACGGCCCCGGAGACGAGTCAATGGACGAAATGGCTGGTAATGGGCAAGCAAGCGTGGTGCGTTCTACGTCGAACTAACATGAATGTTGTTTGATTCCGTGGTGGCCCTGCAGGAAGAAGTCAAGGACGCGCTCAGCAAGACCGCGCAGTCTTCGCACAACACGCCACGTCCAGACCCTATCACTGGCTATGTCTGGAGCCGCAGTGCGCCGTCCCAGAGGCGGAAAGAAGTCGCTATCGATCCCAGCTACTTTGCCTTGCAGTTGTCTGCCTACCCCGACAAGCATCCAGCAGGACGGGGGCGCCTTGTGACAGACAAGTCCAAGATATCCAGCTTCTTCCGCACATTCGATAGGATGCCCGTGATCGACACGCACAAGGTCGGTGTGATGTACGTCGCGCCTGGTCAGGAACACGAGACCGAGATCCTCCGCAACACACACGGTTCTCCAGCGTACACGCGCTTCCTTGAAGGACTGGGTCGCCTCATCTATCTGCGAGGCCAGGTCGATGTGTATGACGGAGGGCTTGACCCGGACATCGATGGCGAGTATGCATATGCCTGGTGGGACGACATAGGCCAGATCCTCTTTCACACTGCAACCTTGATGCCCACTGGTGAGGACCCCAACTGCACCGGCAAAAAGGCGCATATTGGCAACGACTACGTTCGGATTGTCTGGAACGACTCGGGCAAGCCATACCGGTTCGACACTCTCACAACCCAGTTCCAGTTCGTCAACATCGTTATCGAACCACACTCGAGAGGCGCCATCGCGGCGTTTTCCAACAACCTTCACGAGCACGAGTACTTCAAGGTGACCGTGCAGCGTGCGCCGGGCATGGTGGAGTTCACACCCATCGGCGACTTCAAGCTTATCTCGGCAGCGAACCTGCCGCTGCTCGTGCGACAGCTCAGCCTTCTGTCGGACTGGTTCGTCGCTGTCTGGCAGAGCACGGGCGGGGACACGAGGCACGATGAGGTGATCACGAACTGGCGGTCGAGGCTTGAAGCTATCCAGCGGTTCCGCGACCAGATGCTCGCCGGCGATCCCACGCCAGCACCGGACGACAGTCTCGCTGGCCAGCAACGGCTTCGGGACTTCACCTCGTCCTATTGATGATGTCATGCGCATGCTCACGAACGTACGACGTTTGATGATGGGATGGACTCGCTTCTCTGTATTCGTCAGACTCTTTATCATCTACTAGTTCTTGATCACTCTATACTTGTGCTTTCTTCCAACGATTCTCCCTCACACCCAATGTAGCACCCAACACATCTCCTATCTGATATGTTCTGCCACGACAATGTTATCGCAGTCGCTCCGAATGTTGAATAGTAGCAAATCATTGTATTCAAAGTACACAAGAAATCCAATAATTATGTCAGATCGATGATATCATCCTCGTCATAGATTCTGCGAGGCTGCGCCGATTTGATTGTAGGGAGTTTCGCCTTGGCTGATTCAGACCGCTTCTTGGCGAGTTGGAGAGGGATGACCTTTGCTGGCTTGGGAGGAGGCTCCGACTCTGAATCACTGGATATCGAGATGATGGAGAGGTCTGTGGGCAGCGGTGCGGGTCTGCGAATGGCGGCCGTTGGTCGAGAAACCGGTTTGCTCGAAACTGCAGCCAAGGGCTTCCGGCGCGTAGGAGAGGGTGGTAACGAAGGCGCAGGATCAACACCTTTTTCCTTCGTTCTTGTAGTTGCTGATTGACGGATCCTCGAGGTGGGTGACGAGTTGCCCAACGTCGTTGGATATCGGCCCTTGAGAGGGGATGGGGAAGGCGCGCGGCTGCTGTTATCGTCATCGCTAAACGCTTCCTCCTCTTCCTTGTGAGACGTGTGCAGCTTGGGCGGAGTGCTTCTAGGAGAGGCTTGCTGGCGGGCACGGCGCGGGGATTTATGCAGCTGCTGCTCGGTAGGCAACGAGTCGTGTCCTCGAGCCGCTCGTACCCGAGTGCGGCTCGAAGATGATGACGTTCTACCCTCGGTGGCAAACAGATCCTCCTCTTCTGGAGATCGTGGGCAATGTTGATCGTCTTTTGTTAGGTCAAAGTCCATCGGGAAAGGCCGAAGAGCGCGCGTTCTCGACGAAGAGGGGGAAGCTGAAGCTTGGGACGAATCGACTATAGCGGAAGCCGAATTCTCGAGGAAAGTCAAGAGGCGGCTGGAGGAAGATTTTGAGGGGCTTGCGGCTTTGGCGCTCACGGTTGATGTAACCCCTGCGGCTGCAAACAATCGAGGCAGCAAGGGCGGCGCCTCATCGTCCGTGGACTCTTCCTCCTCGAAGCGGCGCGTGCCTTCTGCTAACGATGTGCCTCTGAACAGATCGGCCACCTTCGCTGTGCTTGACGCTGTCCTGGAAGACTTGGATACCGTTGACGTCGATGGTTTCTTCGCGACGAAGATGTTACTGATCTTGGAACTACTCGTGATGGGTGGCCTTTTGCCCCCACCGACTGTGCCCTTCGACTGGCTCGTCTTAGCAGCAGGGGATAAGTTCTCTTTCGTTCTTCGCATCGCAGGAGGTGTATCGGAATCCGAGGCTGATTCTTCCTCTTGAGGAATGGCGGGTAACGCCTGCGCTTTCTTGCTCGTCCTGGCCGTCCCACTCGCGTCTTTGCCTTTGGCCCCCTTCCCTGCCTTCTTCTCCTTCTTCTTCCGTTGCAAGCCCTCAAACTCCTCCACGAGCTCTGGTTCGACCAGCTTGACCATGGAAGCAGGCAGCCATATGCGGAGATGGCTCTCGGGATCCGCCGGAGGCTTCTTCGTCTTCTTCGTTCCCTTCTTCTTACCGCCTTCATCGTCATCGTCATCGTCGCCATCATCATCAGAGTCCGAGAGATCTGGTGGCAGCGAGGTGCGCAGGCCCTTGATGCCAGCCTCGCTGAGGCGAACGAGCTGCGCAGGAGCAATCTCAAGGCGATACTCGAGCACATTGTCGGTTGACGGGTGGCGACGTGATGAGTGGATCTTGACTATGAGACGTTCGCCATCTTCTTCTTCTTCTTCATCGTCGTCAGAGTCTGCAGAGCGACGGGGGGTATTGATGGTGAATCTGGCGAAATGCTTCGTGATCATACTCGAAGGCGTGCCTGGAGGCGCGCGATGCTCCTTGCCATTCTTGCGCGGGGTCTCAGGGCTCCGCGCCCCTAACACCGTTGCAGCGGCCTTCATGTCCTTGATGAGCGCGGCGCGCCTGAGAATTCGTAGCACGGCGGATGGCCAGAGGACGTTTCTGAACCTCTTGATGATGATAGGTTTCAAGCCCCATTCAAAGTACATCTCGCACAAGCCCGCGATGCGACCCAGGTCGGGCTCCTTGTCCCAGTCTACATTGACGTTCTTGTGTCCCGGGCCTTTCGCTTCAGACGTGACAGGATTCGTGTAAGCGAGCAGGACGTCAATGTCCGGGAAGTCTTCCGGGATCGCCTTTGCTAGGGCTGGGCTCTTTCGCTGAAGACGTCCTCGCGGGTTAGTGCGCAACTCATCACGCAGCTCTTGTCGCCACTCGACGAGGAATTCCTCAAGTTCGTCGCGAGACATAGTGCGTGCGGCGTGGAGGAGTGTGTCGCCAAACCCAGCCTTCGCAAGACCATGGGCAGTTGCGACACCACAGTTCTGCAGGCCGTCACTGTAGTCACCGCCACGCAGAACACCAATGAGGATCAGTCCACCCTGCGTGAGTTTGATGTCTTCGTGAGAGAGCAAATCCGCGGAGGTGTATGTCATTACGTGGTTGCCGTCGTCCTTGCCAGCCGAGTTCTTGAGAGGTTGGCTACGATTGCCTGACAATGTAGCACTTGGACTATAGGCAACCGTGAGTGCCATACCTTGAGCACGTATATTTCGACACTTACTTGCGAACAACCATCTTGGCCCCGAAGAGGAAAGTGTCGACGTCGTCGGAGAGCACGGCATCAATCACCCTTATCCTGTTCAAGTACGCGAGTTCAGCCTCAGCTTCGCCGGGAGCCTATGTGAGTGACGCATCAGAACCCCTCGCCACTCGCAAGCAATTTGGCCATATTCCGAACACGCACCATCCTCCATTCGAAGCCAAAAGCAGAGATTATCTCCTGCATGCCCTGAACCATCCAGTGGTTTTTTCCACTGATGCGCTTCCCCCTCTTTATCTCAGGGCGCTTTGGACCATCGAAGACGAAGAGGGGCAGAAAGGGCATGCTCATGAGTCGAGTGCAACGGAAGAAGAGCGTTCGGAGCTCGGGGTTTTCGCCTTCACGACCATAGGTCGCATGGTAGAACCATATGCTGGCGTCAATGCCAACACGAAACCCGCGTTTTCCGTCTGGGTTGGCTTCAAACCCGTCCTTCACCGACAAATGGGTGAGAGAGCGTGGCTTCCCGGCGGGTTGCAGTACCTAGTTCGTGACGGGGTGGTCAGTGAGTGGTGAATGTCACCATTCCAGACATACGCACCGTCCACAGTCCTGGTACACCCATATGGATGCAAACTGTTTATGCTAGGTGCTTGCTGGCTAATGACGAGTCGTGCGAGAGCCCGAGGCCACTCAGACTCAGAAGCAAGAGCCAGACAGAAACAACAGCGGAATGTGCGGAGGCGCTCGCATTCGTTCGAACGCTTAACGCGACGCGTTACGGTTCGCGTTGGAGGGTGTGACTCGACGCGTGATCGTGTAGGCGCCGGGTCTTCGGAACACGGCCACGGACGTATGCGTCAGGCACACCACTGCAGTCCATTCATCTGCGTAGAGCCCACCTGGTCAGCCTCCAGCCTCGACATACCTAGCCAATTATCCGCTTGGCCTCTGGATCGTTCGGGGAATGCATGGCAAGTGCATCGCATCTGCACCCGCCAGGATCCGCCTCCGGGTGACGCGGATGGTAACGGATAGTACATGCGTGCGGCTGGAATGCCGCACTCATGCCGCCCCCTCTCGTCCCTAGGCCTCGAGCGTGAGCCTGGGGGACGCCACACATCAATCGAGAATCACAAGACTTACCACTCGGATCTTTGTGTCCCAGCTGGGCTCAAGCAGAACGATGTAACGCTTCGGACCTCCTTCCCGCAGTGAGAACACATCAGCCACACGCTTTCTCCATCCGCCAAAAGCGTATTTGCCGTTAGCCAAGTAGTGCCCCCTTGTGCCTCGACAGGGCACCCCAGACCGAGTCGGAAGGTACATGTCATTCCTGCTACGAAGGCTAGTTTCGATCGACAAATCTGCGGCTCGAATACCCCGCTATATGACGGGGTTCGGAGGGGAACAGTCCTATATAAATGAGCCCTTCATGAGGCTGACCTGGACGTCAGGTATCCAACCCTACCCAACTCATTCGCCTCTGCATTCCCGCCCTCCCCATCACAATGCCGTCCTTCCTCTCCTACGTCGTGCTCGCCCTCACTGCCACTTCCGCGCTCGCTTCTCCCCTTGAGAGTCGTGCTTCGGGCTACAAACTCTTGAGCGACGGAACCAAGGGCACCGTCGAAGGCAAAGCGGCTGACTTCGGCGCAACGTACCACTCGTCCGCGTTCCTAACCCAGCAAGGGTGCAGCTCGACCGCCAAAATCACAAACTGCTACACTGGCGTGCTCGCGCCTTCCGGCCAGCTCGAGACCAAGGACCATCGTCCGTACATTCTCGGCGGTGTCGGAAAGAAGCAGCGCTCTATGCTCATCATGCCCCCCGTCACCGTCACTGGCACGACCGTCACGCACAAGTTCAAAGTCCACCTCAGCACGTCCTTCACCCAGATCCCGAAGGGTGAAGTCGTCACGCTTGCGGCGTTCCACAACGAGGACTCGTCCGTCGGCGCCTTCTCCACCTTCGCTCTTGAGGCGAAGACCTGGACTGGCGAGGAGACTTCCGGCGTAAGTACAAGATGTTCGGACGCCTATCTCATTTGTTGATTGCCATGTTTGCATGCAGGCCTACGTCTACCTGAACGCCGTCGACAAGAATTCGGGTAGCAGCTTCCCCATCTCGTACCCCGGCTTCGCTGATGGCAAAACTGTGGAGTTCACATTCAAGTTCAGCACGAACAACGGCACGAGTGTCTCCTCCCGCGTCGTCCAGACCGGGGAGCGCAGCTCCGGGGAAGACTTTGCCGCGGTCGCTATCGCTCGCGGCAAGAAGCATGCGATCACCCTGGGTCCCGCCCGCAACCCCGTCAGCGGCTCGCAGAACCTCAAGGTCTGGTTCGGTGACTACACCGTTACGCAGTCCTAAAGGTGATTGCACGTCCATTATGATCTACGCAAACGGACACTGCACGAACACTCTATTCTAAGTACGCTTCTCGGAAGATTGGACTCGCACGGACCACAGATAGCTCGATCACACATTTTCAGGATATTGTTGAACGTTCGTCGCATCCAAATTGTAGTATGTACTAGCATATGCGTTCTGAGTGTATTCGTAGTAAACTGCTTTTGTTTTGCCTGGACATATCGTTCTCGTAGTTCGCAATCCTATTTCTCGCCACTAATATATAGTGTTGTGTGGGCTTGGGCTCAAAGCTTTCGAGCCTCGAATACCTGGCCCTCACAAACCTGCCATCCGGCCTGACGCGAGGAGGGCTTGCAAGGGCTGGGCTCTGGATACTCAAAGCCTGAGCCTAACCTTCGAGCTCGGAAATGAGCAATCTGTCCATGAGGGAAGAGTAGTATGGCTCGGGTGACCGCAAATATTGAGGACGAGCGACCTTGGAGCTGAGAGCACTGGAATGGGGTGAGACGAGTGTCTGCCATGGTTGGCAGGCGTCTCGCCTACCCGATGTGGATTATTACATAAGGCTGACTGGCCTCGTCCACACGCCATGTTCTTGCCACTTACATGGAGTCCCACCACCAAGCTCGGGCTCAAGCGCGACCCGACCCAAAGTGAGCCCTCAGATGCCGAGCCCAAGCCCCAGTATCTGAGCCCGGCCCGGCCCAGCCCGCCACATCATAACTACTTGACTCGTTATTTGACTTCTACATGGTCGAGGCTACAGGCGGTAGGGTGCGGGTAATTAGACCTGGGGGTCTGTTTGACCGGTAAATTACCCGGAGGGTCTCAGGAGGGGCAAATTTACCTAGGTAATTTACCGTAATTTACCGACACATGGGCGCTTACGCCATGTATACGCAGAGAACGGGTCAAGGGTCCCCATGTTCTTGTCCCATTCATTGATCTCCCCAACACCTGGGTGTAATAATTGGAGGTAGAGAAACCTGATAGTGTGACAGACTTGGGCGGAGCAGGGAGGCTACCCGGCGCTTAACCCTCGCAGACGCTCAAAGCTCTAGAGAGTGAAGAAAGTTGTCCTATCTGCCGGCGAAAAGTCACGCGCTGCGGGCGCCGGGTATGCTCACCTCAGGGTCTTCATTCTTGGTCATGAGAGTACTATGTGAGGGCAATAGTGGGTTAGAACCTTCTCTACTAGCTAGGATTTGCCTCGCCCACGCATGCTAATTGACTCAAATTTACATGGTCATTTTGGAGTTTCTCTGCTTGACCGGTAATTTACGGCTAATTTACCAAGTTAATTAGCTGGTTGTTAATTACCCCGACTAAATTCCCCGCGCCCTAACAGGCGGCTTGAAATTTCTCCCATTGTTTTTGGTGTACTATGACGAGCTGCGGGAGTAGCATATACTGTAGCCAAGTATAAGCTAGGCTGTCGTCGAGATTTGTTGATTTTACCGGTAGGGTGTCGTATTATAGTCGGCATTCCTCCAGCCAACGGAGTCTCTATAGGTCTCTCTGCGTCTCGTCTAGTACGCAGTGAACTATGTCCAGCTAGCCCTTCGTACAAGGGCAGAGCATGCACATGTCGCCATACTGACCGGAAATCTATCATATGCAGTGCATCGGCTCCTAGCCGAATTCACTTACGACACTAGAGTCGTCCAGTTGTCAAGGTCGGTCCATGAAATCCGTAAAACACCCGGTGCACGGTATGATATGGTTTTCTACTTCAGCTTTGCTCTATAGCACCCGGTAGGACACCACTGTATTTGCACGTACGTTTGCTTTCCCGCCATTTTTTCCAGCTCAATTGCAGAAGCGCACAGGCCTTTGCGCCAGGGTCCAGGCTTTTCCTCACGGCGGGAACAGCTTCCTTAATTTCGTTGGGCCAAGTGCGCACCTGCCATGCGTTGGTTGCGTGTACATACCTGCAGGTGATTATACGCCGTCTCCACCCTATGAGTAGGCTGACAGCTTCCGTTTGCCAGCGAAAGTCCGACCTCCGAGTCGCGTAACGACAAGCCACGGTCTGTTGACACCGCAAGGCGAGCTTGACTTACCCGAACCATAGGTATAAAGACTCCTGTCCAAGTCCCTCTAAACCTCAGCTTTCAGCTTCAGATTCAATCGCTCTTATTTTGTCCACTTACTCTTGGCCATCAACTCATCCTTCCCCCACGAACAATGCGTTCCTTCTCCTCCTTCATTGTTCTCGCCCTCACGGCTGCGTCCGTTCTCGCGACCCCCCTCGACACCCGTGCCGAGGGAAAGAAGGTCCTGAGCTCTGGTGACGGCACCTCTGGCACCGTCGAGGGTTCCGCTGCCGACTTCAGCGCGGTTTACCACGCGTCCGGCTTCCTGTCTCAGCAAGGCTGCGACACGTCCGCCAAGATCACGGATTGCTACACCGCCGAGCTCGCACCTACCGGCCAGGTCGAGACGAAGGACCACCCTCCCTTTGTTACTGGGACCGTCAACCAGAAGCAGACGTCCGTGCTCATCATGGCCCCCGTCACCGTCACAGGCAAGAAGGTGACGCACAAGTTCAAGATCGCCTTGAGTGAGGCCTTCAACAAAATCCCCGCCGGGGAGGTCGTCACCCTCGCCTCGTTCCACAACCTGGACGAGACAGTTGGTGACTTCTCCACCTTCGCTCTCGAAGCCAAGACGTTCACTGGCGAAGAGACCTCTGGCGTAAGCCTAGTTATCATCCAGTGAATCATCTCAATCGCTCACTCACTGCTCTGTCACCCTTGCAGACTTATATCTACCTGAACGCCGTCGACAAGACGAACGGACCGACGTTCCCCATCCAGTTCCCCGGCTTTGCCGACGGCAACACGGTCGAGTTCACCTTCGAGTTCGACACGACTCTCGGCTCGACGGTCTCCTCCAGCGTCAACGGCGTGCAGAGCTCCAAGCAGGGCTTCGCCGCCAATGCCATCGAGCCCGGCACACAGCACGCCATCACCCTCGGCCCCATCCGCAACCTCGTCGATGGTTCCCAGGACATCGTGGCCTGGTTCGGCGACTACTCCGTCTCCCAAGAGTAAGCTGCTCGCTGCTCTTCCTCTTGCACTTCGCAGCTAGTAGCACGGACAGCCGTTTCGGGGGTCTTCACGGGGGGTATTTTGCACGATCGCATGTCTTTACGATCACGGAGGTGTTTTGCGATGACGGACTTCAGTTCGGACCATCTTAAGACGCCTCTCGATTTGCATACTACATTTACTAGCATTGTAATAGGCCGCACTCTCGCTAGCGATATTTATCGGAGTCTGTGCCTCTTCCATCGCTCCTCCACATTGTGCTACCCTGATGGGGTTCTGACACACTGCTTGTATTATAAAATCCACTGGATCAGAGGACAAAGGTAATACGACAAAAAACAACAATGCGACTAGTCACTGTTTCTCCTGCTAGCCAAAGCCCATGCATTAGGCAGATCCTCTTCACGATGTTCTTTTCATGGATTGAGCCAGTACACGATGCTTGCACCACCTCCAGATCTCACAATACGAGATATAGGCCGCACAGAGGGGCAATCACGTTGCATACACTTATAGTATGATACACTGATACACGGATGGTACGCGAGACTCGAGCGGACGATCGGGTACAATCGGGATACGACATCGAAGTCGACGACAACGCGCGCGCGAAGCGCGGGGGGAAGAGGGGGGGGATGGTGAGAGGAAGAGGCAGAAGGGTGCGAGATTGATCGCAGCGTACCGACACACATCTGGGCCTGCAAATCCGGAGCAAGGAGGCAAGCATATGATGGGTAGACCAAGTCCAGTGATGGCGACTTCGGATGGCCTGAGCCCCTAGTCTCGCACAAGCGAGCGCAAGAGAGTCGGCACAACTGGGAAGCTGGAACCGCCAGTAGGGAGTTCGTGAGGATTACGATATCAGAAGGGTAGGCTATGCAATGTGGGTCTGCAAGAGGGGAATGGGATGGTATGTACGGGTGCGAGCGGCAACGGCAGCGGAGCGGCAGCAAATAGCATATTCAACGCGTATGGAAAGTGCGATGGAAGGAAGGATGGACGAAGGCAGTGACGACGCGTTATGATCGTTCGTTGAGTATTCAGTTATCGGATATGAGATGACGTTGCAGGTCTTGGAGAGACGTTGACATTATGCGGATGGAGCAGTTGCGATGGCAGGTATGCGATCCTGGAAGGAATAATGTATCAAAGGCGGAAACTATTGGCCTTGATTTCTTGACACATATGGGATGAGAGACGAGACGGTTCTGATTTGGTAGGGATGCTTCGATCGAGGGCATATGCAAGATGAACTATGGCACAGGTGAGATAGACCTTCGTGCATGGCAGCGAAGGCAGTATGCGATGCCGACAAAGGTCGGAAGAGACCATTCTCGCCCAACATGCGAGACAGTCCAGGTGTCTCGACTGGGCTTGGGACAAGCGCCAAGATGACAGACGGTGAGGAAGACGCGCGCAGTCATGAACCAACAGAGTCAACAGACGGTGAGATAGAGCCTTCCTCTCTATGGCAATCTCCACTGTCGGCAACGGCGGCGTCGACAGGACTGCATTCTGTCACCGTGACCTCGGGAGGCTGGACAACAGCTTCCTCTTTGACGTCCGTGACTGCAGTCGAGGGCTGATCTTGAGGCGCTTCCGCCATCAGCTCGGAGGGCTTCCCCACTGTCTTGGAATCAACAATCGACGTGGCCTTGACCTTTGATGGCTCTGCAGGGGCACTGGTCGCAATCAGAGGTTCTAAGAGCGATGGAGGGCTGACAACCACGGGAACAGGGGAGTCTGCGCCCATCTCCGTCTCACGTCTCTCCTGTACCTCAGGGGAGGCCTCGGGCAACGACATTGCCACAGGGCGAGGTTCATCCAGAAGCAAGAGCGGAGCCGCATGGGGACTCACGCGCGAGGCGCCCTCGCCTTCTCGGCCCACCTTGGTATCGCTCTGCGCAGGTGACGGAGGGGACGTCGACAGCGGAGAAGAGGACGCGGCGTACTGCGAGCTTGCGCAGGACATGGGCGGCGAAACGCTCCCGGAAGAATGCGAGTTGGATGCAAAGGGCGACGTTGAGCGCTGCGGCGCCTGCCCGTGCGGTTCGGACCGGAGGTGTATCGCCTCTCCTTGCGCTGATGATGGGCGCATGTCAGGAGAGCCGGCGCTGAAGTTCGGGACAATGTGATGGCTCGACTGCCCGAGGCGGTCCGCGCGCAATCGGGGAGGGAGGTTGGCTGTGTTCATCCGAGGACTCGAGTACTGGGATTGGTACGAGTACATATGTGGAGGATTGCGCTGCGTCGGGAGGAATGGCGGGGATCGTGACCTCGAATGCGACTGTGAATGTCTCGGCCCGAGGGTACTGCCCGAGGTCGTGAGGATGGGAAGCACATTGGGGATCGTGAACTGATGCACGTTGGCGGGAGGCGTTGGGGCGGTGATGGTCGCATTCGAATACGAATGGTGATGCGAGTATATCCGCTCGCCCCGCTCTTGCTCGTGATGGGATAGAGACGGAGACAGGGACGCGTCTGCAGGCAATCGCGAAGGACCCGCGACAGGGACTTCCGTTCCCTCCGTCGAGGTCCCACGACGGATCATGATTGGTGAGTCGCGCGTTGACCCGGTTGGCGACCGGCTTCGACTCCGGCTTCTGCTTCTGCTCCTGCTGACACTCGGGTCCACATTCTCGTACGAGTCCACCTGATCATACAGAGACTGCGGGGAGGCGAATTGCGTGTGGGGACTGAAGGACGCCGCCGCGAGGTACATCTGTTCCCTCGTCGGCATGGCCTCGTAAAAGACGTTGGCATGCGCTTGTGCTTCAGCGACAGCCTGAAGGACATATCGTGGCGCCGCTTGCCCGGACGTGGGTGACCGGTGCGCCTGGTAAGCGGCAGCAAAAGGGTTTGGGATGGTGACCGGCATGGCCGGAAGTGAGAATCGGTTGACGTTCCTCACCGGGAACGACATCGACCGGCGAGGCGTGTGCGTGTCCATACGAGGCGGAGGCGTGAACCCTTCGTTCCTGTCACTTGGGGTGGCCTTTCCGTCTGAATTTCCGCCGTTCGAGTTCATCTGCTGAACAATCCGTGCCGCCGGGCGCCCGCGCAACCTGGAGATCATTTTCACGTCCACCCCACCTTGCAGCCGGGATTGCATAGGCAGCCCCCCGTTGAGTGCGGGACTCGCTGGGTCAAACCCGTACTGCTGCTGAAGACGCTGCTGGAGTACTTGCTGTTGAGCATGTAGATTGGCCAGTTGCCTCTCGCGCTCATGGAATTCGCGGCTGTAGTGTACGGCACCGTCTTCGATGAAGGACTTGACGGAACGAACGTCGTCCGACTCCGCAATCGAATGACGCTCGTCGTCCGTCATCACCTCACTGTTAGCGGACGACGCGTACGAGTACTCTCGTGGGCGAGGTCCCCTGGAAGCAGTCGCGAGTGCGATGCCCTGACCCAAGCGGTCCTCGAACGCAGACCGGTCTTCCTCCGGCGCTTCCGGTGGAGGAGGACTGGTCCACTTGCTACGTATCGGTGCCATGTGGTCGAGCTTGTCAACAGGCAGTCTCAGAGGAATATCCTGTGCACCCATTGACTGACGGGGCGAGTCACTCGGCGAAGATGGAGCGGGAGAAATGGGGGACAGTTGTGAGAACTTCTTTGAGAAGGCGAGATCTTCTGGCGCGGGTACTGGTACCCCGTTGGGTCGCATTGGGTTACTGCCGATGGTATACGGCGTTTGCGGTGGTATGGAATTCAGCCGCGGACCAAAGGAACGGGGTTGTGGTGGGGGTGGACCAAGCGTTTCGTCCTTGCGCTCCTCGCAGAGCTCGGCAAGCGCAAGGATTGCCCTCTCTGGCCGAGCCTGCAAGATTCTGGATGCCCGCATGAACTCGCCCCGGATCTGCCACCTAACGATTAGGAAAGATGAGGGTTGCCAATAAAGATACTTACCGTGTAGAGTCCATCTTTCGTTACACATCTTGCAACGTTGAAGTCGGTCTCAAACGGATCCTGTGCGGGATATCAGACAGAGCTTGCTAGCAGTCACAGGCATCCAATTACCTCTATGCATAGGCGATTCCTTTCCCGACCGGTACCGTAGTCGGATTGCTGTGAGGTGTGTGAGTAAGCGCGAACAGCGGTTTGGGCAAAAGAAACACACCTCGGTGAGCCAGCCTTTCTCCTCTTTCTTGAGCGGACCTGCCCTGATAGAGGCGACTCCAGTGTTATACGCAAAATCGCGCGAATAGTACTTGAAGAAATCGATCAACCTGTGTAGGTGTCAGCATCGTCTCATTTTTTGAGATGAAGGCACGAACAAGTCAGCAACTGTATCAGTGTTCGATGACTTCCATCGCTGGCGAAGAAGTTCGATGTCATCAAAAAACCTGCATATAGTGAGCGCCAGCTGAACAGAGATGAGACATTCGCGCTTACCAGATATTATATCCATTGAGATGAGTCTCTTCCTGCAGCAGTCCGTTGTGAGCCTGATGGTCGGGATATGAGCGGTCCGAGCGCACCTCGGAAATAGGCCGCAGAGGCGGCATTTGCTGTAGGTTTGGGAGTACCGGTGGATTCTTGACATGCACAAGGAAATAGATTACAAGCAAGACATAACCATAGGATGATAAGGTGCCCTTGTATGGCGAATTGATTTTGCTGGGAGAGATGGTAAGGCGCGGATGTGCAGACGAGAGGCGTGCTTGACTGACCGTCGTTTGCTCCATACCTTGACTGAAGAGTTGCCCCGCAGTATAAGATACATCTAGCTAGAGGTATAATTGAGCAGGTACTCACGGAACAGCACCAACGTTCGCACACGAGCAGGGTCGATGGAGGCATAACACATCAATAGTCGTGTGTTCTCCAGTGCGAGCCTGTTCTCGAAACCGATGTCGCATGCGATACCGAAAGGCAAAGCAGGCGAAGGGTCTAGATTAAGCTTGACGATCGGTATGCGTGCATGGGGAAGAGGCTTGACATGGAACTTGGTTTCTAGAGCGGGGTAGGCGATAGGTATGGTGATCGGTTAGTGGAAGGAGAGGACATACCGCGTTCCAGAAGATCTCCGACCATGGTGACGAGATCGGAAGCGTTGAGGCGCTCCCCAGAGTCGATGAGACAACACAAGTCCATGTCTTGAGAGGGAAGGGAAGATCAGGAGGGGGGGGTGAGGTGAGGGAGGTGGGAATGGACGCACCGGAGTTCTTGAGGCTGAAGCCATTGGCAGAACTGCCGAAGGAGAGGAGCCTGCTATCGGGCTCGATGGTGCGAATGAGACGTTCGAGGAGCTTGCGAACGTCCTCCTTGACGGCCATCTCGTCCGTGGTGGGGAGAAGCTGAAGGACGAACTCGAAGAGACATTGGGAGAAGTCCTGTATGAAGCGTTGGCGCGAGATGAGTCTCCGTTGTTGCTGTGGTGGGGAGCTGGGGGTGAGAAACTGCTGGCGAGAGGTGGACTGGACGGCGTTGAGCGGGGAGGACGCGAAGGTGGTGGCCATAGGTGGGCAAGGGGGCTGCGGGAGACGCAGAGGGAGATCCGGCCAGCAGACTGAGAGAGGAGATGGGTACGATCGTTGACGACGCTAGACTAGGACCAGCGGAACGGAGTACGGGACGGGGAGCGGGTGGGGGAGGAGGAGGAGGGAGAGACGAGGCGAGCTTGGGATGCTGAGGCCAGGACAAGCAGAGGCCAGTTATGGACTCCCTGTTATGGACGTCCCCTGTTATGGACCGGCGTCTGCTCGCCTGGTTATGAGCTTTGTTACAAGTTTGTTATGTCCTTTGCCTTGCCTTTGCACCCACCCGAGTGCGCCCCATTCCAGCCTATCCATCCATTACGATTCCCTGGCCCATTGCGAACTTGGTCTGCCGCCTGCCGTCCGTTGGCCAACGCACCTGTCCTCACAGGCTGCGGTGCCGTGTGGGAGAGAGCGTGCTGCTAAAGATACGCTGGAAATAGACTCGAACTCTTTCCCAGCTCCCCCCGCATTATCTGACCTCCGTCCTCTTCAGGCCTACAATAACTAGTCTCCCCAGACCGCTCCCAGCCCGTACTCCATCAACCGTCCGAAATCGATGTCCATCATTCAATCGGCCTGTGTCAGCCTGGACTTGCGTATCTCGGATAAGACAATGTCTTGCACAATCCATGGCCAGACCTACCCGCACCTTCATGCCTCTCATGCCTGCAGCGTCGACACTCGCTGGTTTCCTCACCATCTGTTGCATCCCAATGCTGCCCCATCCACCTTCGACGTTCAAACGCTACTTCGCAATACGTCATGGGAGCAAAGAACTTGAAGTTATCGACCCTCGTCAGGTCCAGGCCTGTCCCTGCAGCTGCTTTCCGACTGATTCCAAGAACCATCGCAGTTGTCTAACGGGATCACCTGCTCCCTCTGACCAGCGGTTATCTTCTTCTCGTCGCAAATGAATGCATGACGGCCCGCATCCTACGACTCGGTCTTCCCTTCCAGCCTCGGTGCATCTCTCAGTGGCCTTCGGACCGTTTCGCAACTATCGGCAGCTCGTACTATGCATACTCCGCGCTGTTCGACAGAGTCCGACCTCGCATGGTGCCCATATATACTAGTACTGATCCACAATCTCGACATCCTCTCTGCAATGTTGATACCGAGTGATGGAGGGGCTCGCGCTCAGGCTTGATGATGATGCTTCAATTCAGTGCAAGTGATCTGTCGACGCGCTCTTGATAGCTTCTTCCCCATACGCTCTACGAAGGATATTTGGTCGTTTCACGGCGGCACAGGGCGGTACCCCTCTGCTTTATCGGATGCTGGTGCATGTTTCAGAAGATATAGCACTGGCAAGGGCGATTCCGGTATTGCTTGTAGATCACGGCACATTCATCAGCTTGTGAGCCTAATGGATTCCTCCTGCGACACATGCGTTCGTCTTATACCTACATAGTACAAAGCCTGGGCGTGGGCGCTAGCACATCAAGGCTGCGCGCGAGAGGACGAGAACAATCTGCATTTTAGCGCCCGTATCTGGAGGTGAGTGGACACTTCGCGGACTTGGACCTTTCCACCCTCGCTTACTATTTCTGTAATCGTTCTAGAAAGTTTGGGACATGTCACGATAGCCGTACATGCAGCATATAAGGGACCTCGTGCTTGCCTATGTCCTCAACGAATCAAGAAAGTTTACACTCGACCAAACACCTCAAATCCCGCGACCAATCTATCTCCTCTCGCACATACCCTATCAAAATGTCTCTCACCTTCTTCACTGAGCCTTTCTACTCCCTCGCCGACTTTGACCGTCTCTTCGACGAGGCGTTCAATGCGCGCGCCTCGAGCTCGAATTCGCTCGCGCGCCGCGACAGCAGGCAACCTTCATCGAACACCATGCGTCCAAGGTACGTAGCTCATATGTATTCTTCCACTTCATTGGCGAAGTCTCTGACGCACCATTGTCAGGATGGACCTTCATGAAGACCGCGAGAAGAATTTAGTGACGGCGACGTTCGAGCTCCCCGGGCTCTCGAAAGAGAACGTCCAGCTCGACGTCAAGGATAACGTGCTCACCGTTTCGGGCGAGTCGACGATCTCGAGCGAGCACAACGAGAAGGGCTACGCCGTGCGCGAGCGTCGGTTCGGCAAGTTCTCGAGGTCGCTGCCGCTTCCTCAGGGTGTCAAGGTAGGTTATAGCGCGGATTTGCTATAGGGTGCAGAGAACTGATTGTGTGTTTGTGCAGCCTGAGGAGGTCAAGGCGTCGATGGCTGACGGTGTGTTGACCATCACGTTCCCGCGGACGACGCCAGAGACGGCGCCGCATAAGATTGCTATCCAGTAGGCTGAAGATGGTGGCATGTCGAAGTCGGAGCCTAGTTCCCCTTCTTATCTGTATTATAGTCGACTTGCATGTTCCAAAGTTTATATACCCCACACTTGAGCCATATCTTCCCTGCATTGTTGAGGTGTGCAGTCATGCTCTTTGGATGTGCCACTGTTCACCGGCACCGTCAACAACTTGACGCTGGTTGAGCGCTGGGTTGCGAGCGAGGCTGTGAGAGTCCACAGCGCTCTCGCAATGCTTTTGCTCCTGAACCACGCGCACGCATTGTATGTATCGAGTCTTCAGTTGAGCTTTGTGCAGGTGTCGATCTTCATTCACCATCGTTGAAAGGTCTCTTCATCATATAATCATATGGAACGAGCCCCAGTGCGTGATCAACAACGGACTGCTCCCACAAATGACTCGGAAGGAGATTCGGGAGCATGGGAGAGTCTTACTCAGGACGAGCGAGCCCTATTTGAGCTCCCTCCGTCTGCTGAATCCCAACCCTGGATCAAGGCTAGAATAGCTCAATACGAGAGACGCATTCATTCCCTGCGAGCAGCATACAACCGAGCCTCCTCTATCCATCGACATCTTCCACCGGAGATCCTCATGGAAATATTTTCCTGTATCAGACCAATATCACTACACGACACGCAGATCTCTCAGGTCTGCCGTACTTGGAGAGAGCTGATGATGCGCACGCCAGGGTTCTGGGCGAGGTTCTTGTCCATCCCCCAAGCGACGTCTTCTCTCTTCAACTCCATGCATATGGAGGATACACGTTTCGAAGAAATGCTCCTGCTGCGCTCGGAGCCCCGGCCTCTTTCCCTCGTACTGCTCTCTCCGTTCTTCGTTGCTTCTAGCGTCCTCGAGCCACACATGAGCCGTATATCTTCGCTGAATATCCAATGCACAAACGAGCATATCCCGTCTTTGTGCAATATGCTCGGGCAAGGAATGCCAGCCCTGGAGGAGCTGATAATCTCTCATTCCGGGAGACAGAATCTAGGTGCGCCTGAGCGCGTTGCGCTGCAGTCATTCGCCTCTCGACCCGAAGGCGACCACTCTTTCCCCCATCTTCGAAGTCTCCAGTTGCCGGGCGTTTTACTAGACATGGACTTCTCCCCCGCGCCCGTCTCCTTTCTAACAGTCGATACGAATGCCTGTTACTGGTGCTGCCACCACGGAACCCTCGACAACCTGTTGCGTCTGCTACAAAGACATGCCACATCCATCACCGAATTCTGCTACCTATCGATTCCTCACCCAAGACCCTACTTGCCGATTCCGTCCCCAACGGATACGACGTCGGACCTTTCTGTAGAACTCCCTCACTTGCGAACCCTGACCATCGGGCTGAACAAGGCATCGGTCATCTCAGCCTTGCTCTCTCATATCATATTTCCCTCGAATGCAGAGGTCGACATCGCCGTGTTCCCTGAGAACGCCGAGGAGATCATCCCCGCCGCAGTCCGCACCCTACCCATATCCTCAACCGCCGAGCACGTTACAATGCAGTTCTCCGTTCGCGGGGCCGATCAACTCTCGCAGCTATTCCTCTATCAGGATCAGTCCTTGAGATTGTCTCTCGCCATTCATCTCACATCGTCCACATGGCTGGAAGAAGAGGGTGTAGACGTTGTACGCGCTCTCCTTGCCCTGTTCCGACGGGAGGGCATGCCGACGGTGATGTCGCTCGCACTCGTCCTTGAGCGGGTCTTGCCGTCCATCGCAAACAGTCTCGAAGAACACATGGATGTCCTGATGCACGTCTTTAGCCATGTCACCCACCTCGACATCACCACAACGAACACGCACCACTTTGGCCGCCTCATATGCCCCTTGCGGCGCACGCTGCCCTCTGACTTGAACGAGCATGTCGACATGGTGGCCCTCGCTTGGCCGGACCTATGCCATCTCGTCCTGCAATGGTCTACCTGTCCTACAGCGAAGAGCGTGGAGTTTGAGATGGCGTGCGACTCGGAGGAGACTGAGAGGACGTTGAGGGCACGCGCAGAGCTCGGGTCACGGCTGAGCAGCTTCAGGTTAATCTGCGACTGCCTCTCGCACTTAGAAGGGTCATCAGAGATGCATGCAGATGCTCTTCACAGTCTCGAGGCTCGCTTTTCCCCTTGGGTAGATACGTTCTGTGCTACTGTCAGTCCTGAGTAGTACGATATGCGGGACTGCAGTCACCATCGGACTAGTAAGCACGCCAGACAAGCACGATAAATGCGTCGTGTACGCGGGCAGCAATCGCTTATCGAGCATTGGGGATTCGGGGTATCATACATGGGGGACAATACAAGGAGTAACTACGGGTGCGAAGTAGCTAAGTTTCGGCGCACGTTAGCTTCCCCGCGTAAGCAGGTACTAGTCCCGAGGGCCACGTAGAGGCCTGCGCCAGGAACGACTACGCCGTAGAGGCGAAAAGTCGACCGTACCTCGGGAGCCATTCTTGGCCGGGAGACTGGCCTATGCTCAACCTCCCGGAGGCTGCTTCTTCACCCCATATTTTACGCAAATCATTGCTGAACAATGCGGTAAGCAACCTCGAGGGCGACAGAGGTGGCGCAAAGAGACATACCAATGCGTGTTTCTTTGCGACGGGCCGGGGCCTTCCCAAGTTCTCATATCCCGAACCCGGCACCGTCGCTGTTCAAGTCAAGATCGCAGGCTCCTAATGTTATATGGAATCAGCATATTAGAGGATTGACGAGGCATACTGCGTTGTCGCATATTCCATGCGTGATATGACCCGCATCCCATTCAACGGGGAGTGTCCTGAGCTCTCTGAGTACCGTCAGCGTCGTCCAGCATTGGTAGGTCGTCGAGGCGGACATACCTTTGCAGCACATCTCCCCGCTGGCGACGCGACACCTAGCATGACTGCTAAGACTGTGTCCATAGGTGCGTACGTCGCCTACCCGGTTGCGAAACCGTTGGTGCTCGCCATTGGTGTGCCAAGGTGCCAATGGACGCCGACCACCTGGCCGAGAGGGCTCTAGGCGCCGATAGCATCGGCATACGTCGCTGTACGAGCTTGGCCCGGAGTCACTACCCTCGCAGACTCGCTGCAAGTATCATATGTAGATCCACCCGGGGGAGTCAGGTCCCTGGTCTGAATGAAGGTGGTCAGCATCGCGAGCCGAGTCTGGTCAACTACAGAAGCACACGCACGATTCAGGACGAACTCCTCGCTGGCGACGCGACACGGCGTCACCCTCCGAAGGACACATGCGGGAATGGTTGCATACATGCATACAGCAAACCTCGCAGAGACGTCAGGAGAGTGGGCTTGTGCGTACGTCGCCTACCCAGCCGCGCACGGCCGTTGTTGGTTACGGCGCCCGTTGACGACCACCTCTCGAAAGAGCAGCGGTCGCTCCGGTTTCACCCCGACTGACACAGAGCGATACTGATGCGGGGCGCCGACGCCTGGGCACAAACACAACGCTCAACGACACGGTGCAAGCCAGCAGAGGGCCTCAGGTCGGAACGTGCTATGGCCATTGTACCGGGACGGCACACCACGATGCTACATGCCAGTGCGCAATGATCAGCTCCTGTATAGGGGAGAGACGAAGCAGGGACGCGTACCAATTTCACATCGAGGAGTACCTGGAACCTCGACGCTGTTGAAGGCGATGAGGAATGCGGAGAGAGGAAACCGCGCTTGACACTGACCTGGATGGCGTCGGGCCCCGGTTGGATGTGGGTCACCCGCTGAGGGCGTTGTCGAGCATGTGTTGCATGCGACGCGATTACGCTGCTGTGGTTGAGGCTGTAGGAGAGCCTTGGTGTGGGACGGAGAACATGGTGGTTGTTGGTGAAGAGAGGAGCGTCGAACTGGGGGCTTTATATAGGCGAAAGGAGGTTGACGGGCGGCGTACAAGGGATGCGTCAGCCTGGCCCAGACACCAGAAAGTGAACAAGGGACAGGCCTACTCGGGTCTGGTGACACGCGCCCAGCAATTGTTGAGCGGGGCTGGCTCTGAATCCTCTGCATCGATCATCATCGTCCTACCAGAAACGGAGAAGAAAACAAACCCCGCTCCTTCGATTGCAGTCCAGAAGACATGGGCGGCGGGTGGCCTCGAGGTACGGTCCCCACCCTGATTTTCATTTGCGATAATCAGCGGAGAAACTGCCTGCAACGTGTTCTGGTGGGAATGAGTCCCAGAGTGACTCGGATTGTATCTGCGAGTTGGACACGCACCCCAGCCTGCCCGTTCAAGACGGCGGTGTCATCCATTCGTATGCCAACCATAGTACTGCGACTCAGCAGCGCCGTTGCTGCTACATCGCCACAGTACCAACCGTGTAAGCGACATCCACAAAGAAACCTTCACGGGTTCCTCGCCACCGCGGCGAGGCCAATGCTGCTACGACTCATCAGCTTCTCATCTATGTTTACCTCTATTTGTGCGTGTGTGTACCGAGCCTAACTGCTTTGGAACGTCGCCTTATTTCAGGGCGCGTGCTCCTCCAAAACCATTCTTCCGAGTGCCCCATTCTGACATCGATGAAGAGGAGGCAATAGGGTCCAGCTTCCAAGATATCTGGAGGCACTGTAGCGTGTGCCGCAAAACGGCGCCCTAGCGCCGTCCAGTAGGAGCTTTACGTTGATCCAGTGAGCAGCCTCTCGGACGTTTTCCGGCGTGCCCAGTCATGCGCAAGAGGATGATCTGAATCATGGATTTAGCTGTTCAGGGGCTTCGCTTCCATCCGATCCGTCGAGCGAGTGCGCACCAACGGCCACAAAGGCGTCACTTTCGAGAGTCGTCATGTCAGAGAAGGCCCATGTTTCTTGGTAATATTTTGGCTCACCACAGTAAGCTCCTCACTTGACATGCTACCCTCCAAGTGGAAGTCTGTACAGACATCATTCACATCTGGGGCAAGGAGTCAGCGGGCCACCACTTCGCTTGTATGCATTCGTGCGCGAAAGCTGCGATTCTCACAATCACCCGAGTACTGGAGTCCAAGTGAAGCTGCTTCTTATACCCACACGAACATCAATAGAATAGGATCCAAACGAGGCTCATCAAAACTAAATCCCACCGTATGCCACTTTCCCATCCACTATCGTGGCTGTCACTTTCGTCCCAAGTATCTCGCCAAAAGGACGTCTCTCATCCATTATGTCCTTGTCTAGAATGACCAGATCAGCACGTTTCCCTGGCGAAAGCGACCCCAGCACGTCTTCAGCGAATGCGGCATACGCGGCGTCAAGCGTCATTCCTTTGAGCGCTTGAGCGCGGGTGAGACGCTCTTCGGAATACCTGCGATCACGCATATCGCGTCAAGCATACATGCCACTCATGACGGAAGAGTCAAGGAGGGACGTACCAGCCGCCTTCGCCGTGAGGGCTGTTCCCTTGACTGTCGAGCCGGGAAACAGCCGCGTAGAATCCAAGGAGTGGGTTATTGCTCTCGACGGGGAAGTCGGATCCGAGAGGAAGCACGCCATTGCGAGATAATGTCAAGAGTGATCGATATGCGTATGCGCCTCGTATACGTTCTGGGCCCTGGTGAGTATGACAATATAAAGTTAACGGATTGTATCGAGTCGATAGAGAATACACACAAGGCGTGTTTCTGCATACCACATGTCGCTCGTGCTATTGAGACTGATCAGTTTCGATTCCTAATTGTCCCGAGAATGAAGACTACGATCACTCACGCATGGGTAGGCTGCACGCTATTGATGACTGCAACAATCGTGTTAGTTTCTCGCTGGTCGTATTGAAACACCGTGCTGACCACCAAGCTCGCCAGAGCGAATGAGGTCTTCCTCCGTCATGATTTGCGAATGTTCAATGCGTGCGCGCTTTGCAACAAGCGCATTTTTGTCACCCGTCTCGTTCGCGATGGCTTCGAGAACGTCCAAGATTGCCTTGTTGGCACGGTCTCCGATAGCATGGGTATTCTGTAGAGCTCCGATCAGCGCGATGTCACGTGGCATCCATCCCGGTGACTTACAACTGCCCAGCCCCGCATCCACCACTTCCGTACTGTCTTGTCCAGTTCTTCCTCCGTCAGGCGCATGATACCTCGCGCGTCGGGCTTGTCAGTGTAGGGCGTTAGCAGTGCAGCCCCCCACGATCCTAAAGCACCATCAGTGAAGAGTTTCACTGCGCGCATGCGCACGCGAGATTCTGGGCTTGGGTCGTCGACCTCCAGCGTCTCCTCTTCCTCCGGTGAAAGACGGACAGTATCAAGCATCGAGTAGACGCGAATCTGTATCAATGTGAGAGAAAGAACCCATGCGCAGTGCGTTCTGACGTACAGGGACTTTGCCTGCGGAGCTCATCCTGGTTCGTCATCAGGTTACGCAGAGTTTAGGACAAGCGCGTTCAACTCACTCTTTGAACAGACGATACTCCTCGGCACTTGTCGCGGCTTCATGTACACTTGTCAAACCCACGGAGAGTGCGTCCGTGAATGCGCGTTCGGCATACTCGAGCATGAGTTGCTTTGACCATTTTGGTACAGGAACGAGGGCTTCCGCCGCGTCGACGAATATGCCTGTTGGCATGTCGTCTGCGTCGCGAATGATTTCGCCTCCTGTAACAGTGGTAGGGAAAGAACCACCGAGGTGCTCTTTGGTCAGCTCGAGTGCACGAGGAGAGAGCCAGATGGCGTGCCCGTCTACGCGCCGTAGGGCAATCGGAAGAGGTGCAAGAGCAGACCGGGCGGCGAAATCTGCCTGGGAGGTCTTCAGCACCTGTTGAACGAGATGAATGCACAGACTTTGCGCACCGCTGTAGGAAACGCGCCATCGGTGTCGGCCCACCGAGTGTGGTCCCAGCCCATGGCAGTTATCCATAGGTCGGGACCGGAAGGGTGCGTCTTGACGTATTGCTCGACGAGATCAAGTAGTTCTGATAGAGATTGGGCTTCGTCAAGGCGAAGTTGCATCTTGAAGCCATACTGCAAGAGGTGAGCATGAGAATCTGTGGGAGGGTGTGTTAGGTTAAGTATTACAGAAATAAGAAAAGGGGGGTGAGACTACCTGTCAGTCCGGGGACAACGATTGAGCCCTCGGGTACGTGGAATACGGGGAGTAGTTTTTTGGCAGAAGGCTCATTGCCATAGAACTTTCGGATGAGCTCATTCTGGTAAGCATCCCAATACGATTGGACCTCGGCTATACACCAGACCGCGGCATACATGTGAGTAACGCTTGGGCAATCATTGGCATAGGGTCGGGAGGCATCCTACCGACCTAGTGTGCCGGTGGCAGAGATTGTAGTCTTGTCGACTACTATGCAGTCCACGTAGGGTGTCGCACCATCGACGGTGTATATCTTGCCAGGTTGGGCGCAAAGAGCGTAAGAGGGAGGCAGAGCGGTGACGGCGGACAGGCTCTTTGTATGAGAGTAGTAGTATGTTGAAAGGCCGGCTGCAGCAGATGCAAAGAGAGTCCATATCACCTGTCTCTTGGCAGAGCCGTCTGACTGTATGGTTAGAGGAGGCCGCTGAGCGGCGGGCTTTCTGTGTGTCGCCATTCCGGATCGGTATCTAGTCTTCGTGGAGCGACCGGTCTCAGTACTGTGTCAGTCTTAGTCTTGAGTTGGTGCAATATTATAGGCAACGACTTCACCTAGCGCCCATGATGGACCGGCCTCGGACACGTGTTCGACTTCCGAATCCGGTAGCCAGCCTCCGTGTGTCCCCTGGGAGCGCTTGAGCACTGATCAGGTCCTGCCACTTGGAACGTATGCAAACGTGGACATGCTAGTAGCCGCTGCTCTGGTGGCTCACTCTGAATACATCAGTACACCGGGTACGCGTACACCAGCATAGTATATCTGACAGCCCGTGACAGATATTGGTCACTACTAACCATATGAATGCCTGTGCATCAGGCGGTTTTATCCATCTCCGTAGCGACTGGCGCAACAGTGGTTCCTCCGAGTCGTATGTGTAACCTCCGCTCGTATCTCTTGGCGGTGCTAACCCTGGCCTCTATAAGCAGTTCCTGCGCTCTATGCCTGGTATCAGCCCTATGTACATCAGGGAAGAAAGCAGGATCACCGCCATCCTCGATATAGAAGGTTGCGCCAGGTATAGCGACCTCCTCAAGGACAGTGAGGCCGTCTCGGCAACGGCGAACAACGTGCGTGAGTACTAGGAGTTCTAAGGCCTAGGCTAGGGATCTTGTGGGTCGCATCCACGGTCGCGCTCTCAATGGACGATGCGTCTGATATCGTGGGCCGACGCGAACCCCCCAGCACGCGCAGATTGCCGTCATTGCATCTTCTGAACGAGCTCATGGGTCGTTGCGGCACCGGGTTGTGGCAGCTGACATGGCGCAGACCAAGTAGCCATATGGCCGAAGTCGCGATCACGGCGAGCACATGAGACGGTGCCTGTGTACATAAGATGCGGTGGGGATGCTGAAGCCTGCCCTCCTCGTGCATCTCTACCGCACACACCCCGGAGACGGTAGCGCCATGACGTGCGTCCTTTCGTATTTGGCGCTGGTCGGGACGGCGCTTGCCCAGACTGCAGACTACACTCAATTCGTCGATCCATTGTAAGTAGCTATAGCATCATATGTCACCACTCAGAACTGATTGACATATCCTAGCCATGGTACCGAAAACGGCGGCAACACCTTTCCCGGCGTCGTTCCTGGTGAGCCGCCGTGCACCCCAATGCCCGACCGGCTTCAAGTACTAATCTATCGCAGCACCTTTCTCCGTCGTCAAGCTCGGTGTTGACGTCTCTTCCGGTACGACCGACGCCTACTCTGGCTACCTCGCCTCCGGGAACGTGACTGGGTTCAGCATGCTCCACGAGAGCGGAACGGGCGGTGCGCCCAAGTACGGCGTTGTCTCGCAACTACCCGTAACCGGTACCGTTTCCAACCCCCTCGCCACCCTCAGCGTCGCGCGTGCTGTGGCAGACCAGGCGAGCGTGGGTCATTATCGCTCCTCGCTCGCCAATGGTGTTACTGTGGATCTTGCTGGGACGAATCATGCTGGCTTCTATGCCTACCGCTTCCCATCTGGAGGCGGCTCTGTGATTGTCGATGTTTCACACGTCCTGCCATCGTTCCGGGGCTTGGGATGGGGGCAGGCCTACGCCGGAGGTGGATTCGAGATATTCGAGGACGGACATTATGAGGGTAACGGGACGTATAACAATGGTTGGAACCTTGGTGAGTGATTACATCGTCGGATCCTGCTCGACCGGCCTGACGATATGATAGCACCTAACTGGACTATTTACTTCTGCGGGAGGTTTAATATCACCGCCTGGAGCAGGAAGACGTTCTCTGGCAACGGGACGACCCTCACGCAATATGGCCAACAAGCTGCTGTCAACGGAACAGAGCGTCTAGGAGGCGTCTTCACTTTCAATGCGACTTCTCTCTCCTCAAGAGTAGGCGTCTCCTTCGTGTCGGCTCAGAAAGCCTGTGGGTACCTGGAGGATGAGTTGCCTCCCGAGGCGACCCTGGACTCCCTGATCAGCGCTTCACAAGCGACTTGGAACGCTCAGGTTCTCTCCAAGGTCACAACAACCGAGACGAACACTACGTACTTGACACAGCTGTACTCAAGCTTGTACGGGACACAACTCATCCCGTCCAACCGTACGGGCGAGAACCCTTTGTGGCAGTCTGAAGAGCCATACTACGATGACTGTGAGTGTCAATTCGGTACATTGTATTCAGACTTTGCTGACGAGAAGGTTAGGGTTCACGCTATGGGACCTCTTCCGCTGTGCTACACCGTTGATGCAAGTCCTCCAGCCGGCAGCATACGAGGAGCAGATTCGGTCTTTCATCGACATTTGGAGGCATGATGGGTTTATGCCTGATGCTAGATCGTCCAACTGGAATGGCCGTGTACAAGGTGGCAGCAATGCAGACAACGTCCTTGCTGATGCGTTCGTGAAGGGCGTAAGGGGTGCCGTGAACTGGGAAGATGGCTATAGTGAGTCTTGGCAGTCGCCGGTGTGTCCGCGTGAATCTATACTAATGATAATTTAGGCGCAATGATCACTGATGCGGAACATATGCCCGCAAACAGTTTTGATCGTTCTACGGCGCCGGACGTGTCATCGACCAAGGAAGGGCGCGGAGCTCTCCCCGACTGGCTCAAGTATGGCTGGATTACGCCCGCCTACTCTCGAGCGGTCTCTCGGGCCGTGGAGTACTCAGCGAACGACTTCGGTCTCTACCAGGTGGCTCACGGACTCGGTCGGAGCGAGGACGCTGCCAAATATCTCAATAGATCTCGCAACTGGCGCAATCATTGGAACCCCGATGCAACGGCTCTAGGATTTAGCGGTTTCGTAGTGCCGCGCAACGCCAACGGCACGTTCGTACAGCAAGATCCTCTGGCCTGCGGCGGGTGCTACTGGGGTGACCCATACTACGAGGATAACCCGTACACGTACAGCTTCAACGCGGTACACGATATGCAAGAGACGATCAGCCGGTCGGGAGGTGCATCCGGTTTCATCGACCGTCTGAACGCCTTCTTCTCGCAAAACATATACAACCCAGGCAACGAGCCGAGCTTCACGACGCCCTACCTGTACAACTACGTCGGCCGACAGGAGCTCACCGTGCGTCAGATCCGCAACACGGGTTAC
Organism: Coriolopsis trogii; assembly: GCA_020543525.1. Classification (NCBI taxonomy): domain Eukaryota; kingdom Fungi; phylum Basidiomycota; class Agaricomycetes; order Polyporales; family Polyporaceae; genus Coriolopsis; species Coriolopsis trogii. Next base: position 1,218,886 of record JAHYIO010000004.1, read on the forward strand.
AACAGATACAACGCGGGGCGGGGCGGCATTCCGGGCAACAGCGACGCGGGAGCGATGCAGAGCTGGATTCTGTGGAACATGATCGGCCTCTATCCGGTGACAGGGCAGACAACGTTCCTTGTGGGGAGCCCGTGGTTCGAGCAGCTGTCGATTTCGCTGGGCGGCGGAAAGGTCTTGAACATCACGTCCAACGTCGGGGCGCAAGCTCAGCGAGAGCAGAGTGCGTTCTACGTGCAGAGCCTGAAGGTAAATGGCGTACCTTGGGATAGGGCGTGGGTGACGTGGGAAGATGTCTTCGCGAATGGCGGGACGTTGGAGTTTGTGCTCGGCCCGTCATCACAGACCTGGGCGACTGGGGATCCTCCTCCAAGCCCGGCTTCGGTTGCTGCTGACGTATGAGGCCTGAAGGCCGACCTGTACGAGTCGCGGCGGTCTCAGACGCCGACATACGACACACGCTACGGAAGCGCGCAGCGACTCTACCAATATCGGGACTGTGTGGGCTGCATCATGAACGCGGGGAGGAGGAAGTTGAGTACGTAGGAGGTTGTACATACCGTTGACTGAGTGGAATTGACGAAAGGACAGTCGGAATAAGCTTGCACGGCAAAAGGAAGTGACAAGCGCCCTTCCGGATCCGAATATGGCAAGCAGTCCTTGGGCTCGACTCTCTCATCGGAGTCTCTGCAGTAACAACCATATGCATCAATCTCCTTCATCATCCTCGCTGTACGTCGGACCCTTACCAAGAATTCAACAACATCAACGTCATCACTACATATCGACCAACATATACTTGGTAGAGAATGATCACATCAGTCGCAGCAGGGGCAAGCCTCGGCACTGCGGAAACGAGAGATGAACAAATTCACAATCATTGTCATCGCCTTCCACGCTGCACCTGGCAAGGTCAAGCTTGAGTCAGACTCCGACCTCTGGGAATGGGTACTGGAGGACTGCCTCTGCTCTATTCCTGTGTATCCTTGGCTGTGTATCTTTGCATGGTCAATACTCAGACAAATCGTGGGGGCAGTGAGTACCACAACCTTTCATTCGCAGTTCACTTGAAAGGACAGATTGTGTACACTCGTCAACTCTTGATCGGATCCTTCCGCGGCATGTGTCTCCCGATGGAGTCCGATTGTAGATATGGAGTCGACTGTGACCATGGTGAGTTCCAAGAGCCTGGTGCCTACGTTTAACACCCCGTTCGATGGCCCTGCTTCTCATGGTTCAATGTCATAGACCTCCTCTTCGTCTTTGCGTATTCTACCCCTTGTATTCTTGCTCTCTATTGCCCTTTCGCTCCCTTTCCTCTGCCCGCCCTTGCTAAAACGAGCTCCCGTTGCCTTGTTCTACTCTTGTGCAGTGGTTTATCGTGTTGCCTTAACTTATTCGGATTTTTAGTGTTGCTTTCGAGTGGCCGTTTATTACCAACTCCTATATGGCACCATCGACTGCGACAGCAACGATCCCACAGTCAGGTCTTGACCAGACTATTGGTAAGCTTGTATGCCGTATGACCGTCTCTTTCGTTCTGATCTGCGCCTACTAGGTGTCTCAATGGGCAACACCCTGAATCCCCTGGATGCTGGATTTGTTGGACCAGCGACCACGATTGTGGCCGAAGATGGGACGGTTGGCCCCTTGCTGCTTGACCCCACAGGCACTACTTCTGTCGGGAGCATCTCTACCTTTTTTTCCACCCCTCGTGCAGTGTCTCCGTCACAGACCCTCCGTGCTGTCCCGTCAGTTTTGGTCAGTACTGAGGCGTTATCCGACACCCGAGTGCACAAAGCGCTCGTGGGCGTAGCGGGAGCTCTGTCCGTCGTGATTATCGTAGCGACATGCTTCTTGATATACAAGTACAGACGGCGGAGACGCAATGACGGTATGCATACACCTACTCCAATGTCATCTCACAGACTCTAAACATCAGCAGGAGCCCAGACGGAGAGGAAGACCACTCGTACGTTTCCCTCTAACTGAATCAATGTTTTCCACGTCATCTCGACTAACGCTCACAGATCGCCGGCCAAACGATGCTCAGTTGACGCACGTACCTGACGACCCGTTCGCCGATACCTACCAATGCAGGCCACTCCCGAGCGTACCTGCGAGCGATCCGGCAGGTACGTCCCTTTTTGACGGTCGTCCAGACGATGCTGCTCACAACGTGCACAGAAGTCAAACGAAGCATTTACTGCGAGAAGGATGCTGGGAGCGTTTACGTTCTCGATGGAGAGTCTATATATGGAGACAACGGAGCATCGGTGAAAGGTATCCTCCCACCTGCGTACGATGACCTCCCCGCTGGCGTCCGAATGCATATGTCGTCGCCGCCGCTTATCAGTCCTGCGTTGGGAGAGAGTGCTTCAGACAGGAGGCACGAATGATATGTGACTGCAGGGAGGTATGTGTGTGCTTCGATGCCACCTTTGATCCTACATTCAAATGATACTCAACGACACCTATGAAGATTATAGAGGATACAACATGTCAATGTCCGAGGGGCATAGGCCAAGCTTTCTTCATAGGATCTGTATGCGGCAATAAGATTGCTAGTGCGGTCATAGCACGGTGATTTTGTGTCCATTCGGGCGTGCATGATAGAGTTTTGTCCATCCCGGCATACAATCGGTCACATTTTCACTGCCGTGGCTTTTGTCGGACTCCCAAGCTGCTGTTACCGTCATCGCTAAGGGCAACGTTGCAGCAACAAACACAGGAGGCACCCATCCAGATACCCATAAACCCAGCGCTTCAAAGTCTTGCGAGTTAGGTGAGCCTCCAATTTGTCTTCATCGATACTGGCCTCGGATCTACAATGACCCTGTACTTGTATAGATGGTCATCTAACTGGATACCATGCTGTAGGTCATGTGGATCCTGCCGTTACTGTCGAGACAGCAATAACCGCCGGGCCCTTGGCGTTCGACCCAAACGCCACGGGCTTGGTGACCGGATGGGTGCCATGGTAGAAGGGTCCACACCGGTAATCTCGCTGTTTCCGAGTGTAGTCCCTTCAAGCACTTCAGCGGCCCCTTCAAGCGTCTCAGCAGCGCCTTCAGACATTCCGATCAAACATCCCGCTTGCACCCATCATCGTCGGGATCGTGGTAGCAGTGGCAGCGGCCGGGATCCTCATGTACTTGTATACTGGCAGACGTCGACATTGTTGGCATCGGCGCTCAGTAAGTTAGGAGATGCACAAATTGGACATCAAGCAAATCACTGCTACGGCGCACGAACCACGGCAAACTATTTGTGGATGAGCCACCTACTCTCTGTTAGTGGGCGAATGATGTGCTCTATCCGTGCTGCTCTAAAACAACTATGTCCAGGACACGCCCGAACGAATCACGATGTGGAGACGCGTAGCATATACACCGGGAACGATGGGGATCTCTTCAAAGACAACGCGACGTCGGTGGGTAGTACTCTCCTCCCCAGTGCGTACGATGCTTGTCTCCCCTGGGCAGACGATTTACGGACCTATTGTGTGGGGGGATGGACGGTCCTCAACGTACGATGCCGACTCCTGCCCACCCTCGTATGACGGCCACCCCCGTAGCCGAAACTCTGCGCGATCGCGACAACGTTCATTGCCACCCATACCTCCCTGTTATGGGTCGTGCTACCACGACGCCGGCAATGACTGCAGCGGAGAAACCAAGTCATATGCTCGGGTTTGGCACGGATGAGGAGGCCACCGTGCGATGACCGTAGCTTGCATGTGTATGTAATACTATCGTGTAGCGGACCGTTCTCTCAAAGTCAATCTATGTAATCATCACAAACCAACCCAAGCTCAGGATCGCATGATGACAGAGTGGTATCAAGCTTGACCCAGACTTACTAATACTACTACTGTACACAAAAACACCCTCAAATCGACCGGGTAATAAGCAAAGCATCAAACACATATGCAACAGCTTGGACAAATCATGACCATAAACAATAGGGCAACGTTGTGGCAAGGATGAGATGAGATTGATGATTCAAGCGAAAGAGGAAGAACAACCCAGGGATACAAATTGTGCGCGCCGACAGCGACAGACAGATCAACGATAGGATATAGGCAGCTGGTTCGACGGACTAGGCAGGAGCAGGAGGAGGTGAGAGGAGGGTGAGATTTACGCGAAAAACTACGGTGTCCTATAGACGGGCAAAGCGTGGGTAATGCGAGGGCTGCGGCGGCTTCTTCTACTACATATGCGACATGCGACATGCGAAAATCATGATCAGGAGACGTGAGATGTGACGTGTCCTCCTTCAGAGGACGATGGGTGCTGGGTGCGATACCGAGTAAGTAAACATAGGACATGAACATACGAGCTGTAGACTTGTGGTTTGAATGTACAGAACAAGACAAGAACAATGCGGGAACAGACGACACAGCTCTATGCAGTAGCGCGCTTGACCATCTGTAAATGAACAGCTCAGTCATTAATCACTCTGTACAGAAGATAAGGTAGTGCTGCACACCTCGCGCGCCCAGCGGAGCGTCTTCTTGGTCTCTGGCTCCAACCGGCCCTTCATGCGAAGCTCGTTCGCTAGCCAGTCGGCAAGCAAAAGCTGCTTGATCTGCCCATTCGGGAATGCATCTGCAAGATCGCCTACCAGACCAATAGCCAGCTTGATGGTAGTCTCAGTTCGCTCAGAGTCGACTAGACACCTCTGAACGAGCTCGAGGATGGAAGGGACATATGGGAGGAGAACTTCGACCTTCTCGGTATTCTTGAAGCCAGCAACGATACCCGTGTATGCCTCAAGGATGCCGTCGCGGAGTAGACTGACGTAATCCACGAGGTCCATGTCAAGCTGGAGCAAGTAAATTGGTATGAGGGGACTGTCCCAGTGGTAACAGAACGAAGAGCTGCAGACTCACCGGATTGGGCTGTACAGCACCGGCCTGCCTGAGCACGCCCATCGTTGCAGCGAGGTAGGGCTCAAAGGCGGGGCCGATTGCCATCGCAATATCACCGAAGCATGAGAGGATGGAAATCTTGACGTTCCGGTTGAGCACATCACTCTGAAGGTTTTCCAGGAGAACGCCCATAAACGCGTTACAGTACTGCGCTGTCTGGTCGCCGAGCGCGCGTGAGATATCGCCAATGATACCAACGGCGACCGTGCAGAGCTGCGTGTCTTCGTGGGCTTTCAGCGCAGGGTACAAATGAGGCAAGAAGGCGGAGATATATGGCGCGAAACCCTGCTCAAGTGCGGCAGAGAGCGCCCCGACGACAAGGAATGCATCCTCGAGCAGTGTGGAGGTCTTGCTGGCTGCGTTGATGAGTTGAAGAATCAACGTCATGATACGGTCTGCCAAGGGTTGGATGCCATTGTTCAACTTTCGGATGACGCTCTGTATAAATCGTCAGTAAAGAGAAGTAAGCAGTACCATCTAGTAACTCACCGTGATGACACCACAGAAGTTGGTCATGAGGTCGTTCCAGTTATTACGATCATCTACACCCACAATTTGGTTCTGTGACATCGTGAGTCAGGGTGAAAGCCAACGGATGATCTACACGAGCGACTCGCCTGCATCTGAAGCAACTGTTCCATACGCATGAGGATGGTGACAGCCGTGTTCTGGACGACAGGGATGGTGTCAACGGTGGCATGTGTAACGAAGGACGTAATCGCCTCATAGGCAGCCGTCCTATGTTGGCCTTCGTTCGTAGCACTTTGAAATGGAGGGTTATGACGTGAGTTGATAGCAGGAGGTGATACGACTTACGTCTCGGTAACGCGTAGCAACGCCTGCACAACACCCTCGTAATATGGCGAAAGCACGCTGGGTTGATTGAATGTATCAGGTTCCTCACCCTCGACGTAGCCCAGCTGGTCTGCGAGGTTCATGAGCGCCCAGCAGCAGTTAGCGACAATGCGCGAGTTGTCTTGCAGCCCGCTAACAAGCGCAGAGATGAGAGGGTGCAGGTGAACATCGGGCTGGATCGTCCTGATCAGGAGATCGCAGATACGCCCGAGAGTCCATGCAACTGTATCTTTGACGTGGGTGTTTGTGTCTCCCATCATATCGATTAAAATCGGGAGAGCTTGGTTGACAAGAGGGGTGAGGACGTTAGGGTCGGGACCCTCGAGGATCGAACCGAACGTCATCACAGCTGCCTCACGAAGATGCCAGTCGGTCGCGCGAATGTTGGCCTCGATGAAGGGAATCACCGCAGGAACAATCGTATCTTGAACAGCGCTGGCGAGGAGAGCCAAACATGTCGCAGCAGCCATGGATACGTTCCATTCGTCCTCCTCGGCGTCCTCCTCTTGATGGGTGAGAAGGTCAAGCAAAACAGGGACGATCTCGGGCAGGGCAACTTTGGCGAAATACTTGCTCTCATTCTCCGGGACTTCGCCGTATTCGTTCGCCTGGTGATGTCAGTCGGGAACCTGGTTCGAATGGTGATCGAAAGAGGACATACCTCGGACGCTTCCCATGCAAGCTCTGCTTCGAGCTCGCAAACAGTAGACCAGAACTCAATCGCCTGAAGCGCGATGTTCTCTTCGGTATGCTTCATGCCCATCACGGTGAGCTAGAAATAGGCCGAGAGATCAGCTTGCGGCTAGTGTGACAGTCGAAGTAGACGAACCCCGAACAGCGCACGCTCCATATAATAACTCATCTTGTCATAATAGAGCGACATGATCTTCACCAAGCACTCAAATGCGCCGACCTGAACAGCAATATTCGGAGTCTGGGTGGCTTCGCAGACGACTTGCATGATGTAGTTGCGCTCTCCCTGATCAAAATGAGGGTTGATTCTATAGGTTGCCGGTGGAAAAACTGGAGCTACGCACCTCACGCTCAAAGTTGTCTCGGACAAACTCGAGGGAGTTGAGCAACGCATGGATAGCAGCAAGCTGGACCTCTTGCGATGGCTCTTCCTTGCGCGCACCGTGAATAACAGCAGTCAAAATTTCATTGGAACGCATCGACAGGATTTCGGGTTTCTGTACGATAATTTTGCACGCTCAGCATAAATCACAAATGGATTGAGTGAAGACGTACGTGTTGCAGAGCCTCGCAGATGAAGCCGATTGCTTGAAGAGTAGCGACTCTGAGGCTAACATTCGAAGGGTCACTCACGAAACCCAGGAGAATGGTGATGACGTCCATCCATTGTCCATTTGGTAGCTCTACTGAGGCGATAGCAGAGACGACCTGTGCAGCAACGGTGCCGACTTTGCCGGTGGGTGAAGCGAGAGCCATGAGAGCATCTTGTTTGACTTTGTTCTTGGTAGTCTCGTCGAGAGCGAGCCAGCGGTTGGCATAATCGGCTTGGCGAGCGATTTCCTGCAAAGAAAGGCAAAGGTGTGTGGCGAGTGGGTTGGGGAGGACGGATAATGGCGTACCCGTGCCGATAGGGTGTTCTTGAGTGCCAGACCAGCCGCATTGCGAACATGCGGTGGTGATGACTCGTTGACGAGCTCAGTGGAGAGCATCATCATGTAAGCCGGCTAGGGAGAGAGGACGGCATCAGGTACGAGGAGGCGATGTGTGGTGGATGGGTGGATGCGCACATAATTCTCCACCGATGCGTTCTCGAGCTTTTGGGCCGCATCTTCACGCGTGTGTTGGTCTGGAGGGCAAATTGAAGACGAAAATGAGCATGGTTGGGTGGACGGGACGCGCCATCTCGGGAAATGGAGAGGCGCAGAAAAAGAACATACCGGGGGACAGGGTGTTTTCGAGGAGCTGAGTTGCGTTCATGGTCGTTAGAGAAGAGACTGAATGTACTTGAGAGATGTGGCCCAGGGGCTGAAGGAGGAAGTCGGGAGGAGAGAGCGAGAGTGGCGGACGAGACCAGGGTCAAGGGAAGAACACACCCAAGTCCACCCGGCGTCTCGCGTCGCGTCGCGGCGTCTATGGATACTAGGCAGTACTTACCCATCTACTTACTTGGCTTACTTACTCTGCTTGTCCCCGGTAACCATCCTCACCAGCTCTTTTGTCCCTCTCCTTTATCCTTCCTACCATCACCCCCAACTGAGTGTTCCAATGGCAGACAGAGTACGTACCCGCCTCCTCGCTCTCTACTCATCAATGACCTCGCGTGCTGAAGGGTCGTGGTGGTAGCAGAGGCGCATTCAGAGGTGCTGCACCCGCCTCCCGGGGCGGTAGGAATGGCCCGTACGTCCTCATCCCTCGTTCCACCCTGTTCCCCATTGACCACACACATGTCAGACCTCAGCCTACCATGGACAAGCCAAAGCGGGAGGCCATCTTGGACTTGGCCAAGTACACAAACGAGCGTATCCGTGTCAAGTTCACAGGCGGACGTGAAGGTCCGCAATACCCCCCATCCGTGCCTCCGCATTCAGCGCTGATCTCGAATACCTCTCAGTGACCGGCGTCCTCAAGGGCTACGACCAGCTTCTCAACCTCGTGCTCGATGAAGTACAAGAAAATTTGCAAGCCGGTGGGTGCTATACTTCAACACGTAACCTTACCGTTCACGCGATCCTCATGCACATCATTCTAGTCCCCGACGGTGAACCGGCGACCCGTAATCTCGGTCTTGTCGTCCTACGCGGCCCGACCATTACTCTACTCAGCCCTGTCGACGGGTACGAGGAGATTGCCAACCCTTTCCTCGCTCAAGAGTGATACAGATCAGGCAGACCATCGCTCACCTCGCAATGTGTATTTCTAGTGTATGGTCCCTACTGACCCAATGTGATAGGCGTCGATCAATACATTCCTCTCTTCCGCGCACTCGTGGCATGGCATGCCTGCAGATACATATGCTTAGAGCTCACTTTCGGCAAGCAACAGCCTGGTCCACGATCGCTTCTATGACCGTTCGAATACCAAATCTGCTCGCCTGCCCTCAACAACCGGTTTTCAGCATGACAGATGCAGCAGCATTAATGTCAATGCATCCCAGCTGATCCATTCACCGCAGCAGCTTGGCGGTCCCATCCCGCTATACACGTCTACTTACGTTTTCCGATAGACTCGCAAAAGTGGTTCTCTGATCATGCAGAGTATGTCGTCAATTCGGGAGCAACCCAGCCGTAGATAGTAACGTACAGACTACTACTATTGATAGCGCAGGACAACGAGACACAGTTATGAGACAAAGAGATGGAAGAGACGACTGATGCATGAGAGAAGAGTGGAGATGAGAGTAGAGGAGAGGGACGAAAGACGGAGACAAGGGAAGAGATATGGGGGACAAATAGCTGAGCGGAGTAGTGGGGAGCGGTAGATAATGACAGAGAAGAGGAAGAGCCTGACGAGCAACAGCAGGGCAAACACGGACATTATCCTACTTATACGCTTATACGGGTGGCGTCCATGTACAGTACACCTAACGCAACTCCCGTGAACCCTGCAGTATCCAACACTCACTGCCAGTATCCCTGCTGCTGACGGGGTTGGTATGAGTAGAACGTACTGCCGTCAGAGCCACTCTGGGGGTAGCCAAGATGGCCCTGCGGACCCTGACCTTGAGGCTGCTGGGCCTGCTGGCCTTGCGGTCCACCAGCCTGGCTGGCCCCAAACCTTTGAGCCGCGTAGAAGCTGCCCTGACTTGGCTGCTGGACGCCTCCACGTCCTTGCAGGCCCTGGCCCACACCGCCTTGGCCCACACCGACGCCCGCACCGACATCCTTCACGCCGACATTCCCGCCGTACGGCTTGTAAGCAGTCTCCGGAGAGCCCGCGGTCGCACGTTGGCCGAGCGGAGGTCCGGAGGTGGGAGCAGAACTCTGGCCAAGGCCCATGAAGCCCTGCATGCCCTGTCCGCCACTACCGTACTGATGCTTGCCGTACTCGCCTGAGGGTAAACCCGAGCCTACGTTGACGTTCTGCCCAAGTGAGTGCTGCGTGTGGTGCTGGTAGCCGACCTCATCATATGCGTTCGAATGGGGCTGCTGACCATAGAGGCTCTGACCATAGGGGGATTGCGGCTGTACGGAGCTCGGGCCCTGCTTTGTAGCAGGCGAGGGCGCGGACTGAGGACCGGGCGGACCCTGGAACACAGTTGGGTACTTGACGAATGGCTGAGGAACTGTGTAGCCTGAACTGTAAGGCGAGCCATAGTACTGGTTCTGTGGGTACGGGGGATAGTAGTAAGGGAGCGGGGGAGGGTACCCCTGTTGAGGACCTTGACCGGCGCTGGGCTGACCCTGGCTGCTGGTTTGCGAGGAAGGAGGATGCTGTTGCGAGGACTGGGTATTCGCAGGCGGAAGACCCGGCGCTACATGCGGCTGCTGGCTACCCGGGAGGCCTTTGATGTCGTCGTGTAGAACATTACGGTTGCTGAAGCCTGTGGGCGCAGAGTACGAATCGTAGAAGTTCCTCTGAGTTTCACCGTACCCGTAATCCTGGCCACTGAAGTTGCCAAGATGCGAGCCTTGTCCTTGGTGCTGGCCGTGTTGACCAAAAGAACCATAAGGGCTGTCCTGGCTCTGGCCTGCAGAAGGGGTCGGTGTGTGGAAATAAGGCGCCTCCGGCTGACGGAAGTACGACGAGGGACCCCCAATGTTCTGAGCTTGGGCAGGTTGCTGCTGTTGTGGCTGGGACACTGGTGTCGCGTGTTGCGGCTGGGAGTGGACCTGGTCGAGATGCGAAGTAAGACCCTGTTGGCCATAGGACAGATGTGATTGGGTCAGCTGGTGACCTGCGAGGGAGGCTTGTGAATGTTGCGAGTAGGGAGAGATGGACGCGGACGTGGAAGAGGGGAGGGAAGATTGAGAGGACAAGCTGGGCTGAGAGAGGGATGAGGGAAGGCTGGACTGCGGGGCTGGTTGGGAGACAGGTGGAAGAGCGGGGGGTTGCTGAGGTTGCGGCTGCTGTGGCGGCTGGGAGAGAGATGACTGGAAGAGAGGCGTAGAGGCAATAGGTGCCTGCGTGGGAGGAGAAGCGACAGGGGCTGCAGGCTCCGGAGGTTGGACGGGTGCAGGGGCAGGTGCCGGTACTGGTGCGGCGGCGGGTTCAGGTGCAGCCTGCTGGACAGCCTTGGGTTCAACGGGCGAAGCGTCGGGCCTGTCAAACATTGTGAGCCTGGAGTCTCATGACATGATTCCAAATTAACTTACCCTGGCGCGTCGAAGTCTTCGCCACCGAGGCTCAAGCTTCCAAACTGCATACCGATCTTCTCAACACCGCTTCCAAAGCTGGCCGGAAGGACAACAGGCTGGTCACTCGTCTTGAACTTGGCGTTCGAACGGTGTGATACAGGTGTTGGTCTTGTGGACACGGCAGGAGTGAGCGGCTTGGCGATGTGAGCGGCAGGAGATTCAGCTGCAGGCTGTTGCACGATGCCGGGTGGACCTGCAGAAGGCGAGCGTTCCGGAAGAGGTTCTTCCTCACGTTTGGGAGAAGACTCTTGGGGCTGCGGCTCCTCTACTACCGCGGGAGCAGAAACAGCTTCGGCCTGTTGGGGCGGGCGTGGTTCATCATCCCACGTCGGCGCCTGGACAGTGGTAGGCTCCTCCCAACCAGTCGAGGTGGGAGCGGGCTCTTCAGTCTCTGGCACGGGCTCGGACGGCTGTACGGGGACAGGAGGTGGAGTAGGAACAGACACAGGCGCTTGGGGAGGTGCGGGAGCAGGCGAAGGGGCAGGTTTCTCTTGTGGTTTCCTGCACAAATATCAGTTATTATTTATGGCACTCACAGGTGTGCAGGCAACTGACCTTGCGATCTGGGCCCACGAGAGCTTCGAGGTCGCTGGGGTGCTGACGACCTTCACCGGCGCAGAAGCATGTGCCTGAGCAGGTGCAGGTGCAGGTGCAGTAGCGGGAGTAGCGGCGGGAGCAGGGTGATGAGTGGCGCCGTTTATGGTGGCAGTATCGCCTCCCCAAGTTGCAGGAGTGCTGGAGCCCCAGGCAGAGGGCGCCTCGGAGTCGGGCTCAACGACCTCACCGTTCGCCGCTGTAGTCGCAGGAGCATCCGAAGACGCAGTGTCCTTGGTGGGCTGAGCAGAAAGGGAAGGTTTGGCACGATGTCCATTGACCTCGTGGTGGCCACCGCGAGCAGAAGCGCCGCGTGCAGCGCCTCCGCGGGGACCACCCCTGGCAGCGCGTCCACCTCTGCCACCACGGAAGTCGCCACGCTCTCTGCCAGCAGACGAGTCCTTGGGGTGGGAGGGAGCGGATGACTTTTTGTCCTTCTTGCGTGTAACTGACCCCCACTGCTCCGCGTGGCCTGGGTGTTGCGTAGCAAGTCGGCAAGATGAAAGTACGGTAACTGAGAAAGATACACATACCCTCGATAATCCTCGTGGACGCGACTTCAACATCTCCACCTGTCTCTACCAGCAGGGACTGGATGTCTGTAGCGCGATGAGAGAGGGCCGGGAGAAAAGAGAGAGTGACGTACCGTCGTATGACCATGACGGAAAGGCTTCTTGGAGTTGTTTTGCTTGGGCACGGTATTTATCTGTGGGGGAGTCTTGGGCAGGTTGAGACTTGCGGAAGTTGGAGGACTTGTACATGGTGGACGGAGCAGACGTCGGCGGAAGCGCTTTTTTTCTGCAGAGGACGAGCGACGGGCGAGAAGAGGAACGCGGTCAGGGTGTGTGGGCGTCTCCCTCTCCCCGCCCGCGCAGCATATATTTTCGATTTGGGTTTAGAGCGGGTAAATGTCCCAAGTTTCCCTAAATCGCTCCGAATATGTCCGGATTGAATTAGCCTAAAATAGCTCCAGATGGGGCTCAGATGCACAGTTAGAGCCGAAAATACCCATCTTGATGCGCATTAGGAGGGTACTTAGATGCGAAAATCTACATCTGGATGCTTGGTCCTTCCGGATACGGTAAGGAAAGCTCTGACATTAAGGGGCTTGTCGGAGATGAATTTGTCTGATAAGTACGCGTAATAATGTTGAGTAATGCAATCAGCCATGGCATTGGTCTTAGCCCGACTCTCTCAGCTCCTCCTCGCTCTCTCTACTCTCACCCTCACCGTCCTCCGCTCATCGTCCACAACGACCTCAGCCATACGCGCACACCGCCCCCTGCATGCCTCCCACAAAAGGCCGCCCGCCAAATCTGCGCTTGCAGACAACCCCCGTAAAGCACCCGCCCTCGAACACCATCATCGAGACAGAAACCCCCGTCGAACGACCAGACGACAGTGACGATCTTCTCCAGCTCTCCTCGCCTTCCACTGCTTCCTCTGCGTCTAACTCCCCGTTAGACTATGCCTCTGCACTCGACGATGACTCCGACCCGAACTCTGATGACATCTCTAAGGATCTAGCTCTCCTCGAGAGACTTCGTCGCAGCGTCCAGAAGAACCTCAGACTTCGTCCAATACGCTCTGCCACCTCCAGTTTGCGCGTGCAGGCTGCCTCTCCCTACAGCTCTTCCTGGACAGACCTCCGCGTCAACCGTTCACCCAGTCCCAGCTCTAGTGCCAGTCCTGCCACGAGCGTGTATTACACCCCCACCTCCGCTGTGTACGGTGACACAGACGATTGGAGGTCATCGTCCTCCGATGCCTCCCTGTCCTCCGGCATTGATGCCGCACTTCTTGTTGCTCGCCTGTCTGCACCAACACACCCAATACTCATAGACACCCGTCCTATCGGGCCGTTCCTCGCTGGTCACCTCGAGTACAGCGTGAACATCCATACCATACCCTCCCTCATTCTCAAACGTTCAAAGAAACCGAACGGTGGGTTGCATGACATATCTGCTCTTCGGCAGTGGATTACCACAGACGATGGCAAGCGTCAGTGGGACGACATCATGAACAGTGGGGATTGGGATGGCGATATCATCGTCTATGACGAGAATATGGACGATCGTGACAGGACCAATCCACAGGCTACCGCTTGGATCCTACTCAACCTCGTTGAACCCCTTCTCGAGCATGGCACTGTCGACTACCTTCAGGGCGGCTTTGCAACCGCTCAGCGGCATCCGTATCTCAAGCAGCGCATAGTGTCTGACCGTCCGAAGAGGGAGGACAACCGTCCGGCCACGAAACCTTCCAAACCAAGTGGAAAATTAGGTGGCTTGTTCCATCTCGACATCTCGGTCGCGACACGACCCCGCGATCTTCCCGAGCTGGAACGTTCTGCTGTATCCCCAAAACCGATGATGCCATCTGCTATCACGTCCTGGCACGACCCGTCCGATCCGGCAGCACCATCTCCCGCACCCTCACAGCTTAGCTTCTCCCGCCCGCAACCTCCCCGACGTCCGAGCATACCAACTTTACGAAAGCTGGACACCACTTCTACAGAACGACTGAACGCGAACCTTCCCAAGCTCCAAATGCCGAACCGGTCTGCAACATTAGCAGCACCTCCGAGTGGACTCCGCTCACGCTCACGCTCTCCTTCACATCTCCATCTGGACCTCCCACCACCACCATTATCACCGCCAGGCTCTGCTCGCCTATTGTCGGCCTTCCCGAAGGACAGTGATGAGCATATGCCTCCACCGTCACCGATGTGGGGGCAACCGAGCACACCGCGGATGCTGCGCTCCCCTTCCACGCCAGGGTCCCGCTCGCCGTCCACGGCGCGTCCGGAGTCTTCGCAGCCTCCGACGACTGAGGAGCCATTCCCAACATTCACGGTGTCGACGATTTTGCCGAACTTTCTATTTTTGGGTCCGGAACTTACGACAGAGGAACATGTGGAGGAGCTCATGTCGCTTGGCGTGAGGCGGATCCTGAACATCGCCGCCGAGTGCGACGACGACCACGGACTGCATTTGCGCGAGCGGTTCGAGCGGTATATCCGGATACCGATGCGGGACACGGTCGAGGAGGACAACATCACGCGTGGGGTGCGAGAAGTGTGCGAGATCCTAGGTGAGTCCTATGTTCTTTCTCTGCTCTTGCCACATCCGCTGCGGGTGTCCGGCATTCGCTTTTCTGCTGCTATGCACCATGTCCATGTACTCACGCCTGAATGCTTGCGCTCGTAACCGCTCTCCTGTTCGACAGATGACGCACGGCTGCATTCCGCGCCGACGTACGTGCACTGCAAGGCCGGCAAGTCGCGTTCTGTGACGGCGGTGATGGCGTACCTCATCCACGCGAACCATTGGACGCTGTCGCGGGCGTACGCGTTCGTGCTCGAGCGCCGGAAGGGGATCTCGCCGAACATCGGGTTCGTGTCGGAGCTGATGACGTTCGAGGAGCAGGAGCTGGGGGGCAAGTCCGTTGGGGTGGTCAAGGTCTCTTCGTCGAACGGGAACCACGACGGCGAGCAGGCGAACGGGGACGGGGAGGGCGGGCATGGGCATGGGCACGGAGGTGGAGGCGGCGGGGGCAACTACTCGAGCGCGCTGGGGGGGCGGAGGTCGGGACATGTGCGGGAGAGTCTGCCGCCGCTGTTTGCGCTGCCGCACTCGTTTGACGGGGTGGTGGGGCCGCCGGTGCTGGACGCGACGCAGATCGGGGACTCGGGGCAGGAGATGGAGATCAAGGACGCGACGGGGCGGTATCGACATGCGCGGCGGGCGCCGGTGGACGAGGCGACGCTGCAGCCGATGAGGAGGGTCAGCAAGGCGGGCTTGGAGAGCGCAGCGTATGTGTGAGGAGGCGGATTCTGGGGACATGACGTCTCCACGACGAGGAGTAGGTATATGTTCCTGCTCTCTCGTGTCTCGACGTGCTTTATTGGCTTGCGTGCGCATGCATTTCTCTCTTTGCGCTGGTGTAATCTCTCATTCACTGTGTACATTTCATCTCATCCTTTTCTCTGCTTGGTGGCCCGGTTGATTTCGTTGGGGGGTTATTATTAACTCATTCACGTTCGCTCACGCTCGTACATATGTTCTTCTCATTGGTCGACGCATTCTCGCCAGTGGGTCGCGCTACTTACTCTCGCTTCACAATTGTTCTCCCTCTGGATTCGCGCCGCTCGTGGCCTGCGCTCGTTATCGCACACATGTATCGGGCTGTTTTGAAGCACGATACAAGGAATATATCCTAGGAAGCATTATACCTCGAACTTGTCGCATTTCGTTCCACGCGTAGGAGTCTATGAATTAGTTGCAAATTTGTCAAGACATATGGGGACGTATTGCCACGCGTGCTGAAGCTACTTCTTTGCAAAGAAAGAGGTAATCTTGGTGGAGTGGGACGACTGCGTGCCTGTCTTTAATTTACGAGGGGAAAGCTGGGAAGTAGGCGAGGTTGAAACGAGAGCATGCAGGGCTTCCATACAGCATGTACTCACCTTTGCAGGTTTCTTTTCCACTTTAGGAGATGGCTGAGGACACGCGGGATCGGAGGATGTTGAGTGCGAGGCTTGGAGGGGAAGGACATACCTTGGCTGGAGACTGCTTCCGGGAGTTGTGAGGGAGCTGTGAAGAGGGAGTGAGCAAAGTACGAAAAGCAAAGGGAGGGCAGATGGGTAGTACAGGCGAGTCGATGCACTCGATGTCAGAGTCGTCCTCCGAGGCGTTCACTTCCGCGACCTTTGCCTTCTTGTCTGGGGAGTGGGACGTGGGAGAGAGGCCGCGTTTTGTGGGGCGGCGTGAAGGCTGTTTGGCGAACATGGCCTCGATCCCGTCCTTGCGGAGGGCGATCGGGAGGACGAAGGAGGGAGAGTCGGATCGAGGCCTGCCGACTTCCTTGGGGACTTGGTAGCTGTCCACGGCCGTCACTGTCAGCTCCACCGGACGCTGTCCACAGGCAGGGAGACAGACCACGTGAGGGGTGCGTCCGCGTAGTGGTACGGGCGACAGAGCCTGGCCAGCTCCCCCGTCCATTTCCCCGCGCTCGTGTCGAGCCAGAGCGCGAGCGCGTGCTCGTCGCGGAGGATGACCGGCTGCCGGTCGTGCAGCCAGCCCAGCTCGTTGCATGCGTCCGTGGTCACGACCGTAAACGTCCACAGACGCTCCCTGCTCCCTGTCCTCCAACAGTCAATCCCGGACCCAGAACACAAGCCCCCAGCGCACCTTCCAACACCACGCTGTCCCACAATCCCGCCAGCAGCATCAGTCGTCCGTCCGCGTGCTTCGTGTAGTGCGGCAGCCGCTCCTTGCCCTTCTTCAGCCATTCGTAGTACCTGTCTCTCCACCTCAGTCCTGTCCCTCGCACGCATCGCGGCCGTTCCACGCACCCCTGGCAGACGACCGCGCACCGCTTCTTCCCCTTGATGCTCGCCCACATCCCGCCCCGTTCCTCGATCAGAGCCTCGCACCGCGCGTTGATCGTCTTCAGCGACGAGTCCTCGTGCTTGCTAAAGTGCGGCACGAGCCCCCACCGCATCGTCTGCATCATCAGACTTGTCTCTTCCGTTGCAGACGTGCATCTCTCATTCTCCTGCGTGGCTCCGTTAGCCACCGTCTTTCCGTCCTCTCCATCGTGGCCAGATGGCCCAGGCTGGCCGGAGGACGAGCCAGCGGAACTGCTGCCTTCTCCATCACCCCGCCGTCGGATGACCGGTGCCTGCGAGCGAGGGGCTACATTGTATCTGTATCTCGAAGCCGTCAGCACAAGTCCTTGACCCGCGCTCTTCGTCACCTACGTACTCACCGTGGAACAAACTGGTCTCGCCCTACCCACTCCCCGATTTGCACGTTGTAACCGTGCATCTCCTGGATCTCGTCATGCTTGAGCACCGTCAGAGATAATGCCACCATCAGCATCTCCTGTCCTCATACACCTGCAAATACTCACAGACAAGCCTAGCGCGAAACGGCCACACATGCCGACAAGGTGATTGAGCCGGGTACAAGAGGGCGTGCCAGGCAGAAAGTCGAGAGTCAAACAAACCAGGACTGCACAGGCAGAGTATCAGATATCCAGTGACACTAGTGGTGTGCCGTTTCTCCTTCAGTTCGAGGAGTTGGCCAACGCCGGTGAGTGGCGTCGTGGCGATGCACCCGACGTCATGCACATGGCACCACCCGTCGACTACTACTTAGCCACAAGCGTTTGAACACAGCTCATGCCTTCCAGTCGATCTCTACGACGTCATATTTGGTATCGATTTCAACGTTAGTCTAGGTCACGACGATGACTGACATCCGAAAGCCACAAATAACGATACATGGGTGTACAGTACTTGTCGTTCTTCTCGTCAAACTCGACCTTCCCCCATTATTCCTGCTCATACGCATTCCCTGCATCGTTCACGATTGTCTAGACGGCGAGACTGTACCCGAGGGCGGTCGGCTGTCGTCATAGTCGCTGCCCTCCGCCATCAACTCCGCGTGGCCCATCCGTGCCAGCTTCTTGTCAAAGATCCGGTGCCGGTAGCCGCTCACAATGCGCTCCAGCAGCTCAGAGGTCGATACACCTGGCGTCCGACGTGTGGGAAGGAACTTGCCTACGACACGTTGAGCTCAGATGATACATGTTGGAAATCGCAGGTCAGACGAACCTTGGCTCTTGGCAAAATGGTACACGTCGTCGTGTCCGGCGGCCGCGTACGGATCCTCGTCGTGTGCAACGTAGTCTATTTGGTACTGCCAAAGGGGGCGTGAATATCCGACCGCTTGATGCGAGGACTTCGGCGGCAGACTGACCTTCTCGATGAACGCTGCGTCAATCACCCAGGGTGCCTCTGGAACGACTTCGTCGACCCATCTGCAATGTCTTACAGCTTCGCACCTGCCGCATGGAGATCGTCAACCCCTGCATGCGCGCGTCGACAGCAATGCGGAACGCACCGCTCCGCGTGACGCATGATCGTCATGTTCTTGTGCTCCGCGCACTGCTCGTCCGAGTTCACGCCCACCAGGAGGTACACACCGCTGATCACATGGGGCGGAGATCCCTCGGGGGCGGGGAACGCGAGCTTGGCCTGGCGCAGCTGGAGGGCGTGTCCAAAGTGGAAAAGATCGTACACCCCATCGGCGTAGATGCGCACCGGGCGACCCGTCGGGGGCGGGTTGATGCGGTACTGGCGCGTGCTGCCGAGCGGATCGGTGCCGGCGATGCACGCGCGGGCAAACTCTTGGATGTCGGCCGGGGTGAGGTTCGCGGGGTTGAAGGCCTCGACGGCGATCGAGACGGGTGGGGGCTCGGACGGCGCGAGCGCGAGTTGCGCGTGTGAGGAGGAGGGTTGCAGGTGGCCATCCGAGGCAGACGGCGGCAGGGGCAACTGGGGCTCGGGGAGAACAGCGTCGGTTGGCTCTGGATCGTCGCTCTCGTGCATGACAGACGAGGAGAGGAGGGGGGAAGTCAGTGTGGAGGCGATGGAGGAGGCGTAGTGAGTGGATGAGCCAGGGGTGTCACGTCCGAGTCCGCGAGTGGTGCTGATGCTCTCCACATCGCCATCGTAGGTGGGGGAATCTATGCCACCGTCATCCGATGAGACAACATTGGCGGCGAGGGCATGGCGAGGGCGCGCGACGCGGAGAGTGTTTGAGGTCGATCCGGGAAAGGGGCGTGTGGAGTTGGAAGGGCGCGCATGCGACGGAGGGGGAGCGGTGAGATGAACAGAGATGGCAGAGGCACCGTCATCAGTGAGAGGATCGTTGTCTTCCTCACTGGCATCGTAGGCGGGGGAGTCGAGGACGGGGCGGTTGTGGGCGAGCGAGTGTTTTGTGCCAAAGGACCGCTTGGAGTGCAGAACTTTGCGCGACCCGGCGGTCGTAGGCGCGACTGTGGTCGTCGTCGCTGCTGTGGGCGACGGGTGCGTGGCACTGGTGGCCGTCGACGAGTCCATGCTACGATGCAAGAGGGGAGGGTATGCTCGAGCGTGTTTGGGTGAGGAGAGAGAGAGGAGGACGCTGCAGGCGGAGAAGAGGCGGATGGGTCGACGGAAGAAAGGTTTCCACTCGAGAGAGAGCTTGGCCTCCGCTAGCCACTACTTACTCCATCCCCTGGCCACCCCCGCACGCGACCGTTTGCTCATCCCGTCCATCGCGATGCATTTCTCTCACAAACGTGCGTCGTCGCCTTCATCCCGACGTTCTTTCATATCTGATCTGCGAGCACTTCCTACCTCGTCTGAGTGCACCCTCTTGGCGGTCCGGCGTCCTGATCTCAATCTCAGCGCGCATCAGCAATTTTAGGCTCCGACTGGCCTCAGGGCGCGGCACACTAGGCGGAGCCTGAATGTGCGCGCGCGTCCGTTCCGCCACAGGTGCGACTCGCACTGGACGTCAAGTGTACCGTGTACTCTGTTCGCGTCTCTCTCCTCCCTCTCCTCCGCCTTCATTGCTTTCATGGACACTGGCGCGAAGAAAATACTCGAGAATGTCACCATCAAGACTCTTCACGCTCACGGCTTCTCACGCTCCTCGTCCCAAGCGAACCTCGTCCTCGCCGATGTCCTCTCCCGTTACATGTCCCAGCTGGCCGTCACGGTAGCAAAGTACGCCGAACACGCAGGCAGACGCAACATTGTGGCCAAGGATGCTGTTGAAGCGTTTGGTGAACTGGGTACGAGCGTAGACGAGTTGAAGGACTACTGCGCGACAGAGGCAAAGGATATGGCCCGTTATGCCGCACACTCCTCGAAGCGAATAGAGGAGTTGAGCGAGTTCAAGGGTGCGTCTCTGCTTGAGCATATCCCTCGCGCACCCTTAACCCGTGCGCGTCAGCCCAACTTGCGATTGGACTTAGTCGTGATGAGAGCCCCATTCCCTTGGAATGGAGACCTGTCCCAGACCACCTCCCTTCGGATGAAGAGGAGGAAGACAGCGAAGAAGACGAAGTCGAGACACCCTCGGACGATGTAGCGAGAGCGAACGTCATGATGGTAGACACTGACGACATGGATGCCGAAGGAGAGGACGATGTTCATGTTGGAGAGCAGCCAGACCTCCTCCCCAAGGAACCCTTGACACGTCGCCGTCCAACACCACCTCTCCCATTGTCTCCAATATCCAATCCCTCCACTCCGCCACGCAAACGCGCGAGGACGGCGAACTGGCAGCCACCTGAACATATTCCAGACTTCTTGCCACCTTTCCCAACGGCCGACTCCTCACAAGCCCCGGACTCGCATACAGCGGGCGCTGCTGTCGTCCCGGATGATCCCGCAAGCAACAATGGAGTCAAGGTCGAGCGACCTGCTACACCCCCTCTGCAGGCGCAGGTATCCACCGCGTCCTCGTCCGCGGACTACCTCACTGTCATCCCATACGAACAATCCTCGCTCGCGTCCCAGCCGCTACGACATCTACCCCCTTCTGCACCTCCCAAAGATGAAACGAGCATGTCGAGGACGCAGCTGCCGCTTCCCCAGACTCAGCAGACGCTGCTGGGTGCGTATCACTACATGCTCACCCATCCACCTCCCGCGCGGCCGACATCTGTCAATCCGGGACGGTACCGCGTCGCTCTCGCGCTCGTGAATCAGTCTGAGAAATACAATCGGTGGGATGCTCCTACGACACTGTACGGAAACACAGCGCCGAATCCGCCACGCATGGCAGTGATGCCTCCCAGTTACGCTGTCGCGATTGGCAAGAACTCTGGCACTGCAAGTGGGACAGGGACGCCAGATGGGAAGGAGAAAGAGGACGATAAGAAGCCACTGCCGGGTGCCTATCCACGGACTATCGCTCCCTCAGAAAGAGTGGTGCCGTCGCTGAGCAGACCGGGTTCGAGAATACCCAGGCTAGCAAAGGATGTCCTTCCGGTACGTGCTATCTGAGTCTTTTTCATGTTCGTTCGTTCACAGTTTGGCCAGACACCTGTGTATGCGCGGACAGTACGGGTCCCGCACCCTCCGGTACTCACGCGGGGCACCCAGAAGCTCACGTATGGCCCGGGAGTGAACGCGCCATGGAATTCGAGTCTATCGCCTACGCCCGCCCCTGCCCCAGCTCAAGGCAAGGGCAAGGATGCGGCGCCGAACGGGGTGGCGAGTGGGAAGGAGGAGGAGAAGGAAGGTGCAAAGTTGCCCGACGCGCGATTATACGCGACGTGGAACTATGAGACGAAACGGTTCGACGAGCCTCTACCGGCGAAGCGGCGCGTGGGGAGCATCGTGGTCCACCCTGGTGCGGTGTCGATGGGAAGGGCCCGGAGCGAGAGCACAAACGCATGAGCGTTTACATCGATGGGATGGTGACGACGTGGTGCGGCGAGGGCGTGGGGTTGGTGTTGTTGGATGCGTCCCATGTCTGCGGATGCTCGATTGCCGGCATACTGGATGGATGGACTATGACGGACTTTTGGGTAGGCGTCCTTCCTCTGCGTGCGATGATATGGGCATGGGCTATGGGGTTGTTCCCTAGCGTTCTGCGCTCACAACGCGTCTCCAGCATAATCGTGTGCTTGTCGCGCAGAGGGGACGCAAGTGCAGTTGTGTATTTTTACGAGCTACTTATCGTGTTTGCGTTGTGCGAGAGAGCCGGTAATACAACTCAGAGTATACGCGGACGAGAATAGCGATAAGTTCATGGCAGGCGCCGAGGCGAGAGTGAGAGTGGCCAGTGCGGGCGGGGGCCTCGGGCTTGATGCCATGATGGATTGCCATGGCAGTCGCGGACAGAATGACAGTGCGCGCTCGCCCATTTATCGTCCTTGCCTCTTCCCGCCACTCGTCCTCGCTTGTTCTTTCCTTCAGCCTCCCACCTTCTCTTTCTCCAGCCTCCGGTAGGCTACTCTTGCGCCTTCAGCCCAGTCTACACACCGTCTCTCGCCTTCCTGCTTGCTTCGACCGTCAGACCGCTAGTCACGATGCGCTCCACGCTCTCCTTCCTCTTCGTCGCCTTCTTTGCTCTCCTTGCTGGCAAAGGTCTGTCTTGCCTGTGGACTGTCTCCGCTTCGAGGCGTAGGGCTTGAAGAACTCATCTAGATATTGCTTGTATAGTCGCTGCTCTCGATATTACCATCGGCGACCGAAACATCTCAGCCCCCGCCCTGGTTGGCCCGACCGACCCCGCTCGCGCCGAGGTGCGTTTCCTTTTCGTGCTTCTTGTCTCCCCTTGGTCATGACCGCAAACTCGGATTTGAACAGTGTAACGCTGAATGCCAGCCCGCCGTTGATGCCGTCAACGTACGTATATCTGCACCGCACCCTGCATGCATATATCTGACCTAGAACCCACCCTTTTCGTCGCATTCAGGCATGTGCACAGGACGACAAATGCATCTGCACGAAGGCCACAGCGGCACCCATCCTCGCATGTTACCAATGCATGTTTGAGAAGCTCATCGCCGAGTTCAGGGTGCCCGACGACTCTATCGCCGGCCAGACCAGTGCCCTTTCTGGTGCGTTCCTGCTCCATCTCCCTGCCACCTTTGATCCATCTCTATTCTCTCTATTCACGTGCTTTGCAGCATACGTCACCGCCTGCGGCCCATTCGCATCGTCAAACGAAACCGTTACTACCAACGACATCAAGCTTGCTTCCCCTCCAAACTGGGACGGTCCCTTTGGTCAGGGACTCGATGTCGGCGGCACGGTCGTCACTGTGATTGCGGCCACCATTCTTGGCTCTGGCCTCATCGGCATCCTCTGCACGATGTGATGCACTCAGACATCGTCCAAGATTGATGGAAGGTTTCGCTCTCTCTGGGCTGCGGCGCGTTCACAAGAGTGATATTTACGTCCCTTTGCTAGGCGGTAGGAAGGAGCTGGATGTTGGCGGTGGATGATTGCTTTCCGAATGATAGCGCTTTCTTGCTTTCTGCAAATAACCTTGCCGAGCACGACTGCCTGTGACGGCAAGGCGATGAGACCGGGGGAAGAATCGGACAGATATTGATGACACAATGATGTCAAGGTGATCCTGGTAGGATGGACCATGCCGCAATCCATTGTATGACACAGGGGTGTGAGGAGATACATGGGCGCGCTGACGACGGAGGTGGTGGGTACATGCACAGTGACACAGATGGGGAGAGTACTGCTACGAGACATTGATGCTTAACAACACAAAGGTGAGCGTGTAGAAGGTGCAAACACAACAACAGCAAAAGACCGAAGAGGAACGACGTCTGTGCGTGGAGAATCGTCAATGCCGAGTTGGATAAGTCGACCAACCGACTCACAAATGGGAGGGAACGTTTAAGAACCCTTAGGGGCCTCCTTGTAGGAGATCGCCTGCTCTTCGCCCATAGCAGAGACGATGGTGACAAGGAGATCCTTGCCTTCATCAAACTCAGCCTGGATCTGCTTGCCGAGGTCACCCTCAGGAAGCTTGACGTCGTCTTTGGCGGTACCGTCCTGGGTCATGAGGTTGAGGAAACCGTCGTCAATGTTGACCTAGGGTCGGGAGCGGGGAGAGATGAGCGTGAGAAGGATATACGCAGGCAGAGAAGCGTATGAGGTGAGATGTACTTACGAGCTGGTATTCATTACGAGTGACGTTAGGGACATCCATGTTGTGGGTGGAGGGACAGATATCCTCCTGTAAAAGGAATTGCTTGTATGAACAAATGTTTCTCGCCTTGCGCGCTACTGAGCTGTATACGCACCAGCTTTTTGCCCGTGAAGATCTGGATTCGAAGATCAGCGAATATGTCGAAACCACAGATGAAGAGTGTGCTCACATCGATGGCGACCAAGTGAACCTTGGCGTGACCGTGCTTGCCAGTCTTGGAGGTGGACATGTCGACGATCTTGCAGGGACGACCTGTAAGACGAAAATGCCGCAGCACGCGTAAGCAGCCGTTTTGCAGCTGATGCAACAGGGTACCGCACCCTTGATGACGACGTGACCGTTCTTGCGGAGAGCCGAGCATTGCATGGGGAAGGTGGCCGAAGCCCCAGCGCTGGCCTGGAGAACATGGAAAAGACATGAGTTAGTTGTATATCCAAAATCTTGCCGAGATGTGAATGGAAATAGCGCGACGCACCTGCTCGAAGTTGTGGTTGTGCTGCTCGTCGTCAGACATGGTGATGGGTCGTGTGTGGGTGGTAGGGAAGAGAAGGAGAGAGGAAGAGAGAGGAAGGAGGCAAGGTCTAGATGGAACGCAAGAGAGAGAGATGAGGCGCAGATGTAAAATCCCAGCTCAATCAATTTTCCATCTCCGATTAATCAGCCGTGCGACACTTATCCGGGCATCCCCGACTCCGGCCCGTCCTCGGTCTCCAAGCCGGCCGGGAGACGCCGGTTGTATGTCATGGTCCAGAGGCGCTGGGTAGCTGTACTTGGTAGCTGTCGTCCTGTGCACTTGCCGAATACGCGCGCCCTCATCCTCACTCCTGCTCTCATCCACCGCACGCCATGCATCCCTTCGGAGGTACCCCCAAGTGTCCACGCTGCTCTACAGCAGTCTATGCAGCAGAACAGGTGCGCATCCTATCTGATCATCACTCAAGCACACTCTCACAGCTAGCGGTGGCTCGGTTAGATTATGGGCCCCGGACGCAAGGTACGCTTCATTCTTCCCTTCTTACTACCTCTTCTCACCCTATCCTAGTTGTATCACAAGGCATGCGTGTCCTTGGCATTCCTACTCTTTCCTCTACTGAACTCCCACAATGTCAGTATTGCCTCAAATGCACCTCCTGCAACAAGCGTCTCGATTCGTTCTCTCTGGTCGAGCATGATGAACAGGTGCGTCTTCCTCTGGTTTCGCGTCTTATCGTGTCCTCCGTTACGAATGCCAACGCCTCTCCCAGCCGTACTGGTATGCATCTCGCGCCCTCTACGCAATACTCTCTCCTGAAATGCTTCTGGAACCTCTCTAGCAAGCTATGTCACGTTAAGCTCTTTGGAACGAAGGACCTTCGCCACGGCAACCTATACCAACCCTCAGATCCCACCCCTCGTGCACGCACTCTCAGCTCAGGTTCCAACCGGACTACCTCTCCACCCCCTGTGTCTTCTCGCGGTACAGATGGCATCGCACAGCCCACACCACTTAGACGGCACCAGACCGGAAACGCGGCGATAGAGAGCACAATATCAAATGCCGCGTCCCTTCCACCCATGCCCAACCATCTCCTCAGGCCGAATCGGACACTCTCGCCCTCCAGGGGCGCGGGCTCCAGCGCGCTCACGCTCAAAGCGCTCGACGACCTCATGGAGGACTTTGATAACCTAGAGATCGTGACCCCCGTGCATGCGAACGACGAGACGACTGAGAGCAAGTCTGTCGGGGCCGCCGAGCCTCGCGCAAGTGCGCCACGCGCCGCCTCTCCTCCCGCGGTCACTGCCACAACGAACGGCTCCCGCCACACAATTTCTATGCCCCTGGGCCCGTCCATGACGGGCACCCGGTACGGCGCCGCGTTCGACAAGTCCGCCCCTCCGGCGCAGGCGCCGCTCGTCCCGGCGATGACAGGTCGCCAGTGGGGTGGCGGGTTGGGGGCGACGCCCAAGTGTCCAAAGTGCGGCAAGTCAGTGTACTTTGCAGAGCAGGTCAAGGCGGTCGGCAAGACGTGGCACAAATGGTGCCTGCGCTGCGCGGGCTGCCAGAAGACGCTCGACACGGGTAGGCTCGTGGACAAGGAGGGGGACCCGTTCTGTTACACTTGCTATGGCAAGGTGCGTGCGATATCGTTTGATGACGTTGTTCCATAGGGTGCTGACACGTTTTGGTGATGAATGACAGAACTTTGGGCCGGCGGGGAGCGGGTACGCGCTGCTCGGCAAGGCGGGTGGTTAAGACCTCATACGCGGCCGGAGCTCTGTTTGTTCATGATGACCGTTACGTGTTTAATTGCTCTTATGTTATGACTATTTCACGACCATGATATGTATCATACTGTCTATCTATCATCTTGACTGGTGTTACACATACTGTGGCTGTGACTGGTCCGCTATTACCGGCACGCTGATAGGCTAATCCATAAGGTCACACGCAGGGGGTCAGGCGTAAATGACGAGCTGGCTGTCTGCGACACGCCATTCCGCTCGCGCTCCATCGACGTCCAACGGGCGTTCGCGTTTCAGCATTAGGGCCTGTCTCGCACTCTCGTCGCTGCTAGAGAAGAGTGCCTGGATGTCCTTGTCGGACTTGGACAGGTCCAAGTCCAAGCCGTAAAGTGTGGTGGCAGTGAAGATGAGACGGCGGGGTTCGACGTCTAAAGTGGCACTCGGGATGTCGGAGCGGGTCTACGGAGATGGAATCCGATCAGCGAGTGGTACGGGAAGGGGGACAGCCAGATGAGATTCGAAGTTGTAGCCGACAGCATGGAAAAGAGTCGCACAGTGACAGAAGCAGAGCCAGGACAGGCGTAGGTCAACACGAGGGAGAGCCGTCAGTGAGAGGTGAGCGGGTGAGCGACAGAAAGGGGCAGGAGAGAAGAGACGCACGAGTTTTGGGGTGGACAAGACGATACGCAGGCGGCCGTCATCGGTGCGGGACCAGCTCAAGGCTGGGACCCGCGACGAGGGCAGTGTGGCCGTGGGAGAGGTCGGGGGCGAAGCAGGCGATACGGTGTTCTTCAAGATGCCCTTTGGTGGGGCTGTCGCAGAGAGTTCTTGGATGAGCGGTTTGTGAGAAGGTGTAGAGGCAGACGTGGGTTCGGTGCGGGACGTGGGAGGGGGCGCATAGAGGGAGGTGGGGATGAGAACGGAGCGTGGCTTCAGTTTCCCCTTGGAGAGGATGTTGGGAGTCCCGATCTGACGGGAGAGGAGGAGATTGTATTGCGATTCAATGCGTTGGAAGGCGAGCTCTGTAGAGACCGAAGGTAAGACGTAAGGGGGTTGGATAATCAGAATGGATGGGAAGCGGATGTGCGGATGGAGAGGAGCAGACGAGATGATGAAGGGAGGCTGTGGGGACGTACCGATGAGAAACGTCTTGAACTCTGCGGAGCGTAGGGCGCGAGGCTTGAGAGAGGTGTTGAAGATGGCGTCGAAGACGACCGAGGGTTTTCCGGCTGTTCAACAGTCATTGAGCCGGAAAGACCGGTGAGGAGAGAGAGACGGACCCTTGTCTGTGTCGGAGCGAGGATCGGGGATTATGACAGGGACGAACCAGTCGGGAGGTTGTTCTGGTGCGTTGTTTGAGATGGCACGTTCGATGGCTGCATCGCTTCCGTCCGGGGGAGGGGGCACATTGGCATCCCACGCGACATTGACGAAGACCTTGATGCCGGTGGGGATGGAGATGCTGGCGGTGGAGACGGGGTTGAGAGCGGTGGACTTGATGCAGAAGCCTGGGGAGGGCGCGAGGGAGACGGTCGTGGTCGAGCTCATCGAGTCGGCGGATGCTTGGTGTGCAGGCTCAGCAGGCGGAGACGATCGACTCGGTGGCTGTGCGGGGAGGGAGGGCTGGGAAAGGCGAGCACACGTTTGAGCTCAGAGTGTCTGTCCGAGTCCGAGTCAGTGCCGACGCCTTGGCTTGCCATCTCATCCAGCCCAACGCTCCTCTCCGTCTCGACTGCCACGTCCTGTCCATCCCACTCTTCTGTCTCTCGGATCCAGTATGGACAGCGCACATATAACTCCCTCGGCTAGGTCCCCCTTCAGATTCCGTAAATCCGCCTGCTCTCTGCCTCTCCTGACGCACACTGACTCATACTCTTCTTCTCTACCCATCTGCCTGCCTCGCCATGCCATCTACGCTCCTAGCTCTTCCTGACCGCGAGATGTACACGTCCAAGGACAATGTGACGCCGGTGCCCGAGGACGAGCAGAAGATGCAGATGTACATCCAGGATCGTCGCGTCATTGGCGTGCGTCTCTTTTTTTTTCATTTGGGTATCGTCTGCAACGGCCGGCCATCTCACATCTTATCTCCCGCCTCGTCTGCCACCGCGCCATCTTCCCACCGATAGTACGACCCGCTGGTGCAGCCCGCGCTTCTGAGGCATGAGATTGTGTCTTCGCAGCAGTCGCTGTCCACCATCGCGTCTGCCCGGTTCGCGGCGGCGCGCATCGTGGCTGGGCAGGACGACCGGCTGCTGGTCGTCGTCGGCCCGTGTTCGATCCACTCGCCCGCGCAGGCCATCGAGTATGCGCAGCTGCTCAAGTCCAAAATGGCCACATGGCCAAACCTGCTCATCGTCATGCGTGCCTACTTGTGCGCCCTCTTCTCTTCCCTCTCTGAACGCAAATCGCTGACGGAACCCTGGGGTGTTGATTGCAGCGAGGTGATTGATGAAACCGTGCTTCTCGCGTTTTGGTCTGACGCCTGGACAGAAACCGCGGACGACGGTGGGCTGGAAGGGGCTGATCAACGACCCGGACATTGACGGCTCGTTCAAGATCAACAAGGGCCTCCGTCTGGCGCGGCAGCTGCTGTGTGACCTGACGCACATGGGCGTCCCCGTCGGCTCTGAGCTGCTCGACACGATCTCGCCGCAGTACATTGCCGACCTGATCTCGTGGGGGGCCATCGGCGCGCGGACGACCGAGTCGCAGCTGCACCGGGAGCTGGCCAGTGGCGTCTCGTTCCCGATTGGGTTCAAGAACGGGACAGACGGCAGCGTGCGTCGCTTGTGTTTGCTCATCTGTCAACGTGCCTCACCCGATGCCGCCCTAGATGACGGTGGCGGTGGACGCGATGCGCTCGGCCGAGAACCCGCATGCGTTCATGGGTGTCACCGAGCAGGGCCTCGCCGCCATCGTCAAGACACGCGGCAACAAGGTTCGTCTTCCCTCTTGGGCTCACGCGCGTCGTCCGGCGACCGACCGTGTGCGTTCCAGGACGTCCACGTCATCCTCCGCGGCGGCACAAAGGGCCCCAACTATGCCCCCGAGCACGTCAAGGCCGCCGCGTCCGCCATCGAAAAGGCCCGCCCCCAGTACCACCCCTCGATCATGATCGACTGCTCCCGTTCGTCGCCGTCTCCTCCCTCCGACGATCCTCTCGCTCACGTCCCCGTTGACAGACGGAAACTCGCAAAAGAACCACAACAACCAGCCGAAGGTGCTCGCCGACATCGCCTCCCAGCTCGCCGCCGGCGAACGCCACATCACCGGCGTCATGATCGAGTCCCACATCAACGAGGGCCGCCAGGACGTCCCCCCAGAGGGCCCCGCCGGCCTCAAACACGGCGTCTCCATCACCGACGCCTGCGTCGACTGGCACACCACCGTCAACATGCTCGACCACCTCAACGACGCCGTCGGCAAACGGCGCGAGAAGCTCCTCGAACAGGGCCTCAACAAACCCGCCCTCAACAGCGTCCGCTCCTTGTAGGGAACACCGCACCCACATCGGAAACCGTCGCACCAGTTTTCAATAATCCATGTGTAGCCGTAGCGTGTGTACGATGGGCCGGTGCTGCATGTATTTCACCACTCGTGCTTCTTGCTTTGCTTTGCATTTCTTGTAGACTTAGGATCCGAGATCACATCTCACGACAATACACAAACTCTCTCTTCTCGTCCGGCGCGTGCCAGTGCTTGGGGAAGGCGATCTGGATCCTCGGCCTCCTCAGATTCTCTCCACGCTCCCGCCGCCGCCTCAAAAGTCTGTTTTTGATCACTCCATCGCCCGATCCATGCTTCCAGCGCATGAACAGTTTACGCCCCCCATTTTTCACCCACGCCGTACAAAGGCGGTTCTCGGCCATGGACCAGGCACCGTCCCTTTGTCCGCCGCGACTCTCGAGAAGAACGAGTGTTCTTTTGTATTGACATCCTCATCCAGACGAGGCAGGCCGTACTACAGTACTGGTGTACACTATGTACATGTGCAACGATTCAGGACCCTACTGTAGATACGTGTAGCATATGGCATACATGTCCATCCGTTCATACATCACGACCGTCCGCCCGGCGGTACTCGGGCCCATTTTTCCCCTTCCTTTGCCTCCACGTCTAGCACGCGCAGATTTTCGTGGACGTCTAGGTCTATCTGTAAACTGTCCATAACAATAGCGATACTTGTGGATACCAAAATTGGGAGATGGGCAATAGGCGGCGGACCATGGGGTGCGTCCAGGGCAGGGAAGATGAGAGGTGCAAATCACAGCAACAAGAGAGATCGTTGGTAGATACAGCAGCGGGGGTCTTCCAGACGTTCCAATGTCTGGCGGCAGAGCGCCGGGTCAGAATTTACTGAATACATTACGCTATCGGTTTTTTTCTTTCTTCCTTTCCTTGCTACACTGCACACGCGTGCAAGTCAGCTTCCGTTTGGGCAGACGGCAACGACACGCCGCTTACCGTTCCAAAATAGTGAATGATACTGTACGAAGCATAACAGAACATCAATGGTGGTACCGGGCTTGCCAGAAGCCGTCGTTACTTTTCGGTGTCGTGCCGCTGTCGAATGTGGCACTTGCGTCGACTGTGGTTGGCACAGTGGCCGACCGTGGAGAGGGTACCGCCTTGGCGAACGCCGTCGTGGGCGACGTCCGAGTCGACGACGTCGAGGACAGCGTCCGTGTCTCTTCCCCATCGAGCTTCCAGATCGACGACCCGCTCGAACGGCCGATCGACCCGAACGACGAGTTGCTGCTCTTCCGGGTGCAGACGCCAGAGCTCGACGCCTGGCCATCGCCCTCGCCGCGGTTGGAGCCAGGCAGGTGCGAAGTATCCGTCGTCGTCATCGTCGCCATGCGGCCCAAGACGTAGTGCATGTCCTCGGACGAGCCGTCGAACGAGAGCTCGGCAGAAGACGAAGACGTGGGTGACGGAGACTGGGCCGGCGAGTGCACGATTTCCTTCAGGAAGGAGGGCAGGAGCCGCGACTCCTGCGGGCTCGAAGAGAACATCATCGGGTACACTTGGCCCGCGTGGTCGTGCACACGCCCGTGTCCGGACGTCTGGTATATGGGTGACATCACCTTCTCCTGCTCGGAGAGAGTGCGCGTCGGGAGCAGAGGTGACGGGCTCACGCCCCGTCGGAGGGTCGGGTTGGGGCCGTCGGAGAACCGCATCTGATACGGAGGGGCGCTCGACGGAGGGGGCTGGCGAGCCATCCGGTCGTGAGATGACAACGGTTGGTTCGGGACCCCGTTCAGGTCGAGGGCGTTGAACTGGGTCGCCAGCACATTCGCGAGAAGGGCGATGCGTTCCGCTTGCACCTGTCCAGAGATGGAGTCCCCATTCCCTTCCGCATCTGCGTGGAGATCAAAGGCAGACATAGTCAGACAGAAGCCGAGAGACGATCGCGGCGGAGAAAGCGAAGCACGCACAAGGGTAGCATGTCTGGCAAACTTTGCGACGGCGCCAGTTGTGATAGTTGCATTTCCCGCAAAGCCAATCACCGGGCTGCTTCTCGGCCACGCCCTTGTTCCCGGTGTTGATGATGGGCGGGAACTGGGAACGTTAGTGTGAGTGAGTCATTTGACGGCATACGCATAGCAGTCATGAGCGGAGAGAACGAGACATACAGTCATGAGGGCAGAATCGATGGGACGGATTTGGCAGGGTTCGGGAAGCGGCTCGTTATCCGGCCAATACATGACGCATGGTGAGAGAGGATCGCGGGATATGTTACGGACTCGTCCGCCCACGCTCAGCGCGCGTCCGGAAGGAGTGAGCGGCGGGTACTGAGGAGGCGGAGCCTTGCTGGGCATCTGGGCGTGGGCGGCCGCGAGCGCGCTTGACGCAGTATTATTAGGAAACCCAGATGTGGTCACTGAAGGCGGCGGCGTGCGGGAGGCAGTCTGAGGGTTGTTGAACCGACCGGTGAAACGGGGAGAGGGGTGGACAAGAGGGAAAGAAGGCGACGTCGGGCTCTCGGCAGAGAGAGGGATTGGATTGCCTCCGCGAGGGCGACCGCACACGATGCATGTGGCATTGCGCCTGTGGTCATGGTGCGATTAGTGGATGTTAGCGGCAGTAGACGATCGAGACGTACTGGAAGTTATGGGCGCTGCAGTTGGGGCCGCTGCACCTAGCTTGGATGTGAGCATGATCATGATGTACGGAGAGAAGACGACTTACATCCAATCGCCGGCGCGGAAGCTAGTCTTGGGATTGGGCGGGTTGCTGGAGATGAGGAACGGTGGAAATGGGAGCGAGAGGTCTTCGCCGTGAGCGCTGCCATGGGCGGGATGTCCGGGAAAGCGCGCAGGAGTCGGATAGTGTTGAGGGATCATGTCATCCGAGCGTGGCGGAGCGATTGGCAGTGTGTGGACGCGGCGTAGCAGGGAATCACGAGCCTATGTGTGCTGATTAGCGGCGAGCATCAATGGATATCGGGAAATCTTGCGTACTGATGAGGGTGGAAACACGCGAGTCGATGAGTTGATGGGCGCGAGGTCGGATTCGAGAGCGGGTTGAACGGCGAAGATTTCGCAAGAGAGGGAGAGGGCAACGCGCGCCTGAGAAGGAGACGCGTGAGTGGCTGAAAGACAGAATGAAAAACAAGGTTTGGGCGTACGTGTTGGGGGGAGGAGAAGCCAGCCCAGATGGGGGTGGTAGGCGAGTCCGGGAGATGAGGATGGGGGAAGAGGCGAGTGGGAGGCGAGAGGTTTATCTGTGGGATGGATTTGTGAGAACGAGTAATCGGGGCAAGTGGAAGACTGGCTGTTACCTGTGCGGCCGCGTGCGAGAACAAGGACCAGAGAAGATGAGGCGGGGTGGAACGGAGATTAATGAGCTGAGGGAGAGAAGGGGAAGGTTAAAGACGTCAGCGGCGAAGACGGAGGCAGTATACCGTACGCGAACAATCCTCGACCGTCCCTCTAAATTTTCGCGCAAAGCCGGACTCGGAGACCCGGGCAGGGAGAGCCCGTTCCGGGATTCGTTCGGGCGGTCGGCCGCGACGAGCGAGGGTTGTTGTGGGTGTGCATGTGCGCGCTGAGGACCATCTCGGACGGCGGGGCCGGGGCCGGGGTAGTGGAAGACGTTTGCCATGATGTGAGGGTAGAATGGAGGAGGCGAGGGCGGGGAAGGACGGGAAAGGGCAAGGGAGGGGCTGGGCTGTTTAATGGAGCATAGAGTACTGGCGAGAGGAAGATGGACGGGGGAGGAGAGGAGAGGAGGGGAGAGGAGAGAAGAGTTAAGTACACTCGGAGTGGATCGTGCTCGCTGATTTCCAAACCCGACGAGGCCAAAATTTGTCCGATAGGGGAAGCCCGTATGCCCAGCAGCGAGTGCTCGTCATCATCGACTTTGCGGTGCTCGTTGCCATTGGCCATGGACGCGACTCCTGAAGTGACCGGCAGATCAGTGGCAGACGTGCCCCGCATCTGTCGCGGCCAGCCAGGACGTCCCCCTCTTCCGCCTCATCCATCGGTCCACGTTCTCCCCGGTCCCCGACCTCTCGCCCGCCCCTTTCCGCGTATGGCAATGCCAATAGCCCACACGCATCGCCCTATCGCTCCCCCGACTCACGGCCGATCGTGCGCGCCTCCTCCAGTCCGCATTCTATCGGACCAATCCGGAAAACGTCTAACCATGCGTCTAGACAGCGTCGACGCCATAGGCAACAGCTCGATACGTATCATAACATGGACAACGGATGATAGCAGAGAATGCGCGTGTGCAGTGGTAGTGAATAGCAATGTACGGTGCGTGTGCGGTAAATGATATGCTGGCGAGGACATGGGGATATGTGCGAGATGCCAATGCGAGATGGAGACACATCTAATGCGCGGAGCTAAGCGAATACGAGTGGAAGGAGGAGTAACGTAACCAAAACGAGCGACACATGCATGTAAGTAGACCAACACAACTCCGCCATTTGTGGAAACATCGCAAGGTTAATACGCAGAGGCCCTTCCGGACGACAGCGTCAGGTTGGGCTGAGACGAAGCTGCAATCGCACTCAGCGGTCCCCCGTTCGGGCTCAGTTGTCCCTTCCTCACAGGCACCGCCGGCGGCTTCCGCCGAGCCTTCCCTGGTGGGGGTGGCGCGGCTCGTCGTGGCGACGCAGACTTCGCCTCGACAGCCACAGAGCTAGACGACGACGAAGACGCAGAGGATGACAATGACACCCCCATCGGTCCCTCCAGCGGCGAACGCATCCCACTCTGCCCCGGCGATGTAGGCGACAGCACCCGGATTTCCGGTGCGTCTCCCACAGGCTCCTCCACCAATGGCGACGAGCTGTCTATGAAATGCGCCGTCGTCGTCGTCGTTCGTGGATCCGTCGACAGCACCGAAAAGGACGCCGTCGTGGCGTCCACATTGAACGACCCCGCGCGGAACCTGTGCTTCGACGTCGCGCCCGCAGTCTGAGCAGCCGCCGTTGCAACCCGTGGCAGGCTCGACGCGCTGTCTCCGCTCGCATGACGCATTCGTGAGACAGAGTCCTTGCGTGAGTGCTGGCCGGATACCGCCCGCGCCTTCGAAATCGGCGTGCTCGATGACGACGGCGACGGCGATGGAGGTGATGGTACCAGCGGCAAGTGTTCTGCGCTCCGACTCGCGTGCTTCCCTCGCAACGAGTCCATCCGTCCTAAACCGGGTTGCGGAGGACTCGTGCCCGACTTGTCACCCGCCGAGTGCGGTGCAGCAGCAGCAGACACCGCATCCAGACCCGGACTCTCCCCCCGTCGGATGTCTTCTTCGTACAAAGTGTATTTCCGCCCTTCGGTCGGCGTCGCAGGGGCGGACTTGCGGTACTGGACACACCACTCGCCGCTCATACAACGTGCGACCAGTCGTTTCGTCGTCGGATCCACGTCGCGGATCGACTCGTTCTGGATCAGGGACTCGAGTGTCTGGACAATCTGGGCGCGCTTGTACGGCCTCGTACGAAGCTGCGTCTTCGTGAGTAATGGATGGAGGACGCGAAGGTACGTGTGTCGTAGCTGCGTTCCTTTAGCATCTGCTCACTCGACCAAACCCCATCAAGAGCACATACCGATTCATTCTCTTCGTCAATGTTGCCAATTTCGCGCAAGAACACGTCCACTAGGACGCAGAGATCGTTGG
This sequence comes from Coriolopsis trogii, assembly GCA_020543525.1. Lineage (NCBI taxonomy): Eukaryota > Fungi > Basidiomycota > Agaricomycetes > Polyporales > Polyporaceae > Coriolopsis > Coriolopsis trogii. Next base: position 1,254,480 of record JAHYIO010000004.1, read on the forward strand.
TATAAAAGTATTCCGCCATGCCTTTCGTCGTGAATAGTAGATATAGCAACTTCAAGACCAGCAGTTGCATACACAAGTCTTCCGGCGTCCGGTCGGCACGATTCAGCATGAAGATCAAATTCTCGCCAAACGTGGGGCTTGACCCTACGCGCGACATGAGCACCCTCAGTATCCGATTGCTACCTTGCGGGCTTCGTGGATCAGCCTGCTGCTGAGCGAAACCATTGCTGTTTGGTTGCGGTGTATGCGGATGCAGAGACGCCACCATGAACTGCTCGTTTAGAGCCACCTGTCCCAAGCTTAGCAAAAAAATCAAGCACAGGTCTCAGTGCATCATACAATGAGCTTGATGACCGAATAGTTGAAGGTCTCGTCCTGCATGTCTCGTGTTTGCTCCACTAGATCAAAGAGGTAGTCGATGAATGCATCGTCAAAAATGCCTGCACCACGCTGTGAGCTGGAAATGAGATCGAAGAGGCAGGAGAGGTACTGACGCAAATCCTGCAACGACATCTTTTGGACTCTACACACTTCATACAGAAGCTTCACCGATAATGACCTGAGCTTGACTTCAATGGGGACTGCGACGGAACGGACAGGGGCGGATGGTAGCCCAGTTGTACCATAGAAGCCGTCTTCAACCTCCGGGTCAACGTCCAGCCGTACATGGTCCATGAGCAAGGGTAGCAGAGACTGCCATCGTTTTTGAGAGCGAAGGAAAGATGCGTGCCGACGGCCATATGCGAGCATGACGCTGTAAAGGATCATTTCATAATGTGGATCCGTGTTCTATAGTGTAATATGATTATCAAACGGCCATATTCGAGACGGAACGAGATGATCATGAAGGAAAGAAACTGGGCAGAAAAGGCGAGACTGACCGATTGAGCCTCGTCCACTAGCAGTTCACACATGCGTTCGGAATGGAAGGTAAAGAGGTCGGAGCCAAGCACCATTTCGCAGGCGTGCTCTAATTGCAGAGGGCTCTGAAGGTACTGTTCTGGATGGCAGGATAAGATTGGAACACGACCCCATATGACATTCCGAGACACTCACCATGGTATGCGGCGCAAAAGGATATATATCGTCGGAGGGTACTATCGAGCTTGGTTAGGGTGATGTCGTCGGGTATATGGAGGATTTCTTCTAGCTCTGTGCACTGTTTGTGTCTGGGGCGATGGCATGTGAGAGAACGAGGATCCGTACCTGACCAGAATTGTTGAGCGTTCTCGATGATATACACGATTCCAAAGACGTCCATCGGCGGGGCTGGCATCTTAGAGAGAACGCTCGAGGGTATAGGAATGCAAGGCGACGAGTTCGAGCCGCCACCTGGCAGTCGTGGACGAGGGATGAGCGAAAGGGAGAGAGTTGTGGAGGCGACATGAGCCAGTCCGTCTAGCCAGCGCCGCCCGTGGTGCCGCAAGCGAGGAGAGGCGCCCATTGAGGAACAAGCCGAGCTCACTCAACCCGAGCCTCACAAGCACCTCCTTCAGTCCGCCTTCTCTGCTCTGCCTCTCCCCTCGCCGACTTTGCCCCACGCACTCTCTACAGCTTCGTCGTCGTCATCGTTCCCATGGCGGCGACAGGACATTCAACCATGTCCGAAGAGCCCTCGCTCTCGATGCGCTTTACCCAGGAGGAGGACACCGAACTTCACGATGGGGACGTCTTGGACACCCCAGACGGACGCAAGGAGAAGTGGCGCGATGTGTCCGACGCAGCAACTCCTAGCAGACCCAAACGGAATCGTACCGCAAGCACCAAGGGAGGCCTCAACCTCACTCTACGCGATCAGGAGAAGGTGCGTAGGGATGTCAATGCCGTCCCTCTGCGCCCTCAGACATGCGCATGTCGTAGCATATAGATGCACTCAAGAAGGAGAACTTCAACATCAAACTCAAGGTCCACTTCCTCGAAGAACGCCTAGCCCAGCTCGCGCCCGACCAGATAGATGCAGCACTCAAGCAGAACATCAACCTCAAGATCGAGGTTCAGCAGCGCGGTATGGAGCTCAAGAAGCTCAAGAAGCTCGTCCTCGAACTGCAGCGCGAACTCGACCATTTTCAGCGCGGGTCTGGTGGCGCACAGGGTCGCGCACGCGAGTTGGAGGAGAAGCTGGAGGAGAGAGAGCGCGAGTTGAGGGAACTCAGACGGCGACGCGCAGTTGGTCCTGACGATGCTGCGATGCGCGAATTGGAGGCGCGTAACGCGGAGCTGGAGGAAGAGCTGGAAAACGTTCGCGGATTGCTCGAGGAGAACACGGAAGAATTGGAACGGCTCCGCGACCTTGCCGAGTCGCGAGGCGATCATTCCTCTCTGGGCAGTGAGCGATGGCGGAGGCAGGCGGAGGCGTTGGAGAATGAGAACGAGGATTTGCGCACGCGGATCGACGAGCTGGAAGAGGCGTTGGCAGTGCGCTCGGACGAGAGGGACGATATGGCGGATGAAGTGGAGACACTCAAGCTCCAGCTTGAGGACCTGGAACGGCGACGCGAGGCAGAAACGTATGAGCGCAGCCAGAGTCGCGCTCAGATCCTGGAAGAACGCGAAGGTCGGGAGGCAGTCGAAGAAGATCTGAACGCGGTACGGGACAAGCTCGCTGCCGCTCAGATAGAGCTACAGCAGAAGGAAGACGAGATAGACATGAAAAACCGCGAGATCGAGGAGCTCATCGCCGAGCACGAACGGATAGTCGACAACGTAGAGGCGGAATGGCGAGGGGAGGTCGAAGAAGCCAAGGGTCAGATGGAGGAACTGCGTGATGTAAGTGAAAGCCACCCGGTCTCAGGTCTTCCTAATTCCTCTGTCAGGCCCTCGAGCAGCGAGATGCCGAGTGCAAGGAGTTGCGGTTGCACATTGACGAATATGAAGCCAACGCGGAGGACCTCCATCAGAAGTTCGAGGCAACACTCGCACATCTGGAGCGCGAAGCCGAAGAGAAGGACAACGAGCTCGAGGCTGCCAATCGTGACCTTGAGAAGATCAGTAATCAACTATATACGCTTGAAGAGGATAACGAGCGACTCAAGGAAGAACTCGACCGTGTACGAGAGGACGAAGCTGTCGAGCGGGATCGCCTCGAACAACTTGCTGCTGCTCTGAAACAGGTGTGTAGGTTCCCTGAGTGTGAATTGACCTTCTGACCGCCTGTGCAGAAAGTGGCAGCATTGAGGGACGAGCTCCAAGAGCTTACTCAACTTTACAATACACGCGATGCTGAGGCACAAGAACACCGCAATCGCAAAGAAGAGCTCGCGCAACACATCGAGAAGGTGGTGGAGGAGTTGCAGCGAGAGCGCAGTGTCCGCGAGCAATGCGAGGCGGCTTTAGACAACGCGACTAAACAACACGAAGACGAGCTTCGGCGCGAACGTCGGGCTCTAGAAGCCAAGGACTCTGCCCTCCAGTCTGCCCTCGGCGACCTTGCCCGCACACAGTCACTCCTCACTCAGCGCGAAGCCGACATCGCGGCTGTTCAGGCTGCATTGCAAACGCTGGAAGCAGACAACAAGAAGCTTGGCGAATCGCATACGACTGCGCGGTTTTCGCTGCAGCTCGAGGTTGACCGTCTCCGTCGTGACGTGGAGCGGTTGGAAGACGAACTTGCTCGCGCTCGGAAGGAGCTCGATGATCGTGAAGGCAAGGGACGCGATCGCGATGGAATCATTGACAAATTACACGCCGAGAATCGCGACCTGGCAGCGCAACTCGCCGCGCAGACTCAAGCACGCCTCAATCTGTCGGAGAAGCTCGACGATTCGCAGGCGAGCTTGCGTACCGCCGAGGCTGAGACCGCGAACCTCCGCTCACGGATAGCGGAGCTCGAGCAGCGATTATCGAAAGACCAGCGCGCGTTGCTCACTGCTGAAGCACAATACCGTGATCAGCTGACCGAACGCAACACGCTGCTCTTGACTATCTACCAGTACATGGACAAGATAGTCGGTGTCGACAAGACTCCTGTAGGTCTCTTTCTCATTCGACACTGGTATGACCTTATTGGCGTCCCACAGAAGAAGCACGGGCAAGCGGAGACGAAGCCGTTCACGAACTTCAGCGTCTTCCATGACAATCTCATCACTCGGCTGAAGGCGCTGAGCCACATTCAGTCAGAATTCGAGAAACGCGTAAAGGAGGCAGAGCAGCGCTATAGCGACAAGCTCAACGATATGCGCAAGCAGCTCGACCTCCGCTGGAAACAGATCGACAAGTTCGAAGCCAGTGTGAAGACACTCGCCGAAGCTAAGGCTGCCTGGCGTAAGAAACTCAGCGCGAAGGATGGGGAGATCGAGGCCCTACAGGTATGTGACATTCGTTTACTTACAACATGTCCGATGTATCTGTCAGTTTGGGAATACGGGAACTGGCTGATCACTGCACGTTGAGGCAACAAATTCCGCTTTACAGAGCGCTGTCGCAAGTCGCAGAGGCAACCAAGGCGAGTCGATGGAGATACGTGCTCTCACCGCGCGTGCGCAGAACGCGGAGCGTCGTGCGATCAACCTCCAGAACCAGCTGCTGCAATCGGAAGAGAGGCTCACCGCGGTCAATCAAAAGACAACTGCCGCAGATAACAAGTGGGAGGCACGCGTGAAGGAGTACGAGACTCGCCTGAAGACAGCAGAGGAGAAAGTCAAGCGAGAAAGGCAAGGAGGCAAGGAACGCGCGTTGGAGCTGGAAAATCAGCTGAAGTGGGTGAGCCCTCGATACATTGACGTCTCATGTCACTGACATTCCGGATATAGGTCCTTACAGAGGCAGCTCGAGCTCGCTCAGAAGCGCACAAACACATTGAGCGAGATTGTTGATTCTGCTGGTCTATCGACAAAGGGCTCACCAAACCCTTCGAAGTAACGGCCCGGGTTATTCAGTATAGGATCCACCACATGCAATTGAGCTGTATCAAACATGTTATACCCAACATATATGCTGTATGGGATTGACTATTATGTTGTACATAAGGAGGCCAATTGCATAATTTGCTGTAGTTGAGTCATTGTGATGACATTATGATTATTATTATTTGTATGGATTGTGTCATAATGGCTTTATAGTTCTATGTTAT